>OX122886.1:10483213-11139854 GCA_944738645.1 Eristalinus sepulchralis
AAGCCTTTCACCACAGCAAAGGCCAAGAGAGATGGGCGGAAATTACCCTTTTATATTGTACAGGTTGCACCCAATAGCAAGCTAGATAATCTAAGCAAAATTCGATACTTAGATTGCTGGCATTGCACGTGGGAAAGCATAAGAAGGAGCGAAGGCACACCGCAGTGCTATCGCTGTCAAAGGTTTGGACATACCGCGTCGAACTGCCAAATGCAGCCCCGATGCGTGAAATGTAGTGGAAACCATAATGCGGACAAATGTTCTTTGGGCCAAGGCGAAACAGTTGATAAAAACCAACTCAAATGCGTACTCTGCGGGAATGCGGGGCACACCGCAAACTATCGAGGTTGCCCCAAATTCCAAGAGCGGAAATCAAAGACGGCTCTGCAGAAGCAGCCCCCAGTGAAACATCCACTCGGGGCAGCCATACCCGTCACCCCTCAAGTGACGTTCGCCAATATGGCGTCTGGACGGAGGGCGGCGGCAAATCAACAACAACAGTTGAAAGTGGCACAGGTCCCAGTTTCTAAAACTGTTGTGTCAAATGCTCCGGAGCCATCGCCTGAATGGAAAATCACCATGGAAAGGCGTATGACTCGGCTAGAGGAGCAGGTTGGCCAAATTCTGGCACTCCTGCAGAGTCAAGCACGTCTCCAGTCATAATGGGTACGCCAATGGAGGCAATTTACAAGATCCTTGCAGTGAATGTGAACTCACTGGTAGGGAGCGAACGGAGATTAGAGTTGTTTAAATTGTTGGACGACCAGAGCCCAGACTTTCTGCTGGTTAGCGAAACTAAGCTAACACAGAGAAACAAAATGGTGCACAGCAAATATAATGTGATTAGAAGAGATCGGCCCAACTCCCAAAATGGAGGCGGTGTCGCGATCTTCGTTAAAAACATTATAAAACATAAAGTAGTATACAGTAGCGAAGTACGTCGGTTTCAGGGGCTAGAGGCCTGCATTGCGTGCATCTCGCTTCGTAGCGGGAGGAAATTGTACGTGGTGTCGGTCTATGCCTCTGGATCCCCTCACGCCAGATCAACTATCTCAGAGCTCGATTCGCTCTTTCGTTGCCTTATGCTTGATTCGGAAGAGAACTATTACATCTTGGCCGGGGATTTAAATGCCCGACATGGATATTGGGGAAACACACTTTCCAATCCGCGAGGGGACCAGCTTTACAGTTGGTTCTGTCTGCACAATGTCGAGTATAGGCTCGATTTGAAAGCAACCGAGATCTCGTCTTTCCCACGAAGTGGTTCGTTTCTGGATCTCATGCTGTTTGACGCAAGACTGCATCTGACGGACAATACTGGACATTCTGTCAATTGCTTGAATACCTTTGTGTATCTCAGCGACCATTGCGGACTTAGTGCCGAAATCAAAATTCCCAACGACATTGCGGAATTAGGAGAGTTTGTCCAAACGTATCCCTACAACTACCGTAGGGCGCGTTGGCCGCGCTTCTCCAGACAACTGTTAAGAACAATCTCCTCAAACGTTCTTCACATACCATCCAACAGAAACTTGTCTAATGAGGAGATTGACATGTATCTGATACAATTGGACGACTTAATTAAACAAACAATGGACTGCACACTACCAAAGTACCGACAAACAGAAATTGAGAACTGCTACCGCAATGCAACAATTGACGCACTACACGTACGTAAAAGCAGACTCCTATCAAGGTTGAAAACCTTATATAGGCGCTTTACAGACCGACAAAATGAGGAGATTAGGACACTGAAGGCGCTTATCAAAAACATTCAAACCTTAATTGCGCAGAATTACAGACTTTCTGTAAATTCGTACTGGAACGACAAGGTTCGGGCTGTGAAGTCTAACGACCCGAGCATGTTTCCACAAGTTAACAAGTTCTTCAGGAGCAATAGGCAAAGCGATCTTCCGTGTCTTAAATTTCCTAGAACAACAGACAATGAACGAATACTGACAACAGCAGGTGTTAATCCAGACAACGCCATTCTAGACGATAATCTTTTCGTGATCGAAGACCCGCAAGAAAAAGTGGAAGTACTTGGTGCTACTTTTCAGGAGGTGTACAAGGTGAATGAAAGCATTCGCCCTAATCACATCCTGGAAAGTCGTGTTCTAGCCGAAAACTCCCGTCTTCGCTATGATCTGCAACAGTGGCGATCTGAGAACACTGGCTTTGTCGTGTTCAGTGACGATAACTTGGCAGATAATGTCATCGCCTTTGAAGGGGTTCATCCCCCGTTCATAACAGTTACGGAGCTTCAAGCGATCTTCGAATCATTGAAGAAGAAAAAGTCTGTAGGAATTGATGGGATCTCAAACATTGTGCTGAGACATCTCCCTCAAGAAGTGGTAAGGATGTACACGGTCCTGTTTAACAATGCTCTGAATAATGCACATTATCCGGAACATTGGAAGACAGCGATAGTGCACCCCATATCCAAAAGAGGAAAAGATTCGTCTGATCCGTGCAACCTTCGGTCGATTAGTCTTCTTCCAAATATCAGCAAGGTTTTCGAAAAGGTGGTTAATAGAGCTCTGCTTGACTGGGTAGAGGACAAAAATATCATACCGGATAACCAGTTCGGTTTCAAGGCGGGGCATGATACCATACATGCCGCGTCGAAACTAGTATCTGATATCCAATGGCAAAAGTGCAAGAAACAGTGCACTGGTGCGGTGCTGATTGATCTGGAGAAGGCCTTCGACACCGTTTGGTTGGAAGGACTTTTTTACAAGTTCAGTCGGCTCGGCATGCATAAATCGCTACTGTACCTACTGTTTAGTATGCTTACTGGCAGACGGTTCGTAGTCAAATATGGCAACGTAACCTCTGCGGGTATCTTCCACGTTAAAAATGGTCTCCAACAGGGTGCCGTAAACTCGCCAATCCTGTTTAACATTTACTTGAGCGATCTTTTAAGTTCTCTTCATAATGCAATTGCGTACGCAGATGACTTGATAGTGTACAGATCAGCCCCAAAGATTGAGGAGATTACCGCTCTCTTGCAGAGCGACTTTGAATCCTTCAGACGAGATTGCGACAACTGGAAATTAAAAATTAATTTCGAGAAGTCGGAAACCATCCTGTTCAGGACGCCGTTGCATAAGGCTTCGGCAGACACAAAGAAGAATTGGCGTAAGCTCGCTATCATTGGACAACACGGGGAGCCACTGGCGCAGAGGACTGTGGTCAGATACCTTGGGATCTGGTTAGATCAGTATCTGTATTTTAATAAACATATAGATGCTGCTCTGGCCAGGGCTCGAGGCGCCTTTGCCCTTACTAAGAGACTGTTTTACAACAGCCAACTCGACGCGAGGGTGAAGGTAATCTGCTACATGGCCCTAATTAGGCCAATGCTTACCTATGGCTGTCCCGTGTGGTTCAATGTGGGAGCTAGTCTGATGGAAAGGATGCGGTTGTTCGAGAGGGCATGCCTTCGGGCCTGTCTTCAACTTTACCGAACTCCTTGGTCCGAGTACAAGAAATTCTACTCTAATGAAGTCTTATACAATAGGGCGAAAATGATCAGAGTGGATAATTTCATCCTGAAGCTGATTCGGAGACACACTGCAAGAGCAATGGACTCCAATAACAATCTTATTTCTGGGGCTTACTATCCCAACATACAATACTATGAAAGGGTGCGCTTTAATGGTTTCGTTCCACCAGAAGCATTTGTCTATTTTGACAAGCTAGGTCTGTTACAAGACAAGAAAGCGGTACCGCTCATCTTTCATTTCGCCCGTTCTGCTGTGGATGGGCGACTCAACTACGACCATACCGTTGCACGACGAGCTGAGGACAATTTCCTCCGCTTCAGTACAGCGGTATCGAGATGGGATGTACTGGATGTTGCGAAGCAGCATAAAGTGTTCTGGTGGCTACAAAGCGAATAAAACTCCCTCGTCGAACCCTCTAAACACTGGGTAGGGAAACCAACGGGGGGCAGTCGGCTACTGTTTTGCAACGGACCAAATACCAGCTGCAATCTTTGGCCGGCTTATATATTCTTAGTAATAGGTTTTAGGTTAGGGTTAGGTTTTAAGTTAAAAAAAAAAAAAAAACAAAAAAAAACAAAAAAAAAAATAAAAATAAAAATAAAAAAAATACACAAAATACACAAAATACCAAAAAAATTAAAAAATACAAAAAACACAAAAAAAAAGGGTAATATATGTGTAGTGTATATTGGATTATACACACATATATAGTTGTATATAGACGTACATGTGCATGTATGCATGAACATATATTGATGAATTATATGATGGTATACATGCACATGTACGTACGTAGCTTAAGTTAGTAGTAGTACAGCCTAAGTTTTAGTTCTAGTTTTTAGTTTAGTTTAGTTTAGTTTTTAGCTATAGTCTTAGATATAAGTTATTTTTAGTAAAAATGTTAAGTTGTTAAGTTTTTTCTTATATGTTTTCTTAATAAGGTAGTCGTTAAGCAAGGAATTTTCCTATATAAAAAATAATGGCGCTGAAAAGCAAATTTAAATCAAGTTTATCTTAGAGAGCCTGCGAAGGGCCAGTAAGATTATTTTTAAGTCAATAAAATGAAGTACTGAAAACTAGTTTTAAGCATATTTTGTCTAGAATTTAAGTGTTAAGTCATATACGAATAAAATGCATACAAAAAAAAAAAAAAAATGGCTTTGCACCCTCAGCACGCTTTAGTTCATTAGCAATCCGTTAACTCGAGTTAGACTTTTTTGAAACCTGGAACCCTGTCGCTGTGTGTGATGCCTTGCCAAACTGAGGCAACATTTTTACTCTTGGTCTCAGATGCGGCAAGAATCAGGCCTGTTGTCAGATCGGTTGTGAAACCAGACGCTATTGTCTCCGTGTTGTGAAGGAGACGCGCATCATTTGTGGCACTTAAGTCTTTCTCTTTCAACAACGAACTTTATGGGTTGTATAGAGGCATATGCCTGATCAAGCGTCAAACGTTGGATACAACGCTTAAGATGACTAGGCCATATAGATCGAATGAACACCACCGTTTCCGCTCGAAAAGTTTTCGAATCCGATCCATTAGGACAACCCAACAGAGGACGGCTTAGGATGAGACGTTGCACACAAGTGGGAAAGGACCAAAATGAGCTTGGGGTGCACAATTGGAGGCAGGTAGCGAGAGATCGTGCTAGCTGGAGAGTTGGTATGTAGCCCAGGTCCACTCCGTGCTGTAGCGGCAATAAGACCAAAAAGAAGACAAAAAGGTCTTTGTCTGGTGCTTTGTTTAGGTTAGACTTGTGTTTGTTTTGTCAGTGTCCCGTTTTGTATAAAGGCGTACTGGGAGAGCTCATTGGATACCATTTTCCATTTCCTAGCCTGGGAAACTACGATGACAGATCACTTACGACGGGTCCCCTGAAGGATATCTGAAGGAGGTCGTTATCTCTTGATGTAACCTCCAACCTTGTATTCGTAAGGAGTAGGTGTGCGATAGACTCTTCATTTTAAAAGTCTCTGTTACCGAGATTTGGTACATAAGAGTGCCGAAATATCCAAAGCCCTGATCATCATCATCTTCATTCACCCGCATATTCCAGTAAAGGTGGCGCTAGGCCAATGCACACATGAGAGACGGCTTTCATGTCGCTCAATACTACGCTATCGACTCTAACTCATTTGGAGCAAACGCAGCCAGGCGAGATCCAATCACCTCGCCCTGGCTGCTGGCTGGTTGCCTACCGAGTGTTGACATACCGAGTGGTCGCCTATAGAGTGGTCACCTATAGAGTGGTCGCTTACCGAGTGATCGCCTACCGAGTAGTCTCCTACCTGATGGTATCGTATCTAAGGTAAACATCCGTAGCATGTAGACAAATCATTTCCGTCCGAGAAGTACTTGCTCAACATTCAGTTCCAACAACACTGTCGCGTTCCTCTGCCTTTACCAGCGAGTAACTCCGGCACGGAAAAGTCTCATCTCGTCAGCCTGTATTTGCGATCTTCTTTCGATTCTTTTGGTCAATATCCAAATTTCATGACCATAGGTGAGAGTTGGAACAGAAACTGAGTCAAAAACCGATAACTCCGGTTTCGACACCACGCTTGGTGTTCCTCGTTGTTGATATTGACTTCAAAATTGATCCAGCTTGGCCAATGCTACAAGAAAGCCCGATGTTGCTCCTCCCATCCCAGCTGCCCATTGGGACTCTAGTATCATGTAGAGTGCATTACAAAGGCATATTGGACATGACCATACTTCGGACATGTCCATGTTCGCCACTTCATTTCAGCATCAGCATATCCGGCCACAAACCAATCGAGTGAGCACTGGAGTTATGTCTGGGAGGACAACAAAGTCATCTGGTTAATATAATGACAGGATCCGTAAGAACGGTAAGCGATCTCCATCCTGGGGGGTACCCCTTGTTGGCAATTTGCCGCCCGCCTAATGGATCATCAAGTGGAAGTAGCTTACTATCCACTTTTCGAGGCATTAATTTGCTTAGAGTCTGGTGAGTTCAGTGGAGATTAATTCACCTTCAATGTCAAAGGAGGCACCAATTGAGAATTTCTTCAATTGCAGGTAAGTTTCACTTGTTCTCGCGTTACGTCACGCAGTGCGGTAGATTTTCCTTAAAGAACATGTTGTAAGTATGAGAGACAATGTAAAGAGATTGATGTAAGTGTCTACAACTATTTTTCCTGTTTGCGTTGATGACGTCTGAAGGAGAAGGAGAAGATTCAATGACGAGCTTTATGGGCTGCGGCGCATGTCCAAGTGTCTTCGGATATAACGCTTAAGATGACTAGGCCATGAGAGCAGACATCATTGCTCCGTCCCGAAAAGTCTGGGAATCCGAGCCACTGAATCCACGCAACAGAGGACGAAAACGGCCTAGGTTGAAAGGGCGTTCCCATGTGGAGAAGGACCTTAACCGACTTGGATTGCGCAACTGGAGACAGCTGGCGAGAAATCCTGCTAGCGGGAGACGCATGTGGGTTAAGGCCCAGGTCCACTCCGGACTATAGCGCCAGTAAAAGAAGAACTGTCTTCAATTCGTTTTAGTGTCTTACGCGACGAAAGACAGATTGGTTTGTAACTTACAGATCTTGTTTCTTTGCTAAACTCTCCACCCTTAGAGTTGTTGCCAAACTCCAGTTCCCTTTCAGTGCCGAATGTTTTAATGCAACTACCATTTGCAATTCCATCTAGTGCCCTACATTAGAAGCTGGGACATCATTGATAGTCCACCGATTTAAATAGGAAAAGGACTAATTTTTAGGCAGTGCATGGTTTCTGTTCTTTCCAAGTTTTAATGCCTTATCACCTGACAATTGTGACAATTGTGAAAAGTTTTATGTTGAGGTTGGCCTTAAACATATCCTTGGCTAATTTCGTTCTCAAGTTTATGTCGTAAAGTGTGAAGTTTTGATGGAGTACCATAGATTTGTCCAAGTTGACTAAAGATATCGAGTTATTCAACGTGAGGTTAGATTTTCAACTGACTTTTGTGACAGGCCACGCATGAGTCCTGGAAAACTTTGCTTTGCCATTTTGATTCAATATCGTTTGGCAAGTCATCATGGAAAAATTCAGACCACTAAGGCATCTCTAAATTATTCAGCTGTACCTAGAATAAAAGAAAAATTGTGAGCACAAGATTCCATGTTTTGGCCACATAACACCTTTAGAAACTAGCTTTCATTGATGATTTCAAAGCCTACATTACGCGTCTGGCTATGTCCGAACGGACCGTCAGAATAGATCACCTCAAACGTAGGCGTGGCCAACAGGCTTGATACTTAGACAGCTGCTTGATATGAGCATCAGAACAACTTCTTTCTAGCTGTTTAATAAGCATTTTCAGAGTCACTGTTTCAATTGTAGAAAGGATTGAAAATCATCAAAGAAAAAGGACTTCTATCAAATTCTCAAGATCTTTCTAAAATCCCTTCATTTCAGCCTACCCCCACGTGCATCACCACCTCAGTCGCTCAAAATCCATCTCATAAGCCCCGCCATTACCGCGACCACCAGTTTTGGGCTTAACACAAGCAGCCATCAAACACGCCGCAACGATGCCATTCATTGTCTTGGGCAAACATTCCAAACAAAGCCATCAACAAGGCCTCTGCAAAGCCGAATGCAAGCAACCATCATCCGCGTCATCATCATCATCATCGGCGGACGTTAAGCAATCATCTCCAGATGCCGCCTTTCAACCGAACCGCCACCGCAAGACACTGCGTCCTATCTCCTGCTATTTGCACAGATTTCCCTGCTTCCAATAAGCTTAAATCAACGGCCGCCCCTCCGTCAACCCCGGTCGCGGAACAGTGGCACATCTAATTAGAATCCGTCCGCCGCCGCCATCGACAGAACAATGGCTGGCTCATCTGCGACGCAGGTAATTAATTTTTTTTTCTTCACCCAACCCCCACCCAGCCGTGTATTGTCGCTGGAGTCACACAGAAGATTGCACCTTGTGTCGTGGTCGCTTCCCGCTTTTTCTTGATCTCGAACCGAAAATCAAATCAAATATTTACCAGCGGATGTACACTGCTTAGGAGCGCGGTTCCAAAATGACTCTCAGCCTGGCGTGTGTGTGTGTGTGTATGCAAGTCTGTCGGAGCCGACAAATGGAAATCAGTTCACCGCAGCTCTGAGGAAAGATCACCGTCACCTGCGGCACGGCAAACACTGAATACCGCTGTCGCCGCGACGGGGTCGTAAATTCCGTGGCAGTTTGCAGAGCGACGCGGTGGTGGTTCTCTATGAAAATGCTGAGCAAACATAAGATATCCCACCTGCTGCCCGGGGAGTTCTCGAGAAAGCGCGAGAAAATCTCCTCCACTCGTTTCCAGGATATCGCGGCGATGCAACAGGTCCTTGTGTGGCAACTACTTGTTGGGCCTGTGCTTCCAGGAATCGAGGCAACGAGGTGGTGGCGGAGGAAGTTCCTGGAAAGTGCGTATGCAGTTTGGGAATTCTTTTTTCCACGAAGGGGGTGGCGGTTAATGCGTTACCCACGTGGTTGTTCGTGCATCTCTTTCGTTCTTGGGCTCCTTGAATGGCATATCCTTCCCGTGGCTCACGCGTTGTATTTTTTTTTTCAGTCCTCCAGCACGGATAGTGGGTGGAGGTGACTGGATGCGAGAGCGAGAGACCGGGGTGGAACGAGACATGCGTCCACGTTAGTGGTGCGCACTGAACATGGTTTATGGCTCGTTTTTGAGTTGTTTATGGGCTCCGATGGGAGTGCTCTTCTGAGTGCTTTCGCAGTTGCTAAAATGCGGCGGACGGCGAAGGACTGCTCGATATCGGTCGGGTGTAGGCCGAACGAATTGACGAGAGTTGGCTTTGTTTGGAATGAAATGCATTATGGGAGGGGGGGGGGGATTTTTTAGGCTAGCCATCGTTATCCATTCTAACTGGTATCGACAAACTGCGTTTAGATGCGTGGCTCTGCTGCATACTGAACTGTCTGGCTGGAATTTTGGAAGGGCTTTACTTGTGAATTGTATCGTTTTGCGAAGTTGGAATGCTTTTGAAGGACAGCTCACATCGTTAGTGTAAACATTTATTTCTTGACCATCCCTGAAGGGGTTTTTAAGGTTGCCCTTTGGTTTATTCATAAGAAAAAATCAGGCTGTAATAGATTCTTTGTTTGTGACTGCAATCTTCTCTTGAAAAGCAGATCTTTTTCCAAAGTTTTCAACGCCGTTTATGGAAGACCTGTGTTTAAACGTAGTTCATGAAAAATTGCATGAATTGAGCAATGAACAATGATCATCCGTCAGCTTAAAATGCTACTCGATCTGTGGAAGCTTCTTAATGAGCCTTCCTTACGAACAAGCCCACTTGTGTCTGTCTTGTTCTGTCTGAACAGTGAAACCTATCTTCACACAATAGAGAAGAAAGCAAGATCGTTAGGATTGATTTTTCAAAGGCACTTGACGGAGTCTGGTAACAGGCTCTCTTGTCAAAAATGCGTGCCTTGGGCATTGATGAGTCTCTTCTTCTATGGATTAAAAGATGTCTTTCGAACCGTTGGATGGGTTCACCTTTGAAATTCTTCATAATAATGCTGGTTCTCCCAAGGCTCTGTTTTGTCTCCGACACTCTTCCCCAGTTTTTGTAAATGAACTCTTGTCTGCTACAGCTACTCAAATTCACTCCTTCGCTGGAGACGCTCTCATCAGACTTTCATATTTGGGAGTAGACTCGGAATAGTTGCGTTTGTTAAGCATATTCCGACATCGATATTGGATCGGATGAAAACAGTAGAGTCGAATTGTGTGCATCTAAAACCCACTACTGTCTGTTGTTGCTCAAGCGCTCTCAAAATGATCATCCATAAACAAACTATGATACTTGTGTAGTTGAAGATGAAGGAGTCTCCAAACTCGTTAACTGTTTCAAGTCAACACATATTTAGTTCAAAGGATCACAAAATTAAGGTTGTTAAAAAGTGCTCGGAAGTATCGAGTTTTCTTGAAGGAATTAAAGAAAAATGTAACCTATCTAATTTGGCAACAATATATCAGGTGATTCGTCGTGGGGTTTGATTTATAATGTAAGCAAAACGACATAGACTTGACAGCGAACTTAAAATTTGTATCACCAGTTGAAGAAACAACTTATGGCATTTGGTTTTTAAAAATGATATCGTATAAATTTTGGCCAACATTACGTCTGCGGTGGTCCATTTGGATGGTCTAATTTTTGGCGACTAGTTCCAGCAATGCAATACGCGTAATATAGGCTTCAGGAGGAGAGAAAGAGGAGGATCTTCTCGTTGTGTATTAAGATATCATTGTCCGGAAACTAAATTGAACTCCTCAAGTTTCTGATTTCGCCTAACTGCTTAAACAGTGCGTGCTTTTTCGTAGACCATCTTGTTTCTATAAACAGTATATCCGGTCTTTATCGATGCTGCGACCTATGCAAATATATCTCCCTTTCGATGATCTTAAGTTCCTCCATGCTGGTCTTGAAGATGCTGTGTCACATATGAGCTGTTTGTGCAGTAACAGCTTCGTCTTCTCGGTTAGTCCATTCTTACGTCGCATCAATGGTACATGCGATGGAAACTGCGAGGCTGGCTTTTGAAGGGTCACCTTGGATTGAGGATTTGACTTCAACCTCTCAGTGAATTGCCCTCTAAGGTACATTGCCTTATCCGTTCTTTATTTCTAAAGATCATAATACTGTCACCGGAGAGAATTGTACAAAAGTGTGATATTCACGATCTAAGCGGCCAATTTAACGCAGCGAATTAAATTGCTCACCAAATAATATTTCAACAAGTTCATCGTATCACTAGCTGTATGGCGCGTAGCGCTGTAGGCCTTAGTAATCTTATAAACCAATCATTCCACCAGCCCATAATCAACGACATACCGTTGTTCGTAATGGATGTAATGGAAGCTCTTAGTGATCTTTGGGCTGCTCCCTTATACAAGTCACGCAATGATATTTATTAAGGCATCCTTTGAGTCAAATATGGCATTTATCACTAAACAAATTTCACGATAAGACTCAAATTTGAAATGGCTTTGGTAATAGGGACCTCAGTAAGTTGATTATGCACTGCGTAAGATCCTTGAATCAAACGAAAAATATTTCTCATGGAACGCAGATTTTCGTGATGGAGCCAAACACTCTGGAGACTATGTTGTTATGTGAGCCTTTCTATGATTGTTTACCAGTCCCTACTGAAGAGGAATGACAAAGCACTTTTAAAGGATTTCCATGTGATCTTTCAACAAGAGCCTATTTAAAATCAAACCTCAAGATGAATAACCTGATATACAACTTATATTCGACCCTTGCTTGAGTATAACGCACATTTCTAGTCTGATGCCCCAATACCTTTCAACACCTACTGGATAGAATAGATGGATATAAGTCATTGGAGACAATAATAATTCAAAGTCAATTGACTCCTTACAACACCCACGAAATTTCTCGTCTTGAGCACTCTTTTACTGCTATATCAGCAAAAGATGACTAGCTGCAGTTTTCCTTTTCAAAAGTTTTACTGGCAATGCGGGCCTTGCTCAGAATACCCATCAGTTCGAAATTAAGATCATCCTTCCAACCAAATGTTTTAACCCAGTGACCTTCGTTACCTCCTCTCCCTCTATATCTTCGCCCATGTTGTGACCTAATTCCGATCACTTTAGTACACGCTCTTATAAAAAAAATTCCCGGCATTCCTAAGATGTTTTACTTCACCTAATAATCCCCTTACCAATCCTCGTCTCTTACCAATATTCGTCCTTATACACATGAACCCTTAAGGCTTATTGACTGCACTATCAGAAGCCCATCTAACTTTCTGACCTTTTTTGGAAAACGACACAACGGTCAAGCACTGAAAAATGAAGCAAGCAGTTTCAAGACTGACCCTCAGCCTGTGAGCAAATACTCAGCCTGTGGGCATTCAAATTATGACTTTTTTGAGTATATCACAAGACAGTGTTTTTTGTTGTTGTTTTTCGAAAACCCCCACAACGGCTAAATCTTCAGACCAAACTTCGCTACGTTTGATTCAAATGTGAATTTCCTTGCATACAACTAGGCTCCGCCACCCCATGACTCAAACCAAGGCAATACACATTTCTGATCACTGACACTTTTCCTCTGCTTTCTCGAAATGACTCGCGGAACAATTCTGAATACTATCGGAAAAAGCTTCTTTCCGTGTTGTTCTTCTAGACAACTGAGTAATCTGCGAAAGAGAACAGCGATTCGTTTTGAAAGAAACCCCAAAGGCGACGCCAATGATGACTGCTGCTCACCCAAACAACTTTGTTTATCTATTCCACAAATAGAAATATGTGACCTTCTCTGGATTGTCAAATCTTACAAGGTCCGGGATATTGTCTCCTCCACTCCACGCCAACATCAGAGATGCAAAAATTGCTAAACTCCAAGTCATTACATCCTCAACCGACTGCGGGCATATTTGGCTTCCTTCCCTTTGCTGTTCTCACAAAATGACATAAGAACTCCTCTCGAAGACGTCAGTGTGTCTTCTCAATTACGAAGAGCCAGAACTAACCAAATCAAAGTTTACGCGTGTGTGCTGCCTGTGACCTGCTTTACATAATCCAATATAAGAGGAACTTTGATACGTTACCACCCGCGTCACCGTCATGCACTCCGTGCATCCAATATACGAGCTTGCCTTGTAGTTTCTTTAATAAAACCGAATCGCACAGCGGACTTCCGAAATTATTTATCAACTCAACGGCGCCTGCCACTGCCGCCACAAGGATGCGTCAGATGCTGCGAATGTTTATTTGAGCAAAGCGAACCCTTTGGCCCCGTGGATTGTGTAACCGAGGCCCGTGCCCACTCCCCATCGATTCAATTTTCAATTTGAAGTCCTCCACTCTCGCAGAATTCTTCCACGGGACGTGAACTTAAATTAAATTCCATCCCGAAGCTGCCGTGTGGCACGAGAGCGGGTCGCAAGAACTATCGAAAGACTGCGGCAACATCTGTGACCCGGTGCTGGTTAACCTGAAACTCTCCGACTTGACAATGACGACGATTACGATCATCGTCCGCCACCCACTCGACGGGTCACAAGGTGCACTCGTCCCCTCCCGGATGGGGTCGGGTCTGTGAATATTGAACATCGGTGGATCGTAAAAGACGAAACGCACCCGCATAAGTTTTTTTATGACCCACTGCCGCGCGACTCCATTAGGAAGTCTCTCGTCATGCGGCAGGCGGTAGGATGCCATTGATATTCCGAACCGAACAAAGGACGAATTTTTACGAGCCCACCAGGTGACATGTTGCAAGCCTTCATTACGCTTCGGCCGAGGGCGGTGGCGCTTGAATTAGTGGGGACTCATGCAAAATAGATACAGCGCCGTCATTGACGCATGGATTATTAAAATTCAATTTGTTTCTGCTACAGGATGTGACTGTGGCTGATGGGGGTTGTGTGGGAAGGAAGTTGGATACACGAGGGGGGGGGGGGGGAGATGTAGGTTTTTGGGAAAAGTGGTCATTAGCTACAGAACTCTACCCGAATACAGCTGAAATTACGCGACAACTGTTGTTTGCGCACCCCTTAGAATTTGTGATTTGACCTCAAGGACATTTTCAGACGCATGTTTCAAATACCTTTGCCCGTCACTGTACGTTTCCCGGACAAACCAAACAATCATAAAACATACGCTTCCAAATGCCTCCCCTTCTCGGTTCATCACATTCGCGAATCACTGCCAAACCAACAACCATCCCTCGCTGACTAACTCACCCCAATTTTTTGTTCGTTTTGATGAATGTCCTGTGACTGATTCATTATCGATAACCACTGTCGGTGTTCGCTGCGACTCCGGTTTGTTGAATCAAGTCCAACTCACACACGATTCCGGCATTGTTTGTTGGACTCTAATTTATTGCGTCCCGTTATTATCCTATCATATCACCATCCTCAGGATGTATGCAACGCACGATGCGTCCTCGTCCTCGCTGTGGCGTACAAAAAGGACATATGCGAGCGAAGGAAATCGAATGAGCCGTCGCACAAATGTGAGTTATTGCCGTCACTTGAGTTATTGTGTCGTCATACAAATGTTATCCTAAACAATTACTAGGGAAACGCACGCCAAGGATTATGTGTCCAGATAAGGACATTTCTCCTTCTTCTTCTTCGCAGCGTCCTGCATTCGAAGATTTATTCCTTGAAACTGCGCAACACGATGACAATGATGAAGTTCGAAAACGAATTGACGACGACGACGGTGCATCCTTACATGCGATTGTGTGCACAGGCTGGATATCCCCCCGAGGAAGAGGCACATTCAAACTGGAAATGCGATTGTTTCGCTATTCATTGACAATGATTTACCGCTTGTTGGGTTGGGTGCGGTGCAGTACACCTCGAAGGGTGCGTTGCCGTGAGACGTGATGATGCGTCGCTGTCAGGATGGGTTGACGTGACGTACAGGGAAATAGGACACAGAGGCACATCGATGCGTGCAGAGAACAAATGTTGACGACGATTTTATTGCGATTTTTATGACTTTACGAGAAATTGAAAAAATGAATTGTCCAGACAAAGGGTTGAGTTTGAGGGGCAGATGAAACTGAATGGGATAGATGTCCCTATGGTTTGTGCTTCTTGGACAAATGAAAAAATGTCGAAAAAAAAAATTAAGACTGAATCAAGCTGTCATCAATGTGAAGGCAGGTACTCATCAATTCACCAAGGACCTTGTTTTGTTCATACAAATCCTTCACAGCAAACTGGCTTGTCAAGGTCTTGGACTAGTGATGCTGTATTGAAATCAGTTCAAAGTCGGTGATCATTTGGTTAAAGAAACGTTCTCCCCCATTAAGGATTTCTGAAAATACCGTGTTAGACAAAAAACAAAAAACAAAAAACAAAAAACGGGGTGGTTATGTAGGAAGACTTCTGACAAGGATTTGATCAGTCTCCTCTAGGGACGCCACAGCAGTCATTCTTCCTTGCTGGGTGAAGTGGATTGCAGAACACGATGGTGATACATCCGTTGGATCAAGGGGTCGGAGAAAGGAAGTAAAATTTCCGACGTAATTGTGCACAATGGGTACAAGGTCTATTTTGCTTTAAGTTTCTATTATGTGAGGATCGTGAAGTTCGTCCACAAGTCAGTCAAAGTTTGACGCAGATAATATGCACATGGTATGTACAGGAATATCTCCAGGGAGCTGGGCAGGATTCCGAAAGGACAAAAATCCTAAAATGCGCAAAATCTTAAAATGTTTAAAATTCCGAAAAGCCTTACAAAAATTAATTTGAGACAAGTTGACATTGTCCGAATTCGGCAAAAAAAAAAAAACAAAAAAAGCGTGCTCACACCCTACCTCCTCCTTCTGAAGTGGAGGAGGTTTTTTTTTATTTCATCTTTTCGAAATTTTAGGCACCGCGATGCAGTTCGGCTCAAAGACTTCTGATTTCGGCAAGAAGACGCGCTGCCTTGTGATTTCGTCTGCTATTAACATAGAGAGCACTATCTATCACAAGTCAGGCAAACTGTTGGGATACTCAGATGGAATCGATATTGTCGCTCATTCCCAACATGCCAGTGTGAAAGCTTTCACGACCGTTGCATAGTAGGCGAAATGAGGTGGTTTTTACGTAAACAACTCTCACCCAATAAGTCCTGGGACTAACAAATAAAAACATAATAACGGGTAAGTTTTAAAAAGCTATAAGAAAGTTTAAAAAAACGCATAAAATTCAGAAGAATGCATCAAATCTTTATTTGAATCGATAGTACGGTCCATATAATATTTGAAGATTATTTCATGCAAATGTTGACCTTGACTGCGCCTCAAATGGTCCATCGGCTTAGTCCAATTTTGGCATACTCTTTCCAACATTTCGGCCGGTATCTCACGAATAAATGCTTCAATGATGTCTTCCAATGCGTCAATTGAAGCGGGCTTGTCTGTATAGACATGAGCCTTAACGTAGCCCCACAAAACTTAGTCTAAAGGCGTTAAATCGCACGATCTAGGCGGCCAATTGACCGGTCCCGGACGTGAAATAAAATGTTTACAGAACTCGCCTCTCAATAAGTTCATTGTTGCGCGTGCTGTGTGGCATGTGGCACCGTCTTGTTGAAACCAGATGTCATGCAAGTCAAGCTCTTGCATTTTGGGCAAAAAAGGTTGGATATAATCTCACGGTATCGCTCACCATTCACAGTTACGTTACGATTCGCATCATCTTCGAAGAAGTACGGTCCAATGATGCCACCAGCCCATAAACCGCACCAAACTGTGACTTTTTCTGGATGCATTGGTAGCTCTTGCATTGCTTCTGGATGATATTCACTTCCAAATCGACAATTCTGCTTATTTACGTGCCCGTTGAACCAAACATGAAAAGGAAGAAGCGCGCGATGAACTTTCTTAACATAGCACGCATTTCGATAATAAAATTCAATAATTTCCAAGCGTTCTACGTTTGTAAGACGATTCATGGTTAAATTATAGACAAAACTAAAGATGTTTGACACTGAAACAAAACACGAAACGTGCGACAGCTGTTTTAGCCAGCGTTGCCAAAAAGATAATAGCTTAAAAATCAACCTTTAATAATGAGCATGGGACCAACGCCTAGCTTCTTCAATAACTACTCGTGTTGTGCGTGCCACTGTTCTCAAACGAGTAGAAGGCGCCTACAGTTTTTTTGCCGAATACAAACGATGAGATTTGAGAAGTGTAGCATAGCCAACTGATTCTCTTTGAGTGTTGAAGGACTCGAAAGAGGTGGTGCGTGAAAATAAAATGGGACTTGTTCCGCCCGGGAATCGAACCTAGAGTTTTTGCGTGGCGGTCGACAGACTTACCACTACATCACTGCGACCACAATATAAAAAACACATTTCCTAGACAAAATTCGACTTTATTCACCAACATGTGTAGTTTCCTTCAAGAGGTATGCAATCAGTCCAACGTTTCGATGCCTTTTTCATAAAACGATTTATTTTTGGCCTCAAAATAGGCTTCAGTTTCGGCGATCACCTCCTTATTGAAGCCGTATTTTTCCAACGATCATCTATTTGAGAATTGAAAAGAGGTAGAAGTCGCTAGGGGCCAGATCTGGAGAGAACGGTGGGTGCGAAAGCAATTCAAAGTCCAATTCGTGCAAAAAAAAAATAATGGTCATGGTAGTCAACAACTTGTGACACGGTGAATGAACCAATAAGACCATGTAACATTCCCTGTTGATCCTTTTGTCTTTCTCATGCGCATTCCAATGCCATAACCTTGAATCCCCGGATGCCATAACCATGCTAGATGACCTTTGTATTTTTGGATGCCTTAGGTGTGGTTCGCCGCCTGCTGTCTAATTTCTAATTTGACTCTGGAGGTGGATCCATATTTCAGCTCTCAAAATCATCGTGGTCGACCGCCGCGCAGAAAGTCTGGGTTCGATTCCCGGACGGAACACCTCGCATTTTTTCACAGCACCACCTCTTTCATGTTGCTGACAACACTCAGAGTATCAATCGTCTTTTAAAAGCTTGTCAAATCTCACCGTTCGGAGTCGGCAAAAAACTGTAGGTCCCTTCTACTCGTGAGAGAAAAGTAGCACGCACAACAAGAGTAGTTGTTGTAGTAGCTAGGCCCTGGTCCGTTGTAGGCTGTAGTGCCACTCAATTATTATTAAAATCATAGATACGTTTTCAATTTATTGTAAGCAAACGCGGCA
Organism: Eristalinus sepulchralis; assembly: GCA_944738645.1. Classification (NCBI taxonomy): domain Eukaryota; kingdom Metazoa; phylum Arthropoda; class Insecta; order Diptera; family Syrphidae; genus Eristalinus; species Eristalinus sepulchralis. Next base: position 10,501,419 of record OX122886.1, read on the forward strand.
ACTATTTCGAAAACACCTTTTCCCATGGACAAATGTTCATGCAAAATAGTCTACACACTGCTTTCTGATATCTTTAAAGTGCAACGATTTCACTTTTCGCTTTTACGAATCGAGTTTGTGTACTTCATTTACGTTTTCAGGTGTAACCACCTTAATTAGCGTTCAGCATCGTTGGTGTCTGTACGGCCACGTTTAAAGTCAACGTTCTACCGACAAGTTGTTATTTTTGATGGAGCACAGTCCCTGTAACACTTTTCAAGCCATTGCTGAGCTTGCAAGTAATTTTTTTGTTCATCGAAAAGCAGTGTTTGATCAACACCAGAAATTCTGCTTTTCCATTGTTTTTAAAAAATCGCAAAAGTCGCGTCACTTGAAACACTGTAACTTGTGACCAAATAATCAGATTGTCATGAAAATTTGATAGGTATCATTTGAATGTTTGTACTTCCTAAAAATAATATGAATTTTTTGTCAGTGGTGACGCCTACATGTCAGTCAGTTATAAGCTATCGAGCAAGAACCTATCGGCCGATAAGCACCATGGTCAAAACGATACCATCGACAGCTGCGATTTTGAGGTTGTAAAGGTAAAATGAGGTCTCTCTACCTCTCCAAGAATGACATTCTAGTGGAGGTCCGAGAATCACCCTTGGTAATTGGTGATACTTCGGTTTCTTAAGTCGTGCAGGTCTCCTAACAGGTGATCACAACAGAATTCACGTCCTAAGCGTGCTAGCGCAGACCAAGTACAAGTTTCTTATTCTTGTTTATTCTGCAGCATGCTAACCTAAGTATACCATATACCCGGTTGAGAATGCAACTCCACACTAAGCCGGGGAGATCCCCTAACCGCGTGGCATGAATCAGTAGGATGCACAACCTGATTCAGACTAGTCAGCACAGTACACTAAGCTGGACTCTGCTCGCTATATTGGGTTTTAAATCGCAGCCACCACGATACTTCCATAAGGAAGCCTACGGTCAGGCTGAAACCGATGGCCCAGTGAGGTTCCTCCAACTCCTGGGCCTGATAGCCGCAATTCCGCCACAAACTGAACTTTGCCTTTGAATCAAGTAGTTCATAAATTCAGTCACATCACCTGGAGATCACCACACAGACAGAGTTCGCTTATTGTCCCCTCGATCAAGTTTTTCGTCCAAACTTTTGAGTGAGTACCTCTTTAGAGTGCCTTGATTCGGGGGTGGGCTAGTTTTCTCTTGCAACACGGCGGAAGCTGGACATTAATCGAATGGATCGGGCCGATGTCCAGTTCCAGTTTACACGTAGAAAGAGGTAGGTTAACATTGCCATGTAGCAAAGGCTACGCCGTGGCATGGCTGGCTTATTCGTCACCTTTGCAAAACATAAACTAACACCCCGCGCAGAGATCGTATTGCTCAGCAATGAGCATCTGAAGATTGGCGGCAATGAAACGCAGCTAACTTTATGCTTTAGAAAAACTAAGTCCAGGGCTTTGAGAGCTGCCTGTATGATGATCCTCCTTAAAGAATACGATATTCCATTTCAGCCAGGATGACGCACCTGCGCACTCGCCCTGTTAGGAACTTGCTGCACTCAAGAAACTCTTAACTGACTTAAGTTGCGTTATTCAGCATCCCCCATCCCAGGAAACTCAGAGACCACCCAGCAATAATTCACGTCAAGCAGACCTCTGTTACCAAATAGCCAGCCGGGTCTCCTTTTCAAATCCTTTCATTTATTCGAATGTCTGCTCCAAAATGTGCATCTCCCCCGGGGCGAGTACCGCCCACTGGCCACCTTTTGCTTCCGCCAAGGCAGTCAATTACGAGGAAAACAATAATTAAACTCATCACCCTGCCACCACCCCGAGGCGGACACACCAGATTATCACAGGCGACTTGGATTGTCCTTATGCGACATGTCCAAAGCAAAGGCAATAATTCGCGCGCGTTCGTTCTCGCCCATCGCCATCATCAGCGATGGCACAGAAGGTGGTGGCGGCGGCGGCGGCGACGATGGCGGCCGCTCACTGAAATCCCGTCATAAATTATGACTTCGCCCCAAAGAAACACTACTCCTGGTACTGGCCCGTACAAAGAAACTCCTTTCGCATCTCTCATGTGCACGCTCCTGTGTGCAGTGTATCCGCCGAAGGACAACACTCACAATCCGCACCAAAAAACACACAAAAGCCGCGTCACACCTCCTCCCCCCAGCAAGCACTCACACAGCGCACCGGCACTGGCACACATCCACAGACGTGGAGGGGGAGGGGTAGATATTTGCAGCAATCCTTCTTCGGAATCCTTTTTTGGCGATAATTTCTCCCGTCCGACATTTTGAGTCATCCTGCAAAGTGTTTTATGGCACCTCTCTCGCTCATTTATTATTTGTATGCCTCACAGTGTACTCTCTCGCTAAATATATTATAACCTCCTCGCTGCTGCCATTCGATTTGCTCACACATACACCGCCACCTAACACCCGTGCCCTCCAGCCCGCTCCACCGGCAACACCCATCATTCAGTGGCTAGTGGTTATTATCCTTTTACTTCTCGAAGAGCCAACAGCAGCTTTTGTGTGCCGCGTTGTTGTGCAGTCGGTGTCGCTCGTCCGAGTGGGCCGGGAGATTTCGTCCTTTTTTGCGATTGTATAATTGTATAATATACAAAAAGCCCATTAGGGCATAAAATTTAACACACGACGTGGGGATGGGATGATCTCCGTTCGCAAAAAAGGACAACCACTCAGCTGCGCGATGTCCACCAAAAGCGGCGCGCTACTCACAGTGGGTGGGTGGTTGGTGGTGGTGCTGCTGCTGCTGTCGCTACTTCCACTCCACTGCCGCTGCCCTCGACGACGAATTCCAGATGCACCGGCCCGCAAGGATCACGGGCCAGGAGCGCAGGATAGATGGAACTGGCGGGCGGGCACAGGGCGTTGGATGGAAGAGTCCTTGATTTACCACGAACATAAAAATGATTTATCCGTGACATTAAAATAATGCACACTATGGCACATTTTATGTGCGAATAGGTCGCCCGCCATCGGGGAGGGATATAAATGAATGTTGTCCGTGTCCGTGCACACCGACGGGCGTTTGTTTGCGATGCTCTGGGTGTCTCTCTGTATGTGTGTGTGTGTCTTGCCGTGCATAGTTTTGGAAGCTTGGCTTTCTATTCTTGTTTTTTTTTTTTTTGTTTTCGTCCGCCCCATTCTGGTGTGTCATCTTCACGGCTTCAGAGCAGCGGCAGAGCGGGAGCGGGAGGGGGCGGGTGAGTTGTCCTCGCTGGGGGGAAGAGATAATGGCCATTTTGGAACTCCTCTAGAAAGGGTTTTGTCGGTGGCGCGGTGGTGTGCCGATGGTGGGTTCTGCTCATTAGTGGGGTCGCGCCAGCAAGCCCCTCTGCATAGGGAACACCTGTTCGGGTCATATATCTTGAAGAGTTATTTCAAAATTTTCGGTCATGCTACCGTGCCACCAAATCGGAAAACCCGCTAAGTGGACATTAAATGATAAATTCTTCAGAAGAAATCAGTGCTAGGGGGATGCCGGGAAATGGGCGGAGGTGTAGGGGGCAATTTGAAATGAATATGCAGAGTGATTGCTCTGCACCTCTGTGCTGGTCGTGGTGAACGTAACGACAGGGACGTGGAACGTGTTGGCTGGGGGGAAACCCGAATTCTTCAGAATCACGTTTTGAGGTACGAACCGCTCTCAAGGTAGGAACCGCTCTCAAGGTAGGAACCGCTCTCCGTAAGTTATAATTTAGATTCCAAAACAGATTTTTGAACATAAGGAGCACAATTGGAAGGATATCGAATGGGATGGTGTGGAATGTTCCACAAACTGTAGCTCCTTGAAGCCCATCGATTGCCTAGAGCAACTTCCTTGTACGTGTGCATAAGAAGCTTAACAAATTCCTTTGGTCGTCCTTGCACTCAACCAACAAGAGTCTCCAACAAGCCCGACCGTTTGCCGACTGCCTCCAGACTTGCACGTACCTTTGATTGAAGTTCCTCTCCACTTGTGTGTTCCACCTAAGTCGCGGTTTTTCTCGATTGCGCTGTCGCTCAGACATTGAATCGAAAACTTACCAGCATCAGTGTCCATCTGCTCTTTATGCCCTAGCCACTTCAATCTTTAGATCTTCAGTCTTCAACATCTCTCAACAGTTCGTACAGCTCACTGTTCTCCTCCATTTACCTTCTATGCGGACGAGACCGACGATCAGGCGAAGGATTTCTCACTAGAAGCAGTCAAGAACAACTTTGACAGCCATATAGCAGGACTGGGACAGTTAAGGCCTTGTAGAGGGTTGTTGGAGAGGGGGCTCTTAAGACGTAAATTCCATCAGGAGTGGTGTAAAATATGAAATTTCTTTTGTAAGGCGCTCTTCATCTCCTCATCTTCCCTACAGATGGCGTGCAAAACCTCCCCAGCTGTCTCCCTCCAGCCCCACCTCTGCGTTACAACGAAAAAGTATGTACCCACCACCCCTTGCTGCACTAAACAATCTTAACAACCTCTCAAGGCGATCCCAACTCCTTCACGTAACCCAACCATCCTGCCTGCCTGCTCTGCGAATGGACTTATTTACGACCACCACACCACTGCCAAAACAAATGACAATGGCCTGCCATCCCCCCACGTTCCCTACGTGCGCCAGGATCTAAGAAATAGGAGATGCCTTTGTCATAACTAACCAATGTCGCGTTGGATTGAAGGAAAAGTTCACTATGCGCTCCAAGGATCCTTCACATCCTTAAATATGTCAAACACTGAAATCCATAAACCACATGGATTCCTTCCATCGTCCTCCACTCCCGGCATAACTGTTCACATAAATATCATCGTCAACGACCCCAAGTCTAAGACGGGATGCGACATTCCTGTGGCTCGATACTCCCTACATGGGTGTGTGCGTGTGTGGCCTAGAGTGATATATGAGAGAAGTTAGCAGTTTCGAAGGCGTCACTGAACGAAGGCAAGGGATATACACCGGGAATGTTCATGACCAGCACTTCACTCAGAGCTGGGATTACACCGAAAGGATGTATCCTTCTGCGCGAAGCGGAGACAGCTTCTATACTCTGCTCCGCTGACAGCGCAACTGACAAATAAATCAGAAATAAACAGGATACCAGGAGACGTACAACTGAGAAAGAAAGCAGTTCAATCTTTCTCTCTCTCTCTCTCCGTCACACTTAAGCTCCGTCTCATTTTGACAAGATGGCGGCGGAACGCTTAACCGCTTTGTGGTCGTAAATGTCACCGGTTCGAGATATTCATGTCACTTCGGGTAAACAACAGCAACGAGGACGAGGACAACGACAACCAGGACGACGAAGAAAACGTCTCAGCGTCTCAGACTGGAGGAGGGCATGTCGGCTGGGTGGCATCACTTCACTCACACCCGCCACCAATCACTCTAAAGCAGTTTATGTACATGTATCCTGGTCGCAGGACATAAAAGATGATGAGAGCATTCCATAGCACAATTTACACGCGCTCGTGGAAGGGACATCAGAGATAACCAACCGCACCGCCAGCCAAAACCGGTCCAAAACTACAAAAGATTTAGGACACATTAGTGTGTGTCCTGGCAGGGAGCATAAAACAACAAAACTAATGGCTGGGACAACCATCATCATCCAAATGGACAGTCGCATTTGGAATAACACGCCACACACACACAGAGAGTCGGTGGAGAAAAGCGCGTCGCGCCGCCCGGCAACTCGCTCTGCACCGCATCGCAACTGAGCGGCAGCAAATAACATAAATGCGAGCATTTTTATGATGGAGACCGAAATTTATTCGTCCTTTTTGGACTCGAGTCGTCCTTGGTTTTGCGCCATCATCGTCTTGCTTTCGCTCGAAGGACCAAACGTGATGGGCGAGTCTAGCGCTAGCGTGTGTTTCCTTGCTGGTGTGCGACTGTTTGTGTTGTGCGAACGTCCAAAACAAAACGATGAGACACACATAATCCTCGAGACACACAGCGGAATGGGAGTTATGTACATAAATATGGTGCGAGACTAAAAGGACACTAACTACACAGCGACGAACGCAAAGGGATAAATTCTCCGTCAATGGCTGCTTATGTCAGGATATTTTTTTTTCGGTTTTTGTTTTGTTTTGTGGATAAATCTCCTTGTCGGAGACTGAGAGACACAATTGATCCTTGACGCTGCGGCGGCTGGATGTAACGTACACGGACGAGGAATAGATTTTCAATAAATCGCAAGGACTTGGCTAAGGAGATACAAAACTATTGAATAGATCATAACAACGGCCGTTGACTTTTGGTGAGCAAGGACATGTATCCTTCTTCTTTCTGTAGGATGTGTGTGTGGGGGGGGGGGCTATAATTTACGAGAACTCGATGCGAAATTGAATGAGTTGTTTGTGATTTGAAGGAGAAAGGACCTTCCAACCAAATTCAACATCCTTTACTTGGTGGCGTCCAAATTTGGAGACTATCGTAACTCTTTACGAGTCGTTTGCTATTTGAAATGAAGGATAGGAGTCATTCCCTGGCGCGATAGTATGAGTCTTTCTGTGTGGCTTGACAGGGATAAGTGATTTCTTGGCAATGGGATGAGGGAAACGTCGCTCACTGATGAAATTTGAGAACTTTTGAATCATTTGTTTTTCAAAAGCACGTCCTTTTGATGAAATTTCAGTGCTTTGAGAATGCTTTTCAGTGTTCGTTTGCATAAGGACCCACTCAGGAGGTTAGAAAAGCTGCTATAAGACTTCGTGTGACAACAATTGTCAAATTTGTGTTACACTCACTCAAAAATCTCTCTCACTCTAAATCTCATTCTCAGACAAGAATTCCGTCTCCCCGACATAGACGAGGTCAAGATAGCAATATCGAGACTGAAGTCGAACAAAGCTGCTGAAGCGGATGGACTGTCCGCAGAACTGTTTAAAGCAGCTGCAGATGACCTGGTTGGGCGCATGCACCAGCTCATCTGTTAGATATGATCAGAGGAAAGTATGCCCGATGAGTGGAATCTCAGCGTCGCCTGTCCGGTCCACAAGAAAGGAGACCCCTTCGACTGCGCCCACTATCGAGGGATTAGTCTCCTCAACATCGCATCTAAGATCCTTTCTGCCGTATTGTGTGAACGCTTGAAACCGTTTGTCAACAATCTGATTGGTCCTTATCAGTGTGGTTTCAGGGCAGGGAAGTCCACCATCGACCAAATCTTCACACTGCGGCAAATCCTGGAGAAGTCCCAAGAAGTACAAATCGACACCCACCATCTATTTGTCGATTTCAAGGCCGCGTATGACAGCGTGCATAGAGACGAGCTATACAGTGCCATGTCTAGTTTTGGCATCCCTACCAAACTCGTCAGATTGTGTAGGATGACGATGGAGAACTCTCGCTGCTCCGTCAAGGTCGGGAACGAACTCACCGAAACCTCCAACATCAAAAAAGGTTTTAGACAAGGCGACGCACTGTCATGTGACTTCTTTAACATCATTCTTGAGGGGATGGTGCGTAACTCACAAGTCACCAGAGGCACGATCTTCCACAAGTCCGTTCAACTGCTAGCTTATGCGGATGACATTGACGTGATTGGCCGAACTCAGCGAGCCGTCAATGAGGCGTTTGCTAGCATCGAAGCGGAAGCGGCTAAAGTGGGACTGGTGGTAAACGAGGGCAAAACAAAGTATATGCTGTCATCAAAGAAGGACGCAGAACATCGACGTCTCAGACAGAGCGTCACACTAGGCAGCAGAAACTTCGAGCTGGTCAAGGACTTCGCCTCCTTCGGATCCGCGGTAAATAGGGAAAATAACATCAGTACCGAAATCAAGCGCAGAATCACTCTTGCCAATCGCTGTTTCTTTGGGCTTAAGAGGCAATTTAGTAATAAAGCCCTCTCCCGAACGACCAAAGTGACTTTGTACAACACCTTGCTCATCCCAGTCCTGCTTTACGGCGCAGAAACCTGGACGTTACTAAAAGCGGATGAGGAAGCCGTTCGAGAGAAAAGTTCTGCGTGCGATTTTTGGTCCTGTTTGCGTTGATGGCATCTGGAGGAGAAGATTCAACCACGAACTGTCTGGGCTGTACAGCGGCATGAGCCTAGTCAAGCGTCTACGGATACAACGCTTAAGATGGCTAGGCCATGTAGAGCGTATGTACACCACTGCTCCGGCCCGAAAAGTCTTCGAATCTTAGCCATTGGGACAACGCAACAGAGGACGGCCCAGGATAAGGTGGCGCACACAAGTGGAAAAGGACCTCAACCTACTTGGAGTGCGCAACTGGCGGCAGCTGGCGAAAGATCGTGCTGGCTGGAGAGGCATGTTGGTTGAGGCCCAGGTCCACCCCGGATTGTAGCGCCACAAGAAGAAGAAGAAGAAAGCCAAATAGCAGAATCCCATGCCTGAACGATTTTTCCTGCAAGAAAAGACTGTAGCCGCTTTAACTGAGATTGTGACGAATCGGTTTGTCGTCGTTCTGAGTTTGGCCATGTTAAGGCACTATGTGCTTTCTAAAATGCAATCACACGATCTCGGTGAGCAATGGAATTGTTGATAAATAACTTTGGTGGGAACTAAGTTGCACATTTTGCTTCGGCTGACTAAACGCCTAGATATCACACTTTTGGATATTTTCTCGGTTAATACGTGAAGTGTCTCTAGCAATAAACCAGATACAATTCAGTCCAACACAACTTCATCTTAACGAGATACCAGTAAAAAATAAAGAGACTTGAGGTTGAACATCGGTTCTTCGGCTGTGTTTGGATCCTCAAATGTTTTGTTATTTACCTCGAGCGAGGCTTTCGAAACCCCACAAAATTTTATTTTCGAGTTTGTTGCTACAATTTTGGTCAAATCCCTCCAGATGTTGTTCAAAAATTTTGTTTTGGGTTAAAGCTTTCGAACTAAATTCAGCTGTTGGAGGCAACTGAAGCCATTTAAAATCCTTCTTTAATTTAAGAGGCCTTCACCTTTCCCACCTTCTCCACCAAGGTGCATAAAATTTCCAGACAATTGTCTCCGCACTACCATCGCAATTCGCATCCCTTTGGGTCCAATTAAGACCAAAGATCAACTTCTGTCATTCGCATAAGTGGATTCCCATTCAAAGCGCTGCCATTATCCTCGCTCTCTCACCCTCCCACCACTCGTCACTCACTCACTGTGACATCTTTACAATCCAATTCCTTGACACACTCCTTGAGCACTCACACACCGTCCCCCCCAGTTGGCGTCAAATTTAAATGTCATCCCACCGGCAGCAGCCAAACACGAAACACAAAAGCAACCGGAAAAAGAATTGGGTCTTCACCTTGCCACGCCGAACCCATCCAACAGTACCACGGTTTCCAAATTCGAATTAGCATAGCAAACTACCCCGCAGCGGTGGGCGGGGGTTGTGGCGAAATACCTGTTCCGGGCATTAGCGTAAAAATAAACTGACGTTTAATTGAAGCCACATCTCAATGCCGAGCGGCGGCTCTCGTGCCAGGGAACACCAATTTCAGCGGCGCCGCCAACACCAAGGTATTCCGAGGCTCAACTTTATTCGACGTCGTAATCGTTTTTCATTTCAATGGATTCGCCCCTGCAAAAGGCCTACCGCAGGCCAAAGGGTACGCGGCTGAGTGTGAGCGCGCGCTTTGTTTCTCCCCCCCCCAGATAAACGATGTCCTTTGCATTAGAATGTTTGATTTTAGCCAGCTCTCCACAGCCGCAGCAGCCCATAACATCATTCTTCCATCAAACGACTCAGACTGCGCAGCATATTCTGGTCCTTCGAGCCAAATTTCATTTCAAACTAGCTCCTCGGAGAGCCCCAGCCCCCGTCGGCTGAAAAAGGACGAAGATAACATTTGCATATTATGTTAATTGGCCGGCATAAATATGTCAGGACAATTCAAGGCAGACACAAGGATAATGGCGCACCATCTCCGGCCGTAGGCGCTGTTGTGCGCTTCGGTGACACACTTTCCACAAACTCAAACCATCAGCGTGTCTACCTTCGCATGAGAAACGGTGTAAATTTCTGCCCGCAAAAAACGGCAAGGACATGCCAGCGGAAAACTGCGAGAGCGCGCTTGAAGCGTTTAATTGAGAATAATCGTCCTGTGACATCGCACCACTTTGAGACTCCTCGCTCACTCCTCCCGAATCAATTCAAATTATTCTTGAGTGTGTCCTGCGTCAAATCGCCAGGGATTAACTCAACAATCCGGAAAAACGGGACTCAATCATCGAAGCAATGGGTGGCGGAGGAGGGGAGGGGGGGTCGGGTGTCGGTCGGAGGTGGGCACGCACCCCATAAAATCATAGTCCACCGCAATGAATATTAATGACGAGTCATCACCGACGGTACACGCATCCGAAGGAGCCCCACGAAAGGTAAACCGGCTGAACAAGGACATAAATCAACCCTTTTTAGTGCGGCAGCCTCCGCTCTGAGGAGCGCTGCCCTGACGGTGATAGAGTCGGTGATGTAGGTAAACTATTACAGCCAACTACTGGGACATGGGTTCGAATGGCAGGAACGGTGACGTGGCGGCGGTGTTGGTGCCCTTCAGGGTGCGTACTGCCTGCCTAATGAGAAGATAATTTTTCTTCCTCTTCTTAACAGTGGGAAGGTAAAGTTGAGGAACACTTATTTCATTGTATGTCAGAATTGAAAGAATTTGGAACTTTGGAGCTTGAGCTTGAGCACTGTAACGTGAGGGCCATGTGCCTTGGTCTGGGTTTGGGAGTCTTTCAGTTCGAGTTTTTTTTCTCCTTTTCCTGCATCGACCTTAGTGTGCGAAATGCTTCCATGATGTTTGTTAAGCCCCACACCAAGTCTGTTAGATCTGTGTCAACCGTTTCTTGTACAATGACGTCGTCAACCTCCGTTCTTGGTTTGAAATGCGGTTCGTCGTCAAGTCTTCTGAGCTTTCTAAACCAACTCGGAATGGTACGTTCGTGTACCGCTATATTCTCTAGTTATGCTTTTATCTGCAAGGCATGAATTTTTCCAGTTTGAACTCGCCACGGAGAAGAGTGCGGCAGCAAGTTGGACCCCAGCCCTGTCTTAAAGTCTGGTCCCATCATCCATCACAACTAAAAGTGAGTAAAATGCTCCAAGACTTTTAAACACAACTGTTTGAGTGCGTATTTGTCAGAGCGGATTATCCCAGGCATCTAGGCTGCCACATCCTCGTCATCCCCCCTCAAATAGCATCATCAACGCATTACACAAAATTAACGATGAAATGTCGGCTGAGGTGGCTGATGGCGAAAGGACGCCACACATCCCATCCGTGCTCCCCTCCACCAACCACCCATGCACACACGCACACACTAAGGCAGTCATTCATTCCACTCATCTCTTGGCGAGGTGATGAAACGGATTTGCTGGAGGTGTTGAAAGAAACCTGTTATCGATGTCGACGAGTTTACGAGCTGAGCATAGTTTCGCCATGGCCCACCCTCCACCCCCGGCAATCCTCTGGAGCGTTGAAACGCTGTTGTTGATTATTCGTGTATCCTTTCCCGGGCGGCCTTCTGTGTGACTGTGTGTGTGTGTTTATAAGTCAAATAGTTCGCATATGTCAGTGACAAATTACATTTACCCCGCAGAACTGTTTACAGGCTCAACGCTTGCCGGGACTCTTGCCGCTCCGCCACCGTCACCACCGAAGGTGGCCTGCCAAACGAAGGATCCTTGTTTAGCAGCATCCGTGTTGCATTGCGGTGTTTGTCTCTGAACGAGCGAGTGCGTGTGTGGCGGCAGCGAATGAGAGTGTCTGACTTAATTTCATCTGACAGATTTTGACTTAATCTTCGGTGATGGCAACCGGGCTGTCATAATATGGTAATAAGACGTTGATAGCCGAGATGAAGACGATGTTGATGACAACGACAGCGACAACGACAGCGTCGTGACGGGGGAGACGATCGTTGAGCAGCACTGTTGCGACACGGCGACGGTTAAGGTGGGGTGATGTTGTTGTTGATGATTATGATGATGATGGGGTTGTGCTATGTACCGGTGGATGTTGGCGTACAGAAGCCGCCCTTCGGGGTGGTACTTGGCCATGTGTGATTTATCTACGAGATGACTTTTATCACCCACCAAGCCACCAAGGTGAGAAAGTTATGATAATCGTTGTGGGTTTAATGTGATTTGATTAGAGGTTGGGTGGGTGGTGTGGGGTGGGTTTAGCGCTTTAACCCGCAGGGTGATGTTTACTTCGGCTTTGATGGTTGCTGACAGCGATGAGGGTGAAATGAGATAAGAGACAGGACTGCGTTGAGTCGCTTTTTCACAAGATATGTTGTTTACAGAGGATTGTGGTAAATGTGGATGTTATGGGGACTGAGAATGGATCATGATTTGAGGAGCTTACTCAACTTCGAAATACAAGGGAAGCACCAAATTTGGAAAAATCGATGTTGGACAGGATCAAAAAACTTAAGATCTCATGAATATAAATTTCGAAAAAATCTCAATTGGGAATGTAAAATTTTCATAAATGTTCGAGGCCTGAAGTTACGAAAATAAAAGGCAAATTATTGAACCAGACAAAATACCGAAAACCAAAATGTTGAAAGCCACGAATGTTGTTGGGAGATTTAAAAGCCTAAAATTTGGTAAGCCCAGAATTCTGAGAAAACAAAAATCTCAAAAGTCAAAATTTCAAACTTTGGGAAGCTCAACATTTTAAAATTTAAAATGTACCGAAAACGCAAAATAGGGTATACAAATTCAAAACATTTTTGAAGCCACAGAAGTCAAAAAACTTTCTAATGAAAAGAAGCTACAATTCCAAAAACTTAAAATTCATTATGTGATTATCCCAAAATCGTATAATTAGTAAAATTTCAAAAATTACGAAAAGTCCAAAATTCCAAAAGCCCAAAAGCGTCTAAAGGGGAATTATATTTAAAGCCTTAAATCGCAGGTTTTCAAAAATGACTTCAACCTAAAATGTCAAAAATTCAAAAATCTGTAGAAATGGACAATTTTTGAGTTAATATGATTTGTATACACACATTGCACATTCTTCTTTCCCGTGTGACAGTAAGCTTTGAGACGAGGAGTAGATGCGACATGCCTCAGAATTCCGTTTTCAAAATCATGCATTTCGGGATTTTCAGTTATTTAACTTTGAAATATAACTTCAAGAGGTACCTATACTGTGTCAAAAGCGGAAACTCTCTCTCCCTGGGACCCAGATCATAACTGGCTCAAAACCAGGACCAACTGTCGAAACTTGGGCTAAGCAGACAAACATCAATCGCAGAGGCTGATATATGTATGCCATCGCTCATGGTAACATATGAAGCTATCAAGTACGCCGTCGCGTCTTTTGATGGCTTCAAGTCACCAGGAACCGATGGCACACATAAAGGGACAAAGGGACAAACCAACTACTTCCGGCTCTTAAAAAATAATTTTCACTGCCAGCCTTGTGTTGGCATGTATTCCAAGCGCATGGCCCACAGTTAGGGCAACCTTCATACCAAAATTGGTAAAGGGGACTACTCTGTCGCCAAAAACTTCAGGCCTATCAGTTTTACTTCCTTCATGCTGAAAAGGTTGGAGAGGCTGGTCGAATTGAATCCGCTCAAAAATGCTCTGCGACTACACCCTCTATCTCAAATGCAACATGTTTACCAGCGCGAAAAATCTTGCGAGACTGCGCTTAAAAATCTCGTTTGTAGAATTGAAAGTGCATTTGACAGAAAAGTATACTCGCTGGGCCTTTTTATCGACATCGGGGGTGCGTTTAACAATACGACTTTTGATGTCATGTGCAACGCGGCCAGAGAACACGGCGTAGAAGATTTATTGGTGTTCTGGATAAAGGCAATGCTAAGTTATAGAACTATAATCGCGCAGGAGGCGGAGTGGGACCAGTATATAATGTCAAGGGGAAACAGGGCTGCCCACAAGGTGGCGTCCTGTCATCTCTTTTATGATGCATGTTGGTCAACTCTCTGCTTCCCGTCTTGAATTGATGTAACACCTACGCCCAGGCCTTCGAGGATGATGTAGCCGTACTGGTCACCGGACTATGCCTTGCAGCCTTTTGTGCAAGTGAGCAGGTGGCCTTTGACATGACCGATGACTGGTGTACTACCTGATAAAAAAGATTTGTGTGGATCTTCTCTCTCTTATGCATCAGTCATTTGTTGAACAATAAATTGAATAGCACATACAGCCAAAAAGGCACCAGGGTCTAGCTTCTAACACAACATTTGGTGGAACAAGCTTTCGCAAAAATAAGTGACTGCTGCTTTCACCAAGTTTCAAAACGGTCTGTCTCAGATGGACAAGGGCTTTCCTAGCACATCTGGCTTCACTCTTGATGCACTCCCTCTTCTCGATATCCACATCAGACCATCTCCCAACTAAAGAGGAATTGTCTTTGGTTCAGTTCAGTTCAAACTGAAGCTTTGATGACCTCCCGCACCGCATCTCCTATGACACTAGTCTCATGGACATGCCCGTTGATGCGGGGTCACCAATAATCCAGCTGCGGCACTTATACAAAGTCGACTTTCCACTTGTCCAAAACTGGCTCTGGCCAGAAACTGAACCGGAAAGGGAACGTAGTCGGATTTTCACTGACGGCTCAAAGACGATGGAGGGATCTGGAGCTGGGGCCTGCAAGACGACAACTATAGACTTCACACGTTTTTAGGTAATTACTCATCTGTCTTCCAGGCTGAAACTTTTGCGATCCTAATGGCCACCAATTACATTGTGAAGAACAGGTGGAAGGGGCAAGGTATCTGCGTCCACAGTGACAGCCAAGCTTTGCTAAACGCCTCGCTCAACCTTTTAACCACTTCCAAGATAGTCCAGGAATGTGAGTCCCCCCTTAGTTTGGCCGACAGACTGAATTCACTAAGACTTGTCTGTGTCCCGGGGCATCACGGGATCATGGGAATCGAGATTGCCGATGAACTTGCTAGGCAAAATTCAAAAGAAACAGTCGCAGAGCGCGAACCTAACTTGGGACTACCCGCTTCATTGGTTAGGGCTTCTGTAGATGGTTGGGTCTCCCAACAGCACAACCAGAGATGGCATGACTCTCCAGGATGCAGGCTGACCAAGTGTATGCTCCCGAACGTCAGCAAGAAATCCGCTGTTTTCCTGCTATATCTAGACAGAACAGAGCTCAGACGACTTGTTGGCGTACTTTGAGGACACTTCACCTTCACTAAGAACCCAGTAAGTCTGCTTGGGCTTAGTGACGACACCCTTTGCGATGCCCTTTATAGGAGGTGAAGACACTCCAAAGCACTTTCTCTGTCAGTGTTCCGCTTTTGCTCGTCTCAGGTGGCGGATGCCAGACGCTGACGTGGTGGGAGTTGAAAACTTTGCTCTTTTTCACAGAAGCGCCTATTGGTTTGTCTTTGGAAAACCAACAAACTACAGAAAATGATGTGTAGTGCCTGGTAGTACAATGGATCAGTCTTTGAGTCTGAGCGTTCCAGTGTATCCTAACCTCCAACAAAAAAAAAAAAACTGCATTCCAGCTTAAGGAAATGGTGATCGTCAATACGAGTGGCATAACAGTGGAACCGACTTTACTCGCTCGTACCTACAGCAACTACCTGTCGTCAGAAAAGATTAGGTTATCCCTAAAGGAAGCACACTGGGCATGGAATCTGATTATTCCCTTGTTATAGGTTGCCTCCATGATGATCACCAGTGGGCTTAAACCTTACTTCGGCTGTCACCTCAATCTTAGCAATCTAAGCCAAGTTGAAAACAGATTGTGAATAACCTCATTGTAAGGCTCAAAGGACCAGGATGAAGCAAAATAAACTCTGACTCTGACATACTTGCCTTGGAGGACTGCCAAATTCAATACAGTCGTCTACTTTGAACATACGTAGACACTGCATACGTCACAGAAGATGTCTCGTTCTACTTAAGTTGGCACTACGACCTGTATCTCAACCAACTTACCTAGGGAAAACTTGCCGCCACGTTTTCCCTCCAGCTGTCTTAAATTTCACACACCAAGCTGGATTTTGTCCTTCTCAAATTGTGCGTGGTGTCTTTGATGCGGATGTTGGTCCTCTTGCTGCGGACAGATCGCCGCGGGTTGGACCCATGTTATCCCCTAAGGCATATCAAAGAAATCCATATTAAGTATTGTTCATCCACCACCTTCACATCTCATCCCCTCACTTGTAAGTTCACATCCTAGACGGGAATGTTCAGAAATTACCGCAAAAAAAAAAAAAACAAAAACCCGAAGCTTAACCGCACTCATTATGAAATTTTGAATTGCCCTGCACTTTGTGAATATGACATAGCCCCCACCCTCGTGCAGTGGCAAGCTACTTACTCCGCTGAAATGTATACAGTATGCGACTTTTGTGTACCTTGCGGCCAAAGTGATTACCTCGCACATTACCGTCTCATTGTTTTAGTTTTGCCAAGTCGAAGGATCGTTTCACACGTCCTCTTCGTCTGACAACCACAGAACCAGTAGCAGCAGCAGCGGCAGCACCAAAAGTAGCAAATCTCTCAGATGTATGCGTTTAGCACGCGCCCCTCCCTCGTAATAGCACATTTCCCGAAAATTTTGTATGCATGCGAGAGCTTATCGCTTCGCTGCCATCACACCACTGCTAACCGTGTAATTACACCTGCTAGTGCCGCGGTTGATAGAAACGACGACGACGACGACGACGACGAGGACTACAACAGTGGTTGGGGAAGGGGGGAGGGGATTTTTGACGGTAACCCAACATCCGCCTTAATTACCCCGAGGCGAGGTGATCCTGGGACATTCATTCAAAATGCTGCCTCATGTGCATGCATGCATCTTTTTTCGCTTCATTCCCCAACCCCATCCCCCAACACCTCTGGCAGTAAGGGTCTCGTGACATCATTCCAAGCTGTGATGCGCGCTACAATGCTACTCCACGCCTTAGTCTTGCATCAGCATGTGTCGGCCTCTTACCGCCACCTCTTGTCATATATCCCTTTTTGGGGGAGGGGAGTCATTGGAAAGGACCTCTCGCCGAAAAATGCATAAATTCCATTTTAATTAGAAAATTAGCTGAAAATATGCGCCTCACGTTAATCGTATGAATAGCGGAACTAGCTGGCGCAAGGATGCCTCTTGTACATATATTTTAGATCCATCGTCCTGGCTAGCCCTGAGTAGCACAGAAGGAGGAGTGGAGAGGAGCCAGCTTCGTTTGCACATGATGGCGGAGTACTCCGCATTGTGAGCGGGGGAGTCCTAGAGTGCAGACGACGTCCTCGTACGTGTGTATCCTTTGAGCTTCTTTATGATGCTCATTATCCTGACAAAAGGATAGTAAATTGTTATTTTCAAAGTTTCAGGATAATATTGTTAGTATTGTGTGTGGATGTGAGAAAGTTCGTCGCGGCTGTGAGGGGGGGGGGGTGGACGGAAGCGCTCATTAAGCTGCACAGTGTCCTTAAGAAAGATTTTGGCAAAAGTGTGGGGGGGGGAATTAATTTTTGGGAAAGCGCTTTCAGCGTTTCTTTTTGAATGGGAATCACTTAGGGGATGTTTTAGATTTTGATGCGAAGGATGGAATTGTTCCGAGCTTGGATTTTTTTTCTGTACGTTGGACGAAGTCCGGGGAGGACAGGGATGTCTGTGGGTGTGGGTATTTCTTAAGGACACAGTATGGGAGGGGTGGGTGATGTAATGAACTTTTTGAAAAACTCATATCTTCTTCCTCATTTCTGAGCTTCAAATCAAAAAAATAGAAATTAAGCTCGTGAAGCAAAACTTTGGTCCTTCGAGCCGCATTACTAAATTTTGATTTCTCTCACAGATTCAAATTTGATTCGATACCATTTAACCCTCCGGCCTCTTCGTCGCCACGGTGGATGCATTCATAATATCCAGATAGGATCCCGTTCGGCTTTAGGACCCTTCTCTGTTTCCGGAAATTGGTCCTTAGAGCCGCATTATCAAGTCTCACTCACTCTCTCAACACATTAGCTTCAAATCTGATTCCAAAGCATTTGAAACTCCAGCCCCTTTGTCGCCATGTTGGATAAATTTGTAACAGTCGTATAGGAACCCGGACTTGGGGCCATTTCTGATTCCGTAAATTGGTCCTTCGAGCCGTATAATCAATCTGAAACCTTTTGCCACGGTAACCAGTAAGAAGCAGAAATCCTTCTTAGCACTCATGCCGTCAGTTATGTGGTCAGACCTGATCCTAGGTAAATTTGGTTTTGTACCAATTTCTGTCAGAAACATTTTGTCCTTCGAGCCGCATTGAAAAATATTGGCCGTTCGTCATTCTGAGCTGAAGCTTCATCGAAAACTGAATCCTGTCAGTGATCTTGTCAAAAATTTCACTTTTCTAAACAATTCACAGTCATTTCGGCCTTTCACTTATTTCTGATCAAATTAAATGGTCCTTTGAGCCGCATCTAAGAATTGAAAACATTTCCTAGAGAGTCTACAAACTCCTTCATTCTGTCAGTGAAATTGTTTCGGCATGGGAATCTCTAATTTGGTGTCTCTCTCCCCGCCTCATCGCCTTCCTCGAATTAAAAGGCAATTCTCACGCCGCTTTAGATCCTTTTGTCTGTTCTCTCTGCTAAGCAGCAGTCTTTTCCTCCCTTTTGAAAGTCAAACTAATGGCACACATCCGCGTACATAAATTCGATTCCATAAACCGTAAGCCAGAGCCAGAGCAGCCACGCTACCGCCCATAACCTCAAACCGTCTCCGCTGCTGGCTGCCGTCATCCTGTGACTCCATCCTCCGTGAAGCGGGTGTATCATTACAGTCCTGATTCTTTACGATACTACCGTTTTGGTCCCAGAGGTTGTGTTGCGTGTTCCGCGACCTTATAACATCCTTCGCCGACTTCGAGTGTATCTCACCGCCGATGGCAGCACCAGCAGCAGCGGCAGCATGGGCCGACATTTAACCACGCATTTGAGTAACGCTGATAAGACAAGGATACCGATGTGCAAGGAGATACTCCGGTGACTTCTTTTATTCTCCGCTTCATCCAAAACCACCCATCCCTGCCCCGGGAGGGCGGTTGTTAATATTTACGTGAAACGGTGGTCGGTGGTTGGTGGGTGGTGGATGGTGGTTCGTTGTTGCGTGCGCTATGCGTTGCTCCCGTGCCCCGTCGCCACGTTGCGCCGCGCCAACAGCCAACAGAAGTCTAATAATTTTTGATAGCACAAGACGACGACGACGACGACGACTACAAGGCCGGGGAACAGGAAGAGTCATCCAGTCAGTCGGCGACTTGTGGTCCCGGTGATGTGATATGGGGGTCGAACGGGTAGCGGTGGACAGGGGGAGAAGATTAAAGGTGCTTCTTGAGCTGGTTTATGGTATGACCTGTGGAATAAAGTTCAAGCCTGCCTCTGGATTAATTAAATATTTATTTAATTTGTTTCATTGTTGTTGGTGCAGTTGGATGCCATCTTTACCCGAAAGGGGGGCAGGCGAGGGCGGTGGCAACGAGATTGAATTGTGCGAAATGGAATTGGCAGCGGCCTTCGGCGCGTTAAAAGCGGCTTTTCTATTTCGAGCGCGTTCTGTGTCTCTTGATTGAATTTTATTTATTTAAATTGAACGTGGAATAGTTTTTTTTGCAATGCTACGCGAGGGGGGGGGGGGAGGATGTGACGGCCTAAAGGTGTCGTTCAGCGTGCAGAGAGGGCTAAATTGAATTGTTCTCTAGATGGGGTCGTATTTAACACAGGCGGAGTTGTGGGGAATTGAATTCAATTTTGAGGCAAGATTTCAATTATCTTTTGGCGGCGGGGAGGGGGTTGAATTGTCTTGGGTGTCTAGGGGTGGCGTGGTTATCTTTGACGCGCGGAAGGTGATGTGGCAACAACTTTAAGATCTTGAAGAACAATTTTTCTTTTGAAAATTCGTGTGATTCACCTAAGGGTCGCTCGTTCATTCGAAAACTACCCCCAATCCTACTTTTGTCGTCGCCTTCCAATCCCACATGGTCTCCTACTCTCGATCTATGGCAATATTCGTTTTCACTGTCCCCACACCTTCATTATTTTCCACACCCACAACACCCCATCACGATTGGCTACAATTTGAAAACGCTAAACATGTTCATTCTACCAATCAGCGGTTCAATGAAATTTATGCTTCACCTCCGGGCCGCGTATCTAATCACACCGCACACCATCGTGCGATTTCATTTATTCCAATCACTGCCTGGTGACCATTTGAAAATCACTCGGCCGACGACGACGACTAGCGCCAGAGTGTACCAACCCCCAAGCACATAGCAGATCAGTGGCAGCAGCCACAGCAGTCGCAGTCCAGCGCAGCAGCTCAGAGACCAGTGATTGAGCCCCCCGAAAACAGAATGCAATGCAATCAGGATTGCGCCAACCCCTTGTCTGTTCGTCGACACCGGTGTGCGCGCTGTCGCCCCAACAGTGACCAAGTTGGCGACAATAAATTGGCATTAAAGGCACAATCAAAATTTTTCGGATAAATCCACCCGCTAAACACCGGCGTAATCTCTGCGTTCCGCCCACTAAATCGCATGGGAAGTAGGCGGTGGAGAGGGGAGGAGGTCTGGCATAAATTAATAACTCTTCCTGATCGAGTTTTATTGTTGTTGCAACAATTGCACACGTTCCACCCTGACGAATGAATTGCGAGGAGGGGTGAAACTCCCGCAGGGTGCCACCGCGTGGTGAAGTGATTTCGTTTCGATTTCGACTGGATTTGCAGATGTGACTCGATGGACAGAGATCTGCATCTGCACAGCACACACGGTGATCTGAGGGGTGGGTGGGGTGTTTTGATTTTAACGGTTATGTCGACAAGTCATTCTGTCGACTGACGGTATTCGAGAAGCACAGACTACGGCAGCGAATCCTTACTTTTATGATGCTGTCATCGATACCTTGGAATTCAATGTGACCAGCGTTGCACGGGACTTGTTCAAATCGATGCTGCTGCTTGTCGAGGGAGTGATGACCATTTGGATGTGAGGTGGGGGTTGAAGGTGGGTTGAAAATGCTGGACTGTGGCGGCAATCAGTGGTAGAAGGAACATTATGGAAGCGACTACTGAAAGAGATGGGTAACAATTTGCTCGCAGGAGTTAAAGGATGGGAAGCTCCTTGTGACTGCATATAGGTGCACCCACAAATCACAGAGAATAACAAGTTCAGTTTGTACTAATTTTACACTTTCTGCAGAGAGGTGAAAGGCTGGTCGGATAGTAAGTAGGCTTCACCGCCTAATGGCTCCATTATGGTGACCACCAAAAATTGGTTTAAGGAGTTTCAACGTGGACGCACATCAGTTTTTATTGAACGACCCTTAGGTGCCCAAGAAACGACTACCAAAGTGTCCAGCCAAGGTGTCCTCCACGGAAGATTACGTTAAAAGGCCAAGAAGTCTAATTGGAAAGATGCGCGGCATAGTTGAGTCAGAAGGACCGCGTGGATCATATCCTGAAGGACATGGGCATGAGAAAGATGTCTGCGATCAACGAACGCAAAAACAGTGCTTAACGCTAATTAAGCGCAATCCCAAGGAGATCTGTGAGCGTCGACGAAACGTGGATCCTGTGGTACACATCTGAGATCAAGAAACTGTCGTAACAGTGGACTTCGTGAAGATTATTCTATCCGCCGCATAAGGTGTGTTCATCTTTGAAAACATGCAGAATGGCAAAACGATCAAGACGTTACTAGGCGGGAGTTTGCGTGAGATTTGACGCTGAAGGACACCTTTGACGAAGGAAAACGTGCACTCCCCCCACAACACAACACAGCCGCTAACACCTTGCCTATGCCTAGTCTGAAAATTAAACGAATTACTTATGTCTTTTTCAGATCTGAAGGAGAACGAAGGAAATTATAACCAGATCAAGGGAACTACAGATATGACACTTAGATTACTGTGATCATATGCAAAGACTTCCTATAACACGAGGAGAATAACGCAAGACTAGATACTTCGGCTACGCAAGTACCATCTCCTGTGATCAATCGCTTCATACTGATAGGGCGCGAGGCTTTCTTAACTTTTCTGGGGTTCTTTGAGCCACTTTTTGAACTTTTTACATTATTGTTCAGTCCAAAGGTCAGTAGCCACGCTACACAAACACCAGATTTTCCAGCGACTTGGAACCGCCACCATGCCACTCGCACAAAGGGGCCTGACCTAAGTTCAGGCTAAAATAAAGTTTCAAAGTCTCATTACGTTATACGAAAGTAATGCAGTACGTTTCCACTATCGTCCTGCAAAATTTCCCTATCGTCCTATAAACGTTCTAAGAAAGCGGAGAGCACTCAGAGATTTGTCAGCTTTATTGTACGTTCCTTCGAAGAAGTAAGCGCTCTGAAACACTCGTTGTTTAATTGGGCCTACAAATTAATTCAGTAATTTTTCAAAAGATGGCGCCACCTGCGAGTTGTGACTGATCTTTGAAGTGATTTTATACATAGTGCATTGGACCAATAATTTATGTCCATCAGCGTCTGTTTTTGACAACGACATTGTTTTTGCCTTTTCGAAAATGTCCGGATTTTTTTTAAATAAACAGCATAAGCGGGAAGTTTTGATTTTCTTTTTTAATTAGAAGAAAAGTGATGCTGAAGCCCATCGAATGCTTGTACAATGTTATAGTGAATCCGCTCCGACTGTTCCGATTCCTGCAGAAAGTGGATTCAGATCTCCAACGGTGGTGTTTTTAGCATCGAATACAAAGAGCGTATTGGCCAGCCTAAAAAGTTTGAAGATGTGGAATTTGAAGGCTTTACTAAATCAAGATCCACGTCAAATGCAAGGCGAATAAGCAGAATTTGAGTTGGGAGGGACTCAGGAATCAATCTCCGGTCGGATTTATTGAAAACCAAGGAAATTGGCCGCTGTACGAACTGAAACCAAGAGATGTCAAAAGGCGATTTTTCACCTCGGAACTGCTTCGTGAAAGACATCAAAGGAAAAAATTTTTGCACTACATTGTGACTAGAGATGAAAAGGCGATATACTGTGATAACCTCAAGAAGCAAAAATATTATTCAAAACCTGGTGAACCTGTTCCATCATCGTGTACATCGAAAAACATCTATCATCTATCAAGGGTCATGCTTTGCAAACGGTGGGACCAGACAAGTGTGGTGTACTCTGAGCTCCTAAAACCAGGCGAAGCCATTGATGGGAAACGTTATGGACAAAAAACAATGGGGGTGAGCCATGCATTGCGTGAAAACCGGCCAAAAACGACCGAAAGGCAGGGCATTGTGTTTTTGCCACATTAGGCTGTAGTCCTCAGAGACTACCTGAAAACGCTGAAATGGGAAATTAAATGGTGTCACCCCATCCGCCGTATTCTCCAGATGTTGCTCCTTTTGGCAACTGACTTTTTCGACGACGATTTCGAGGCTCATCTTTTCTGGTTTTCTGACGAAATCGAAAATGGCTCAATAATTGGATCGATGCCTGAGAGCACTCATTTTTTAGAGCTAGTATTTGAAAATTAGAAAGTCTAGATTCGATTCCCGGACGGGGCACCTCGCATTTTTTCACCACCACTTTCGAGTTGCTGACAACACTCAAAGAGTATCAACTGTCTATGAAAAGCTCCTCAAATCTCGCCATTCGGAGTCGGCAACAAACTGTAGGTCCCTCCTACACGAGTAGTTGCTGTAGAAGCTAGACTCTGGCCCCTTGTGTGCTGTAGTGCCACTCAATTATCATTATTAGGATGCAGTGCTCAGAGACTACCTAAAAACCCTAAAATGGGAGGTCTCACCCCACCCTCTGTATTCTCCAGACCTTGCACCTTCCGACGACTGACTTTTTCGAATTTGGAGGCTCACCAATCTTTTGAAGAAATCGAAAAATGGCTCAACGATTAGACTGATGCCAGAGGGGAGTCATTTTTAGAGGCGGTATAGGCCGTACATCTCTGAGTCAACGAAATGCAGCGTTTTAGCTCCGTTTGATCTGATTTGATGAGAAACAGATCTTGCATCACCGGATTTGGCAAAAGATCTGGAGACAAAAATTAAAAACACACCCAGCAAGGATAATGATGACAATCTAGTGGACATCGAATGGATAAACCCGCTTATTTTTCTTCAACGATAAGTGCAGCCAAGCCTTGTGACGGCATCGCCATAATGAATAGAAAATTGAATGAAAACCTGCCTGTGGTGGAACCACAAGCATCGTCCTATTCTGTTCCATGACAACACTAGATCCCAAAAAAGGGAAAAGTTCCTACAGATGGGATAAGAAATTCTTGCCCATCCACCGTAATTTTCCCACAGATTGGCGTCAAGCAAAGGGTGTTCCGAAATCGAGGAGCCTGAACTTTTTAGCGTCAAAAAATCGAGTCTTCTGTGGAAAGTGGAATACTGGACTTGACTCACAGTGAAAATAGCTATAGAAGTCGCTGATTCCTACTTTGTCAAAACGAAAGATTGGCGTTCATCTGGTAAGACCACTGTAAATAGCCCTACCTATCTTTAGAAAGGCACTTCCATATTTTTTTCAAACACTTAAGTAGTCGCATAATCCGCTCTGGTTAGAGAACTAATTCATTTTTGTTAACGTAAAATAAACACGTCCACAGAACATGCCTGAACTAGCCACTCTTAAAATGTTGTCAGCTTGCGCCTTGACCTTCCGCGAAGACTGCTGTAGATCTCTACCGATGGCCTAAGTTTTTAGTTCCTAAATTGTTGTCCACCGTTCACAGAGTCAAGGATCTTCAATTCCCATCTAATGCAATCCTCTCACTGACCACAACGCCCGCACAGTGCTGACCCCACACACAACAAAAATTCAAAACCTGCTCCACATCGTAAATGTCCGGCGCCCACGCCGCGCCACCCGGAGCCAATCTCATTCCACAGCATATTTCCATCGACGATTGTCCGTCGCTCACTGGTGTGTTGTAAATCTGCACACAACACCGCAACACCGGTCACTGTAACACTGAATCCCATCCAGGAGCACCAGGGAAAGACAATAATCTCACTCGCAATCGCCAAATCACCAATCACCACCTCCGAACGCCGCCGTCCATATGGCTCTGGAATATATCGAACGCCTCCCCCCCCCCCCCGCCCCCCCGCTCCACACCCACAAACGACCAATGCCCGGGCGTCGCATCATAATATAACCATTTGATGTGGATTTGCGGATCTATCTCTCGTCCGTGGCCGTGGCAATTGTCCTGTGTTTGCGTTTTAGAAATACGGCTGAATCAGGATCCCCAGCCGCCCGGCCACCACTGGTGGCAATCCAGGACATACGCTAAACAGAAATAATGGAACGTTCCCAGGGACGCCCAGATATTTCGTTTTCGATTGGATTTTCGGGGCGAAATTCCGAATTGGAACTAATCTGCATGTGATTTGGCCACCCCCACTGCTGCCGCCAGACTGGCCTGGAGAGAGGACATCGCCACCGACGATGACCGGTCAGGCTGGCCCGGCAGCGGGATCGTTCTCCGATGAATTCGAAATGCGAGCACCAGGAATGATTGCGTGGCATCGAATTCGTTGGTTGTTTAGGGAGTTTTTTTTTCCTTTTGCTGTCTTTTGGCTCCGGAATGCGATACTGATTGGATCAGTCCACGGAACACGGGGACCGTAATGCGATTCTATGATTGTTTTGTGCTGAGAATGACTCTAATGACACTATCGATGGAAGGTGGTCGCATTGAGACGGTCTGCCGACTTGGCGAGAAATGCAGGGACACCTTTGGTTTTGCTACCTTTGCACCTAAGTCCTCAAAATTTGATGAAGACGGAAGCAAAGTCTCAGAATTTGGTGCCACTTTAGATTCTCCTTCCTGCAGAGTAGCGAGGAGGTCGCCCCTCCCCCCAAAGTCATTCACACACGATTGATCCCCCCTATCAAGCAAAGCATCAAACACTTGGAGAGCCCAATCACATCACACTAACGCCCTCCATCCACTCACACTCCATCTCCCCATCGCCCCTCCACCGCTGGAGTTACACTCATCCTCGCAACAGATTTGTCCACATTACGAATGAAAATTACAAGCAATTTGAAATAAATGGAATTTTCTGTTTCATCGGGGCTCGTCCTTATTCAAATTAGTTTCGTCCGCAACCGCCATGAATAAACCAAAGAACTTAATTCAGTATTCGCAGCGAATCCCATAGCGTGTGTCGCTGGGACTGCGTTTCTGTACGTGTGTGTGTGTAAAAACTAAGCGATTGTGTTGTTTAGAATTCCGAAATGAAATGACTACCCCCAATACCCCCCCTCTCCTCATCACAATATGAAGCAATAAAAATCCTGACAGCGAAAGTTCCATCAACAGGGACACTTTACTGCCTCGCTCCCCCCCGCAGCCGCCGTCACCGCGTCCGACAGGATGAAAGGATCCGATCGCCGTCATCGGATAATCAACTCACGTAGTGTCCAAGATGAAATCACTATCACATATGCATAACTGCGGAATTTATTTCGAATGATTCCGTTCACTCCTCACCAGAAGCCGCCGCCGGGGGTGGACCAGGGGCGATGCCGAGGTGGACAAATTGTATCGCATATCTCGTCCACCTGTGCACCGTGTGTGCGGGAGGCCAGGGGGTGTGTGTTACTTACAATTACCGATTGTCCCGTATATTAGGGATTTTTATGGTGACAACACTGTTGCAGGACGCACACCCCCATGCGCCTGTGGGCAAGTGGCTGAGGAGAATCGTAAACTCAACTGGGATCGGAGAGGGATCTAAAACGTATTAAGATATTCATCGGACGGACATCATATGTTCCGGTTAGATTTTTACGTCCATTCGGCTACCTGGCCAGGACGAGGACATTCAGTGACACAAAGATGCCTATTTACGAGACGGGTCTTGGTTACGGCGGGCGGGGGGGGGGGGGACGTTTCGTTGGCCGAAATTCAGCTGGACACTGGGGGTGGGTGAAGGCTGGTGGGGACACTGAGGGGATGGCGCAAATATTTTAGTGTGTGTCCTTTTGCTTGTCCTTTGCTATCTCCAAAGAGTGCAGCCATAACTTCTGATCGCAGATGAGAGAGAGACGAAATCGAAATGAGACGGGTGTGGGTGGGTGTCCGAGGAAGTACGAAGAACAAAAAAAAAACAGAATAGAAAGGGTTGTGTGTGTCTCATTTTGTGCGGGTGGTGCAGCAACAGCAGGGGTATCGCATTCCTTGGGGGATCAAGGACTCCTCGATAAGGAAGGACATTTACAGCATCTAACCTCGGTGTTTTATGATGGGGTTTTGCGGAAGGAATCAACATAAAGAAGTGTAATGCGATGGAATCCTGTGCCAATTGGACATTCAGTTGTTGTTCCCAGTTCAGGGGATAGTTTTCAACTGAAATTACATTTTTTTTCGCTTTCCTTTCGTAAGAGGGGTGGGGAATATGAAGCGAGAGGGAGTTACTTTTGCTAAGATCTTGACATCGTAATGAACGCACAACGCGTGGTGGGATGGAGGCAAACAATTGTTCAGCGAATGAGGGCACATAACGACAAAAGGCAGAAAGCATCCAAAAAAGGAAGTGAATGAGGGGACCTAATATTTTATTGTGACGTCTCATTGATAAATCAGAAGTTTCACCACTTGTTAGCCTCGGGAATGCGTTCTGGAAATGTTTACGCAATGTGGAGCGTTGACCAATGTTTCGTAGAGAATGTCAACAATGAAGTATGCGCCTAAATGTAGGCAATGATGAAACGAGATGAAACAACATTTTCTGCTTAGTTTCATCAGCAATCACTACTCTTGTGCGTGGTTTTGTTCTCTCAAAAGACGGAGAGACATTTACTAGACGTACAAACGTGGGCCTAAGCCAAGTGCAAGGAAAAGGCACTGACTCATAAGTCCTACACATAATCGTAAGACCTGGCTCTACCAGAGTTCCAGATGAATGTAGTGCCTTTCAAGCGAGACTCCTGGCAGTCAGTGCAGTGGACAATAAGAATTTAAATATTAAGAATGCCACTGGCAAATACTTCTTTTTATTCACAATGAAATCAACTTCTATTGCCTCAGCTAGGCGCCGGGTCATGGCTTCTGTCCAACAATTAAATAACACTTACTGCATGGGCACAAGGACATAATGGGTTTTGTTCTGTTACTCTCAACTAGACGCAGGCAATCCCACTGGTCAACATCAACATTTTGGTGAGTAGCGCAAGATAGTGAACACCAACAGCCAGACTAGACACTTCTTAGTCACAGGTGACATCGCTCAGACGCCTTAGCTCAAGTCCAACAAGAAACAAAATCGTACGCCATCATCCATTAGCTGGTCAAAATTACGCTCTAGATGTTAGTCAGAGTAGAGTCGGGTCACAATCAGTTAACATGAAATAAAAGAGGCAGCATCTTTAGGGTTTGTGAGACAGACACCAGCGGCTTGGGGGAAATTGATCAGCTGCTCTCGTGAAAATGGGAGGATAGATGGGAGACTTGCAAAAGTTTTCTTCGAGACTTGTCACTTTTGATGTCCATTTGTGGTCTTAATCTTAGCATGTATCTGAGCGACTTGCTAAGCGGACACGGCTCCATGAATTCTTTTCTCTTATAGAGGACCCTAAGCGAATAAGAGGCTTGCTCGTGCGTGGAGAGTTCCGAGGCTTCATCATACAACGACATTCGGAACCCCGGAGCCATGAACATAAGCTGCATAGAGGGACTTATGATGTCAGTCTGGTTATCCACAACAGGCAAAGTACAGACACCATGAGGAGCTTGACTTGGGAAATTTTCTAGAGGTATCGAGTCAAAACGACTCCTGCAATTGTGACACGACGTGGCTAGGTAGGATCGCAAGGTCATCGGTCCTGGATGATTGGGAATCCAACTGAGAGCAACAAAGTTATGAAGCTCAAACGGAAGCTATATTCTGATACAATGGTAGGAGGAGCTGGAATCTCCTGCAAGGCACTAAGAATAAATAGTTCATCTCAACTTGTCCTTCAAACAGAAATCTTTGACATAAACAATGTCACGCAGATTGTGCAACCTAAAGATCTTCCAAGGATTGAAAACGGGAGCTTTAAAGTCTTCAGAAACAAAAAATTATCCTCGGCTGTGTCTCCGGACATTCCGGAATTAATAAATTGCCATCCATCCTTCCATTTGCTCAGCCAAGCACTTCATTGAACAGATGTCAATGTCATCGCCACTTTGATTGTATCTTGTGGCTTTAGTAAAACCGAAACGGAAGGAAGTCCCAAATAAAAAACAACAGCACACATCCTAAAAGGTGTTCTGACTGGTCACTACAGGGTTGATGATGATGCAACACCTCCCTCGCACTACACTCAGTCCATTTTCCCAAGAGTCGTAGATGACGCAAGACTAGACGCCTTAGTACCAAATGAGATCATGCTTGAGGGACAATTCCCCCACATTGCCTTGGAGCGAGGATTTTCTAAGATCCCTGCCTCTCTCTGGCTCGCAGCACCCGGTTAAAAATGCATTTCCACGCTGAGCCGGGAAAGTCCCCTAACCGCCTGTCATGGATCAGTAGGGTGAACAACCTGATCCAGACCAATCAGCACAGTACACTTAACCCGACTCTGCCCACGATATTGGGTTTTAAGCAACAGCCAAAGCCACAGCTAGAGGCTCCTAACATGCCGTGGCACTAGAATATAGCCTGTTCAAGGTGTTCGTGTAGTAGCCACCAGCCAGGAGCATCAACGTTTATAAGAAAGCCCAAAAGGTAGATGGGGCAGTAAACCAAAGATCACGACCTATCTGTAATCATCCGTTTTTTTGATCAAAAGTATTCAGAGAGAGAGAGACGCTCTGCACGTTACGCCGACCAAATATGTAGCTTAAAACGATGCCACCTCAACTCAATTTTGTAGACATTTCTTGCTCAAGTGGCGTTGCGATTGAAAGAACTCCGGTTATGAAGAACACAAAATACAGGCCACATCAGCAGGGTTTCAAAACCATTTGAAAAAGAATCTCTAGACTACCCAACCCTGATCTGTAAGAGACAACAATGTGAATCGAACCTGGTTCCAAGCAGCAACCTACTAAGGAAGTAGCGGAGTAAGTGAGAGAACATCTCCTTCGGTCCTTCAGACTTCTAGATTCAATTTCGAAGCGGAAATTACATCTACTCGTGAGGCAGTTAAATGGTTTTGGGGTAAGCACATTGTTATCTACAGTAAGAATTAAACACCAAGCTTAGCACTCGCATTGCAATTCATAAGATCAAAAACTCTGCCGTAAGTCTCTTCACAAAATATCAAGACAACAGTGCCATAGGTTGTGCTGTGAAGTAGGCGAGTCGGAGAGGAAACAAAAATGAAACCTTGAAAACAAACGATAAGCAAGGCTTTCTAAAGATGGAGAAATCTAAGCCTTTGTTGACATGTACATAAGCCAGACGAGCCCAAGATTGGGCTGCAGCCACCCTTAGCCGATTTGGCGTCGTTATGAGAGACCGTGCAATAGGAAGACGTGCTGCTAGACTAGGCCTAACATTAAACGCCTACTCTGTATAGAAAAGGAGCAGGAAATGTCTTTCCGCCTTCGTCTGAAGCTATCCTTCAGTTGCTTTCTCAAGGAGCTTTCTACATCGAAGACCTAACTGACATACAAGGGATTGGTGTAAGGAAAACATGGACTTTCATCATGTCGACTCCATGGCAGAGCAATGAATCCCCTGGGTCCAAGTATGTACATACATCAGACATGAAGGAAGCCACTTAACCAATTTACTTACCTTACATTGGGATCATTGTAATATTGGTCGTTATTCAGTTTCGTGATGAACAGTGCTTCTGCCGTTGTAATATTGAATAAGTCAACTCTTCTCAATGCAACAAGTCCTCGTCTCCATCAGCACCGCGCATACACCCTGCCACAACTCCGTCGTCCACCAATAGCATGAATCGCACTTATCAAGCCGCAGCCGTCTTCCTTACTAATGACCACTCCTACATTGCGTTCATAAATCCATTACTTAAACGAAAATTAACCCCATTCAGCACTGCCAGCACCGCCATCCGCACGCCATCGCACATCCTCTCGTGAATAATTGATGACTCCTCATCAGCGTCCTCCTCAGCAGCTCGCATCAGTCCCGTAAGGCAGCGGAAAAATCACATCTCCCTCAAATAGCACCTACTTAACGAACCCTATAAATTAATTTGCACCCCTCCCCCTCACACACACAACCATCAACCCACACCCATTCATTTGGCGGCGTTTAAGGATGCTTGTCGGTGATATAAATCGTCGTTCTAATCCCTCATCTGGCGGAGATACCAGTCACCTCGCAACGACACCAATCCGGCATAGTTTCATGTCACACGGTGGTGGCGGCCGGTAGCGTGAGAGACGGGGGCTCTAAGTTTGAAAATGATGATGACACATAGGCAGAGGGGGCCGTCACCCATGTTTGAGATGACAAATTACAAAACCATTAAGTCATTCTGCGGCCGAAGGAAGGATTCGCAAGGACGAAAGCTAAACAACACACACGCACGCAACACCCCACTAAACGAACTCCGTTTGGTGTGCGCGTTCCGCTGCCGATGTCAGTTATTCACTCAGTTAAGGACGTCACAGCCTAGATAGGTAGACGTCACACGGTACAGCCCACCCAGCGGAGGCTGGAGGCAGCTCCACAACATAAATTCATCATAAATCGTGCGGAGTGCGGAGTCCCTAAACACGTCATGGATAATCCGAATGCCAACACATCGTTTGTTCGTGTCCTTGTGCTCTTCCGGATGAACGCTTACAGGATAAATATTTGCACAAGCCACCCTCCCGCACTAACATACGGGGTGGTGCAGGCCGTACAGCAAGGACCACGCAATGACTGAGGCATAGTGATGATGACTGCGACAACGACAACGACGACGACGACGCACGATTTAAAGTGATCCGGAAGGAGGAAGGATACACTGCCGCCGCCGCCGCCACAGCCGCCTCTTCCGGAGGTGATGTAGTGCTCCGGCACCGCACACGGGATGAACGCGTTCTAGTTTTCGGCAATCACTTATCCTGCGGAAGGCTTGGTGTTGGACAACGCAGATGAATGTCAAGTGCAGGACGAGATGCAGATGTGTCGCCCTCAGGATAATGGACGGCGCACAGACCAAGCTAATGCCTGTGTTGTGTGCGGGTTGATTGGACGGGGGACAGCTTGGGGATTACCGTAAACAAACTAATCTCGGGTAATAAACAGGACGGCAATCCTTTCACTGAATTATTACGCCCACCCTCCCCCACGCACACGAAGTCTGTGTCTTTCGCCTCTCGCCTCTGCAAATCCTTTTCCTTATTAGCCATAAATTCTTTCGTTCGCCCAAAGATACCCCAACCTTGCTGCTCCCCCCCTCTGGGCCCTGGTGACCAGCACCAGGCGCGTGTGTGTCGCCCCCAACAGCCCGCTCCCATTTTGCCGGGATATCACATTTTCGGTAATTGCAAGTGTAATACTTTATATGAGACACGTTTGTCCATCTCCTAGAGTGTCCTGGCTTCGGTTTCGGGTTCGACTTCAGTGCTGCTCGGTGCTCGCCGCGCGATGTCCCCATGCGATATGACCCGAAGGATATCATCGTAATGTCTACTTTATTTCCGATTGGGAGAGATGGGGTGCTCCTGATGTTCGGGTGGCTGCTTTTTTTTCGCTCTCGGATAAATCCCGAATCGTAAACAACTGCATCTAATCGGTTCTTATTGTTGTTGTGCTGTTGCTGAGATGGTGTTGGGGGGATTTCTTTTTTTTTTCGTCTCTTTTGTTTCTTTTCGTTTTCACTTGTGTCCTGAATGGCTTTGTTCGGTGGATGTTACAACGGTCAAGGGAAAATTATTTTTCTTCGAATGAAGATGAAGAAGCGGTCATTGAATGCTGTCGATGAGGTGGAGAAAGTGTTGCCAATTGAGTGTTTGATATCAATTAAAATTGTGAGTATAGACTTTGTGAATAGAAATTGGATCCTTCTCAAGTTGTGTACGCCATTAGATCTGTCGTTGCCCTCCGGTTTTGAGTTGAAGAATCCTTAGGCTGCACATGCGCTTCACATGGCCTTAAACATTGCATCCCTTGACACCTGCCGGCCCATGTCGCTGGACAACCCGTACAGCTCGTGACTGAATCAACTTCTGCAAAGATCAACAACGCAAACAGGGCCAAAGATTGAACGCAGAACGTTCTTGCTCTTGAGATTGTCCAGGCTTCTGCTTCGTAGGACAAAACTGGGACGATCAAGCTTTAACATAATGTTAGTTTGGTCCTTCCAGAGAGGTCTCTACTAGGCAATTGTAACTTGAACTCAATGAAACAGCGATTGGTAAGAAATTGTCTGCTTTCAAGCTCAGTACTGATACTGTTGGAACTGTTTACTTGGAAGCTAAGGAAACCAAAGCCCTTGACTAAGTCGTCGTTTTCGTCATTCTTCGTTTCTGCTGTCTAGTGGTACGCTCTGTCAATGTTGACGTCGATGTTGTGTGTCCTTTCATGATGACAGCATGCGTATACTCCGTTTTGACCTAGTTTACCGCCAAGCTGTTTCCGTTTCAATCCTAATAAACGCTCATTGACAGCTGTCCGTCTTCGTCCAATCAAGTCAATACGACTCGCGTTAACCAGCAACTGTTACTGAACCGAATTTGCGGAATATCGTACCTCTGGTATTGTCATGTGGGTCTTAGACGACCCTGTGAGTTAGTTCCCGACTTTGATGGAGCAGCGAGAATTCTCCATCTTCATCCGGCACAAGCTGACGAGCTTGACAGGAATGTCAAAACTAGACACACCGTTGTGTGCCTCTTCTCTATGCACGCTGTCAAACCCGGCCTTGAAATCGACTCCATTTCTACTACTGGAATGTTTTCCAGGATCTGCCGCGGGGTGAGAATCTGGTCTATGATGGACTTTCGTGGTCTGAAACGATATTTATCCGATTGTTCAAGAATGGTTTCAGACGTTCACACAAAATGGTAGAGAGGATCTTATACGCCATGTTAAGGAGACGAATTCCTCGATAATTGATGCAGTTATGAGGGTCTTCTTCTTTATGGGTCAAGCATATGACACTAAGATTCCACTTATTGCGCATCATCCAACCATACAGCTGGCGCATGCACCCAACCAGATAGCTTAGCCGACAATCCGTCCGCTCCAGCAGCTTTGTTCGTCTTCAGTCTCGATACTTTGCATAGGTCGGGGGGACGGAATTCTTTTCCATCACCATCCAGATTAACTGGAATATTCTGCACGGCAGTGGTATTTGGTTCGTTATTAAACAGTCGGCAGAAGTGATTCTAAATTCACAGCATCGAATGCAAGTCCACAAGAAGTTCTTCAGTTTCATCTCTGCTCGACTTCGGTTCAAAGATTTTATCCACCAGATATCTGATGTGCCTTTTGGTAAAACTTTCCAATTTCACACTTGCTAAAGCACCTTTCTATCTTCTCGATCGCGCGCTTCTAGGGTTAATTTCATTTCCTTCTGAGAAGTGTATTGTATGCGCCTGCCTGCAATCACCATTGAACCACAGGTTCATCTAGATAGTGTCATAAAACTTACGACATCAGTGGCAGCTTCTTTGACGGCCGTTTCACAACGTTTCTTTGGTCTTCAATTATAACTTCGGCCGGTTGCGAATTTTCCGAGGGTTTCAGAGTGACTCGACGGGAAAGGTCCTTCCGATCTGTTGCGTGTTGTTTTGTTTCGAGTCATTGGCTCTCTTGGTATAAGCGTTCTTTCCTTGTCTACAACCACGAAATGATCGGAATCGTGGGTGGTGCATCGGAATGCTAGAGGAGTGTCCGATGTCGACCGCAAAGTGATCAATTTGGTTGACAGTTTATTGAATGATATTGTGGTAAGGAAACAACATTCTCATAAAAGAGAGATTCTGTCCCAAGAGCCCCAAGCCTGAGTATGTCTTCAGATGTGTTGTCATGTAGGCTGTGTTTGACTTCAATTCCCAGCTTAAATCTCCTAGAATGATATTGGTGTCACAGCCCAACCATTAGTCGTTTGTTCATTCTAGGAGATCATAGAAGTCATCCTTCCTGTTGTTATGTTTCTCTTTCGAAGGAGTTTGGGCAAAAGTTAGGCTACTAAAAGTTATGTTCCTGAATTAAGCCTTAATGCGGGTTTTACTGAGGCATTCCCTTGCAGAATTGTGATGAAAGTCTTTCTGCCTACGTCTGGCTTGATGAACAAATGCACATAAGAATAAGCGCTATCGTCCCTTTTTCTGTAAAAATCGCTGTAAGAGAAGTCGCAATTTTACTTCTTTCTTTGGTCATAAGGCTTATTCTAAGACACTTTGTGAATACACGGTAATGTCTGCTTTGAAGCAGTTCAGGGCTTTCGCAAGTTCTTCGGGTGGATGTGGTCCACTAAAGGGACATGTGGTCTACATGTGGTCTACATGTGGTCTATTTGCAAACTGAAAACCGTTGTCCTTGACTGGTTTGCGGGGGTCGTCAACAGCTGTAACCTTGTGTATCTAAGGCATGGATCCATGTATCGAGAAGAAAGTCCTTGTCTTTAAACTGTTTGTCGCCCTCAAGTACTTTACGTGTTAACCATGCCTAAACGTACTCGATGCTGTTTAAATGCAGTGAATGGCAAGATTTTAGGTTCAGTTTCTAACAACCCTGGGTGTGTGGATGAGGGCATCGACTTGTTAAAACATTTGAAGCCAGTGTTCGAAAATGCTTTTCTTTTGATTTCTATAAATTACCATTTCAGCAAACAATTGTAGGTTTCTCCGTTCACTGCTGTGAACAAAATTTCCAGCTCGATTGTGTCGGTAATAACTTCCCACACCGCTCCTTCGAATCTGACTCATTGAGACAAAGCAATAGAGGACGGCCTAAGCTAAGGTGGCGCACACAAGCGAAGAAGGACCTCAACCAACTTAGAGTGCGCAACTGGTAAAAGATGGAGAGGCAAGTTGGTTGAGGCCCAGGTCCACCCCGGACTGTAGTACCACAAGAATAAGAAAAAAAAAAGATATGGAAGCGGCACTCCATCCTATGTCAGTGATTTTCGCCATCGAGCGGCTACTCAGTGAGTCTGAATAATAAGAAGCAGTTGTCATTTCTTTCTTTAAAAAATCACAACAGAATGAAAAAAATTAAAAACAAATTTTTCGACATTTTCCTGAAATTTTTTAGCAAACAAATCCACTTAAGACGCCTCTAGGCGATACTGCAATTCACTTTTTCCACCACTGCCCCACCTCTGCTGGAATCATTTGGCTGATTTTTTAATGCAGATCTGA
This sequence comes from Eristalinus sepulchralis, assembly GCA_944738645.1. NCBI lineage: Eukaryota > Metazoa > Arthropoda > Insecta > Diptera > Syrphidae > Eristalinus > Eristalinus sepulchralis. The sequence continues at coordinate 10,537,681 of OX122886.1, forward strand.
TAGTAGTCTCCATGGCATAGATGTCCATGCTGGCAATCCTCCGAAAAACCAAGAAATTCATCCAAATGTTGGTTGCTGCCTGACAGAACAGATGTAGGATTTGGATCAACTTGATCACCTGAATTGACGCCCTTATATCACGGGGTCCATTTTCCCAAGAGTAGTAGATTCTGCAGGACCCAAGTCCTGCTTTAGTTACCCAAGTAGCGAACTCAGTTCATACTTGAGGGACAATCACTCCACTTTGGTAGGCCGCGAGGCCTTTCTAATAACTCTTCCGCTCTATGTGTCGCAGCACCTGGTTGAGAATGCAACACTGAGCAGGGATAGTTCCCTAACCATCTGGTCTGAGTCAGTAGGGTTAACATTCTGATTCAGACCAGACGCCAACAGTATTAACTTCAGCTCTGCCCGCGTTATTGGGTTTGAAGCCACAACCACCACGATACCCCTACATGGGGACCATCTGCACGATCTGACTGGAACAAGTTTAAGGGATGCAAACCTCTCGTGGCATCAGAGTATAACCAGGTTCCCTCAACACCTAGGCCCTGAAGGCGTCATCGCTCCAAATGGTCCTTGGCTTCATTAGTGGTTCCGTCGAAAGTACAGTCACATCATCTGGTACCTGGAATTACAATGCACAATGGCTTCTGAATTTGAGTGCAGTGGGTACCGTATCACAGAAATCATTCCCGTGGTTGTGGTAACCGCCTCAGATGCCAAAGTTCCCATGTCGCTCATCGGGCAGCATTTTTCACGGCACCACCTTTCTAGATCTGCTGACAACATTTACAGAGTTCCAATTGTTAAAACCTTCTAAAAATTTTCCGTTCAGAGTCGATAATAAATTATTCTGGGACGATATCTTCTTGTCCAAAGGTTTCAAAGAAAGGACCTCTACATCTAGACAACACTCCCAAGCTGTTGGGCACGGCAACAGACGACCTCCACCTCGGCATACAGACCCACCCAAATGAACACCGCAGAAGATGACGTCCAAGACTGAAGTTGCAATCAAAAGCAAAAAAGGACCTCGGCATCTAAAACTTACATTTTGGTACTGCTAAGCACAGAGCCCACGGCAACACCACAAACCATCACCGTCCCATTACCAGACCCATCCCACACATGTTCGTCGTCATTGTAATCATTTCTCACTGGGAATAGATACAATATTTGTATCTTAACAATTTTTATTGTGATTTCGATTCGGATTGTGCGGCGGCGTGTGCGGGTGTCCCACCCCGTGTGCTGTGTGCCATGTTCGCTGGCCAATGTCCTGCGAGTAGATGTGTGTGTTCATGTGGTGGCTTTAGTGGTTTAGTAAGATACGACTGGAGATTGCCACATGAATGAATGTATGACCCATCCATACTGGACATGACTCCACTGATAGAGAGGCAATAAAATAACCTAACACCCGTTGGACTCTTAAGGCCACCCACACTTGAGTCACCGTCCGACCGCTCGCCCGACATCCCATCTGGCGTTGCGTGCAGCAACGTCTTCGTCGGTCCAGTGGACCCTGCGAATGGCTTTATTACAAATAACTTCGGTTGTCGTAATGTGAAAGGACTGAAAGGGAATCCGGCAATAAATACACAATAACCAGCGAGAGGACACTTTATAGGCGAGATTAGATGTGTGTGGCGCCCGCCCGCCCGACCCGCGCCCGCCCCGCATCCGTCAGCATTCAGGGCACACACGGCAGCGGCAGCACGTTACTGTTGGGTTGGCAGGTTTCTTAACGGCACAATTCATCAAATTTTCATGGGAAATTACTCGCCAGGACTGTGCAGCGAACTGGGACACCCAACGACTCTTGGGGGTCGCGCCAAAAAGGAAAATTAAAATATTTACGTGAGAGATGATAAAGTCCACTCGTAATCCTGTTGGTATTTGCACACTGTCATCCTGGTAAATCCTCAAAGTGTCGTTACTAAGCCATCTGCAGTGGGTCTCTGCCGCTGATGCTGATGCTGATGTTGTGAGAGTGAGAGTTTGGCGAGTGTGGGAGGGGGGGAGGTGAAACAGCAGCAGTTCTCACCTGACAGGCAAAGCTCAGTGTCAGGATACAAAACGGTTAATCTGCGAGTGAAATACAGAAATGAAAGCTGCGGTAGAGACAGCAGTTGCGAGAGTGTGCTGCTGGGAGAAGCACTCGAAAGACTCCAAGGTGGAGAGGAAGGTCCTCGTTCACAATTCCGGCGTGTACTCATGTTTGCATAATGAGGTAGATCTTCCTACGGAGGCGGGCGCAGGGGTTAGCTCTTGAACGCTCTTTTGATGTGGTCATCCCGAAAATATAGTTTTACAGTTCGGACGAGGGACTTAACGTGGTTCGGGGCCAATGGGCTGGGCGGATAAGAAAGTCGATGTGGGAGTGGTCAGTGCAACTTGAGGAGGAAGTTTTAAGTTGTTGATGGGTGGTTTGCCGAAATGGGGGAATTTACTTTGTCTCTTAGGAGAGACACTCGTAATTAGGCGGAATGGCTTAAGGAGTGTACAAATTTGGCGCATTGAGGCGGATACTCAAAATTACCGCTAAATTGACAAACATTTTTAACTCTACTAGGAATATTTTGATGGTCAGACATTTCTGATTTAACTTGGATCCCCAGTGTGCCTTGCTCGGAGGAACAACTCTAAATACCAGAAGTCCTTTATTCTGTCAATTCTAACATACTAAGTAATGCAGGCTCACAAACAAAGGTTTTTGCATTTTTAAAGGTTTCCATCGGACATGCTATCATTTCTGAAAGAAAGGCAAGCAGGGGAAGGGGATTAACTGTCAAAGAGGCAATGATTCTTACACAAGGGATTATCCATATCGAACGCATTGACATTTATCCTCTGAATAAAAGTGTCTTGCACCTCGAATGTCTTTCTTCATAAATTTGGTCTGTATATCAAACTTTCAATAAACACATCAAGTGATAGGAGAGGCAAGGCAAGGCGGAAACGAGATGCAACGTACTGAAAAGACACAATGAACATTTGTTCCAGTATACAACACACGGTAAGTCTGCAAATATTCAATGCACTCACTGTCAAAAATGTTCCCAACGTGGCCCAGACTTCAACACGTTGTACAGCAATCGGGACAACAACTTTGATAGCCGCCATATTGTGAAAGTGACATCTGTCAAATTGTCTCGTTGTTTCTTTAGTCTGCTTTCCAAAATTTCCATTGACGAGAATGGTGTTCACGAAAACTCATCGAAACAAATGTGTTCCCCGGACAATGTTCCTCCATTTATCTGTCAACCTATACCGCATTTAACAAATTTGAGTCAAGCAGTTTGCTGGTAACATCTATCACAAGCATCGCTGTTATACGTCAGAGACTACGGGCAAGTTTTATGCAGTTAATTTTACGTCGCTTACTGGAACTCTAGTTTTCGCAACCCCCAATCCCATTGTAGGCCTGCATCCGTACAAAATAAAACTGACCCATTACAACTATCAATTGGAAACACAGATAGCTGCGTGGCTCGCTGAATTGGCTCGATCGCAACAGCTGTATGGCATAAACAGGTTTTGGAACACGTTTAATTAAACTTATGAGAAGTTAAGAAACTGGCGGGTAGTCGCCACAGCTCACTTTCAATTTCAAGCTAAAATTCAAATCCAAGAGGAAAATGCAAAAAAGGATTTCGCAACTGTCAAAATGCCCTATTGAGTGGAGGGTAGCCCTTACAATATTACGATAAAAGAAATGCCAACACACGAACGTCCCAATCCGATACGATACACGTACATAAATACTTCGGAAACTGTTAAAGCGTGACCAAGTGACCAAGTCACCTCGATTTCGATGAATTGGTCGATAATAATAATAATAATTGAGTGGCACTACAGCCCACAACGGACCAGGGCCTAGCTTCTACAACAACTACTCGTATTGTGTGTGCTACTGCTCACTCACGAGTAGAAGGGACCTACAGTTTTTTGCCGACTCCGAACGGCGAGATTTGAGAAGCTTTCCATAGACAATTAATACTCTTTGAGTGTTGTCAGCAACTCGAAAGAGGTGGTGCCGTGAATAATGCTAGGTGTCCCGTCCGGGAATCGAACCCAGACTTTCTGCGCCGCAGTCGATGCACTTACCACTGCGCCACGGCGACCAATTGGTCGAGAGTGAGACGATATCAATCCTCACGAAACACTAGAGCGTTCAGTGCATTGCAAAATGTCTGGTGGTGTCATTGAACCATATTTATTTGAGAAGGCCTGGCTACCACCGTCGACAACAAGGGTCTTAGGTGGATGATTATCAACTTGTGTTGGCCTAAGATGTATCATGTGGATACAATGAAGTAGATGGCTTCTCATGCCACTTTCAACAGTTTGCACGAGGAACTTAAATTCATGGTGAATTCAATTCAGAGTGAATTCATCTTTTGGGCTTTTTGTATGCCTCAGGTCAATAGAAACAAGTCACACTGTGGCCTTTAAAGTTGACAAAACTGTTGCCATTGGTCAAATTTTAGCATTTTTTTGAAAATTTTAGATGACCGCCGCCCAGAAAACCTAAGGGATATGAGGAAACAAATTTAGGATCGTATCTCAAACATTCTATTCAGACATAAAAATATTTACTTTTCAGGCCGCAATGTGATGAAGACAGTGATCAAAAAGGAAGCACCGCTGGACATCTGATGCGTTGCCCCAGAGGTTCAGCCTCGAAAACTCTTCTAGCAGGAGCTGTGTTGTAGAAACACTTTATATGACTGTGCCATCGTCATCATGCTTGATGCTAAGAATGTCCCCATACAGCCTTTGAGTATGTCCTACAACGCCAACAGGATCAAAAATCGCACGAAGAACTTACTTCTTTCAGAAGTCCAAGGGCGTCCATATCCACTTTTAATAACAGGTTAAGTTTGATCAAACTCAGCATAATCTGTTGACGGTAGGCACTATTGCTCAATTGTCTCTTGAGCCCCCAAAAAAACAGCGATCGGCAACGAAACAGTAAGCCTGCGCTTGATTTACATAACTAATGTTTGTCTTTGACTTCCTTAAAGTTTTTGCATTGTTGTCAATGTTGTACTTTCTTCCCCTTTCACAGGATATACAAACTTTGTTTTGACCTTACTTGCAATTTACAATTTACCCATTTAAGACGCTTCTGTTTCAAAACATATATACGCCTCATTTTCAGCTGTCATCCGTGTAAGCTAGCAGTTGAAAGGACTTCTTGCACCTCTGATGTTGAATTGTCAGATGCGTACGATTGCTTCAAGAACCTAGAACCCATTGTTTGAAATGGAAGGACTCATTCGATTTCGATCCCGAAGTATCGAGAAATCTCCTTTGTTTGCCTACACAATCTGACTTATCAAACTTGTCAGGCGCAACTAGACATGCGACTTTTTCAACATCATTCCAGAGAAGATCCTGCGTAACTCACAAGTCAACACCAGAGGCACGAGCTTCCAAAGGTTAGTTCAACTGCTAGCTTCCGCCGATGACAGCGAGCCGTTAATTAGCCAGCGTTGAAGCGGAAGCAGTTAAAATGGGTTTGGCGATATATGAGGGCTGCTTCTTTGGGCGCAAGAGGCAATTGACTAATAGAGGCCTCCCTCGACGGATTAAACTGGTTTTGTATAATAGCTTGATCATGGCAGTCTTCCTTTCCTTTCTTGGACGCCACTTAAAGCGGGTGAGGAAGCCCTTAGTCTTTTTGAGAAAAAAGTTCTGCGTGGTCATGTTTGCTTTGTTGGCACGTGGAGTAGAAGTTTTAACGACGAACTCTATAGGCTGTATGGCGCATTCACCTAGTCAAGCATGTTCGGATACAGCACTGGGCCATATAGAGCGTATGGACACCACTGCTTCCACCCAAAAAGTCTTTGAATCCGAGCCATTGGAACAAAACAACAGAGGATAGCCCAAAAAAAAGTAGAGAAGGACCTCAACCAACATGGAGTGCATATTTAAAGTCAGCTGGCGAGAGATTGTGCTAGCTAAAGAGGCATGTTGTGTTGAGGCCTAGATCCACCCCGGACTGTAGCGCTTTGGAAAGAAGAAAGAGAATTGATTCAAGGGCTCAAGCTGTATCCTGGCGGCAGTTGAACCGATCTTCTTTATTTATTGGATTTAACTCGTTGGGAATGCTTTCTTCTTTCCTTAACCTTCTCCAACTGGCTTGAAGAGTTGTGCAGATAGACCACTCTCTTTGATTTTAGTCTCGAGGCTGCTGTCATGATTTCATCTAAATCGGGTGGATGGAACTTCTGTCCAGTGGAGTAGTTTGGGTCGGTAATGTCGTTTAAAAGTCTGCAGAATATTTTTTTTTTTCAGCATCGACTCCAACTCCAAGACAGATTGCCTTTTTTCCCCAGCAAGCGTCAGTCTGATGTGTAAGTATTCGTGAATAAATCTTCTCCTGCAGCCACCATCAACGAAAAGAGGACCAACATTTATATGTTGCTTCTTCAGCTTCTACTCCTTGTAGTGCTTGTTTTTCTCTCACGGGTATATGGCACCTACAACTTATTGCGGACTACGAATTGCGAAATTTAAGACACCAACTCAAAAGAAGTGATTTCTTGCAAGCACTATGTCGCGATGGCCACAAATGTACCTCTGCAAAAATTTCTCCGACGTAAAGTCAGCCAAAGAGTGATAAACCAAAACCCCAACCCATGATCCAAAAGTCGCCATAAACTGCATCCCTCTGCGCAGCAAGGCAATCCCATAACTCATTCACTGGATTACGGTGAATTGTTTTTGGACGAATAATCAGGCCTGTATCGGGTCTAGTTTATGGCCATCCTCCTCCAATCCAAGCTCCAGCCCGATAATTTCCCCTGTTGGCACAACGGTCATCATCAACGTCCGGCCATCTACCACACATCCATCTAGTGTAGCATTTGGCAAAGTGTTCCCCAACACCGACACCGACACCAGTGGAATCTGCGTGAAATCTGGCACTCTACTGAGTGCCAATGCTCCGACACCACCAATGCCAGGATCTCCTCCTGCCTGTCGAGCCACCCGCACCACCCCATCGGTAGTGCATCCCTCTTCGGCATTCACCATTCATTTGGCCAATTAAAATGAATCAAGGCGAGAGGCGAACTGCATCCTGCTTCCGGCTGCAGGCAGGATCCACCACCAGCATCACCAGCGCCACCGCAGCCCAGTTCAGGTCCATAGTTCGTCGCCATTTATTGATATAATTCGTGCATTTATGGGTAATTTCGATTCCATAAACACGAAATCCATTTATAATTGTACATTACGACCTGGAAGACCCGGGGGTGGCCCGCTCAGATGTGTGTCCTTCGACAGCCGTTTAACATTAAGTCCTCCCGCAGCAGTGACGGCGGGGTGTGATGGCGATGGTGTGACGATGATGATGTCCGAATGCGCTGAGGCGATATGGAAAATTGGTTAGGTAATAACTGACCAGAAACCATATGGAATATGTATATCCTTGCATTGTTATGGATTCGTAATCCTTTTGCGGGCACCCATTCGACTGTCGGGTGTGTGTGTGTGTGTGTGTGCGAGTGGTGGAGTTGGAGGAAGGATCAGATCAGAGATTCGTTAAATTACAACGAATGGCGGTTGTGTATTGGTGGTGGTTGGGTGGTGGGGTGGTGGGGCAGCACTGCTGGAAACGCACTGTTGTCTGTTTTATTGCATCCTGCGAAGGATCTCTCTCACTCTGGTGTCGGGTCGTCTGCTCGGGACGTCGTTTGTCGGTCCGTACCGTCAAAAGTCAAATCCTGTTTTATTGTTTCAATGCGACTGTGCTGAGCCATTTAATTTTATGATTTTTAAAGGATCCCTTGTCAGTCCATAGAGCATCCTCACCCGTTCACCCGCATCCCCGCGGTGTCCTGTTGTTTGCCAAATGAGACGCAGTGGGTGAGAGCGAGGCATGAATTTATTGAGTTGGTTAATAAAGTTAAGCACATCTACTTCACCCCCGGTATTTTCACACTTTCGAGTCTCAGTTCTCGGGTGGTGTGCGTGCGCGCTTCGGTTTAACGTAACGACTCACATCGACTCGACTGTGGTCGGTTATTAAAACTGTAATCATTTTGGATTAAAGGAAGTTCGATAAATAAAAAGTTATTATTTCGGGGGACGAACGCGTAAAAATGAACGCGTGTGCGGTTCATCTGGGCGTGTGACGTACTTCATGCGGATGCCATTAATTTGAATATTAACTACGAAGGTAAAGTAATCCTTCGGGTTAACCAAGTAACAGTTACAGAGGATTCGGTGATTTTTAATGAGCGTACAATTGTCTGCACATTTATTGTTGTGCAATGTAATGAGGTGTAGAGGGGGTGAGGGGCTCCAGATGAGGATTTTTGTGAGTCATAAGGTCATTTAAATAATAAGGGAATTACTTCTGTACTTTCGGAGTAAAGTCCCTCTGAGATGTCGATCGGAGAGGTGGTATAGGGTGGAAAAGTGAAATTTTGTCACTTGCAATGCTTTTTGGATGTCACTTTGAAAGGAGTATGAGACAGTCGTTGGAGTTTCAATAAATTTAAGTTACTCCGAAAATTAGGAACAGTATATTTTATAGTCCCTCCTAACGCAAATTAGTAAGTGCGAAATTTTACCGAAGTATTTCGGACAAACGCTAACTCCGAAATTTCGGAGTAACACAACTCATTTAAAAATACTGTTTTGCCTTGACTGTCTCTCTTTTAAGTATGTCAAGGGACAAGAAGTACTATCCAACAAACAGATGAAGTCCAAGGTAACAAATCAGAAGCACCAGAAGAGGTTTTTCAAGAGGTTCAAAGTTAAAAAAAAATGTATAGATTTATTTATAGGTAAATATTCAAACAAGATAAAGATATATTTTAAAAATTTTGGCTACGCTAAATTAAGAACTCCGAAAATTCGGAGTAATAATTTTTGACGGCTGTTTAAGAAAATAAATCTACTCACTGATATTAATCGAACTGTAGACGTGTAGAACTCAAGAATAATTCTTTATGAGAAAGTGCTTATTCATGTCCACCCTATTAAAAAAAAACTCTGAATAACAGTAAAAGCTTTGTGGACACATCTGAAATAACCCTTAAAATTTACCTGAGATTAAGGTGCTACTATTTGTACCTTATTTCTTGAAATTCATTGTTTATTTATACAACTCCTAAAATTCGGAGTGTACAAAATATGGTCAACTTTCGCATATGAAAACATTCTCTGACGTCTCCTTCATTTTGTGTAGTAATTTCGCTGAAAAATATAACTCCGAAAATTCATTGAGATCTAAATTCCTCCGAAATTAAACACCAACACCATCCCTCAACCCTTGAAAAAAACTTTAACCACTCTTTGGAATCCACCCAAATAGTAGTCACCCGCTTCACCAGGTAGGTGTTGCCTTCCATCTGGCAAACAAGCAAACTGCTTTCGAGGAGCAGTACAATGATCCGTTGACGGTTGGATACCTAAAGCCATCTACATCATCAACAGATTCCAACCCCCTGCCGCACACACATGGACATCTCGTGGCTCAGCGGAGAACAATGCAACACACAACACACCCCCAAGCCGGACAAATGCGACTCCCACAACCAGACGAAGACTTAACTGCTGGGAAATATGATACCGTTAATGGCTGCACCACCACACTAACACGGAAGCACTGCCATCAAACTGAACATCGTCATCACATCCCGGAAAGGACACCAAACCAGAGAGGGAACGCCACCGTTGCCGCCGCTGACGCCTCTATGTTGTGCCGTGCAGTGGTGTCGTTGTATTTTACTTTTTCCCGTCATCGTCGCCGTCGTCGTCGATAAGAGCACTCCCGCTGCTTCTGATGACGAGGAATGCCGGTGTGGTGGTCATGGTGGTGGCTGGCAACGGCAACGGCGACTGACGACGACGGATGGATTGGTGGTTGATGTTGTTTCGGTTTTGCCGCTCTTTTTCGCTGCGAGGGCGTCGTCGATGTCGTTGTTGTTGTGGATGGCCTGCATCATCATCCAGGCGCGAGTGCAGGATGTGCTGCTGCTGCTCGATGGCAAGTTGTCATCGTGTGTAGGCAAACAAATACCAGCGTCGACTGGCTTGCGCTCCTGGTGGACGACGAATGGGGAGCAGAGGAGCACATCAGTGCGACACAACATGAAGTTATCGCCTGGTGTAGCGGGCGGCCACCGTGGACCGGTCAACGCGAGAACGAGAGAGGATGACTCGAGAGCCGTTGTTTGTGTCCTCTGATTGTACAGGTCTGGGTGTGCGTCAAACGGTCTAAATCGCTGCACTCATCCAATGAGCTGGTAATTGTTGAAAGCCCCCTCCCCCCCTTCGCTGGTGCTCATCATAATGGGTTGACATAGCGGCGATGGGCTGCTTTGGGGGCATGAAGCACGAAGCGGGGAATGGGTTGAGAGTTGTAGCGATTAGAGCAAGTGGCTTTGCCACGGAGCGCAGGCGAATGGGAAATTGTTAAACCACTTAACGAAATAATTTACAGGTTATGCTTGGAATCCAGTGCGCGGCGGGGCACAACAGGCGACGTCAACATGAATCGGTTGGGAGTGACAGTAAAGCAAGAAGAGGGTTGTAATCATGCGAGTCTGTTGCATGCATCGATGTGTGGGAATAACGTTTTAACAGGTTTCTAAAGTAGGGGGTAGGAAACGAGGGAAAATAAAACTAAAAGAAGGACACTCTGCAGAAGCAAAAAAGGAAATTTGAAAAAGACTTAAGTGGTGGTCGGGGTTTGTTGCCACCATATTTCAAAAGACCGAAATTGGAGGAGTTCGCTAACTGTCATAGCAAGAGCTGATGACAGTTCTAAGTATTCTAAGGTTTTCGAATTTTGATTGGTTAACCGATAAAATGACTCCGAATGAGGGAACATGAGTTAACAGAGCCAATTTATTTGCTCCGTAAGGTCATACATCAATTTAGAGGACTTTAGAATTTTGAGAGTTGATAGTGGCAATCTTTTGGACATGTAGCGTCCATCAAATTTGTTGTCAAGTGGAAGTGTAAGTGAAAAGTATCCTTTTAGGGAAACATTCCGTAACTCTCCCATCTTACGATCACCATAGTCGTGTTATAAAGAGAGTTATTCTCAGTGTTGTGGACAGATTTGAGTCCACTTGAATCAAACAAGTATCACGACTATACAAAAGATCTTCCCAAAGCATAGCCGCTTCCTCCAGAAGATGCAAAAAAGTCGACTTTCCGCCACAAGAACTCGGTTTTTCGCAGAGCACAATTTTGTACTATAACTGTCAATTAATTTAGGAGCTTGACGAAAAGGGCTATAATTCAATGGTTGGGGCAAGTTGTACGACAGTTACATTCATCACAACTTCCAAAAAATACCTTAAATGCGATTCCATCAAGAGGAGACAAGTCGGTTTGTGGTTGGATCGTGCCCATAAAATCGCCTAGTTGTGCTTGGAAATAGCTCTTGATGTGTAAGAGTGGATGGCAGGGGGTCGAGCGGCCTGGATGTCTCTTGTGCATGCATTGCCTCGACGACTTCTTCAGCGAAACATGCGGGTCACTGAAAATGGTGATCATGATTGCTTTACTGGTTCTTACCTTTTTTTATTGGCGCGCGCTAAAGGGATTGTTTAGTACCCTCAAGTGACCGAAATTAAGTCACAGCATGAACCGAAGATATAAAGGAAGAGAGAGAGAGAGAGAAATGAGGTACCGGTACATCTTAGTTGATGCTGCTAACCAGTCCAGTAACTGATGGCAAGTTTTATATTATGAATTAGAGATTGACAACTATGGCAGTGTGATCCCGCAACAGAGATCTTGAAATTAAACCAGGTTCGATGTTCCAGTAGGACTTTTTCTTAAGTTGCAGTCACAAAAAACCGCAGACAGCAAAGCCAACATTATCCATGACATCGGTCACATTTAGTCAGTTTTATTTGAAGAAATAAATTTAACATTTCCATTGGTAGCCACCCGGAATACTCCTTCAGAACAATGTAACATATGACACAATATAGTATACCATCCAAGCAAATAAAAAGTAATGCAATGACACCTCTTACACTCTTTATGGTTTCGTTTCGTTTCATATAAATTAATTCGGTCCGTTTTTGTGCTCGAAAAACTACAGCACTGAAAGCATTGTCCATCTGAAGTGACTACTTTTTTCCATCTCTCTGTTAATTTTCTAATAATAATAATAATTGAGCGGCCCTACAGCCCATAACGGACCATGGCCTAGCTTCTACAACAACTACTCGTGTTGTGCGTGCTACTGTTCTCTCACGAGTAGAAGGGACCTACATTTTTTTGCCGATTCCGAACGGCCAGATTTGAGAAGCTTTTTCATAGACAATTGATACTCTTTGAGTGTTGTCAGCAACTCGAAAGAGGTGGTGAAAAAATGCGAGGTGCCCCGTTCGGTCAAAGCACTTACCACTAAGCCGTGGATACCACGATCTCTAAAAAATACCATCTCTAAAAAATGATTCCTGTTTGGCATCAATCCAATCATTGAGCCATTCTTCAAAAGACCCAAAAGGGTAAGCCTCTAAATCTTCGTCGCAAAATGCTCAAACGAAATAGTCAGCTGCATTCGTCCCCGTCAATAATTCACCCGCAATACACGCCTCGCTAGGAATGCTCATCAGTTCACCCTTAAGCCCACCTTTGGACGTACAGTTAAGTATAGAGACTCGTTCTTTAGCCGCACCACACGAATATGGAATGCTCTTCCCAACTCAATATTCCCCTCTCATTACAACCAGTACCTCCTCTCCCTCTCTTCCTCTATACCTTCGGCACGTGCTGTGACTTAAATCCGGTCACTTAAGGGTAGTCGTAACCCCTTTAGCACGCGCCAACTATAATTAAAAAAAAAAACAGTAGTCGAAAGGAGCAAGATTTGGATTATACGACGCGTGGGTAAGACCTCCCATCTCAGCGTTTTCAGGTACTTCCTGACCACTACAGCCTCGTGTTGTAAAATCATCTTGTCATGCCCTTCGCTCGTTTCTGGCCGGTTTTCACGGCTCACTCGTATTATTTCTAGTGCATAACGTCTCCTATCACTGGTTTTGCCTGGTCTTAGCAGCTCACAGTACTCCACACTCGTCTCGTCCCACCGTATACAGATCATGACCTTTGAACAGTGGATATTTTTTTGCCATCGATGTAGACGATGATGGAACGGGTTCACCAGGCTATGCAGAGTATATTTTCTTCTTGGGATTATCGTGTAGATATGCAACTTCTGATCTCTAGTTACGGTACGCTGCAAAAATCCCTTTCTTTGATATCTTTCAAAAATCAGTTCTGAGGTGAAAAATCGACTTTCGACATGTCTCGGTTTTAATTCGTATGGAGGCCAATTACCTTGCTTTTAAATAAATCCAGATTTCTTTAACTGAACGGAATTTGTTTGCTGAGTTAGTTCCAAGGATTCTGCTTGTTCACTTTGCTTTTGGCATGGACCTTGAGACAGTGAAGCCTCCAATTGCTCATCTTCAAACTTTGTGGATTGCCCAAGCTACTCTTTGTCTTCTTTGCTATAATCACCACTTTTGGAGCGTCGAAAACACTCTTTGTGTGATTTTTCAGTCGGAACAGATTCACCATAAGCTTTTACAAGCATTCGATAAACTTCATTGGCACTTTTTTCCAAATAAAAAGGGATATTAACACTTTCCGCAAATCCTGTTTATTTAAAACAAATTCGGACATTTTCGGAGTCTCTCATGAACACTCATTATTGCAATCAAATGTCATACCTTTCAAATAAAGTGGGTAATGGGCTCCAAGATCAGCCACAACTTGCAGGTGCCGCCATCTTTTAGGAACGAACTTAATTGACTTGTACCTCCAGTAATATTGGAAGCGAATCTGATACCGAGCTAAAGGTAAAGAAAAGTACCAGACATGCTTCCGTTCGAGGTCGCGTTCGGCTGAAAAAACACCGTGTAAAATATCATAGATGTAGTCTGGTAGATGTGGTTGAAGTGGCATGGTGCGTAAGTCGTCGATTTCACGTCAAGGTCCCAGAATCGATTCCCATATGGAACACCTCCAATTTTTTTTTCACGACACTACCTCTTTCGTTTCGTTGCCGACAATGCTCTAAGAGTACTTATTTTCTGTGAAAAGACTCTCAAATTCCGTCGTTTGGAGTCGGGAAAAAATTCTAGGTCCCCACTACTCGTTAGATAATAATAGAACGCACAAGACAAGAAGTTGCTGAAGAAGTTAGGCCCTGGTCCCTTGTGGGCTGTAGTGTCACTCAATTGTCTGGTAGATGTAATCTGGTTTTGTCTAAATAGTTTCATTGAAGCACGGCACTAAGTAGAATCTTATTATATTTTGGCGCAACCAGCTCTTTCTCACTGCAGTTGCATCCTTGCAATACAAGTCAATTTCTTAAAGCCGTTTCGCCACTACAACAAAGGAAATATATACCATGAAGCCTGTAAACGAGGCCTCCCTGGGAACTGATAGTCGAAATATGTTTTTATACATTACGTTCTAGAGTAGGGGACCTAACACTGATCCCTGTTACACTTCCTCTTCAACTTTATACGATTTCGTCCCGTCGTCAGAGTCGTAAAAGAGCAATCTGTCCCTAAAGTAGCTCCAGATAAATCTAATTATGCACATCGGTACATTTAATCTTCCGAGGTATTGGAGAATACGCGACAAGTTTGACGAGCGAGTGTAACCATGGCACAGTCCTCTTCACTGTCACCCCTCCATCGTCTGCTTTCTATGGCTGCTGAGTCCAATCTGATGAGGTTGTTAGCCCCTGAAAGACTGAATGAAGACCGCAACTGCCCTGGAATACACCATGTACTTAGTTCATCTGTGGTTAGCAAGATTCTCGAACGGACATCAGAATCTTGATGCAGCAACATTGCTGACATCATCTGTAAAATAAAGGAAAATACAGAACTTCCCACACCACTTCTTGTCGCAACCCCTTCACTACAAGCAATGAATATGAATCTCAAGTCGGATGAGTAGAAGGACTAGCTAGCAGCTCATATCAATTATTCACGCATAAACAACCCTTTCCGCGAGCACCCGCTCTAGACTTCGGAACATCTCTCGAGGCCATTGCGAGCACCTGCCACAGGCCGCCATTAAAAATAACTCATCTTAATGCCACAATTAAGTTTGATTTGTGCCCAAATATGAGTGCCACCCCTTCGAGACAGGAGTACATGCAGCGCGACCAATTAAAAGGGATAACCAACGGCGTTGTCGCTAGAATTAGTTGTCACCGCACCTCCCATGGCGCTCTTAATTGCTCGGCAATGGTACATCAATCCAAGGTAGAACTCGATTCGGTGTTGTGTTTCCCACTCTCCGCCTCCCGTCAAAGCTCACGAGTCAGATGCAAATTTCACCGAAATCGCTTACATCCTCAATTTGCCAAGTCACACATGTGAACATCAACTTTCGCAGCTCCGCAGCACAACATCATGCCACGTGAGCACAAATAACGTCCTAATTAGTTCCCGAAAATAAAATGCGCAAACATTTTCGAAACGACCCCACCCAGGGCGGCTTGCCGCTGCCGCGTCGTGTTCGCGGCAAATGTCAAGGAGCACACCGAGAAGAGGAAAGCCTGACAAACGCCCCATTTAACACATGTGTGCCCAAGCAGACAAGACTTCCTCCGCGTGGGCTCGTCGGTGTGTGTACGCGTGGAGTTTGCTGCCTTGTGCGTTGTGTGTTGTGTGGGAGGCGCGGAGGTGGGGTTTGGGATGTTTTTGAATGTTTCGTCCTTATCGAGGGGTATTCCTTGGAGGAGGCGTTTGATCACCGGTAAGCATATTTTTTGCGCCGTTTAATCCTGCTTCAAGGATCTGCATGCATGAGATGTTATGTGTGACACCCTATATATGCGAAAGGGATGAGGGGGGAACAGGATTTTCTTCGATTGGATGTTTGGATTTAAACGAATTTTAAATTGAAGAAGGATGTAGAAGTGTCCACTGTCATCTTTTTCCCTTAACAACCACCACCCCCTTGGGTGGTAGAAACCATCCGAAACGATTCTATTTTGAGTCCAAAGTCCACTTGACACAAAGCAGAGTGCACTTTGCCGCTCTGAAGCTAGGCATCGTGAGAGCACATTTGTCCTCGATTTTTACGGTTCTCCCGCAGTTAGTTCACCACATCAGCGGCAGCCGCAACGCAAGAATAGCGCCTCGAACGTCCTCAACCGGATGGTCCATTATTTGCGTGCCACCACCGACCAACCCCTAGCTGACAATATTTATGAGAGCGAACTCCTTTTTTCCTGTGCCCACCTGTACCGCTATTTTAAGGAGTTAATTGATGTTGTGTCGCGTAAATTATTCTGAAATTAAGGTGGCGACAAAAAAGCGCACACACACACTCACACAAAACCCACCACTTTCGTCCAACCAAGGCTCAGCTAGAAGGACATGACGCTGGCATCCGATGGGTAGTGGGTGGTGGGTGGTGTGAGTTTGTTGCTTGAGATGCGACAATGTTTTATTTTTTGTCCGGTTTTGAGAGACTCTCTCCCCATACACACACTGCAAGAGAAGTCCTTTTTGATATAAATTATCCTTTTCGGTTGCAGAAAAACAAAACAGAGTGAATGCAAGTGCACACGGCAGCCGGGGCCGCAACTAAAAGGATAATGTATCTGTGTGCGGGGCACCTTTGTATAATTTAGCGGAAGGATATATCGTCTGGTGAAGAGTGTGTGTGTGTGTCAGTGTGCGGAATGGTAATAAATACAATTTTTAATGGCTTTGCAGCATTTTTGATGGCAGTCTGAGATCGAGCGTGCGGCGAGGAGGTGGTGAATTCAGCCGAAAACAGAGGTCCTCTGACCAAATCATCTGCAAATCTTTAATATTTCGTGGTCCTCCTATCCACAGATTCTAACGCACACATAAATCCCACTCAATGGGCTTGTGCCACATCTCAATTATTGCCGAGGTCGGCGCTCACTGCCGATCCGGGCCAGGTGGACATGCGACCATCGCCAGTACCGGTCCCAACAGCAGCAGCGCACCAAATTAATTACTCATGTTATTATTTTGGTCAAAATTAAGCACACGTAACAATTTATAACTCCTAACATGATTATTGGTTATGCCAATGATGTAGTCCTTGCCCCATCTGCCCCTCACGCTGCCGCATCTCGATTGCCGCACACCACATAACTAATGGCCATCGAGTGAAGGGTGGTGGAACTGTTGGATTACTAATGCCGACTGTGCCGCATAAGCCCGCCCATGGACACTCCAAGTTGTGCAGTTCGGACGGGAGACGACTGAGCAGCGCATCGCCATACGGATTCGGATTCGGATTCATTGTTGCAGTTGCGGCGAGTGTAATGTCCACCATTACGGTACACTATGCAGATTGGCATTAATTTTCCAAAATTCATTGGTATACTATTTATGGTGCATGTTCCAAGTCAGGCCATAAATACAATCAAACAGGCGGTAACGGCGTGATGGTGGCGTCTGTGGTAGCGGGAGCGGAAGCGATTGAAATGAAGGACGCACATGTGAGTGAGGCTGAGGCCGGGCCCTAACTAATTCAAATTGGACACGACTCTAATTTGTTAGCATACAGGCTATTCATAATGAGGCACGAATCAGAGGTGGGGTATGGCACCACGGCTAGGGGGGCTTGAGAGAAGCTCGCAGAAGATGAGAGAAGTTCAAGGCTGGAGAAAAAGATTCAGTCTATATGAATCCTTTTGGTTGTAAAGACAAGCTACCACGAATCTTAAGGATCGCTTGTTTGCAAGTTCCTTCAACTGCTGGTAGCTTCCGAATGAATATGATGTTAAGCCCCCTTGAGGGTCATCCTACTGTCCATTGATTGCCATTTCATGATTACCAATGGTTGGCCATAAAAACACCCGAAAAGAACATCTCAGAGGAGTGCACTTGGCCTCCATGACATAGTTGCTATGTAAGTTGACTTACGCGCCAAATAGTTGCTGATGAGGCTCCTAGCTGATCCCTTGGGGGCAGGAGCGCCACTCAATTTGCTATTTTAGGGGAGTTAGTTTGGAGGGCATGTTTCGTGGTAAATAAGTAAGTGAGTGGCACTAATGCTTACATTCGACCAGAGCCTAGCTTCTACAACAAATACTCGAGTTGTGCATGCTACTGTTCTCTGACGAGTAGAAGGGACCTACAGTTTGTTGCCGACTCTGAACGGTGAGATTTAAGAAGATTTTCATAGACAATTGATACTCTTTGAGTGTTGTCAGCAACTCGAAAAAGGTGGTGCCGTGAAAAAATGCGAGGTATCCCGTCAGGGAATCGAACCTAGACTTTCTGCGTGGCGGCGACGCGTAATCATCGTGTTTTTGGCAATTTTTCTATTCCGTATGCCGTGCAGAGTAGCCCTGAGAACTCTTCGAACGACAAGCCGGATAATCCTTTGATAGACAGCAACTACTCTCTGAATGTTGTCAGAGATAGGTGGGTCAGTTGAAACTATGAAGATTTTCTTCTCTATTCAAGTTCAGGAATCAACTGAGGAAGCTAGAGTGTAGCAAACGACAAGCCTACCACTTTTGGCTGTTTAACAAGTCTTGACACAATACTTAAGTTTCTGCTAAAGTGCTTATTTTTTTCAGATCCTTTATTTCGCTGCTGTGCCACCGAATTTTTCCAAAATGCACATTTTTTACTTGTTTGCACTTAAGTTGCAATTTTTTGGACGTTGGGAAACACTGCACTTGTGGTCGCCGTGGCGTAGTGGTAAGTGCATCGACCGCGGCGCAGAAAGTCTGGGTTCGATTCCCGGACGGGACACCTAGCATTTTTTTCACGGAACCACCTTTTTCGTTACTCGTGAAGAACAGTAGCATGCACAACACGAGTAATTGTTGTAGAAGCTAGGACATGGTCCGTTGTGGGCTGTAGCGCCACTCAATTATAATTATTATTAAACACTGCACTCTAGCGCTCAGATTGATCCATTGTACTAACAGGCACTGACTTTTTTTCAACGTAATCTCCTAGTCTTTTGGAGGACAGCCACTTCTGTGATAAAGAGCCTAGATCTTCAGCTCTCACCACATCAGCGCCAAACAGCCGCAACCTCATCCGAGTAAAGGTGCAACATTGACAGAAGAAGTGCTCAGGGAAAGTGTCTTCACCTCTGTCTCTATGGACATCGCATAGGGTATCATCTCTGAGCCAAACCACGATTATATGTGGTTTCGACGACGAGTGGAACGAAGCCATAAGCAAAGGTGAAGTGTCTCGTTTGTACGCCAACAAGTCGTCTGGAATAGTTTCCGTCTAAAGATGACAGAAAAGCCGCGGATTTTTTGCTGATGTTTGAGAGCATGAGCTTGGACAGCCTGCTTCCTGCAGAGTCATGCCATCTCTGGATGCGCTATAGAGAGACGCAACTGTCGATAGAAGCCATAATCAAGAACACGGGTAGTCCCAAAGTGGGTTCGGGCTTTATGAGTAATTCTTTTGATCTTCACCCAGTGTGTTCATCGGCGACTTTGTTTCCCATGATCCCATGGCGTCCTAGAACTTAATTTTTGTTTAGGTGGCGAAATTCTCCGGGAAGTTCTTTTAGCACTGATGGAACTGCAACAGTAAGCGTCATTCTTCCGTACTCCTTTCAATACCTTCGAACTTCATTGAACTGCTGTTGTCTTCTTCTTGTATTCACTGCTTGTTGTGTCGGAGTTCTGTAGGTGTTGTTGTTGTAGAAGTGCGCAAGAATTTCTAGATTGAATATCTGTTGAATATTCAAAAAAATTATTGTGATTTTGGGCTCCTGGATGTCTTGAGTTTTGCACTATTTTTTGCAGTCGCATATGTGTTTTTTGTAATGCTTGCATTTGAGGCGATCGTCTCCACGCCAGTATTCCATACTTCAGATGCGATTCCACTAAACCGAAATAGCATTGCTTCAGAATTTCGGGTGTGCCGACATTTTTTAGGTAGAAGAGTGCGTAAGCCGGTTGGCACAATTTTGTTCTTAGTTCTCTTAAGTGGTAGCTCCCTTTGAAGTTGTAGTCGACGGTGAGTCCGAGATACTTGAATGTGACACATTATTGATAATGTTTTTTGCATCCATCACTTTCTTTTAGATCTTTACTACCATTTCTGTGTAAACATTCTAAGTCGTGCAATTTAATTTTAATTTTAGTTTTTGGGATATGCGGTGGACGAATATGCATTATCTTTGTCTTCAGAGCGTTAATAACTAGTCCATGGTCGTGACACCAAGCTGTGATTCTATTGATTTCTATTTGTAATAAGCTTGAAGCTTCATTTACGTTCCTACGGCTAATTACAATCGCTGTGTCGTCCGCGTAGGCGTATCCCGTACCATATTTCAGCACTGACATCAGATCATTGGCGTACATAAAGAAAAGGAGAGGGCCCAGTTTTGATCCCTGTGGGATACCATACAAGACATCATCATCTTCGCTTAAAAATTCACCAATCCTTACTTTAAATTTTCGGCCTCTCAAGTAGTTTTCGAACCATGCCCGAATATTTCCCCTAATTCCAATCTTTTCTAACTGCCTCAGTTATTGTGTGTGGCTTAATGTATCGAAGGCTTTTTTAAAGTCGATGAATAGAACCACTGTGCTTTTATTCTTATCCAAGCTTTGGTTTATTCTATTGGCAAAATTGGCCAGCAGATAGTTGATGCTCTTGTTCCTACGAAAACCAAGTTGATTGCTATTGACGATTTTAAATTTCTCAACATACTCATAAAGCCTCGTTGCCAATACTTCTTCCATTACCTTGTCGACAGACGATAAAATTGAAATAGATCTATAGTTCACAACTTCGTTCTTCTTTCCGCTTTTGTATATCGGCCGAACTGTTGAGGTTTTCAAAAGACGTCTCTTTTGGATTGTTTTTGTACTCTTGAAATTTCTGTTTGTAAAAATTTGATCCTAGCCCCTTCCACCTTTTCTTCACAATACAGTTCGCGGCCATTAGGATCGCAAAAGTTTCCGCCTGGAAGACCGAAGCGAAATTACCTAAAAAGGTGTAAAGTCCTATATTGGCGAAGGCCCTAGCTCCAGATCCCTCCATCGTCTTGGAGCTGTCCGTGAACATCTGAGCACATTCCCTTCATGGCTCAGTTTCTAGCCAGAGTCCTGGACACAGGGAAATTTGACTTTGCATGAACGGCGCAGCTGGATTGTTGGTGTCCTCACATCGGACAGCATTCCCGTGAGACTAGTGTTATAGGAGATGCGGTGCGCGCTCCAGTGCGAGTTAAACCACAGACCAATTGGTTTAAGTCGAGAAATGGCCTTGATTGTGCATTCCCTGATGTGAGAGGGGAGTCAAGAAAAATGCCAGGTTAGCGAATGCCTCTGTGCAACTAAGACAGAACTTGGCTAGAACTTAAATTGATTGCTGTCTCTGAGCAGTGGATCATCATGATTACTCGTGGGCATTGTCTGGCGACTTTTGAACATCAATTGACAAAATATCGGTAGCAACGTGCAAACTGGTCTTTGTGAACACTATTATCGACATAGGTCGTCAATAAACTGATTCTGAGCAAATAGATAGAGAATGTCGCCCGATGATGATGGAAATTCGAAATTGCCTTGCCGAATTGTGAGCAATGCCAACTCCGTGTCGAACTTCTCTTCACGCTATCAGACACAATCCGACAAATGCTTTCGCTTAGACTAGATGTTGAGAAGCCGAATTTTCCGCCCTCCATTGACATCCAAAAAATCCCCAACAAGCCGTCTGTGGTCACTTTATCGTCCCCTTCAATTTCGGCTTCCCCATGCCCCATCGCCCATTGTGCCCTCTGATTGTCACCATCTGGTAGCATCATTCTCGTATATCCTCCGTCGCACACTTCTATCACACTTAACACCACACTCCTGTACACAACAGAATTCAAAAACAAGACCGACACGCAACAAAAAACAGAAAAAACAATCCGCCCGCTGATCTGCCTTTTGTTCAAACGACCGACAATGTGTATCTCACAAATGTATCAGAGAGGAGCACTGCCCCTCGCCACCACCGCCGCAGCGGTGCGGGAGTACTTCATCGCAGCAGATTTTTCTGTCACACATTGCTCCTCGAGCCAGCGCGCTAGCTGGCCCAAACGCAGAAATCCTTGCAACCACACGCCAGTGATGGGTGGGGCGGGGATTATGTATCTTGCTCGACGTCCTCCATCAGAGTTCTGCAGTTACATCTCCACTCAAGCTCAGATGGCGGCGAAAAGGACATCGACTACGACAACGACAACGACGACGAGTGGAACGAAACCATAAGCAATATTGTCATCGTGGCATGTATAAACGGTTTGTCCCCGTCGAACAGATAAATAAGACGACACCGCGTGTGCTGAATGTTTTCATTTATCCCCGGGGCCGGCCGTTGTGTCGTCGCCGCGGCGCGCACAAAAATCAACTCTGGTGATACACCCGAGATGATGGCAGGCACAGGACACGCTGTGGTCCAGTTGGCGAGGGCACTTCATGGCTCCCCCATGGCCCCAGCAAGAGATTTAGACTTAGAGATGCTCTGGCCGACAGTGGGAGGAGAGGAGAGATGTACGCTATCGAGGACGCAGTTAATTTCGACGACATATCGGTCACATGTTAGCGCGAAATTGAAAACGATTCGTGGGGTGGAGCGGCCTGAAATAACGGGGGTTGCGGTCTTAAGTGATAAAGTGCGAGGCGGTAGGTGCCAGCACCGACAAAACAACGGATGAAATGTGGCCCCAGGACCCCCACTCAGCTGCATCTGTGGCACGCGAAATGGACGCACAATTCACTCGATATTGCCTGCAAAGATGTACGGAGTTGACGATCTGGCCAGGGGGCGCAGAGCGCAGGACACAGGACATTCTCTCTAATTATACGCCCCTGATGGTGCGCTGGTAATCCGGCGGAGAAAGCTTTAATTACACTCGTAAATAAAATAAATTCCTGATAGTGTCCCGCTTTGAATGAATTGGTGCACTCTCTGTGTGCACTTCCCCTTCGCCAAAAAAAAATAACAAACCTCATCCCCCGTCCCCCGGTGGCGGAGGGAAATTTACGACAAGCCGGCGTTTCCTTTGCGCTTTTTTGGGACACCCAATGCCGGTGGTGGCTTGAAATGACTTCGCACACCCCAAAGGAGAGACACTTAGAAGACTCCTTGCCAGGACAGGTGGAGAGTGAAAAAATATGGCACGAGATCAGAGACAGGATACTGGGAAATATATCTTGAAGATTACCAATTGCTGGTGCTTGCCGCCCAACGAGTGTAGTTTTGCTCCGCTCGCCATCGTGCGAGAGACTTCGTCTCCTTACGAGACTAACGGGTGATTACTCTTGGCCAGCACTCGCCCCTTACACACTGCTATCAGTGTGACAATAAAATTTAACTATTATTATCGCAGGGTGTAATCCGGTTTTTAATTTACGGTTATTCGCCACAAGGACATCATGACAGAGGCAAGGTAAATTAACGACGACGGTGCGATCGGATCTCTGCAGAATGCAGTTGTTTTTCAAGGAAAGCGATGGAACAACGGGGGGCTGGGAGAGGGGTTGTTAAGTAATTGGAGTCTAAGTGTTTACGGGAAGTGGAAGAATGTTCGCTATTGGTGAGAAATATCAGTGGCAGCAGTGGCAGACGGGGGAGTTGAGTTGAATGGGAGATTTAGAAAGCGGATGTTGAAGGTTTCAAGAGCTTTAAAGGCCGCGATTTGCGAAACGGAATTATTTTTGGGAGGTGGGCCGTATTTTATAATATAATGGTTGGTGCAAGGCGCAAAAGCACTTTGTAAGTTAAGGTCGGCATTACACTATAATCTTTTTCTTAAGTTCGAAAAGCTACAGTACTCATTTCGACATACGCACAAGTTCAAAACATAATGATAGTTTCTGGTAAGAATGTGGGTTAAAAGTTAACATTTCCTTATAACCAAGGACGTCAAACCTCTAAAGTTGAAAGAAATACAATTCACAGAAAGGAAAAGGGCTTAAGAACACTGTCCAAGGAAAAGTCTTAAAAGTGAACCCACTCTATGCCCACTCCACTCTTCATCATAGTCACTTTTTTTTCTTTGCCATTTTGACGCTGACCTCTCGGCCTCCTCGGAACTGACCACTGAACGAATATGGGTCATTTACATCATCTTTATATAAGGTTGTCAAATATCTCCCTTCCGAGTTTTTTTGCTCTTCATTCAATCCTTCATAAAAAGTGTTACGATAATCTGTTTCTATCTAGACTGCAACTTCATAATACCCCACTCGTAGAAGCCTCCCTCGTTATTTCCGAAGAACTCGGACAGTCACTTTTCACAAGACTCTTTTGAGTTCAACTTCACACCACCAAGGGCGTTCACCATGGGCAGGAACAGATGGTAATCACTTGGCGCTATGTCCGGGCTATATGGCGGATATGATAAAACCACCCGTCTGAGCTCTCGTAGCTTCTGACGAGTCATCAACAAAGTGAGTGGTCTGGCGTTGTCCTGGTGGAACACTACACCCTTCCTGTTGGCCAATTCTGGACGCTTCTGCTCGATTACCTGCTTCAAGCGGTAGAGTTGTTCGCAGAAGATGGTAGAATTAAGCGTCTGGACATATGGGAGCAGCTCATAGTGGATGGTTCCCTTCCAATCCCACCAAACACACAGCAAAACCTTCCTGGCCGTCAATCCCGGCCTGGTCACTGTTTGGGACGATTCACCTTCCTTCAACCACGACCGTTTTCGCTTAATATTGTCGTATGTGATCCATTTATCGTCGGCAGTCACCATCCGCTTCAAAAATGGGTCGAGTTCGTTCCGTTTCAGCAGCATATCGAAGGTCTTGATTCGGTTCAGAAGGTTTTTTTGCGTCAAATCATGCGGCACCCAAACATCCAGCCTTCTCCAGGTGGTTAAAATAGTTTGATAACTAACTCCCATCTCCTGGGCGATGTCACGAGATTCCACATGCCGGTCTAACTCGATGATTTCCCTGATTCGACCGGTATTCGTCGTCACAGGTCTTCCGCCGGCCGGCTTATCCATGGTGTTGTTTTGCCCGGCTCTGAATCGTCGAAACTATTCCTCCGCGGTTCGAAGTGACAGAGTACCATCCCCCAAAACACCATTAATCTCACGGAACGTTTCTTTGGCGGATTTGCCTTTAACGAAGGAAAACTTTAAAATAGCGCGAATTTCCGCGTTAGTGAACTCCGTGTTTACACGTCTATAACTGTTGAACGCAATGTCCAAACTAATAGTGCGTAGCGTTGTTTTATAGGTTATGTCAAGACCTTTGAAAAATGATATATATTATTGCCAGATACGAGCACTATAGCGCTTTGTACACAGCCGGAAAATTCAAAAGAAAAAAAGGCGGAAGGGAGATATTTGAAAATCATCAGGCCTGAGTTGACACCACGGCTTCATATAGAAGTAACGACGGTTTTCGTTGTTTTTCGAAAGACTCTCCATCAAATACCTTTCATGGGCGAATATCTTTGTCAATACGCATGGCCCTTTAAGTGCTGTATCGACTTCTTAAGATTCGTCTGCAGGTTGTGACAAGTATTCAAATCAACTTCATTGTATTTTTACGGCGGATGTTTCATAGTTTCCTTCTACGCCTCTCTCCCGCATTGTTTTCAGCAGAAATTGATCTTGACGAGACTGTTGTTGTAGGTCGTCACACTGTCGGTAATGATGCGACATTGTCCAGAGATCTTAGCAACGCGTTCGACGTTCGCAGATGCAAGGTGAGTGGTGTACGGAAAAGAGTAGAATCGTTAAGACCGCTTACGAAGTTTGACTTAATAGATAAATCACCCAAATCACTTCGTCCTTCTATGGCTAGCATTGCGTAGTATTACTCAATAAAAAATTCGTCAGTCTCATGCTTCTGCTTCATGGGATCTCTACGTACGTTCCCCCCGTTGACATGAGAAATCCTTTTGGAGTCCGATGACAAACTGTCCCCACGCTTGGAATACCGGTCGTGCATCTCGTCAGTATTTTGAAAGTCCCTCCATTTTAGCCGACAGTGTCACATTTTCTTTCCGCGAAGCTCAACTTTGACGATAAATTGTCATGATGATGAAAATGTGCTCTTGAGTTTGTCAAAATGTGGGAGATTTCCGATGACATCTAGGATTCTGTTGGCACCGGGCATTTCTCATGAAGATGGAAATGTGTAAGTTCCCGGGGTTGCTGCATCAATGAATGGTATGGCCTTAACCCCACGTTGATTGGATTTTCGATTCTGGTTCGTTTTCTAGTTCGATTCTGGTTTACACTTTTTGCCAAATTTTGTAAGAGCCTTCGTAAAGATGTTTATTCTGAGCAACATGACTATTTTTGTGGTTGCCGTGACGTTTCGGTTCGATTCCCGGACGGGACACCTCGCATTTCTTTTTCACGGCATCACCTCTTTCGAGTTGCTGACAACACTCAAAGAGTGTCAATTGTCTATGAAAAGCTTCTCAAATCTGGCCGTTTTGAGTTGGCAAAAAACTGTAGATCCCTTTTTCTAATGAGAGAACAATAGCACGCACAACACGAGTAGTTGTTGTATTCATAGATGCTAGGTTTTGGTCCCTTGTGTATAGTATTTGGCGCTTTTTTCCACATCGTTGGTGCCTCGTATTTCAATGAATTTTGCAATTCTCTGAGCTTTGTCTTCTATTACCGGACCCTTTAGCGTCGTTTATTTCATCATTTAATCATATCTTTACACATTTCCTTGTGTCCCGCTATTCTTCGCTCCCTTTTCCTTCTCCTGGACATACTATCCTTTTTCCTTTCGTTGGATGTCTCTTTTCTTTGTGAATCATATCCGTTTCATTCTGTGTTTGAATTTCAGAGTATTTGTTTCGTTAAAGGGATCGTCTCGATCGTATCTCTCTCGTGGCAATTTTCCGCATTAAGTGCGCTTATATCGGGTGATTCATCATGAGGTTTGATTTTCAATAGTCTTTTTTTGACAGATCACACTTGACTCCTATCAGCCTTCTTTGTAATTTTGTGTTTACTTTCGTTTGCCAAGTCATCCTGGTAAGACTTCCATAACAACAGCCTTTCTGAATTGTTCAGCTGTGCTACGAAAATCATAGTTCTGTGAAAATTACTTTTTTGTGCGATTCGACGAACTTTCAGTGCACACACCGTTAGGCCATACCATTCATATATTAAAGTCCCGGTGCCCATGCAAGATTTCCACTTCTCAACATAAAAACAGGCGACTAGGTATTTGTCGCGAAAATGAATGAGAGGATGGTCCGATCCAAAAGAATTATTCAGTTTGTGGTCTCAAGTTGGTAATTGTGGCATTTCACACTTGCTTAACTCATTTGCCTTTTCCAGTAACACGATCTTAGTTGAATGTTGGTCATTTGCAATAATGGATCGGTTAAAAAATGGATAATCAATCGCAGACACTTTTTGCGCATTCGCACTGATTATGGTCGTCATAATCAACTACGTAAGCAATAGGAAAAGTGGTGAAGAAATTCCAAGAGAGTGGAAGCTGTTCTTATGTCATACGTCCTGTGTGTTTACGGCCAGCCGAAAATATGTAAAGCTTCTTTCACTGAAAATGTTGCTGAAGACATTTTTTTCAATTGAAAGTGTATGTTGGATTTAATTTACATTTAAATTGCAACTTACGCAACAATTGAAACCTGCTGACCGTTCATAACACTACTCCGTACTCACACTTTTTGAATGCTGAAACGAGACCGAATTTTCGAAAATTATTTTCATCAGTGCATGGACACATTTGTTCCTAGATGGTTATACAAACAAACAAATTTGCCGCATATGGATCAAAGAAAACCCACAAGTGATCGAGAGGGTGCCGTTGCTTCCAGACAAAGTGACTGATTAATGTGGTACATGGTGGAAAGGTGTCATATGTTTGTAGGTCTGTATTTCTTTGAAGA
Organism: Eristalinus sepulchralis; assembly: GCA_944738645.1. Lineage (NCBI taxonomy): Eukaryota > Metazoa > Arthropoda > Insecta > Diptera > Syrphidae > Eristalinus > Eristalinus sepulchralis. The sequence goes on from OX122886.1 coordinate 10,565,583, forward strand.
TGACAATGGGCGGACGATTGTAGCCAATTCCGAGGGAGGTGGTTGAATGGTTTCCGACTTCACATTTTTGACATTTCTGACAGTGATTGAAGACTATGACAATCCTTGATAAGCGAATCGAACAAGAAGGATTAATAAGTCACATAACACCACAATATTTGGCTTTAATTGTGCGAGAAGTTTTTAGATCGCATAATTTGACGTTTTGGCAACGTCATGTCACCAGGTTCATGCAATTTTACACCATTAGATCTTTTTTCTCTGGGACTACGCCAACCGACGGTGTGCACTCGAATAATCCCCGTACTCTAGACGCATCGAAAATCAACCCTTCACAAGATATAGCCGAGATACCACCACAAATGTATGAAAAGTGGTAAAAAAAAAGAAAGCGCAAGTTTCAAATCTTCCTAAGACCATATTGAAAATTTTACACAATAGTTTTTGTGTAATCGCGTTTACCTACTTTTTCGGTTAGAATTGTCGGGCTTTGGAAAGAGCGAATTTAAATAAAACGCGTGTTCTTCGTTTGGCGGCGGCTTAAAGAATGGTTTTATTTTCCGTTTGTTCTGTTTTTTTCTGTTTTACATGTATGTTCAACTGAATTTATATTAAATATGGCCGGTAGGCGCCAAATTATACCAATTGACATTTTATATTTTAAGGGTAAATTCACAATTATTTTTAACTTAGTTTGTAAGTTTTTTAACCATTTTATTTAAACTTTAGGATTTTAAGTGTTTTAAGTGGTTCTACGAAACACATATAATTACTTATATGGCATTGTCTGTCACGCTTAATGACAAATTTTAAACTTTTTATACAATTAGAATGTTTGCAAAAAACTTATCATTGTGTGCGTTTTATTAAGCTTACCAAAAAATTAATGATTCTATACTTAGCCTCTTTGGACTCGAAGTCGTAAAATATTTTGTCCACATGTGGAAACAACGTTCGCTCGACGTTCCTGGGTCCTATAAAAATATCAGTTGTTCGATTTGATTTTTGTATTGGAAAGCATGAACTCAGTGAAATCAAAATCCGCTTATATGCTGAGTACGGTAGCAAATCTTCATAGTAGGCGAATGTCAAAAGAATTTCAACGCTCTTGCACGTCAGGTTTTTCATGAGCCACACTCACGTGCCTCGAAAATAGCTACCAACAAGGATAAAATTACACGATCTGATATTTTCAGACTACCGATTGAAGGTGCGCAAGACACATATCAAGGGTTAAATTCTCAATGATATTTTGAACGTAAAACAAAGCCCTCAGTAGGTCCTCTTTACTCATCAGAGAACAAAATCGCATACAATGGGAGCAGTTGCTGAGAAAACTAGACATTGGTCCTTTGTGAACTGTAGAATCACCCAATTTCTTTTTTTAGGTAAGCTGAACTTGCATTAAAAATTTCATGTGATCGTGAGTGAAAGAATGGAACCTTTCATAAATGAAATGTACTAAATTTGGGATATATTATATCAAGGCTTCTCAGCTTCATAAGTCCTAAATACTTCTTCTTGAGGAAAAACTTACTTGCACTTACCGACGGTATACATTCTACCCAATTCATCATTTAGACAGTTCTGACTACATCCTACAATTTGGTCAAAATATTTTTAATCCGACAAAGATGCCTGTCCAAGTGAGAAAACTCTAAGCAATTCATTTGCAAGGATGCAGAATTCATGTTTGTGAAAGCCTTCAAATACCAACCCGCGCTTTGAAAAATGTCAGTTTCAGAACGCCCTTAAGCACATTTCCTACAACCTGCTCCCTGAAGGCAATCGCATCCACCTCATCCTCAAATTAGGATCAGCATCATTCCATTTTAGCCGGAATTCTCAACCCCTTAGAACCACTTTTGAACTGAATTCGTTTTTTCCTTCATAAATGCAATTCCCTCGAAAGCAATTTCATTTAATTCGTCGGGCAAAAAACCCCATCCGCACGTGAAGGGCAAAAACTCAAAACACCAGCTCTGTGGTCTGCCAATTAGCTAATGCAATGACATTTGACGTTATTTCTTGCGCCGGGCTCGCACTTAGCGCTTTCGGTAATTGGATATGTTTTGCTTCTTAGGGCAATTATCCTTTGATTGCACTACACCGCGTTAAGTTAACGACAACGCCCGGCAGCGAGCAGCTCTGCCCTGCACGAATTCCATATTCAAAAGAATGCGGTGTTGATGAAAATGGGCTAAGGATGGAAAATTTTCCAATTTCAATTCAATTGCAGTTCCCTTTGTGGCGCAGGCCATGGGCAGGGTACACTCAAAATTTGCAACAAACGCGCGAGTATCTGTGTTGCTACAAAGTGCAAACCGCATCCCTTAACAGAGATTTACTATGAAATCAAGATTCGAATTGAAATTGGGACAATTAAGGATAACAGTGCGATCCCACTTTCACGCAGGCGAGAGCCACAACTCCGGAGATAATGAGAAGATATCTCTTTTAATATTCAATGACATGGATGACTCTTAATTCTGTGCCGCAGTGCCTTCGTACAGATATTTATTCTGTCGGTCACCTGTGCCGGGCACCTTCGTTTCGTGTGTCAATATTCGTTATCCTTACGAATTCATGATGGCTACTTGGATGGGTGTCATAAAGTACACTGAATGTCTCATAAAACGTGACGGTAATCATAATTAATGCTCAATACATTCGGTTGGGTTATATCGCCGCTTCCGCCGCCTTCTGCCACCCCCCCTCCCGCCTGCTGAAGGGATGGTCTTCTTGGCACGCATACCCTGGCTAGATGGATGGGAATGGGGTGGTGGGTGATAAGGTGGGAAGATAATTTTTCGGGGTTAGTCTAGTGGTTGGTCGGTTAATTTGTTGGTTTCTCTCCTTCTCCTCGTTTCACAGGAGCGGAGTGGCAAATTTAAGGCAATGGGCGGATTACTTCTTTTGGCAGCCCCAGTGTTTGTTCAAACTCCCTCACAGCAGTTGCGCATCACTCCTTCAGTTCCTTGTCAAATCCATGTGCTCACATGGCGCCCTGTTTCTGTACTTCCTGCAATCCCGTCCTGATCACCTTAGACACAGGGACCTGTAACGTCTTCAAGCAATCACCTTCCCTTCAAACAATAACTTTTCTCCCATCCTCGCACATCCCTACCCCACCATTCCATTTAGCAGGGGACTCATTACCTTCACTTCATCTCCACATGTGCCAGCTAAACAAAATTATTTTGATCCCGTCCATCCTGGACACGGGCTCCTCATCACCCATCCTTCCCTCTATACGGGCAGAAGGTGTGCCATACACAAAGTGCCGTTAATTCTAATGAAAATTACGGATATTCCATCTCACACAGTATGCCATGTGATTGACTATTACCTTCGGCAGCCGGCAGGGGAGCCGTGTCTTAGAAGCCGTGCAGCAGCTCTACCACAGCTAAATCTCAAAGAATCATAAATTAAGATCATTACTTCCCATTAACTGGTGTTGCTGCTGCTGTTGTTGTGGGTGTAGTGCTCACGCGCCTTAAGGATCCATTTCATTTGTGCTCCTTGATGCAAATACCCGGAGAAGGAGGCGATGGCGACGCAGCCAGAAGGGAGGATGACTGAAGTGAATTATGATGCAACCTTCGGTGGGTGGGAGGTGTCTGTCCTTATTCCATCTGATTTGCTGTCAAATAATTCCAACTGACTACCCATTCACTGGGGTATCATACACCCTCCACGCCCTTCTCCTCCTGAAACGGCAACAACAAGACGAGAAGGCTTCAACATTTTTATGAGCCATGCTGGAATTTATTGCAAATAAGTTGAAGATAACGAGTCATCTGTGTGTCACAAATTCCAAGCACACAGCCAACCCCCGCTTGCCCCACTTGGCCGTGCCTTTCTTAGGCAATGAAGGCGAAAAGAAAACGTTTTTGTTCTCTGAAACGGTGGTTTTTCCGTGACCGTGGAGAAAGTTTGAGCTTGGTGTTGCCGTGTGCTTTGGAAAACAGTGTGGAAGGGATGTGGTGGAAAACTGGTGTTTAAGTGACTCATTAAAAAGATTCCAGATTTCAATTTCGTTCATTCAACAACGGTAATGACTAAGAAATCGAATTCTGAAAAAAATTTAAAAAAACATTTCCGACAAGAAGAACTGCTTCTTACAAAAACGGTATTTGGTATCCTTGAGGATATGAAAAACTAGATTTGTAATACATTTTCTTATGTAGATGAAGGAGAAATAATTGGGTGAGTGTCAGTTATCCTCACTTGAATTCTCAAGTACAACGTCGTTTCAGTGGCCTGATCGTCTGATCTCACACAGTGGCGCATTCCCTCAACCAAATTCTCCAAAATAATGTTGATGATTTCGGGTTGTAACTCAAGGAATTTGGATTCTAGGCTTCATTTACAGGACTAGCAATACATCGATCATCCAAAATAATCCAAAGGTGTCAAACTGCAGTTCTGATGCGGCCAACTGACGTTACAAAATGAATGATGACACTATTTAGAAGAATGGCATCAAGTGGTCTAAGTCCATGTCTTTTCCATGTCTTTCGAAGTTGAAAGTAAGTAAGTTGACATGGCTCTGTAACACCAAATGTTGTCCAAAACGTTCCTCCTAGCCTCATTTTTTGAAGAAAAAAAATCCAATCCAATGACGCCACCACTCCACAATCAACACCAAACTGTCACTGTCCTCAACAATGAAACACGGGATTTCGACCTTCTGACATAACAATTTTTTTTGTCATACTTAGTTGCCAATGCAAAAATGTGCCTCGTCAGAAAATATGATTTTTCGCCCAAAATCGTTGTTGAAATTAAGCCGCCCCAAAGGAGAGGATTTTTGTACAAGCTCCTTTTCAATTGTTGAGTCTTCAGGGCCTAATCAGGCAATAATTATAGATCTTTGTGCGGAGTTCTCCTCCATCTAGTGCGTGAAATGTTGAGCTGGTAAAATCAATGGGAAGTTGGTGTTCGTAGCCTCACACTCTCGGCTACCGCAGCAACATTCTCATCTGTACGCTCAGAAAGATTAGTAGATTAGTATTAGATTAGGTTAGTACAACTTATTTCGAAAAATTGCACAGTTTAGGCTACACGACACTCGCCTTGGAAATAAGTCTCCCAACGTTGTTTAAGAAAAGACCCAAGAGGTGCATATCGACACTCACCACCTTTTCGTCGATTTCAAGGCCGCATATCACAGTGTGCATAGAGATGAGCTATACAGTGGCATGACTAGTTTTCCCACTCCTACCAAACTCGTCAGATTGTGTATGACGATGGAGAACTCTCGCTGCTCCGTCAAGGTCGGGAACGAGCTCACCGAGACCTTCAATGTCAACAAATGGTGTTCAGCGTTGGCAAGGAAAGGCCAAGAAGATTTAACCTTGTGTTTGTTTGGACTGATAGGGAATCATCGACCGCCAAAAACAACTGTTCTAACACGGCAACACTCTTAACTGGGATTCATATTGTGAACAATTGTTCTAGCATTGATTCATGTGGTGTTATTGTCCATCAGGACAACGCCATGTAACAAGTATTGGTTGCGATTTGATTGGAAGGCTCTATGAACCCAATTGGTAGTCCTAGCAGCACGAGAGTACCATATACTAGTGTCCACAACAAACGACTTTGCTGGTGCCCAGTTCGCATAAAGAGAGGTTCAGATTGTTGCCAGTATTGATAAAGGCTTTTATGAGAGTGAATAAAAATCTGTAATCCAACAAAATGGTACATGTTCAGGGGTGGATATAGGCACCATACCGCAAGCCTCACGATCTTCCGCTAACTGCCTCCTGGTGGTTAAGGTCCTTCTTCTCTTGTGTGCAACAGAACACTTTCAATTTTTCACGGCACCACCTCATTCGAATTTCTGACAACAGTCAAAGGGTACTAATTGTCTATGAAAAGGTCCTGATACTCCGTTTCACTCAACTCTTGAGGGGGTAGCCCGCACAACACGAGTAATTGTTGAAGAAACTAGGCCCTGCTCCTTTGTGGGCTGTAGTGCCCCTTAATTAATATTATTATTGATGTTTCGATTATCTCTTGAGTAAGAAGTCAGTTTAATTTTGAGGTAGACGAAATCCTTCACTATCTCAACATTTTTTTCTTTGCTCATTATCACCGCCTGTGCGAGATGTCGATCTAGTGTGTGTCCTTCCATGATGACAGCAAGTACTTTATCATGGCCTCATTCACTGCTACATCCATTTTAGCCGCTTCTGCTTAAATACCAGTAAACGGCTCATTGATAGCTCGCTGTGATCGTCCAATGGCACGATCTTCTCAACTACTATAAGAAATCACATGACAGCTGTCCCCTTGTTGAAAACCTTTTTAGCGTTTAAGGCCTCGGTGAGTTTGTTCTTGTCCTTGATAAGGCAGCGAGTGTTCTTCATCCTCATCCTGTATAACCAAGTGGTGTCGTAAAACGCAGCACACTAGTGGGTGCTCTTCTGATTGCTTCTTGACAACGTTTCCATTATTGATTTATCGTGAGTACAAGCAGAGTCGCACTTTCGGGCAGTTTTTGGGAGAGCCACCTACTCCACTACTCGATATACGCATCCTTTCTTTGGCTACAACAAGGAAATGATCCGAGTCGACCTTAGCTCCCTCAGAACGTTCGTACATCGTGAGTATTGAGGGAGTATCCGACGTCGATCGCAAAGTAATCAATCTAGTTGGCAGTAGACTTATCAGATGACTGTCAGGTGAGATGTGTGAACCCCGTGCTCATCACAGAGAGGTTGAGAGGCCAAGGCGAGACGAAGCCCGAGTCCGTTTCCTGAAGTGTAAGTTGTATTTTCAAATAATTACCACAGATTTCTTCCTTGTGCGTTGATACCTCCTAGAATGATCCATTATTTTAACCCTCGCGCAATGAGTTCGCATTCATTCGTTCGCTATACAACGGTTGTTGTAATGGCTGTCAATCGGCGCCACGAGGAGGCTGTATGTCAACTTATGCAGAAGCAGGAATCGCGCCGATGTCCTACCAATTTGGATGCATTCAGCAACATTGCCCAGGGGACCAGGGTCTAGCTTCTACAACAACTACTCGTGTTGTGCATGCTACTGTTCTTCACGAGTAGAAGGGACCTACAGTTTTTTGCCGACTCCGAACGGTTGTTGTTCGGTTGGTTGTGTTGTCAGCAACTCGAAAGAGGTGGTGCCGTGAAAAAATGCTAGGTGTCCCGTCCGGGAATCGAACCCAGACTTTCTGCGCCGCAGTCGATGCACTTACCACTACGCCACGGCGAGTACAGCCTTAAATTTGTGTATTCGAGTAAATTTGCTAACAAGTTGTCGGTTGATGGCTTTGAAATGTAAACCTCTGCTAACGTGATTTGGATCTGGCAACACTATAGCTTGTATGAAAGGTTACGTCTTAAGCTTAATTTTATTAGAAGACATTATAAATAAACTATTTACCCATGAAAAAAAATAACATTTAAAAATTCGTGAAAAATCGAAATATTTTTAAATATAAACAAGGCAAATTGTTTTGAACCTTGAAGAGTCTTACAAATGTCATTGGAAATTACTTCTAGGTACTGCTAACATTGATTAAAATCTAAAAACTTAATCTTTTTGGTGGCACAAAAAAAGGATCAAATTTCAACAAAGGATTCAGATCACGGCAACACTCTCCACTCGACATCCCATCCCTTGTACATTATAATCACGAACACCAAGAGTAATTACCACCACCAGCCGACGACGAAGAAGAAGATGACAGAAACCAACGCCCCCACCCCCCCTCCTCACCACTACCGAAAAGAAGAGGATAACCCTGATATGTGTGATGTGACTCCACGACCCAAGGCGGATGCGTGGGTATGCCATTTCTCGGGATTTATTGACACCCGCCATGCTGCGGTCTGGAGTGGTGTCACTGGCAACGAAGTCGGGGACGCTCATAAGTTTGACGCCAAAGTGCCTAATTTAATTCCTTCACAGTAATGCCAGGATGTATGGCCATAACAGCGCCAGCACTTGGGCCTTGTTTGCGTTCATTCTGGGTCCCGACATAACTCACCTGACATTTATGATGACGACGCCGAGGAGGATGGATATGAGTTGAGTTGAGGTGACACTGTAGCCGCCTCCGACCACATCCCGCCACAGTTTGAGATCCATTCTGAGTCTGTTGTGAAGTTCCTTGAGAGACTCAACCAAACTTCCATCAGCCCGTTGGGTGGGAGGTGTTGTTTTTGCGGAAACTACCCCGCCAACTAGCTGGGCCAGCTGGGTGGAGGGATGAACATTTGCGTAAGCGACCGCGTGGTGTAAGGGTTGTTGTTACAACATATTGCGTATCCGGGACATAATTGTTATTTATGAGCTTGGAAGAGGGTGCATTTTATTGACGCCAACTGGAGTCGGCAGTCGAGGGTAGAGGTTGCTTCTGTGTTTTTTTTTTTTTTGTGGGTGATTTGCGTTTATTGCCCGATTGATTGGAGAGAATTTTGTGGGCTTATGTTTAACTCGGTGATGGGGGAAGAAGGGAGCGTTAAACTTGTTTTCGTTTGTAAATCAATTCAGTTGAATGGAAGTGGTGTGAAGGAAGTAGGAAAACAACATCATCATTTCGCTACTTGTTGCGAAATTTTGTTTGTCATTTGACTGAGATGAGGGAGAAGAACAAATGGTTGGAATGTGTTTTTTCTTTTTTCTACAAAAGGGACTATACATAGGACTTCTATAAACTGAAACTGAAAGAAAGATTATATTCTTCAATTTCGTTTTTTATAGTAAGATGCCCTGGGAAGCAGACGAATCAGGAAGTTACACAAATACCTATTGACAGCAAGATTGTTGGATCTTCCCATGCTGAGATTTAAACACTGACTGGAAGTCTGGATCTGGCTGTATACATAAAAAAAACAGAAAATATCTGTATGGGCGATAAGCCTAGATTCTAGTGTGGGACTGACGGGCGGCTCTTTGTTCATCCCCTATCCCTTCTTACAAACTCCAGAATATACCTTTAACTTTCAGCCTAGAACCTAATATCCAGAGAAGACATATTTCAAGTAACGTACACGATCGAGATCGATAAGAATGTAAATCTTTGATTTTACTCAACATTAACTGTTTTCCCAGAAGTCATAGAATCTTATGGCACGTTTCACTTCCGTGGCTTCTGACTTAGCCAGAAGCCGGAGGGTGATTGATAGAGAAAGTGCTCTGCACCGCCCTCACCTTCCCAACAGGCGTTGCATAGGGTATCATCACTAAGCCCCAGCACGCTTAAGTCTTTAGCGAAGTTGAAGTGTCCCCTTAGTACTCCAACAAGTCGTCTGCAATCTTTCCCGTCTAGAGATAACAGAAAAACCGCGGATTCCTTTCTGACGTTTGGGAGCATGCACTTAGTCAGACATCCCATCTCTGGCTGAGCTATAAAGAGACACAACTGTCGATAGAAGCCCTAACCAAGGACGCGGGCCGTACCAAAGTGGGTTCGAGCCCTATGAGTAATTCTTTTGATCTTGTGGTGTCCTGTGCCAACCCAATTAAGGGAGGGCTTGCATTCCTATACTACCTTGGAAGTGGTTAAAAGTGAGGTAAGGCCTTAGGGACAGCTTGGCTGTTCGACACATATACTTAGCCCCTTCCATCTATTCTTCACAATGTAGTTCGTGGCCAATAGGATCGCAAAAGTTTCCGCCTGAAGGACCGACGCTAAATTTCCTTAAGAGTTGTGAATTTTGAAGTTGTTGTTTGCTAGAAAATCCCAGTCCAGGATCCCTCCATTGTCTTGAAGCCGTCAGTTAAAATCCGAGTTTATTCCTTTCCTGGCTCAGTTTCTGGCCAGAGCCAGTCCTGGATACAGGGAAAGTCACTTTGTATGAGCGGCAGGGCTAGATTGTTGGTGTCTTCGCATCAGACGGCATGTCCGTGAGACTAGTGTCATAAGAGATGCAATGCGCGAGATCATAAAAGCTCCGCTGCGAGTTGAACCAAAGACCAGTATTTTTTAGTCGAGAAATGGCCTTGATTCTACATCCCATGATGTGCATGTCAAAGGGAGGGAGATTAGGAAATGCATCAAGATCAGAATGAGGCGTGCTAGAGGAAGCCTCTGTACAGCCAAAACAGACCGTTCTTAAGAACTTGGTGAAAGCAGCAGTCCGGTACATGCGTGAAAGCTAATTCCACCAAACGGCTGATGCATAGGAGAGAAGAGATCTAATCATTGCCGTATAGATCCACACAGATATTCTTGGTGATAGGCCGCAAGTTTTGCCAAAAACTTCCTTACACTGCCAGAAAACAGACTGTGCTTTGGAAGTTCTCGCCTCAATGTGCTTGTGAAGTTTTTTGGTCCAGAAAAAGGAAATGATGACACCTTTAGGTACCAGTTGGGTCAGACCAGTTATATTCCTCCTCATCGTGAAGAGAACAACCATGGTTTTAAGGGAATTGACTGAAAGCCCATTTCTGGTACATTCGTCATCACTCATGTTTAGAGCCGCCTGCCCACCTGCGCATACAGCCGTAAGATATGGTCCGGTGACGACTGTGGCTATATCATCCGCATAAGCCTGAGCGTAGGTAACAGATAAGTCTCAGGATATATAGGGGGCGCAACTAATAAAAATTATTAATTTAATATAAATTTCTGAGAGTGGCGCCCTCTATCAATACAATAAGCAAAGACAACATGCAGCATAGGAGAGAACAGGACAGGACGCCACCTTGCGGGCAGCCCCTGTTTACCTCCAACATTATAAACTGGTTGCAGTCCGCTTCCGCGAGTATACTTCTGTTCATTAGCATTTCTTTTGTCCACAACTACGGATTTACTAGATTCGGTATATTTGAACGTTTCGAACCAAACTTTTTTTGTTTTTGTCTTATATTGGCTACCCAACCGTTGCTTGCATTAAAAGCCTATCAACTATTTTTTCCTGCAAGTGACATAGTAAAAGGGACTCTCAAGTAGCGATGAAGAAACTGTCCAGATAGTGGAGAAACTCTTAAAACAAATATTTGCAGGCAAGAACAACGTAGAAGAAGGATACACAGAAGAAAAGTTACACCTACCGAATTCCTTCTTTGAAAAGTTGCGATTCCTTAAATTTAGCTGTTGCGATAATCAAGGACACACTCTATTTACTGTCCGCAACTGAATTTGTGCACCATTTTCTCAGCTCCTGGGTTTTTACAGATTTTGTTCGCTGACTCTCTACAGCAACTTGTATGTGTCACCATCCTCACGTTCTCCCCAACTTCCACCCCTCCCCCTCCCACCACCTGAATCACTAATTCATAAAAACCTCACACCCCATCCAATCGTTAATCAGCCATAATATCCTTTTCGCCCCAACCTTCGCCCCGTTCCTGCGTGTGTGTGTTGGATCAGTATCAGTTTGCAACCACAAAACGGATACTTTGTCACATTTGTTCATCATGGTCAGCATAAGGCCACATTCAAATACCGGCCAACAACCGGAATGAACCGGACTTGACCACCCCTCGACCAGCCATCCGCCCGCATGGCCCTTCTGGCTGAGCCAAGCGGTTTGAGTCATGGGCTCGGATGAACTTAAGAGCGATTGGCAAATGTGAATCTGATTGTCTCTGCCTTGCATCCTCCTCTGCGATGATGATGGTTCCGGCTCCGCTTCAGTGATGCTCGCTCCTCGGTCCAGGCGGCGGCTGAGCATGCATTTTCTGCATCCCTGCAGCCAGTGTCTCGCCCGCTTGCAGTCGATTTATGGAGTGTGCCTCGATTGGCTATCATTAGATGTACATTTGGACCGAAAAGGACAATTTGTCTCCGTTTTGGATCCCTTAAACAAACTCTCACTCACACACCCACACACACAGACACTCGGGCACGGGATACGTTGTTATGTCATAAATTTTCCAAGCAAAAGGACCTCATTGCCAACCTTTGGTTGGTTGATGGCGTTCTGCTAGTAATAGCAGGACGGCTGCCCTGGCAGTGGCAGTGATGGCATCAGTGGCGGTTGCCTCCCCACCGTGGGTGGTGGCGGTCTCGTCGTCATCGTCGCAGGCGTCCCTTTGTGTGTGAAGTTTTCGAAAATCGTAAGTGTATTATATTCATGTGTAAGCGAACATAAATTAAGGACATTTATTGTTTTAGCAAATGCTCTCGGTTTCCCGCTCTCTTTCTCATTCTCTCCCCTTAGCGTCCCGCCATCCCTTCTGCTGTCCACCTTTTGGGCAAAATTTCAGTTCGCCACGTCGCTGTCCCTGTGTCTGCTCATTCACCACACAACCACCACGCACACCCAACAGCAGCGCTCCACCAGAGTGGATAGGACTTGTTTAAGGACATCTGCTTGTCTCCTGCTTAATTGGTATTAACTGCTTAATTTATTGTTAAGGGCTGTGTGATTTGTTTAAGAAACATTATGGCACACGTCTCTCTGTCTGTCCGTCGCCTGTTCGCCTCGGTCTTCCTCGGTTATCCTTTTGCTGCCGGTTGCCAATGCAGGACATAATTGTAATAAATATCCTCCAGCATCACATGTGCAGAGGACTCTCTCTCTCTCTCTCGCTCGACGGCAATTGAATTACTTCGATGTATACCTTATGCCGTCGCCGAGTGGAGTCTCCTTTGGCTTCTTGTCCTCCTTCGGCGAGAGGACATTTTAAATTAAATTGAAATTTTGCTAAATGCTTTCTAATTTACGTGTCATCCTGTACACACACGCATGGGGGTGGCGTGTGTGTGCGTCCTTTTTACGTGCGTCCACCCGCCTCAGCCGTCGTCGACGAACAATAAAATACTCGGCAGTGCGTGCGTGGAGGATATCCTTTTGCCGGCACAATGAGCTGGAAAGGGGGGTGAGAGAGAGAGTGTTGATTGCGTGCGTACAAATTGTAGATTTATTCAAGCTGGTTTGGTGCCTCCTGTTCCTGGTCCTTCGACATCCTTCCAATTTGTAGTAAATCTATCGAAAGGTTACTTAATTTATTTACTCTCTCCCTCTGCATGCCCCCTCCCACTCTTTGTCATGTCGTGATGCTGCCTGAAGTGGGGGTGGTTTCATTACTCTCGTTCTAGGGGGGAGGCTTGGATTGTTGATGATGCTTAAGGAGATAAATAGGTGTTTGCCACAGGATGCAGAGATTACCATGCACGTACCGTTCTGTATGGCGTGAGTGATTAAATAGAGACGAGGCTGAGATCCTTGAGTGACAAGCGATTGGCCGGAGAGATTTTAATGACAGCTGAGGGGGTGAGTGATGATTTTAGTTGCACTTTGCAAGGAAGGGTTTTGTTTTTGGAAATGCGCACAAAAACACAGATAATTTAGAAATTGACTTATTTCACATTTGACAAATTTTGGAGCCTGAATGGAGTTCTGTAAGACCTTCACAAAGAAGAATGCTGTCTCGTCAAGCTTAGGCAACAGGAAACTACCCCCACTTCTATAAAACATCACGACATGACAAAGAGTAGGAGGATGACGCAAAGGAGTCTTTTCTACTGATGGTGAAGACGGTAGTGCTGAACTATCCCGTAGGCTTAGTCTAGTTCCGTTCTCCCAAGAAGACTAAGCTGGTGTTAAAGTTTTGTCTCAGCTACAGTGCAACTGCACGAAATTTGGATAGTGACTGAAACAGTATTGTTGCGAATACAAGCAGCCGGTATGCGATCTCCTCATGCTGTTGTGAACTTTCTCGCTCGTTACACAGTGTGTGACAAAGGGCTGTACCCAAGGAACCCAATCTGGAGATGACTTTCCGAACGTTAAGAGCTTAATTTCAATTTCTTAGCCTCGTGGAACGATTGTCAAAACATCCGACACATGCTTTCATTTAACTTTCTTTTTCCCCAATTTCGGATCAATGTGTGCACCAATGTGGAACGAACACTTTTCCAATGTGCCCTCTCCATCAAGTTGCTGATTACATTCACAAAGTACCAATGAACAATGAAATACTTCTTAAATTTGGCCGTTTGGAGTCGGCAGTAAACTACTCGCTAAAAAAGTAATAACCTTGCTAGTTATCGATTGTGGCTCCATCTATGTTTTTTTTTAGTTTTCTGTGACCGGATATATAATTTCTACCAAAACCATGGGCATTTAATGCAATTTTTAGCGAAACTTTGATTTCGTGGAGCAGCAAGATAAGTTCACTTGTTGCCTTTTTTTCATAAAGGTTGATTCGTCGTCAGGTTTGATTCTCAGTAGGCTTTTTTGACGTATCTCGCTTGACTCTTATCAAACTGCCTTGTCAGTTTTTTCTACTATTGTTGGCAAATCACAATGGGCCCACTCACACCATAAAAGCGTCTCTAAATTGTTCAGTTGTGTTACGAAAATCAGCACTCTGAGAAAAATATTTTCCGTGCGGTTTAAGAAACTTATAGTGCGCGTAAGCGACCGACTGAAACCACTGCTGCCAATACGATTTACAAATCTGGGCCCCAGGTTACATATGTGGATGCTACTCAACAGGTTAGACTACATTCAGCATTTATACGAGTAGTAAAGTGACTTTAGCAGCTTAAGCTGAGAGAATTGGCATAGGCCATACTGAATTAATTCGTCATCAATCTCAGGTTTGACGTATTCGACAGGTTCCCGTATTCTACATGAGGATATTGGCCTTAAAGAATTCTAAATTCAACTTGTGCAAGAATTGAAGTCAAGCGTCCTAAATTTGCGTCATAATTTCATTGAATATGCTCTGGCAAGCCTGTGTCTTATCATGCGACTTTGTTCAATGATGAAGACTATTTGATCATGAAACGCAGAATCACTCTTGCCAATCACGGCTTTTTTGGGCTCAAGAGACAATTGAGTAATAAAGTCCCCTCTCGAAGGACTAAACTAGCTTTGTATAACAGCTTGATCATCCAAATCTTCCTTAAGGGCTCGGAAACCTGGACGATACTTAAAGGATGATTAAGCCTTTTTAAGGGATAGTTTTTGCGTACGATTTTTGGTCATGTTTGGCGTCTGGAGGAGAAGATTCAATGACGAGCTCTGTAGGCTATACGGCGGCATGCGCCTGGTCAAGCGTCTTCTGATACAGCGCTTAAGATAGCCAGGCCATGTAGAGTGTATTAACACCACTGCTTCAGCCAGAAAAGTCTTTGAACTTTAGCCATTAAGACGATGCAACAGAGGACGGCCTAGGCAGAGATGGCGCACACAAGTGGAGAAGGGCCTGAATCAACTTAGAGTGCGCAATTGGAGGCAGCTCGCTAGAGATCATGCTAGCTGGAGAGGCATGTTGGTTGTAGCGCCACTAAATGAAGAAGAAAAGGAAGACCATTTTCAGCTCAGTGAATACGTTAACAAGCAAAGCTGTCAAATTTGGGCTGATGAGCAACCCGGAGAGTACCAAGAGCTACCATTACAGCCACTGAAAGCAGCGGTTTTGTGTGGTTAATGGGTTGGTGGAATCGAATCATTGGTCAATATTTCTTCAAAAATGCTGCAAATTAGTCTACCAATAGAAGATGCTAACCGTTATCGCGTCAAGTTAACGGGCAATGTACTCTCTGAAATTCCAGCACATAGTTCCAGTGAACCCTGGTTTCAAAAAGACGTCGCTACTAGCCGTACAACACCTGTAACAATGGACTTCTTGAGAAATTGTTTGAGTGAGCACTAAATTTCACGAATTCTTATGGTTGCCTCGATTATACAATATCACGCCTTTGGACGATATTCTCTATGGGACCTACAGTTTTTTGCCGACACCGAACGGCGAGATTTGAGAAGCTTTTCATAGACAATTGATACTTTTTGAGTGTCGTCAGTAACTCGAAAGAGGCGGTGCCATAAAAAAATGCGAGGTGTTCCGTCCGGGAATCGAACCTAGACCTTCTGCGTGTCGGTCGACGCACTTGCCCACTACGCCAAGACGACCGTTTGCCGATATTACCTTGAAATATTGGAAGGCCTTCCTGTCCCAAACCATTTCATCACTGAGGCCATCAAATGCTGGTGTTTTTGTATTTCTGTGGTCCAGAATTTTTTAGGCTTGCTGTTTAGGCCTCTTTGAAAAAATGCAGCGGATGCAGATTCCAAGTTAATTGTTCGTTGAAAACTTAACCCTTAGTTAAACTCATATTTTTAAATAATTTATTTATGTTGTTTTTTTCCTTATTTCAAATATGGAAGGGTACAGACTTTGTTTAATTTTGTGTTCTTTACATCAAGAATTGTAAACGTCTTTTCATTTTTGTTGTTTAGAAGCATATGTTTTCCTTTATTGAAATAGGACTTCACCTGGCGAAGAAGGAGAAGACTGTCCTACCAACCGGAAAGGTACAGTTTTCTTAGATTTACAAGTTAAGCTCTGCAATACAGAGAGTCACAATGGTTTTATGACCCATTTTTTGTCCAACAGAAATCCGCAAATCAACTGATCTTTAATTCAATGCTTGGGAACTTATGAATGAATTTATTTGGATATTGAGTCCACAACGTCCCTCTGAGTACACAGAGTTTCATATCATACAACAGCTGTCGGCGTATATTTGGTCAAAGTAGCGT
The DNA here is from genome assembly GCA_944738645.1 of Eristalinus sepulchralis. Lineage (NCBI taxonomy): Eukaryota > Metazoa > Arthropoda > Insecta > Diptera > Syrphidae > Eristalinus > Eristalinus sepulchralis. Next base: position 10,582,061 of record OX122886.1, read on the forward strand.
TTATAAATGGACAGCAATGCTCCAGCAAAGAGGGTCTTCGAATCTGAGCCTCCTGGTTCGAGAAGAAGAGGACGACCGAATCTCCGGTATAGGGACCAAGTCATCGCGGATGTAAGACAGCTTGGCCTTGATGACTGGAAGCAGCGTGCCCCACTGCCACTTTAATCCTAGGCATACGTGGTGTGAAAAATGGTCCACTTAAGACCCAATTTATGTTTAGAATTGTGGAATTGTAACTCAAACTTATGTAGACTTATGGCTCACTTGGGCGGGTCAAAAGTCCATAATCGATCTGCGGGCCTACGTACGTCCCACCAAAATTTGTCATAAGTCCATTGTCGGCTTATGATTTGCGGCCTTATTTGTTTGCACGGTAATGTAGAAGAAGAAGCAGCAGATCGATTTAAAGCGCGGAATAATTTTAAGAACTGAGCGATTCAAAGAGCTGAGCCATTCCAAGAGCAGAACATTCCAAAGAGCTCTTCGATGTGAAGTTTTGGATAGTCTCGACGTCAAGTTGCAGAAAAATATCTTCATTTGGTAATGAAAAAAGTGTCCTTCTTCCATGACAATACACATCTCTACCGGTAGCCGCAATGGCCAAAGCTATCGAATTAGGCTACGAACTGCTGCCCGATCTACCGTATTATCCAGATTTGGGCCCGCGCTGCTTCTTTTTGTTTCCAAAGAAAGTTAGTTAGTAAGAAAGTTACCAACCGGTCTGAAATTTTGATGATAATATAGCCGTGACGAAAGCCCACTTTGGAAACCCTTAAAAGAATCAATTTTCAGACGGCTTAAGGAACAACGCTGGGTCGAGTGTATCCACTTTGTTTTGTACGCCAAGCAAGTATTGCCTTAATTTTTCTGCCAGAAATTTTATTTTTCTTCCTTCTTCTCACCCCTCAGCACATTCCTCCGTTTAAGATGATCCTAAGTCTATTATCTTTCTACTGTGCAAATCACGAAAAATGTTTGGACTTGTCACAGTTTTCAAGAAACGTCATAAAAAGATCGTTAGTTGTTTATTCGATTTTCGAGTCTTCTGTTCTAAGCCTCTGAACATTTAGTAATTTATTTTAAATTTCAAGCCATCCTACTGGTGATACTTGATACTTGCCAAAAACCCCGATCACATCCAGCGGATTGTCTCTTCACAGAAATCTCATTGTTCACTAAAAGGAGCGAACCCAAAATTTTAACTGATTCTTGATTAATCCGTTCTCTATTTTTAGAACTCGAATGAGGTAAAAATCGAACTCCACCCCCCCCCCCCCCACACATCCGTATTCCACCCAATTCAAATTCAAAATCACATTGAGGTACTCGTGTAACAACTTTTTAATAGATACACGACAATGAATCAAAAACCACCCACAAACAAGCCCACAACAGGACAGAACACAGCGGGCACATGCCGCCCTACCCGCCGAACACACACACACACACACCGACAACAATATGCAGAGTAACCACAATAAAATAAGACACACTAACGATGAATTAGAGGGATGTACACCGCCAGGACATGTACGATACGGACGTGCCCGATGAGTCGCATTCCCATGCTCGGTGAGAGCGGGATGCCGTGGTGCCGGGGTGTGAGGTGGCGTCGAGACCCAGGTTAGAGCAGATCTCCATTGGATTTAAATCCGCATCGCATGTTTCGAATTAGATTTACGATTTCGGGTGACATCATTAATCAAGCGGTTGATGGGTGATCCTGTTTTCGTTAATTAATACAATAATGTATGTCCTGGTGGCGGCGACGGCGGCGGTGCCGGTTGTTATGCGTGTGCACTGGGCGCTTTGTCAGACAAAGTCTCTGCATTCGGTGCTGCTGCAAAACCATAATGGGCGCTTGCATCATTTGTATCTTCGGCTGTTGGTTTTGCTCCTGTGGGCGGACTTAGGCGATGCGATGGGGCTGCTTCTGGGATGCTGGGAAAGAAATCAGGATTTAGTGCTTTGGCTTTTCGATTTCTAAGGTGAGACTGCAATTGAAGTTTGTGGAGTGGCGATGGGGGGGGGGGGGGGGAGAGGGTAAGTTTGTGAACTAGCTCGAAGGAAGGTTCTTATTAAAAAAAATCCATGATTCATTGAAGGGGGTGTGGATTTGAAATCGATTCTGGCGACTTTGTGACTGTCATAAATAATTTGAGCAGGAGTCTGGCATGTGCCGCTTTTATCGTAGTCAGAGATGGGGCAGATTTGATGAGACTAGCTGTCAGCGGGTGAAATGTACGAACTTTTGAAATAGGCGGCAGAATCTTTAGACTGTTGTCTGTTTTAAATGATTGCCTTAAATTTACTGCATTCAGCTCAGTGCAAGCACTATACTTCACCCTTACGCGATTAAGGTCGAAATTTAAGGACCATCTAGTTCTGACAGTCATACTAAACGCTGTGACCACAGCTAAAAGCTGTCCACTCGCTGTGAACTGATTTGAAAACAGAATAAGAGCACTTATAAAATTGAAGCAGTCTTTAGCTGTGACAGCAAGAAACATCATCTTGCATGTGCATCAAGTTTACCCAGAAAAAACTGCTCAACGAAGTCATTTCCAGCAGAAGTCCAGCGCTTCATTACCATAGATATCAGAGATCCAGGTGCATCGTTTCCCCCTCTCTCAAGTGCAAATCCTTTTCGCCGACGCCAATAAACTGCAAGATTTGTTCGCTAAGCCTCCACAAGACAGCCACGAAGTGAGTCCCCCTGCGCCCTCTTGCAAACAGACACCGAACTCAAATTATCAGAAATAAACAATCTAACACTCCACCCCCCCGGTCGGCAACTCGAACGCGTAAACTTTAATTAAAACTTTCCCACACCGTCCATCGACGCACACACACACACCCCCTGCGCCGGCACACATTTAATAATATTAAAAAATTAAGAAAAACGACGAGAGCACGGGTTCGTCCAACCGCACCCCGGCGGCGCTCGGCCGGTAATCAACCACAGCCAGCATTGCTCAGCTCAAGCCTAATGCCAGAGTGTCCAGAGTTCGCCCCATCCGTCCGCCGACCCCCATAACCTGCTCCAGATAGGTTGCCCTGGCTGCAGATTTCTTCAGCAGTGATGTGCGGATTCCAAATTGAAAGTTACGCGCGCCTATATAACCGATTGTGCGCCCACCGGTAGTGGAGGCGGCCGCCCATGAACTGGAACTTAATCCACTGACAAAGGGCGCCGGGCGTGGAGGCGCCTTAAATACGCAAATTTATTGGTTAATAAAAATAAATTTAAATATTCCCTCTCTTCCCCACCCAGCGAGAGTGGAAGCAAGTCATCCACCCTCGCCGATACGCTGGGGGTTGTAATTTTCTTTTCCGCTTTGGTCTGTTCGTTCACCCTTCGATGATGGCAGGGGAAGCTGTGGACGCAAGTCGATCTTGTAAACTAGCCGCGTGCTTACCTTTTCATCATCCTGTTCACCCCCATTGGCTGCGGGCGAACGTACCTTCATTCGCTGCCACCGCCGCTTAACCTGATTTGTTAACTAGGCGAATGGGCGTGAGTGGGTGGTGGGCCCTCTTGGAGATGTTTTTAATTTCAATAAATTTCTCACTCACTCTGACCGCTGCTGTCCGTGAAACGCATGGGAGAAGATGATTCCTGATGATGAGGTCGACGACGACGACGACGACGACGAAGAAAAGTTGCTGCCTCGGTTTTGGTTTTCCGTTTCCGCGTCAAGACCGCCAGCCATTAATGTGTGAGAAATGAATATTGAAACCGCAACGCCACAAGTTACGGTAAATTGGGATTTTTCTTTCACATCTCTTTTTTCTTCTTCTTGTTCTTCTTTTGGAGAGTTTTAATTTTATTTATGCGTCAAATTAAAAATTACAACAATGGGGGTGTTGTGGCTCGCTGCGGCGATGGCAAGACGGAAGGCTGTGTCGTTGGGACTTAACTTTTAATTTTCATAAATTTTCGTTAAGTGTTTTCTGTTATTCATTTTTTTTTTGTGTGGTTTCTGTTGTTGGCGCGGTTTATTTTGAGGTATATTTGTTTCCTCGTTTGCTGCGCTGTTTGGGGGCGAGGCCAATATGGGATGGACGGTTGTTTAGTTGGACCGCGGCTAGCCTCGATCTAATTATAATAACTTTTGTTTAATGTCGCGGGGTTTGAGTTTAATTTGAATGAATGTCGAATGAAGCGCTTTTTTTGAGGCAAATGAAAGGACATAATTATGTATATTGGGAGGTTTGGAGGACTTGCCTGTCCCCTGCAACCGAGAAATGAACCGTCTAATTTTGTCAGGGGATGTTATTTTGCATTTATTTCCTGTCATTGCTTATTCTTTTCAACTTTCGGAAGGTGTGATGGTTCTCCCAAGGGACTGTTTGTTTGCTCAGATTAATGCTTGATACGGATCAAATTCCAAGCTGCTTTCACTGGTTAGATCATTCTTCATTCACACCAAACGCTTTCAGTTCCAAAAAAAAAATTAAAGAATTGAAATTTTCTTATAAAGGATTTTCTATTGAGGGCGCTTGAATTTTTTGTTTTTTTAATAAAACTAAAACGGATAAAGATCATCAGGATCATCGTCTTTTTTAACTCGCATATTCCACTTAAGGAGTTGCGCTCTGGCAACGCACGCACGAGAGACATCTAAGCCGCTTGATCATCAGCCATCGCCTCAAACCTACCAGGAGCCCCAGCGCAACCAGGCGGGTTTATGGCCTTGATCCAACAAACTCGGCCTGGGTCTGCCGAGCGGTAGCCTACATGATGGTATTGCATCTAAGACACAACTCGAAAGTTGTGATGAAGGTGACCATCCGTACTAAGTGGCCAATCCAACAAAACAAAGCCCTTTCCGTTCGACGAAGTAGCTGCTCAACATTGAGTTCCCCCCTTACTGTCCCCCTTCTCTCTTTTTATACCGGCGAGTAACTCCCACTACGGCACAGATAAACCTCATCTTGGCAGCCTATATTTGCGATCTCATTCTTTCGGTCATTACTCGAATTTCATGACCATAGATGAGAATCGGAATAGACACAGGGTTTAAAGCCGATAACTTGGCTTTAACACTAAGCTCGGCCTTTCCTATTACAGCTGCTTCAAAATTGTTTCAACTTGACCAAATCTACTTGATGATCCCTACCATCATTCATGAAAAACATCCTGAGTTACCTTAACTTTTCTGTTTCAAAAGGACTCCACTAACCTGTACAGTGCATTGGACAGGCGTTTTTGAAATAACCATAACTTCGCATTTATCCACGTTCACCTTCATTCCAGCATCACGACATACTGCCACAAACCAATGGAGCACGCTCTGGAGTTCCGCCTGGGAGGATATAAGGACAGCTACTGTAAGTCATCGAAATAAATATAACTTTCCATCAGCTCCACCAATGTGAAACATTCCTCATTTTGGCTGCGCTGCCTATATATGTTCATAATGAAACGAAGAGGACACAAGACGCATCCTAGGCCAAGCACCTTTTACTACCGTTTTCCCCGAACACAGCTGCTATAGTTGGTGTATTAAGATTGAATGGCACTCAACAGGGGACTATCAATCGCAAACATTCGTAGAACACTCCACTTCTGCAGAGAGCAGAAGAAGATCTACAGGAACTGGATTCTCCTGGAAGGAATTCGGGAGCAGGAGTTGAACTGCGTTCATAGATCTGCCCAAAAGGTGTTCGGCAATCCATTCGCCCGCTCAGGAAGCTTAAAAACATCGAAAGAGTTAAATTCAAAGATTGTGGGCTTCATTCCCGGACAGGGCACTGATGTTGGCAGACCTGTTGTCTTAGGTAGGTCGGGGAATCGTCGAACAGTTGTGGAAGCCACTTTGGAGATTGAATCGCTGAGATTTTTGGCACCATCCTGTCAAAACCACAAACCTTGCAATTAAAGTCAAAAATAGTCACTTGGTGTTCAAAGTTCCAGCGACTGAGAGCTAATTTTGGTAATAAATTTAAATAACTTGCAAACATCATTCAAGTGTTTACTACTCCGTGATGATTTCCCTACTAAATATGAGTATAAATGTGGAAGAAAAAACATTAAAAAAATATGGCGTCGTTAACAATTCCTATTGAAAAAAAACTATGGAAAAACTCCTTACTACACCCTGACTCACTCGAACTGTCACGAAAATCAAACTACTATAATATACAAACTGTTTATGACAGTGAGTTCAACAGAATAGATAATTTTATTGTGTCCGTCTCAGTTGTGGTGAAAAATTCTGATCTGCGTTAAAATTGAAACGTGATAGAGTAATTGCTTTCGTTAGATCTTTCCAACCCCTCACAGTGAATAAATAATTAATGTCTTGAACAACAGCAATGATACTGGCAGCACTGCAAAACGCCAAAGAGGTGCTCATAAAGAAACAGCAACATTGACAGAAATGGTTCGAACAGTGAAGGCTCGAATTGAGCGATATCCACGTCAAAATGGAAGAAAAACGGCTCTTGAGCTCAACATATCGTTGAAACGGATGCAACACATATTGAAAATAAGCTCAGGCTCATAATCAGGACGCACAGGATCTTACACCACAACAGGAAAAAGTTAGGGAAAGAGCGAAAGGGTTGCTAGGCTTTCACAAAAGAGGTGATTTGCCGAATTAGTTTTTTCCGATTAGTCGACATTTGTTATTAAGCAACATGTCAACAAACAAAATTACAGAGCTTGTTGTTTTGGCCGCATTACGGCCACCTGTAGCTCTCCACTCGTATATTTGAATCGTGGCTACAGAATTAATACGACCTTCTTCTTTCTCTTTCCATGGCGCTACAGTCTGGGATCGACCTGGGGCTCAGCCAACATTCCTTTCAAGCTAGCACGATCTCTCGCCAGCTGCCTTCAATTGTGCACTCCAAGTCGGTTGAGGTCCTTCTCCACTTGTTTGCGCCATTTCTATTTAGGCCGTCCTCTGTTGCGTTGTCCCAATGCCTCAGATTCGAAGATTTTTCGGGCTGGAGCAGTGTTATCCATACGCTCTTCATGACCAAGCTATATTAAGCATTGTACCCAAAGACGCTTGACCAGGCGCATGCCGCCGTACAGCCTATAAAGTTCGTTTAATCTTCTTCTCCCGACGCCATCAACGCAAACGAGACCAAAAATCGCACGTAGAACTTTTCTCTCAAGAAGACTAAAGGCTTCCTCACCCGCTTTTAGTAGCGTCCAAGTTTCTGCGTCGTAAGGAATGACTGAAATGATCAAGCTATTGTACAAAACCAGTTTAGTCCTTCGGGAGAGGGCTCTACTACTCAATTGCTTCTTGAGGAATTTTTGCGACCGCATGCCGTGATACTGACGCAGTATTGATGTCTTGGACAAACACACATTTCGGTCGGAGACTCAGCACCGTCTCAAAAAGCCTGCGTAAACCAAAGTTGGTTAAAAAAAATAGTTCCGCACTTCAATTCTTCGACACAATCGCCTGCAAATTCTCCAGATACAAATCAGTTTCCTCCCTCCGTCTGGGGTATTTTGAAGGCGAAGGTTGGCGCTAAGAAATACCAAAATTTGGACCACCTCAAACAAGCACTTTGCCGGGAATTTACCAAAATAACACGCGTGCAGTGTGCGATATTTTCTTCAGCTGTTGGTCTCAAGGCCATTATTGGCGCCAAAGATGGACACATCGAAAATTATCGATTTAATATGAAAATTGATGTATTTTCCAACATTTTCTCTTTGACACAATAAAATTTATCATAAAATAAAAATATGAGAGCATTTTAAAAAGTTGCAATTCGTGTCCTTACCCCGTACAAAATCAAAGCTAAGTCCATATTCTAAGCGGGAAACCGCATTCGACGCGTGAAGCCCCCAAAAATCTTGCACCTTATCTTAATTACAAATCGTGAAGTGTGCAAAACCGCCCAAAAACTTCTTCATCACAACTCAAGCGACATCCGTTGAAATGCCAGTGTCACCGCCAAGCAGCTGAAGTCAAACCAGAAACAGAAGCAGCACCATCACCATCACCAGCAATGTGCAGTTCCGGTATTTCGAGTTATTTCCCACTTCTCCTCACTGAAGCCCCCTCCGTCCTCCGTGGCAGCAACTGTGTACTTCTTTTCGCATGATTTTGGCAATCGGCTCCTGAAACTCAGCGGATAAGTCCGCAAAAACTCCTGTGGATATCTGCAATAGCAAATCACAAGTCCTTTCTCCATCCTCAATCTCACCCTCTTCCGCACTCACACACACACACATACACACTGTCAGAGAGACAAGTTTCACCCAAGTTAAATGTCGTCGCAGTCGTAGTTCATCGCTGCCCAAGGAGACCGACCCACCGGCTGACTGACTCACAGTCAGTCGCCTTGCTGCGTTCTCATCGTTGTCGCTGTTGCCGTTGAAGTTGAAGTATTCTTGAGGATTTACAATGCGCCGCTCTGTACAAAGACAAAAATGCCTTCAAATGGAGAGACACACAAGCAGCGTGTACCAACTCTTCGCATTCTTTGAATTCCCGAGAACCCACCACTGCCACCCAGCCCATGTGCCTGGACGGTGAGATGGGCGTGTGGGTTGGGGTCTAAATTTTGTACCCTCCACCAGTGCCATGCCATTGCTGTGTGTAGTGTGTAGTAGTCGAAGTGGTGTCATAAATTAAAACTTAAACTTTTGGAAATGTCAAGTATAAAACGGTAAATCTCTGCGAAAAAGTCACCCAGTCCCCAGTCCCCAGCCCGCCAGCAGTTCTGCACCGCCCCGTTCGGCTCATAAATCGCAGCTAACTGTAGATTACAACAATCCCCCAATACCGCACATCTTCGCCTCCGGCTCCTTACACACTCTCGGTATTTAGTGTACAAGGACGATCTTATATTTCGATTTTTGCCCAAGATAGGTGTCGCTGCTGTACGACCGACGGGGTGCGAGGGTACGATAGTTTCGCCTCCATGCCCGGCCCGCTGGCCATAAGAAATGCCTCAATCCCGTTTCGGGGTAATCCTTCATATGGGGGCGGACGGCTGTAGGGGGGAGGGCTGATACTAAATTATATGCGGCCAGCTCGGTGCATACACATTTCTCGGGAACCACTCCAAATCGCAGAGCAGAGCTAAGTTTTGTTTGTCAGTCGTCGTAGTCGTCGGCGTCTTCGCCGGGCGCGCGAAATCCGTTTTCCTGTTCACGCCATAATTGTCAAATGCTCGCGCATGGAGCGGAGATTTAAAAGTTTGTCAAGACCACGCTGCCTCCCGTGCGGGGGCACTGTGTCGTGGATTTGCGAGGACACGGACCGGCGCGAGTGTGTGGAAGTTTTGTATACGCCAACGAAGTGCCTGGCTCCTTGGCAAAGTTTAAGTGATATATAATCTGTTTGAGAAGGAAAGATTTGCAGTCAGCTTCTGTTGGGGTATGTGTGTGTGAGTGTTGACGCTGCTGCTGCTGCCTGGTGGTGGATTAGAGTTACACGGGTGTTGTGTACTATTGAAAGTCCATTAATTAAATATTTGCCCTAGAAGCCTTGACTGCAGAAGGGAAATCATGGGGAATTCGTTTGCGAGTGTACACACAGACAACGGGGAGTCCTAAGCTGGGAACAGGTCTGCGATGCACATCATCGGAGACATTAAGTCGTCTAAGGACTTGGATGTCTTCGTGGAGACATCGAAATCCTAAAGAGCAGATTAAGAGCTGAAATTTGGAGAAGTTCTTAGAACTTATGGTCTGCCAAGCGACATTGAACAACTTGATGTCAATTTAAGAGTCAAGGCGTATGAAATATTTTTGCTGCTTGAAGTTGTGAGCGCTAGAACCTTGCGAATCCTAAAATGACAAAGACAACGTAAATTTAAAAAGGTTTCTCAACCAAAACGACAAAAAGCAAAACATCATGCCAACTGAAAGGTCTAGCCTGGGGACAGAGACAATGTTTAAGGTCCACAAATGAATTTTAAATTTTCAAGGGTGAATATTGTAAAGACTGTCAAATTTTGATTTTTCTTCTCAAAGCCCCCACTTTTTCGAACACAACTACCTCTTAAGCTAAGGACAAGGTGTATTTGCAGAAGTGTTGTTTGTCGCTGGGTGCGTGAGTCGGCTCCAAAGCGGTTGCCATTCAAACGGAATTCGTGCTGATCAAAAAATCATATCTCAAAAAAAGTGCATCAGCGTATGGTTTGATTTATAATTTGAAATAAACCACATAAACTTTAAAGTGAACTTAAAATTGTTCTTATCGTCGAAAACAAAAATGTATGCCATTTAATTTTTGGGAACGATAGCCCTTATTTACGCCAACATTTGTTAGCTACGACTTCATCTGAAATGATCCACTCGAAAAGACAAATTTTGGGGAACTCTTTCGGGCACAGTTACTGATCTCGCAGATAACACGGCTTATGTTCGCTTCCAAAGCATCGATTGTAGCTAGCCCCCAGAAAACAGATCCCAAAACTATCATATCCCACGATCTAGGCGGCCTATTTAAAGAAGCAAAACGGGAAATAAAGTGTTTCCCAAAATGATTTCTTAAGAAGTCCTCTGTTGCTCGCCCTATATGGCTCGCAACACCGTCTTGTTGAAACCAGAATTCAACGACACCATGAACTTGAATTTATAGAAGAACATTGTCCGTCAACATCGCCAAGCTGCTAAGTACGACGACGAATCGATACGTCACGGTCTTCGAGTACATTCTCAACTATTTACATCTGCTATAGTGATCCAAGATAATTCGCCAAACGATTCTCAGCAACAATTAAAAATCAGTTTGATAGGAGTCACGAGTGTCATGTTGAAAAAAGCCTATTGAAAATCAAACCTCACAATGAATCAATCGTAACTTATCCAATCTGCTCCCATTTTGAATTCCAGACAACACTAAATATGTACCAATTGTCTAGATGAAAGCTTTTGTAATTTGACGTTCAAGAGTCGGCGGTAAACTGCACGCACAACACAAGGATTTCAACTTAAAATCACTTCTGCAAACTGTTAAACAATGTGCGATGAGATGTGGACACAGAATGCTTCATTTAAATTGGGAGTCGAAGGATAGAAATTCCACTGAACGTAAACGAGATCAACTGGTCATTGCAGAATCATTGTAAACGTAAGTGGATTTAAAGCAAACGATTTCTGCTGAAGTTGTAGGGAAGAAGAAGGTATTGACTCAGTGGAACACCTCCTTTGTCATTGCACAGACCTCTCGCTCCATCAAAGGCAAGATTCTTTCACGAGCTCTGTGACCTAGCAAAGGTTCAGATCCCAGACCTCAAGAAATCCGTATGTGGAATGGTTTGATTTTTTTCATCGTCATGTCATGCATCAGCGATAGCCCTGGCTCAGCATGGATTCTTAAAGTATTTACACATTGGGCCTTATTGGCAACTGGGTGCAATTGCTTGTTTAGGAGTAAAACCTTTTTAATCTACTAGAAGAGTCGAAGACATTTTCTAAAAAAAGCGGTCTCTCCACTGAACTGTTTAAGGCACCCCGTCATCAGTTACATAAGAAAGAAGGAAAGCATGATGGACGAAGGAAAGTATGATCAACGATGGAAAGCATGATGACTGAAATCTCAGTGTCTTTTACCCGATCCAAAGATAAGATCCGTTGCCAATGACCATCGTTTAGAAATTCTCTTTCTCTCTGCGGTCTTGTGCGAATGGCTGAACCCGTGTAAATCGTGTGTGTGATTAATCCTTTTCAGTTTGGTTTTAGGACTACGGCATAACCTAAAGAAGACTCATAAAATTAAGATTGCTACCACCATCCATCCGTTGATTCTAAAGACAGATAGAACAGGGTGCATAGAGACGGGCTATGACGTGTCATGTGTAGTTTTGACATTCCTACCGAGTTCTTCAGACTACATACCATGACTGTGGACAATTCTCTATGGTCTATCAAGGTTTGCAACGAACTCACCGAGACCTTCGAAGTCAAAAAAGTTTTTAGACAAAGCGCCATGTTAGCATTGCGCACGCAGTCAATGATGTGGATGAATGGCGAATGTCAAAAGAAGTCTTTCCTGCTTATTTTACAAGTGTGGTCTAAGGGACATTCCGGAAGATAATTCTTTAAGAACGCGCACTAAATTTGATTTCAGATAACTCTACATTGCACAAGATCCGGGCGCACATTCAGTCCCTCTTCTAATGTGTCGCAGGACACATCCAGTCACTTTTCGCTAACCTCTCAAATTACATGTCTTGTAGCAAATTAGTTAGGTCCGGCCATTATTTAGGGCCACAAGGTCGCACCTCGCGTTCACCGTCAAACTGCAGGGACTTTGTAACGATGGTTTTCAAAGGGTAAGGCGCTACGTTCCGGACTAGACCTGGGCCTCAACGAACATGCCTCTCCAGCCAGCACGGTCTTTCGCCAGCTGCCGCCAGTTGCGCACTCCAAGTTGGTTGAGGTCCTTCTCCACTTGTGTGCGCCACATTAGTCTGGGCCGGCCTCTGTTGCATTGTCCCAATGGCTCTGATTCGAAAACTTTTCGGGCCGGAGCAGTGGTTTCCATACGCTTTACATGGCCCACGACATATTAAGCGATGTATCCGCAGACGCTTGACTAGGCGCATGTCGCTGTACGCTGCCACCATGCAGTGGCAAGATTGCTAGATCCGGAGCATCATCATAATGTTGAAGGCAGAAGAACAGACAACTATGAAGTAGCAGCTCCAGAATGTCTACACGCCTGTTTCGAAAGGTTGGTGACGAGCTGAAATGGGTGGTTCCAAAGGGCATCCGATGAAGGATCCTCAAGCTGTTTCACGACGATGTCGTTCACTTGCGGAGGAGAAAACGCTGGAAAGTATGAAGAATACGTGTTGGTTTACACGGATGAGAGGCTTCACAAGAGAGTACATCAAGTGTTGTGAAGAGTGTGCCTCCACAAATGGTAAGTGTTCGTCGGAGAATCGAACTTGGGACCTTAGGTTGGGAGTCGAGTGTGGAAGACGCACTTACCCACTACACCACGGCCACCACATTCGACAAATATTACTCCAAAATTTGCATCTTGCAAAAGTATTCTATTTCCAAAAAGAAAGATTTCATGAGATGGACTCCAAATACTTGAGCGTAGCAAAGCAGAAGAGGGCAGCATTCCCCCTATACCTACAGACCTAAGATGTTTAGGATTTTCGATATATCAAAATTTAGCTTAGGGTTTTGTGCTTTCGGCGTCAACTCTGAGATGATTTTCTCGGAAGGAGTTGTCGACCATCCACTCTTGTCTATTCACGATCGACCGCTACCAAATGCTTCCAAAAAAGAGTCTACAACCTCACCCCACAACGTTACATTCACACTTGAGGTTTCTGATTGCTGGCAACTTCCTAAGCTCTGTCCACTGTCACAAAGTCGTCTGCTTGCCTCAAGCTCTGCTGCACCCTATCAGCGAAATCTGATTTATTCGGACAACCACCTTGTGCACCACAAAAGTGAATCCTTTTGTGTCCTATCTCCACAACTGCCTCATGCCCTCCCTGGTCCTCTGTGCGAGTGCGACGCTAGAGGAGAAGAATAAAACAAATTCCACCGGAAAAGGATAAAACCGATTGATTTATTTTGACAACACCGTAGCAGTGCGAGTTATGTTTTTGTCTCCAAAAGGCAACACCGCCACAGCCGCCTCCGCTGCTGCCGGCCTCCAGCTGCGATTGAGGCTGCAGGACTTCACCGGACCTCTTCCATTGTCGGAACATGTGTGAGGGGAAGGACTGGGGGGGGATTCCTCTAATATTTTATTCCACATCTTTCTTATTTTAATCCTCCTCTGCCTCGCAGTGAGGAGAACGCCGCCGCAGGAGTGGATGGCGCTGGCGGAGAGTGTGGCGGCATTTGGGGGGAGGGGGGCGACAGGACACAGCAATAAATGGTTCGTTAATTACCACCAGGCGAATAAATTATTTTTTTGCCTTGCCCTCTCGAAACTTCTCTGTCCTGAGCCGGGATCAGGCTCCTGCAACAATTTTAAATTCTGACTCCTGCCAAAGGGAACCGTGTAGAGAACAGACACAAAGAGTCTGGACTTTGGATGGAAGAGACGGCCGAAGGTGCACAGGACACGGGAGAAACACAGAAAATAAAGATGAATGACTGTTATGGCAGGTCCTGCGCTTGCTCTCTCTCCCTCTCTCTCTATCGCTCGTCCACTCTCCGTGTGGCAAGTCTAGGCGACACATGAAACAATGCCGCAGCAGACACACCGGAAGATGTGTAGGACACGGACACATCTTTCTTTGCCGGGGTGCTGTGCTGCTGCTGCCTGTTGGCCGGGCATGGGGTTGAATTAAATGTGAACACGACGAGAGTTAAATTATTAGTTTGGCCAATCCGGTGGCTGTAGTGGGGCCACTGTCAGCCCCGTTGAATGAGGCGCACATAAATCTGAGGAGAGGCTTTGTTTGAAAAGTTTTGCGCTAAGTTTTGAGGTTTTTCTTTTTGTCGTTTTGTCGTTTTCCCGTTGTGTTCGGCGCCGTCGTCGTTTTGTGTGACATAGAATGAGAGACAGAGAAGCGAACGGCGGGGTGGCGATTCGCTTGGATTGAATGGGTTTTCCAAAAGTCGCGGTTGAGACGATTTATGAGAGAGAAACAAACTAAGCCGCTGGCAGATCTGACCTCAATTGTGGCAAAGGTCTGAAGGAGGCGAACAAGACAGATTGGGCTCCGACGAGGGCAAAGAACTGAAATTTGGATTATGGGTGAGAAGAAAATGGAAAATAAAATATGAATGGGGGTTGGGTTTTTTTCCTTTTTCAAAGCGAGAAGCGGGTAGTTTTCCAAATGTGTTTTTTTTTTCATAGTACTGTTGAAAATGACACGAGAGGAACCAATTCCGACACGAACATGAAAATGGATCGGACATACTAACAGGAAAAGATCCGACAGCAGGATGGCGTTAAAAGGAACTCTCAAGCCACGAGACCCAGAGGGCGCCTCAGGAATACCTGGAGACGATCGATAGTCCTGGATCTAGGAAAATGTAAGCTCACTTGGAACAGTTAACAACATAACATGATCTTGGCGGTCAACTAGTATCGCCACGACTTAGGATAACATGGTAATTGAATTTTTCACGCAAAATAGGTCTCATTCTGATGGAGAACGAGATTGCTGATGAACTAGCCAGGCAAAATTCTAAAGAGGCATTCGTTGGACCAGAACCCACCTTGGGACTACCCGGACGTCGACAGTTGGGTTTCCCAACAGCACAACCCGAGATGGCATGACCCTCCAGAACGCAGGCTGACCAAGTGCATGCCGCCGAACGTCAGCACGAAATTCGCTGTTTTTCTGTTATCAATAGACTGTAAAGAGTGCAGAAACCTTTTCAGCGTACAAACGGGGAACTTCACCTTCACTGGGCACCTAAGTCTACTGTGGCGAAGGTGAAGACACTTCAGAGCTCTTTCTCTGTCAACGTACCGCCTTTGCTCGTATCAGGTGGCGGTTATTTTGCGCTGGCCACAAAAAGTACATTCTCGTAAAGGTGTCCCAACAAGAAAGCAAGATTTAAATTTGGCGTCATTCGAATTGGCATTGTTTGACATTTGAACAATTATTATTGTTTGTAAGTAGAAGGTATACGGTTAATAAAAATGGAACGCTACACGAATGAACAAAGCATTCTCATAGTGAAATTGTTTTACCAAAATGGTGACAGTTTTGCGGCTACAGTTCGCAAATTGCGATCAATTTCAAATCAATTTGGAGTAACAATAATGCTCCAAAGGAGTCAACTGTTAAGCTGGGTATGTAACTGATGTAAGTTATGTAACAACGCGCCTTCGACCAGGTCGATCGACCGAAAATATCGCAGCAGTACGTGATGATGTCGCTCAAACTCCATCCAGCTCAATTCGACACCGAGCTCAGCTTAAATTGGTGTTTCCAAATCCACTGAGCAGCGAATTTTGACGAAAGATTTGCATCTTCATGCATACAACGATAAAATCATCTTTAGTGACGAGGCCCATTTCCATCTTGATGGCTTCGTCAATAGGCAGATTTTTTCGCATTTGGGGCTAGGAAAATCCTCGAGTGAATCACGAGAAGCGAGTGCATCCTCCACGTCTCACTGTGTGGTGTGGATTTTGGGCTGGAGGAATCATTGGACCTTTTTTATGAAAATGAGTCAGGTCAAGCGCAAACAGTCAATGGTGTTCGGTATCGTGAAATGATAACCAGATTGAAGAAATGAATGTGGAGGGGATGTGGTTTCAAGATCTCATACAGCCAGAGAAACAATTCAATTGCTGCATCAGTCATTTCCCGGTTGTGTTTTGTCGTGTTTTGGAGACCAGAGACAGAGATTTGACACCATTCGAATTTTTTCTTTGGGATTTTTTTAAAGTCGATAATTTATGCGAATAAGCCGACTGAGACTTAAGCCTTAAAAGAGAAAATTGGACGCTGCATTAATGAAATACCGCAGCATTTATGCAAAACGGTCATTGAAAATTTCATTAAAAGATCGGGTATGTGCCAGCAAAGACGCGGCGGCCATCTGGCCGATGTGTTATTCCACACATAACCTCATCCTGTCTACTTTACGATATAATAAAGAATTCACGATTTATTTTACATATCTGCTTTTTATTTAAAATTTAAATCTTGCGTTCTTGTTGGAACACCCTTTAGTAACTGCTTGGAGCATCATCATTATGTTGAAGGCAGATTAACAGACGGATATGACAAAGCAGCTCCAGAAGGTCTACGCGTCTGTTTCGAAAGTTTGGTAACAAGCTGAAATGGGTGGTTCCAACGGACATCCGATGGAGGATCCTCAAGCTGTGTCACGACGATGTCGGACATCTTGCGGAGGAGGAGACGCTGGAAAGGATGAAAAAGACGTGTTGGTTTGCAGGAATGAGGGGCTTCACAAGAGAGTACATCAAGTCTTGTTTAGAGTGTGCGAACTGTTCCACTGCCCATCGACACTATCCAATTGGACCACCCCGGACCATCCAAGGAAAGGGTGGAACTAATTACATTTTGGTATTAGCGACCAATTTAGTAAAGTACACTGTGTTTCGAACGGTAAAGAGCCATTACACCAAGGGCGTTCTAAGCATGCTTAACGAAGTGGTCAGTTATCTAGGAATGCCCAGGAGGATCGCCACCGACCAAGGTTTAACATCCACTTCGGAAGCCTTTGGAGCCTTCCGCAAGCAGAATGGAGTTCACCACGAGGGCTACTGGCTACGCTAAGCGGTCCAACCGCAACCATTCTGGCGTCGCTGAAGTGCATTCGTAGCACAGACAAGGGAAAAGACTGGACAGAACAACTGCGAGCAGTTCAATGGGGTTGAAATACTGCCTTACCAAATAAACCTTGATGAATCAGCGACAGTTCTTCATCGTCATTCTACACAATCTGACAGAGAGAGTCTGATCTTGAATGTTTCTCACATAAAACGGCAAAGAGGACCTTGTACACCGTTTTAAGAAGATTCAGCCCTCTTCAGTTAACGCAGTCGTACGGTTCTCCTCTCTTGTGGAGTTAGGTTAGGACCGCCCTTTAATTTTTACCCCGTAATTTGTCCCTGATTTCTCTGAACCTGAAAAGTTATTTTTGCTTTCGGCAATGGCTACCACTGACCTCCTCCAAAACTCACATGAACTTCAAGATAGTGAATGAAATCAATTGAGAGCAGAATTTGCACACTCCTGCTCATCAGCTCATCGCCACCCACAAATGTTCTTTGAGCCGACCGTAGCCCAAATTCATTCACCCATCCCCCCCCCCTCCGGGATACACTTGCAAAAGTGAAAAATTGAATTCCCTCGTCCTATCCACTCATGCATATCCTTTCAGAGATTAAAAACTACAAATGAACATCGCAAAAGCAGGACAAACTCCGCCCCTCCCGCATGCATGGTACACGTGCCTGCTGAGCCGCCCAACTTTTCACATCCTTTTGCAACCTTTTGAGAGATAATAATAATTTAGTGTTGTTGATATGACTTTTGACCATCACTGGCTCCCCCGGATTTTCGGCACAGTCCTTGCAGCCGCAAAATTCTCCAAAACGAAATAAATCTCCCGTTTGCACACACACACACACACACACACACCATCCGCAGTCTCAATCGCCGACCCACATGTGGACGAGGTGGTCCTTGGTGCAAAAATTATTTCGATTGCGCAAATTATTCGATTACACACAGGCAGCTCGTCCTTTTGTGGGCAGATTTCAGGAATTTGCCCGCTCCTCGCATTCGAGAGTAGACTCCAGAGGCATCCTTTTGAGCGAATGCGAGATAAACCAAAGACGGCAGGTCCTGCACAATTGGTTTTGGGCAGAAGACAAAGGGGCGGTGGAAAAAAAAGGCCCCCGAAACGGACTTGAAGTATGCGACGACGACGACGACGACGACGATGCTTGATTCCAAGGAAATCCGAGTACAGGAGCTGAAAAATCAGGGAGAAACGAGCACAAGGACGAGAAGCACCCCCACAGTCCTGCAGCTGCTGAAAATGATTTTTCATTTATTGCCGAGGCCAAAACTTCATCTTTGACTTTGGGGAACTTCTGCCGAGCGAATGGGACGAGGACGGTCTCGTTGAGGTATGCAAAGGACTCTCTGGGAGGCAAGCTGCGTGCACTGGGTAATAATTTTCATTTGTTCAGATACACATTCGATTGGCTTGTGGATGAGTGGCTTGGCTCCCGTACCCGGTTATCCTTCTCGAGGGGGTGCAGGGTAACCCTGTGCCGGTGTGCACAAATAAATGAAGTTTGCACTAATGGCATAAAGACAAGAGAGATACCATCTGAGGGAGAGGAGATCATCCTCTTTGCAGGAATTCCATTGAAAGAGGATTTCCTTTGTTGCCGATCTGAGCTCGATCTGAGCTTGATGACCGGCTGGAGGGGCAGGAGAGAGCTCATCGTTTGAAATTATTTATGCAGCCGTCCGTACATAGTTAGTGCGGCGTCCTTTATCGGTGGGACTGTGGCTGGAGGGGGAAGTGCTGGAACTTTTGTGTATCCTCTCTCACATGTCATCGTCGATAATTTTCTTTTTAACCGAGCATTTTGATGCAGGGGACGACCACATCTCAGGAAACTTTCTGCACCGATATACACATACGCACGGTGGAAGAGTGAGATGTGAGCTCTGAAGGATAAAGGATTACGAGAGCGATTCTCGGTTGGGTTCGGCTCGCAGGGAAGGCATTTTGCGATAACTTTGGAGACATCTTAAGTCGCCGTCGCCGCCGCCGGTTGCAAAGTGGTGAGCGAGGGATTGGTGGGAGACCGATGAACGGATTAGCAAATATCTATCTATCTGCCTGGCGGATGTCATTTGGGGTCGGTTGTACGGGGACTTACTCCCCTTGCTGGGTCACTCTCATTCTACTAGGTGGTTTTCAATTTGGTGTCATTTTGAATTTTATACTTTTGCTTGCTGCGACGGCGACCGGTGTTGAGAGGTGTGGAGTGAGTTTATCTTTCCGCTTTGATACAAGACGGGAGAGAGTTGGGAATGGCCGCTTGATTGTCGGAGCAATTGGGAATGTTGAGCTTCTTGATGAAGACTGAAGCTTCATACACTGCTGCAACCTCAGCCTGAAACACTGTGTAGTCTTTAAACGGGGATTTTTGTAATAGGTTACAGAAGGCTGTACTTCTTGCTGTTTTTTAGAGCCATCTGGGAACTCCGCTACTTCCTTTCCATTCAGAGTAAAAGTTAAAACAGTCTGGAGTTCTGGAGCCTTCTGCTAAAGGGGTTATATCTCTTCCATCCAGAGTAGACCTGAGTAGTCCAACTATGGGAAATTCATCGGTAACTGGGGGGTAGTCCGTGTATGAATGCGGCTAAGAAGCAATCCATCTAACAAGGTGGGATGCTATTAGACTCCCATTAGACTTCCAGTTCGAAACCCTGCTTCTTTCAGCCTGAAAGCCGTATTGACGGTTTTGTCTCTTCAATCAAGAAGCGATAGAAAAAGCACCCCCCTCCAATAAAGTAAATCTCACGTCTTAAAATTAGGATCACCTCTGAAGTAAGACTTCTTATGGTCTGCCGACCATAAGCCATTCGCAGACTAAATTTGCATCTACACTGATGGTTCCAAAACAAAAAGAAAAAGTGAAGGACGTGGAATTTACTCCGAGGATCTGAATCTAAGTTCATCCGGCAGCTTCCTCAATCAACGCATTATCTTTTAAGCTTAAGTAATGACCATTTGTGAAGCACTGTCCTGGCTGAAGTACACCACGGCAGATCCTGGAAAAGACCCAAGAAGTGCAAGTCGACACTTACCACCTACTCGTCGATTTAAAGGCCGCATATGACAGTGTTCATAGAGATGAGCTATACAGAGGCATGACTAGTTTTGGCATTCCTACCAAACTCGTCAGATTGTGTAGGATAACGATGGAGAATTTCCGCTGCTCCGTCAAGGTCGGCAACGAACTCACGGGGACCTTCAACGTCAAAAAAGGTTTTAGACAAGGCTACGCACTGTCATGTGACTTTTTTAGAATCATCCTCGAGAAGATAGTGCGTAACTCACAAGTCAATACCAGAAGCACGATCTTCCAAAATTCATTTCAATTGCCAGCTTACACCGACGACATTGACGTTATTGGACGAACACCGCGAGCCATCAATGAGGCGTTTGCTGGCATTGAAGCCAAAGCAGCTAAATAGTTCTGGTGGTCAATGAGGGCAAAACGAAGTATATGCTGTCATCAAAGAAGGACGCACAATATCGACGTCTCAGACACAGCGTCATCCTAGGCATCAGAAACTTCGCGGTAGTCAAGGACTTCGTCTGCCTCGGATCCGTGTTAAACAGGCACAATAATACCGAAACCAAACGCAGAATAACTCCTGTCAATCGCTGCTTCTACGGGCTCAAGAGGCAATTGAGTAATAAAGCCCTCTCTCGAAGGACTAAGCTCGCTTTATACCTTGATCATCCCAGTCTTACTCTTTGCCGCGGAAACCTGCACGCTACTAAAAGTGAATGAGGAAGGCCTTAGTCTTCTTGAGAGAAAAGTTCTACGTACGATTTTAAATCCTGCTTGCGTTGATGGCGTCTGTAGGAAAAGATCCGACGAAACTTATAGGCTCTACAGCGAAATGCGCCTTGGCAAGCGTCTTTGGATACAACGCTTAAGATGGCTAGGCCATGTGGAGCGGCCCGAAAAGTCTTCGAATCTGAGCCATTGGGACAACGCAGCAGAAGGTAGCCTAGGCTAAGGTAACGCACACAAGTGGAGAAGGACCTCAACCGACTTGGCGGCACCTGGCGAAAGATCTTGCTGGCTGGAGAGGCATGTTGGTTGAGACCCATGTCCACCCCGAACTGTAGCTCCGTAAGAAGAAGAAGAAGAAGAAAAAGTCATGGCTGAAGTAGAACAGTGTATCCTCGAAGGATATCTTCATGTTCAAAGATAGTCAGGAAGCACTAAAGACCTAACAATCAGTCGCAATAACCTCTAAAACGATCATTGATTGTCGCGTATTTTAAGACGTGACGGCTGAGCAATACAATTTCGAGCTGTTCCGAATGCTAGGTCATAAACACATAACAAGTCACTGCGAGCTCTAGATTAAGCAGGTATGCGCCAACAGCATGATGTACCTCTCGTCACATGTAAGGAAGAAAAGAAAGAAGAAACTATACATGGACGCGATCTACTAAATTTTAGCCTCTACTAAGCCTCTGACTAACCAAGCCTCTGTCTTAGCAAAAACTAAACATTATCCTAAACGCCCTCGACTGCTTCTATCGCTCAAATGATCGGAATTAGGCTGGCGGCAGCAATAACCGGTCTCCATCTTATCGACGAGCATGTTAGTAGACTAGGCGTTGCCCCGAATAATTTCTGTACAAACTGTATGCAGGAGGAGGAAATTAATACCTAGGCAACTTTCGGGTGAGTCATCGTGAGGTTTGGTTTTCAATTGGCTTTCTTTCTACAGATAACAGTTGACTCGAATCAAACTATCTTGTTCCTTTTGCTCGTTTGACGTTTGACATGATGGAATGACTCAAATTTGAACAGCGCCTCGAGCTTGTGGTCGAATGACTGATAGCCGGAGCAAGCGTTGTCCATGCCAGGATTGACTGATTGGAAGGTCTTGCTTTGTGTTTAGTGGCATTAGCAGAGAATCGTCTACTGTGAGTCTACTCCCCTACTGCCAAGCTGTTACCGAACGCATGTATTTATGTATCAGGCCTGCAACCTATGAAGGTTCTCAGCCTGAGCTATAGCTGCCTTCCAATCTTGACGGTCTCGGGCAAACTGCTTTCAGTTGTCAAGACCAAGTTCTCTAACGTCCACAACCACATGGTCTCTATACTGGAAGTTTGGCCTTCCTCTACTTCTCGAACCGGTGGCTGGGATTCGGAGCCCCTCTTATCTGGAGCGTTGCTGCCCATTCGCTCGATGTGACCGAGCCACTGTAGTCCTTGTATTTTTGCCTTTCGAACTACATCCACATCTTGCTACAGTACGTAGAGTCCACAGTTGTGTCTTCTTCTCCTTTCGCCTTTCTCGTCGTGTCATTGGCGGATGAAGATAATCGGTGGAGAATCCAGGAACCGATTATTTCTTTGTACTAGGCAGCTTATCTGTTCGGTGTGATTCAGTGAGTGGTTGTTGGCTTTAGTAAAGTTGATTGGCCGGTCTTGTGATACCTCTGGCGAACCGAATAGAAGCGGACTACCGCTTGGGACAATGCAAGATTTTACTGGGGTTGGTGTTGGCATTTACAAGGCGAAGACCACCGAAAGGATGGGATTGCTTGTAAATCAGGAATTTTTTTCTTTTCTCTCTCCATCTCCGAAGTTATCCTCACCTATCAGCGCATGGGTTGTTGTTAGGAAGGGTTTCAGCTCACATCCCACACTAGACAAAGATAGTGTCCAGCACTCCAACCAAGACTTTGCTCTGCTTATGGTCCAGCGCTTGTGAAAGAGTAAGTGTAGGATTAGCGTCTTGTAGACCATTGTCTCCTTCGAGTCAGGAGTTTTGACCCTAGCTGTTTTGACAAACCAAAATAATACCGGTTGCCAAGGGTGATTTTGCGCCGAATCTCTACTAAGGTATTGTTTGTGGAGTTCATGTTTGCCCCGAGGTAGACAAACTCCTTAACTACCTCAAAGTTGTAGCTGTCAAATGCCCACAGTCCGACCGAGGTGTTGTTCAAGGGATCGGTTCTATGTCGACAGTATGCATTTTGTTTTATCCTCCTTCACTCTCAGACCAGCTCGTTTCGCCTGCTTCCCAATAGCCATGAATGCTTCTACAACGGCTTGCTGGGAACGAGCGAAAATACCAATGTCATCAGTTAATTAAACCGTCTAAAGGTAGTAATCGCTCAGAAGCGTGTGGCTTTGGCCAAGAGAAGAGGGCCTGTCCCAATAACAATAAAAAAAATACATTTGGAAATGAAAAAAAGGGCCTCTCCCTCATCTGAAAAACGTCAGGTCACACTCTTCAGAAGTTGCGGGAGTTCAGTTCGGAGCGTCTTATGCATTCACCTTATAGTCTGGACTTGGATTGCAAGCGATTTCACCTAAAATCTCGCAAAAAATCACTTCAAGAGAGGCTTGCGAAAATCGGTTGTTACAGGTGTTTCTATGTAAGATGTACAATAAAAGAACCTTCAAAAAACCTTCAAACAACAAACAGACGCTTTTCGTACAAAATGGCGTATATTTGACTTAGATCTGATCAATCTATTAGTGTGTTGTATGGGAAAAGTCATGAATCTTGGACAGTTGAAGGCTCTCTCACAATTCTCCGTCAATTTATGCCTTAAATACGCAGTTCCTAGTCCATGGCCTCTGTCTGGCGTCTGTCTCCTCTAAAGGGCACAACAATGGCGCATTGCTTTGACTGAAATCTCCTCGCTCTGTGTCCACCATCTTTAAGAATGCATTCACAACTCAAACAAAGCCAGCAAATAACTCAGTCTAAAGCCCACGGCCCAAGAGTCTCCATTTCAGTGCCCAAATTTAAACCGAACGATCGTCCAGGAAACAACATTTAATCCTAAGCCATAACAATTATAAGAGACAAATGTGCGAGGGCTTATCTTTCCAGTGGTGCTGCTTCTGTCGTCTCCCCCACTTCAAGACCATCACTTAATTGCATAAATTCGCGCGACTACTAGACGTGAAATAATTAAAAGCATCCGAGCCACCCGATATCGTTGCGCGAGGTAATCTCTGAATTTCTTTTGCCTTCAAAGTGAATCTCAGCTCTCCGAGTCCTTAATCCGTCTCGCATGCTGGCAAATGATTACCTTCTAGTCACACAATACTCACACTGCCTTTGTTCGCGGCTGTGTCCCCTGCTGCCCGAACCCCCTCTCACGAAAATCACGCCGCAATCGTTATCTGCATTTGCATAAAAGGATAATTCAACAGCTCTAGTGCCGCGCCGCGCCGCACCGCCGCCCTGCCTTAACCAAACTGAAGATTGCGATGGCAGCGAAGGCGAGGTGGGCCGCTTGCACAATCGGCTGTGCAGATGCACAGAAAGAGAGGGAGAGCTCCACTAATTTGGCCACAAAATAAATGCTGCGAAAATGGTACACATCTCAACCTCCCCTCCCCGTCAGACAGTGGGTTTCATCTGATATTCGCGCGATTTTAAGTGCGCTCCTTGCGCCTAATTTACTGTCTTTAATTAGATCCACTAATTGCCGAGTTGTTTTTTGTAATTGTCTCCTATAAAGGCGGGCGCTGGCATCGCATATCCTGTGTGAGTGCTATCTAACTGTCTGCCTCCCTACAATGAGGGAGACATCCTTTGGAGGGATTTCTTTTTCTTTCTCTGATTCGTTGCTTGCAACGCAAGCAGTGGCGCGTCTAATAGGAGCGCGCTACAAGGAGGTGACGCAAAATGGTGGCGTCTACTAAAGTATAACGTTTGCTTGACAGACCGTGCGATATCAGGCATGGAAAGGATAATGGTGGATTTGAGACATTATACACACAAGTGTGGAACCATGGTTCTGTCGTTACTGCTCAAATTTCGATAGATCCGCCAACAATGCCAAGAATTCTCGTAGAAGAAGCGTTCGTTGCTGCATCCGTTTTCCTCTTTGGGAGTCTTCAAGAATGCTCAACAAGAATCAAGGTTTAAGAACAAACAAGACTCAGGAATCGATAAGGATCCATGGACAAATGGAGGTGTCCGAAGATACTACTGTTTGCAAAAAAGTCTGGAAATGTGTTCAGGAAATGATAGACTGGTCTATCGTTAGCCGAAGTCCCCGTGTACACTGATTTCCCCGTAAGGGTCGAGGAACAGATTAGGGCATAGACAAAGTAGGTCTAGGATCCAGCCGATTCGCCCAAGGACAGTGCTTTTTTATAAAGAGAAGAGAAAGGAATAGTTCAAGAACTAGGCTTCACGTTTATGAG
Source organism: Eristalinus sepulchralis (assembly GCA_944738645.1). Taxonomy (NCBI): domain Eukaryota; kingdom Metazoa; phylum Arthropoda; class Insecta; order Diptera; family Syrphidae; genus Eristalinus; species Eristalinus sepulchralis. The sequence goes on from OX122886.1 coordinate 10,607,427, forward strand.
TCCTAGTCACGGCTAAGATTAGGAACCGAGAAGGCGAGTCCAGTTATCAGCCATACCACAGCAGAAAAAGGTGTCCAAGAACCAGCCGAAGACTAAAAAGGGAGAGATGAAAAGAGTGAAACAACGAGTTAGGAGACAGACAATGCAGATCTAGGAAATCGTTGACGTGCCAATAGATTAAGGGAGGCGAAGGTCCAGGGAACCAGCGTGAACACTATTTAGTATCATAGGATTCCAAACAAATGCCAAGCCCAGGAACAAGCCGAAGAACCTACCAGCAAACTGTTTCATTTCCTAAAAGACTGTTTGTTTATAAGTTGCGTCATTTTTAAAAGTTTAAGTTTCTGTCCCGTCTGCTCCTGCATCTCCGCCAGTAATTCCACAGTCCACCGAATCTTAAAACCATCGTCAAGTGTATCGTCTAGAATCCAAGAGCTAACCAAATTTCTCCACTGTGAAGCAAATCCCACACTAGAAAGTTTCCATCTGAAAGTACAGATGTCGCTCTTCGGTTCATGAAGGGGATAAGTTTTCTGCACAGCCAATTGCCAAGACAGAAACCATTCACTCTCCTTGGCGAACACATCCCACCAGATTTCGAAAAGAAAAAAAAAACAATTGTCATCCCTTTATTATCTGTCAAAATATTGCTCATATTTTTTTTAATAGTGTTTCTCTTGCAGATTAATTGGTTCGTTCCTCCTCAATCCGTCCAATTGAACGCGATTTAATCTGATAGAATTTTATTTCTCTGCAGAATGCATTCGGAACAATGAACCTTGACGATGTGGTGTACCTGGTGTGCCTGTTGTCCTGTATCGGACTCGGGGTGGTTATGAGAAAGATCGAGGATGATTCAAAGAGAAAACTGCTGGCCACAGCTTTCGGAGTGCTGATTGTGTTCATTGTTTCCGGATTGCACATCCTTCATTGTCTAATATCGTTTACACTTTGCGCCCTCGCCATTCAATATGTCCATCCGAGGTGAGTGCGGATCTGAGATAATCTCGAGGTAATGATTTGAGGATTTCCCTTGCAGCAAGTGTCACTTGGTCAGCTTTGCGATCATGTTTGGATACCTGGTGTTCTTCCGAACAACGACGTACTTTGGACTTCCACCGGTGCCGGGGCACACAAACATGATTCAAATGATTCTAACCTTGAAGGTAAACCTAGTTACAACGACAACCACAGAGAGGCAAAGGTCTAAATGAGAATGCGGTTTCGCTTGCAGGTAGCCGGAGTCGCTTTTGAGAAAAACGCTGCCTACAAGAAGATTGAACAAAGGAAGAAGGAAGTGGAGGAGAGGAGTAAACCATCTACAAGCACGGAGGAGAGGGCTCCACTTGTTATGCTGACTGACTATGACGTGGAACTGCAGAGCATCAGTACCATGGAAATATTTCATTATTCATTCAACTACATCGGCGTGCTGACAGGTGATTAGATTTGATTTCTGCTTATCTCGGGAAACACCAAGCGCTAAATGAGATTAGCTGTCGGGGTCACTAACACTTTGCCGCCGCGAGGAAGCACTGATTGGCTGGGGAATGTGAATGATTGCAGTCGTATATTTGACCCCTTATCGCGAGAAATGTTTATATTTAGCCTTAAGATTCTAAACAGAACCCTTTGCAGCATAGCTTGGGAAGTGGAAGAAAACAATAATTTTTTCTAGGACTCGCTATCGATTTCTTTTAATTCTTGCCCTAAGCGTTATCTAATCTCTGATCAAGTTCCTATCTTCTTCAAAGATCTGAAGCAAGTCCCAGTTTTTCTTGATAGCAAATAGGGCTACTGTCATTTTCTTGATCTGAGCATGGCCCTTTCTCTCTCCTAAAGGTCCCTACTACCGCTACCGAACATACCGGGATTACTTTGATATGCCATTCAAGGACTACGCAAAGTGCAAAGAAGTCACACTAGACAAACTAAAGTACACTGTGATTTACTGCGTCCTGTACATCATAACGAACTCACTGTGGCCCTTAGACGTAAGTTCAGCATCTCTTTCTGCAAACGCAGCGTCCAATTCTTTTTTGGCAGTATGCACTTTCAGATGAATTCTATCAGCAACGCAGTTTCATGTATCGGCTCTTCTATATCTGGCCAACATTCTTCATCTTCCGCATGCGCATCTACACCGGCCTCACGCTCAGTGAATGCGTGTGTACCTGTGCCGGGTTCGGGGCGTATCCTGTCGATGCGAATGTGACAAACGGAGAAGGTCCCAGAAAGGAGTACACACACCTGAAGAGAGATGCAGACAAGCACAACTACAACTTCACGACGATCGTGAATCTCCGCGTCTACGATACCGAGGCGTGCATGACTATGCGTGAAGCGATGAAGCACTGGAATGTCTGCGTTCAATACTGGTTGGCCGTGAATGTGTACAAGTTGTTCCCAAGCAAGAAATACAGGTAACTGCTCAAATCCCCCATATGTCCAAAGAATCTCACGAGTTGCTTTGCAGAACCATCGCCACCCTCTTGACATCAGCCTTCTGGCACGGCTTCATGCCAGGACATTATTTCTGCATCATGGGCGCCCCATTCTATGTCCCCGTTGAGGACATGATGGACAGACTCTTCCGCAAAGATGCAAGAGGCACGAAACGCAAAATCATCGACGCCCTCTTTTGGGTGTCGAAGTTCTTCGGCCTTAGCTACCTTGGAACTGCATTCCTGCTGCTTACATTCAAACGCATATGGTTCTTCTACTCGTCTGTTTATCACATTGGCTACGTCTACTGGGCCGTGATGATGGTTATTGCGGTTGTGATGACACAGAAGAAGCGTGCCGCAGCGAAGCGGGAAAAGAGGCTGGCAGAGAAGCAGGCAGCAGCAACGTCAGCTGCGGTTGACGCAGCTAAGGAGAAGACTCAGTAGTGCAGAACTGAACAGAACAGCTTGAACATACAATAATTTAAAATTTAGACAAATTTTGCCCCGTATATCGACGGGATTTCCAAGAGTTTCAGATTTTTTTTTTCTAGGCAATAAGTGAGACATAGACGCAGGGAGGTCTTCTGGATGACCGAACTGCTTTAAGCGTAATGTAGATTCTTTAGAATCGTTAGATGTGACATTTGTTTTATTCAATTTGTTCTTTTTCGCTTTTTTGGTGTGAATATAAATTATGTGGAGTGATATATATATATTTGTGAAATTAATTTTGAATGGTTAGAGTTTAATCCCTGAGGAACGGTTCCTTACTTTGCATGTACGGCATATGCACGATTGAGTGTCAACTGAATTAGCAGTTAACGCTAAGCAACAGAAAGGATTTAACGAGGCTTAACAAAGTTAATTTCCAACCACTGTCCAACAGGTAAAAGTGTTTTGAAACAAAAAACTAGTACATAGCATTTGCTAAGAGATTCGCTTTTCGTCATCACATTAAAATTCAAAGAGTCCCTTTCCTGAACCCGTTAACAGCTTTAAGACCTCCTTCTCCCAAAATAGATCAATTGAGAGCTTGAACCAACTCAAATTAACTCCTTGAGGAGAGTTTCAGAATACTAACGCCGAACAGGTTTACGGAGCAACAGTACAGCCCTCCTATGATGAATCTAAACTGATGGTATAATTGGAAGTGATATGGTTTCTGCTTCAGTAAATGTGGTTATGTTTAAGGATAAGTCTCTGTCTCGCTAACCATTTTGAAGATGAAGTGAAGTCAAATATTGGTTGCATTTAAAGCCGGTTTTCTTCATAGACAGATTGAGACATGGGAAACTATACAAAGACTTGCAGCAGGTGAGTGGACGAAGAATGAGAAGAAACTCGCTTATTTCTAAACTGCTAGACTATTACCTCAATAGCCTGTATGTATATCTAACGCGGACGTCAAAGTAATATGGACTCTTGTGCAGAAACCAAATTTGTTTCAAGAGTAGCGGGTCATAATCGGCTTGATGGCAACAAGAACTAACACTTTCGTGTTCAGCATGTGCATTTTGATAGCTACCGCAACTAAGTAGCTAACCAGCTCCACAATTTCAGTCTCTCCTTGCAATGAAGCAGCAGGTTGTGAATCTCTGGGTGTATTTGTCAAAGTTTTGGAAGAAAATTCTTCAAGGTCAGTAATGTGATTACTTTTCTTTCAATTAAAAAGCTTTTGGAGGTAAATGGGCCAAAACCTGGGCCATTCCAGTTGATACCCTTTCTTGGAATATGAATTACATTTAAGAAATAGTTGCATACATATAGTGCTGTGCAAAACGTTTGCAATTTAGTTTTCTTTTGAAGTTTTGTTTTCTGGTCAATCGTACAAAGGATAACATTTGCCAAATGTGAGGACTGGCAGTTCACTCTTGCCATTCAAGATTAAAGAACCGAGCGTTTTCCGAATAACAGAAAGCTCCAAATTTACCAACTGAATGAATGCTGCATTCTGGTGGTTATCCTCGGAAAGCAAATATTAAAACTGGCAAAAGGCGACAATTCAGCACGACACTGGAACCTAAGCTTGTCAATTTGTAGTAGCACAGGACGAAGACGTTTAATCGAGGATTATTTAAGAGTATACAGGGTTGCTAAGCCTATTTTAACCTTGAACCACCTTCCGAGATTTGATTTGAAACTGTTCATAATTTGCTGAAGTCTGAAGTCTACTTCAATTTGTTAAAAAAAATTTAACTTAATCCATTACACTGTGGAGATCCCGTTTGTTGGGTGATGATGATGACAGTAAATTAAGTATTCCATTCAACGATAGTATTGCTTGCGTTTGTCAAAAGGCAGATACACTGCTAACTCAGAAAAACTTTAAATCATACGGGTTATTAACAAATAACGGGTTTATATGGATGACAAAGTCATGACGAAGCCGTTGTTGTGATGGTTCCAACAAGACAACGACCCGAAGTCTTTCGGTAAAACTTTCGAACTTCATTCCTGCCATAACAACTCTCCATCTCTCCGACCGCGCGCTTCTCATGCTTTCTCTCTCTTCTTCCTTCTGAGAAGCCGGTTTTCTTCCCTTCTTTTCTGTTCGTAAAGCTCACAAACAGCTCTTTCTGTTCGATGAAGCGTTGCCTTGTAGGCCTCCTGCTTAGCTGCATGTGCCGGCCTGCACTCGACGTCTAACCATGGGTTCCTTCTAGGTGGTGCCGTGAAACCCAGCACATCAGCGGCAGCTTCGTTGATGGCTTCTTGATTCTTCTATTGTCAGTGCAGGCAGCGTCGAACTTTGGGAAAGTTTCAGAGAGACTCGGTCGACAAAGATCTCAGCGATCTGTTGCGATTGTAGCTTTCCGACGTCAAACCAATTTGGCCCGGGTTCTTACCTTGGCTACAACAAGGTGATGATCCGAGTCGATGTTGGCGCCTCGAAATGTTCGGACGTCGAACATATTGTAGGAGTGTCTTACGTCGATCGCAACGTGATCAATCTGGCTGACGCTTAATTGACGTTTATCCGGTTCCTTTATTGAACCTTAATAGGGCGTGAGCGCAAATCAGGCTGATGTTCCCGAATTTAGCCTCAATGCGGATTGTCATGAGGCGTTCGCTTACGGGATCGTAGCTTATGACTTTTTGCCTAAGTCTGCCTTGAACAACAAACCGCATCCGAATAAACTCTGTTTTCTCTCCCTGTAGCAGTCGCTGTAGTAGATGTCGCAGTTCTTCATCTTCTTTCTGCCCGGCCCATCCTACCGCACTTCCTGGATGGCGGTGATATCTGCTTTGTGGCATTCAAGGGCCTCCGTAAGTTGTTCGGCTGCACGTGGTCTGTTAAGGGACCTCACATTCCACGCGCTGAACCCAAAATCGTTGTCCTTCAGTCGTTTGCTGGGGTCGTCAATATTAGATCCGTCCATATCCGAGGTATGTTGTTGTCTCTGGACTCGTTTTCTTTATGTAGTGAGAGAGTTAGCCTCACGCACAACCTAAAGACTGGTAGGTCAGGCCCTTTATATAACCCTCGGGTAGAGGGGTTTACATTGCTTCGCCACACAACGGATGTTGTGATGGCTATCCAGAGGGTTGCACGTGAAGGCTAACCTGTGCACGGACAAGGATAGCGTTGGCAGCTCGCCATCGTGAGTGGGATCAACGACGTTGCCTCGTGTGCATAGGCCCATGCCCCCCCCCCCTTTCAAAACTACGAATGTGAAAAAAATTTCTTATTTCTATGTGTTACCGCAATACGGCATCAGTTTCCAATAGACTTCGCACGACCCGCTAGTGGCTTCCATCAAAATCACCGGCTAACAACCTACACTCTTTCCCCTTAGAAAAGAAGTGCCGACATACTGTTTTGTATTTTTTCCTGGATCCCGTTGCCACAGTGCAGTGCGCAAATCTCGTTTTTGTACGGATTTCCCTGGGCTGACAAAACGACATTAACCATATTCATTAACTGGTTTCTGACGCTCAGAAGAAGCAGAATGACTAATCTCTCAATATTTGCCCCAGTAATCATTTTGGTGGATCAAAACAATGAAACCGAAACGTGATTTTGTAAGAAACTGATGTTTGTGGTTGAAGAAAAAAAAATTGTTTACTTTAGCATCTTTATTTTTACACAGGCAGGCATAAATTGTGGGTTTGTCCATCTTCAACTAAATTGATAGGGATATGCAACAGACTTTGCACAGAACAACAAAGATATTGGAACAAACTTGAAAAACGCTGAAAAAGTCAAAAATCTACAACAAAATCGAGCTAATTCCGTTTCCAGATCCACCACTCAATTCCGTAAAAGACATATTTCACCTAAGGAATGCGATTATCCCAATCACCAACCCCACCCACGATCTTCATTAATAAAGCTTCAGTGTTTATACGCTTCCACTACTGCACCACATGATGATAACGCACATGCTTCCCAGCACTCTCAGCGCTCATCAAAAACCCCCGAAATATGTGCGAAACGTCATTCACTCCCTGAACATCCCCAACATCATTCCAAATTCACACAAATTCGCTTTGCAGTCGCCTGAAGAACACACTCTTCACTTGTGGACGGTTGTGAATTCGGCGGCGGACGACAGAACTCGATTTTTTCACCTCATTTCTTTCATTTAATTGACCGTGTCTGCGAGTTTTTATTTGGGAAACGACAAACATTGATTTTGTCGCCGTTTTGTGCGGGCCAAAGGGAGGAGGAAACCGTGCACTGCAAAGCTTTTGTTGTTTAACAACAAACAGAAGCTCCCCAGCGGGATCAGTGTCAGAAGGTGGCCACGATCAATGATCCCACACCACGACAGAGAGTCGCAGCAAGTGGAAGTGAGACGACCAGCTGTGCGGTCAGAGAGTCACTTCGGCAGCTTCGGCGACACGAAGTCAAGAGCCCACTCTGGGTATCAGTCTAAGCTCAGACGTCGTTCTTACGATACCTCAGCAGAATTTGTCGCGCTGATACGTCGGTCATACACTACTTCATTCATTATCTGGTGTCTTGTGAACTGCTAAACTGCTTGCCAGACCAGGGGATGGTTAGTGCCACTCCATGTTATCGCTTTGACGCATAGACGGCGACCGGGTTTGACAGTCTATCTGTGGTGTGCGCACACTGCGGCTGGCACAAGTGACTAATCTTGAATCTTTATCTGGTGCGAGGCGTGTTTTCGAAATCAGTGATCTGCCAGTGAGGCGGTGTGAGTGCAGGCATCCCAGGCTCCCCAGCAAGACGCCAACAATGGACGGCCTGCGAATTAGTTTCCCTTCGATCAATCAAGTGGAATTATGAATTTAATTAACGAACAATCAGTGACAACAAGTACATCTGCCAACGGTAGCAGTAACGCGGAGAAGGAATTATCTCCGGCTCAAGTTCGGTTCGCGTCGTGCTCGTCTATGACTTTGGTTGAGGTCTCCACGCTGAACGCTACCCAATCAGCGGCTATAGTGTCGTCTGGTCTCTTGCCGTTGTCTTGCTTGTCGCCGTCGTGGAAGCGATCGTCATCTCTGCCCAGTACGTCGTCTCTGTCGTTGTCGTCGCTAGCGTTTACCAGTCGCGGTTGCTCTTCTTCCCCATCATCCTCCGTCTTATCGCCGTCGTCTCCGTGCCCGTTGTCGTTGTCGCTGCCCTCGGTTGAATCAATTAATAGACAAATTGAGAGAATTTCCAATACAATAACTTCTAGTGATGCCAATCAAATCAATTTAATCAGAAAAATGCCAACAACAACAGCAACAAACACCACAGCGCCACCGCCGGCGGCTCTGACTGGTAAGTCAACAGCTGGTAAGCCAGCAGCGGATCCTATCAACACACCAACAGCGCTATCTGACGTCAGTGAGACTACATCAAGCTGTTGCTCCTCGACTACAACAACAGCAACAACAACGCTTGCGACGAGCAAGGCACTGAATGAAGTGCCGCCCTTGCCATCGACGAAGGAGCGGGAAGTCGGCTGTGAGCACTACAAGAGGCGTGCAATGTTTGTGGTACGTAGACAGTGTGCGGCGGCGGGCGCCTTAATGATCTGTTGATTCAGTTAATTACAATTTAATTTATTATGTATTTGAAGGTAGACACCGACTGCTCGGCACCCCCGCACCGGCCGGAGGTAGAGGCGGTTGTTTTTCGGCAGGGCCATTCATTAGACCGTGCTGCGAGCTGGTGGGGGGATAGGTGTCCATGTTGGTTTGTCTATTAGAATTAATTAACGTTTGATTGGACAATGGAACAGTGCTAGGTTTTGGGGTTCCCATGTTTTTACGTTGCGCACAAAGTTAAAGTCAATAGTCTGCGGTTTGAGATGGGAGAGGGAGTCTGTAATCCAAAGTCTACCTTCTGGGGGGGCTGTGCTCGAAAGGCGGAAGGAGGTGTTTGCTTCATTTGGGAAACAAGCTGGGTTTGGTTCAAGCGCGGCTTGAACACCGTCTGGGTTGTCTACGTGCTAGATGTTTAATTAGGTAGTTTGGTGATGCGGGTGCTTTGATAAGTGCGTGGGTGTTAAGTTTAACAAATATTTTTGTCTGAAAAAATCATGAGGCCAAGATTCTATTCTCAAATCAATCGCATATTCATTGTGAAGGGAAAATTGGTAATTTAAAGACTTTAGCTAAGAATAGTCTTATGTAACACAGCCAATTGGTCTGTGAATAGAATCATTCATTCAATACAGCCCTAAAAGCCTTCCGCAAGTTTTCATATTCCTTCTGGAAATCACTGAGATCACGATTCTCATTCAAGAATAGCATCAATGTTGAGGAATTTTGAACAGACTTTGTTTTATGAAGCTTGCCGCAACCTTCGAATGATTCATCACGAGGTTTGATGTACACTGTATGCTAAAACACATAAATTTCAAAATAGACTGAAACAGTTTACTATCAGTTAAGAGAAGAATTAATGGCATTGGCTTCTTGAAAATTTTATCATGTAAATGTTGGTCACGACTACATCTGAGGATCGAAGGATCCAATTGTCGGTGAATCATTCAAGCATAGTGACTGGTATTTCGCGAATAACACAAGAAACGTTGGTCTCCAAAGCGTAAATCGAAGCTGGGTTATTCCTGCGGACCTGAGACTTGACACATCCCCACAGAAAATAGTCCAAGCGTCTAATATCGCATGATTTAGGCGGCCAATTGAACATAGCAAAACGTGAAATCAACTACTGACGAAAATTATTTCACAACCATTAACGGCCTGTGTAGCTTGAAGCGCCGTCTTGTTGAGATTATATGACTCAAATACACACAGTTCTTTTACATGTCCAATTTGCTGAGTACGACAACAGTTCGATTCGCCACGGTCTTTGCGTACAATCCTAGATTCAGCTTCTATAGACTCTTCACTATACGAGCTGGATATGGTCTAACCGGTTGAGTATCATCTGCTTATGCAAACAAGGATTCAAATTTGGGAATGGTATTGGCAACAGTAGTTTCAGTAGATCGAGTATGATCCTTTTTTGCAGAACGCTGATTTTTGTAATTCAGCTGAAAAATTGGGAGACTCTGTTCTAATTTGAGTCCTGCCATGATAATTTTCCAAATGATCGTGAACAAAAATGGCAAAGCAGTTTGATAGGAGTCACTCGTGAGCTGTGAAAAAAGTCAAGTGAAAACCTCATGATGAGGCATATTGTGGTTTCTAAAGCCTTCCTTTTCCATCTAATGTAGAATAAATTGTTTCATTCAACAACTTCTGTATGAAAGGCTTGGATAGCGTTGAAAATTAATTCGTTTACGCTTAGAATAATCGCTGAATTCTTTAAATTGCCTTACTTTAGTCCATTGGCCATTTTCAAACCTTAATACTTAAATCATTAAAATAAATGAAGGTCCCACGTTTGATTCTTTGTTTCTGACACTACTCAAGAAAACTTATTGTCAATGAAAAGCATGTTGAATCTCGTCGTTCGTCCTCGGCAATAGACTAGGGAAGAAGCTGGGCCTTGGTTCTTTTTGGGTTATACCCGCTAAAACTGCCTCTACAAGAGCTGATTTAATGGTTGATGTCAGCGTATGGGAAAAAAAAACTGGCTAAGGTAATCTGACAGACTGATGTTTTCTTATGGGCACAAAGAGGACCGGGAGAACTATAATTCCCCGTCATGTGGTATCACAATGGTCCCGCTGTTGGACTAAAAGGGTTCGCTCGGATAAGCAACACAACCTTACTTTTAAACCAATGAACCTTTACACTTTCTAGAAATCAAATTGTTTTGATAATTTTGACGCCTGTATTCAGAAAAGAGACTTTGCAGTCGTTAAGACAAGAAACATATTCTCAAAGTTCAGAATGATATGTTTCAACGCCAACCCCAACATCTCAATATCCCTTTTCTCCTTCTGTCATGGAAATTCATTGGATATATATATATGTAGCTTGTATGATTCCATTGCAACATGCGTTGGAAAGCTACTTTCATTTTACGTCATTCATTTGATGCGTAAAGGACATTTTTTTTTTTTCAATCAAACATGTGAAACTTCGTGCCTGAAAAAGTGTTTTTGCGGGGAGTTCTTCATTATTTATGTAATGAAGAAGAATTTTGGTGGAAGTTTATGGTGAACCTGCGCAAGAGGCTATCTGTCGGAGAATCGTCAAGAGAGACAGCAAAGGTCATGTCAACTCTGAAATGAGGGATGGGATGGCGACTTGTGCCAACAACAGCAGGCACTCGTGGGTTCTTAACGAACCTTTATCACGAAACGACGCTGGAAGGCCTTTGTCTCATAGTAGGGTGAAGTTAGGTAGTTTTAAGTTAGTATAGGTCCAAAGTAGGGTTAGTTTTAAGAAAAGTAGATTAGTTTAGGATTAAGATAGGATAGTCAGCTTACCTCCGCGAACAACCTTCCGGTCTTGTTTAGTGGAAAGGACATAGGCCTAGAACACTCTTCTTTTCTATCCGTCCCTCCCTTTCCTATCCTACTTTAGATGTATGTCCGCTGTCAGGTTAGGGTATTAGGCTTTCTTATTCTTTACAACCTTTTTTTCTCTTTCCTTCTATCTTCATTTAGCTAGTTTAGGCACGAATTTTTTGTGTGCAATGGGTGATGTGCGTGTGAGGGGGACAAGAACCACCCCGTCCGACGAGCTGATTCGAGCAACCGCAAGCGTGCCGCCGTCCTCCTCATCCTCATCGAAGCTTCCTCTGTTGGCCACCTGCAACAAAATGGCGAGCGAACGTGCCAAAAGTGGTTTGTACGATTTAAAAGTGTTAATTCTCGCTTGGACGACGATGAACGTCCTGGGCAGCCAAAACTATAAATTTTATCACTTACTACCTTTTTTCTCAAAATCCGAACTGCCGTTTTGTCGTTGTGTCGTTTTTTCGTTTTATGCGCTCAATTCCCTTCCACTGTTGGGTGATCCCAATTTTGTTGATTTCGATTCTTAAACTTAGGCTTGTATAAATGGGTTGACAGGTTGCAGCAATCTAAATTGGATTCACAAGCAACTCTTATAGTACGAATTAAGGGACCAGTTTTTATTGGCAAAGTAAACATTACTTACATGGATCGTCAGTAGTGGGAACAGATGGTAGGTCTGGGCGGGGTCTGAATTGTAGAGCGGATGCTGATGGAATATTGAGTTTTTGAGAAGCGGCTTTGGTGACTTCTGCAACATGGATCCTGGCATTGTAATGATAAGTATTATTAATAAAATGTTTTCTTATACAAAAAAGCTCTTTCACAGAGTGTCTTTGGGATATGTAGAGCTCCTTCCTAACTGTGGCATTCTTTCATTTAATTCTTCTGCCTCACCCCATGTAGATCATACTCTCTTATATTTATTATAATTAAGTGGCACTACAGCCCACAAGGGACCTAGCGTCTACCACAACTAATCGTGTAAAAGCGACTCTGAACGTCAAGATAGACAATTGGTACTCTTTGAATGTTGTCAGCAACTCGAAAGAGATGATGGGATGAAAAATTCGAGGTGTTCAGTCTGGGAATCGATCCTGAATCTTCGGCGTGTGAGTCGGCGCACTTACCCACTACGCCACGACGACTACATGCCAAACGTCAAATGTATAACACACAGTTTTTCCAATAGCCAATAATTGTTGCAAAACAAAAGACAATACAAGAGCGGTAAGAACTTCTTCGTTCAACCTAATAACTGAGCGCTGTTAAAGCGCTTAACTACAGTGACCGTAAAATTAATGCTCTCCCTGGGATAAGTAATTTTTCTTTCGTGCAATGTTCTATTGTATGACATGGTCTATCATGTTGCAGCCTCAACATGTTCTTCTTATCGATCTCTAAGAATCAAATCATGTCACTGATCATGCATTTTAACCAAGTCCTTATTGAGGCAGCACACTGAACATTTTTTTTTCACATGAGAATTTCTTCAATCCCTGCTAGTCGTGAATACGCTGCCTAAAATCTTAAAGGGAGGCAATTCATCACCAGCAGTGGCAGTGTATTCTTATAAAGCTGATAACTGATTTTATTTCTCTCTATCCCGAACTAAATTCCATTTCAAAAAACCATATGAACAAAATGAATTATCTGAAAAGCTTTGAAAACTCTTGGAAATGTTATCAAATTTAGGGAGCAGCAATGTCGAAAATAAGTTTCTTCCCCATCGATCCATCAATGCCACTTTAGACTTGCGCCGATTTATCTAAGAACAAACTTCTAAATTGACTTCACGTAGGCTATGTGGGAGATAGTCAAGAACACGTCCAAATGTGGAGAATGTTTAACAAAGCATAAAGAAAAGCGAAGACGTGCTTAATGCAGAAGTTTGCTGCCACATAAATTTCCGTAATCACAGGAACGTGCATTTTGTACTTGTCGAAGTTTGTAGTCTCATATTTTACTGGGTGCTTAATCATTTCAGGGCCAGACGTCAGTTTGAACAGAGATAATGTCTAGAGCTCAGAATTATACTTGTGCTTTTTCAACCGGCGCCTAATGGATGTTCCACTTATGAATCAGATTAAGTCGTTCGACGGTGTGACTAATGTTCAGGGAACAGTGCATGACATGATTTATTTGTGTCAAAAAAATCTAGAAATCGCTTAATAAAACACAAAATTTATGCCTAAGACCAACTCTGTCTTTACTGTCATGTTCACAGAATTTCGAGTGGACATGTCATTTATTAGATGAAAAGACAAACTGTCAACAGTACCTCTACATTTGATCGACTTTGACGAGTTCCATTCGGCTTGGTGTCAGTTGGGTGGACGGCCTCGTTTGTAAGCTTATTTACTGGACGATTTGATAAATGCGCCCATGTCTCATATCCGGTTCCAACCTTTGGAATTTTGTTTTCGGAAATGTCGACTTTCTTGTGCATTGAAAAAAATCACAGTTGACAGACAAAGTGACACTCTGCAAACAAATTTAATGACAACCGAGATTTATACTCCGCGTGTCAATCAAGGGAAAAAAAATGCAATAATCCGTTTCAAGACTGCAGTCGGTTGAAGTTCCTTGACTTCTGCAATTAGTATATTTAGCTTTTATAATTAGAGCGCTTACTCGTAAGTGACAGGTCATAATGCAGGTCCCTTCAAGTGATCGGAATCCGGTCACAGCACAGGCTCCAAGAGATGAGAAAGAGGAGCTGTCGATGTACATTGGTCGTAAGTTGGGAAGAGAATTCAACATTCATGCGGGGCGGCTAAAGAACGAGTCTCTCTCTCTCTTACTGTAAGTCCGATGGCGGCCTTAAGGACGACCTAATAGGCATTACGAATGAGGCGCATGGGAAGGAATGCAGATAGACACCTATGTATAGTTGTCATAGCAGTAAAGTAGTAGTAAAGACGAGGCATTTTTCGCCGATGAATTAGTCGTATTAACGTCCTCTATGGGTTTTCGAATTGCCTTTTGAATTCGATCCAAAAAGATTCTTAAAGTTCTTACAGGGGCGTAAATAAGGGCCTTATGCATTTTAGCCAAATCAGAGGGAGTGAAACATTTCTTGCATCCCAGACATTTCGGGGTATTTTTGACGATCTCAAATATGTGATCGATCCAACTAAATCTTGAGTTTATAAACATACCGACTTGAAAAAGTTTCAAGGCTTCAATGGCACATGTGTCTTTCAAGGACAATGTCTGATTTTTTTGAGAACGCCTGGGTGAGAGCAGTCAACCCTGACTTTTATAAAAGGGAACCCATAAAGGAGCAGGACCTACCTTCGTCGGCATCTTCTCGTGTTGTGCGTGCAATTGTTCACTCTTGCAAGAGAGGCGTCCAACAGTCGGAAGTATTGATATTTAGTACTCTTTGAGCGTTGTCAGCAATTCGAAAAAAAATGCAAAATGTTCAGGTCTAGATTCGAAGCCGGGACCTTCAAAGCTCAATTTTGGATGCATTAGACTTCACTCTATTCATTTTTACCCCATAGTGCCACAAATTTTCGTTTTTTTCACGGCACCACCTCTGTTGAGTTGCTGACACCACTCGAAGGGTACCAATTGTCTATAAAAAGCTTCTCAATTTTCACCGTTCGGAGTCGGCAAGCAAGGGTAGGTCCCTTCTACTCGTGAGAAAACAGCAGCACGCACAGTACGAGTAGTTATTGTAGAAGCTAGGCCCTGGTCCCTTGTGGGATGTAGTGCCGCCCTTCCAAGTGTACGGCCGTACAGGAGAACCAAAGAATGAAAGAAGAAGAAGTGCAGACGGTACTGTCAACCACAAAAACTCCTTGAACTAGAAGCAGCAGACAAGAGATCATTTCAAAGAATCAGACAGAGTGCCGGATATAAAACAAAGCCCTGGGGAACAGCTGCATTAATAGACTTGTAACTTGTATTGAACGATTCGAAAGGTGACTTCTAATTCATAGATGAAGAGACTCATTGATGGTATAAGCACGCTTTTTCGACAAGAGATCCTGATCGCAGACTCTGTCAAATGTTTTTAAAGCATCAAGCGCTACGATCTTACTTTCTTCTCCACAGTGTAAGGGTTGGTTTCACTTTTTTGGTGAGGTATGTCATCAGACTACTACTGGACCTATTGCTGGGGTTCATCGTGCCATTTTGCATCTTGGCCGGGCATACGGCTTCCCCAAAATGAAGAAGAAGAGGTCGAGCTGCTAATTGATCTTAAATACATAAATTTGGGTTATAAGAAAACCAAAACTTGACCCTGATAGGACCTGGCGACCACTGTGAAGACCTAAACTTTCGGCTCTCCATCAAAAGACTTCCATACTGAAGCACTTTTCCGGTAGAGACTATGGCCGTGAAAGAGGCACTCTCATGGGTAAGGAACAATGCTATATCCAAAATCATCCGTTCCGACTATAAAGCTGCAATTAAATCCATTGGTAGCAATTTTCCCTTCAATACTTCCCTCTAGTACCGACTATTTCTTAATGAGATGCCCAAGCACTTTATCTTTTGCTTGAGGCCGGAACGGAGTGAAATTAAGAAGTATAACGAGACTCATAAGTTTGACAGGCAAGGTTTGAGGGCCCTACTTCTCTTAGAATCAAAGAAATTTGGCCACTACTCAAATAGAAACGATCTCTCTGCTTCATTAGCTTATAGAAAGCACTTTTCGAACTTTAATAGGTGTCAGAACGAGTCACTGCGCTATAGTAGTACATGCTACCAGGCTAGTCGCCCCTCACAATGACTTCTACGGAAGCTGGAGGGACAAGGAAGAAGTTCCTATGCGACTACCGAGCCCTTACAAAAAGAAGAAACAGAAAACGCCTTGGGATGTATTTCTTTAATTATTAAGGCGAACTCAGTGACATTAGTGTAGAACGACTCAAAAGCTGAATAACAGGTCCTCGTTGGTTCTAAGGTTACTTCAGGAAGATTATGCGCGCGGCGACACAATGTGCCAAAATGTGGCCTATGTATGGCTTCTCGTTAGCAACCAGCCGCTCTAACCTAGACAGTATTTGAAATTGGGGACTTCGTTTGATCATCATGGCGTAAAACAGAAGTCTCATAGAAAATAAAAGCAACGAAAGTGCATTTAGCCGAACAGTGTTCACCGGAATTGGCACAGAATTTCGTCAACTATCTAATCACTTATTTGTATAGATCCAAAGTTAAAGACTCCCTTATACACTCCGGCGAATTCATGTGACTCCTGCGGACGTGAATACAAATTTTAGTACGATTACCAATTTAGTCGCAAGTCGCTTACCACTCTCGGTGCGGTCGACTTTCACCCGGCAAAGTTCGCAGCGAATACCTTCGAGCGTCGCCGTCCCTTCCTCCCCTTTCAAATCTGTGGAATCAATTTCAAATCGGTTGAGATGTGTTCCCCTCTGACACACTGCCATTGATTACACTTTAAATTAGTGTGACAACGATCAGTTTCCGGCAAACATTCGTGCAAAGTCCATTCATTGACCCTTCCGGCACATCTCTTCCCGTCTCCGTTCCACGAATTCAGTTATCTTTCAAACTGAAAGTAAAACTTTATCGCGAAAACGTGATGTACTTCGCAACGGTACACAGCATAACCTCCTACTTAAAATTCCGTCCAAGGCCGAGCAAAACTCTCCTACAATTAGGTACGTACCTGCCACTGAATGTGTGCACACAGCAAGACAAATGCTCGACGGGTAGCTTTATTTAAATAAACGTGATCCGATAAAACCACGACGACGCCGCGCCATCCATTGAGCACACGACACAGGCGATCGCGATGGAATCGAAACACAAGCCTGGTGGAAAATGAAAGACGAACACGATGCTGCGCCCTGTGCTCAATCAATAAGCATCACATCACAAGAAAGTTATTATGTGAGTGCCTCACGAACGAAAATTCAATTGGGTCACGAAGCGAACAAGTGTGACAAGGCACCCAGTCAAGAGCGTGACTCAGTTTCAAGGCGAGTCCGAAGTGATTTTGCGTTAATGTGTTCCAAAAGCCAAGGAATGCTGCTCCTCCATGTTGAGACGGTCCCCTCCGCCCGTTGCTGGGTGTCGAGCAAAAGCATGTGTAGCTCATTTGCTGAACAAATCCCCGAGATATGATTCTAAGCTCTCGATAAACAGAAGCAATTTCAGTGACGCTGTTTTTGAATTGTTTAATTGGTGAGGATTTAGTGAAAAGGAAAACTTTATTTACTGAGCTATTGTTGCGTCAGAGTTTACGTGTTATGTGTCAACCTTGTGGAACTCAAACAGTTGCTGAATGTGTTGCCTATAAAATGGATTTATGCTTGACATTGAAGCGGGAAGTCGCATTAAAAAGGGACTTGAATAGAATTTAAGACGATGTGTATACGCTTAAGGTCTCTTTCGATATTTTTCTTTAATTTGATGCTACGCAAAAACGAGAATTGACTTGTGCTGAAGCAATTTAAAAGAGATCTCAAGTGTATTTCAACCGATTTGAAATTGATTCCAAAGATTTTGGCACAAATTCAAAAGGGGGTCATTGTGGAGAAGGGACGGCCTCCTCGAAGGCAAATAGCGCTGTGTACTTGGACCAGTGAAAGTCGGTCACCCCGAAAGTGGGTAAGAAATTCGGAACTAATCGTACTTCATTTGTATTCACGTCCATAGAAGTCGCATGAATTTACAAGAAGGTCGGTGAAGCTATGCAGTGTAAGGCCATTGTAAATATCATGTGGGGCGTACAACTGCATTCGTGTAGCAATACAAGGTTGTCGAAGCGTTTTGTCCACCATGACTGACTCGAACTGCAACCTAATTTATACTGCTATAATTTCTAAACCGTTCAAGACAATGAGCTCAAATTTTAATACAGAATAGATAATTTTATTGTTTACAAGAATTTTAACGATTTGCGTCCGAGTTGTATTGAAGAAATTTTATCCGCGATGGAATTCAAACGTGATAGTGTGATTGCTTCATATTTGGTTCAAAACCACGAATAGCTGTCGTTAGATCCCTCCAGAACCTCAACGTAAATATATAATTTGTGTCTTGCACCATAACTTTTCACCATGATACTGGCAACGTTGCAAATGCCAAGGAGGTGGCCATAAAAACAGCCACATCGACAGGAATGGTTCGGAAAGTGTATGCTCGAATTGAACGAAATAGGCGTGAAAGTGGAGCGAAAATGACTCGTGAGCTCAACATATTGCTAAAAACAGATACAACACATAATGAGAAATGAACTTGGGTTCCAGCCATTGAAGTTCCAAAAAGCATGATCTTACACAGAACAGAAAAAAGTAATAGGTCGAAAGAGCGAAGTAGTTGCTATGCTTGCTCGAAAGTAGTGAGTTGCCGAATTTGATTTTTTTTCGATGAGTCGCCATTTGTTATCCAGTAATTTGTCAACAAGCAAAATGGCCAATTTGACTTGCCATAGAGGTCCTTCGAAAATGTTCACCTTCGGGTGGCCACCAGAAAGGAGGCAGAAACGATGGTGATGGTTTTGGCCGCATTACAGCCGACGGTCGCCCTCCCCATGTATTTTTGGAACGTTACATCAAAATTAATCCTAACGTTAGCCGTGAAACTGCCAAATATAAGACAGTATTGATGCCATGGGCGAAGAAACATCTTGGACGGAGACCGTAGAAGTTTAAAAAGTCTTGGCACCGTCTCATAAAGCGTGCGCCAACTAAGATTTTTCGAAAAGAAATGTTCCACACTTCATTTCTTCGACACAATGGATTGCAAATTTTCCCGACGCAAAACCGTTGCAAAACTCTGTTTCTGTCTGCGGTATTTTGAAGGTTGGCACTTAGTTCGCTGTTCCATATTACCAGAAAAATAAACCACAGATTTTGGTCCAGTCAACAAGCTTGTTGAGGCCCTGCTATATTATGTCTCTTATTGGAAAAAGTAATTAAACCTTGAACTTGGGAATCATAGGTCTTAAAGCAGCTCTAACGCAAGTTTTTGTGTTAAACTAAATTTAAATTCTTTCCTAGTCTTTCCGCAGCATCCCTTTGAGGAAACCTTAAAGTTTTTGATGAATTGTAATTTATTATAAATTTGTGGGAGCAAAATATTTGTTTTTTAAACTCTTCAGTATTTCCTCCCAAGCAGTTTCATTCTTACCCACAGCGTTCCTTCCAAAGACAAAATATCCACGGAAACAGGGTGCATCTCACGTGCAATAAAATCCGCAACGTCTAATAAATAATGCACTATTTATGTACGTATCTCTTAACATTCACAGACTAGTTACAGTCAATTGTGGAAATAGACTTTACAGCCGTAGACAAATCTTAATGAAATTAAGACCAAAGAAACAATTGCAATGGAGGACAACCGAAACTCGGCTAGTCTGTTTAAGTAATACCAATCCAAAGAGGCCACATTTGCAAAGCTTTTTCGTACTTTGAGTACTCATTTTTGTAAATCACAAAAATTGTATAAACTGTCGACTTGTGGTCAGTAAAGGATATTAAAACGATCTTCCATCAAATCTTGACTAGGGTTAGAAATTAGTACGAAATAAATGTTATAACCGTTAAGGTTGTAGAATGGTATATCAGACTTTTCTGATTCCTTGGTCATACACTTAGGTTAATTTAAACTATAACACTTGTACCCCTCTCTCAAGCATTAGAAAGTATTTCTTAAAAGAAAAACAGAAATTCAAAGAATGTCTGAAAATTTTCTCAAATTCTTAAATGAATCACTTGCATTTCTACTTCTTTACTTGGCGCCACAGTCTGGGATAGACCAGGGCCTCAACCAACAATCCTTTTCAGCCAGCACGATCTATCGCCAACCGTTTTCTGACAAACCATATGAGTGGGCCACTTTGTTCGACCACGTCCTCTGATTCGTTGCATAAATCGTTCGGAATGAAAGAGTCTTTGGGTCGTAGTTGTGTCGTTCTATGACAGAATACACAACGTGTCAATCGTTCTGTGACACAGCTCCGGCCTGAGACGATGCCCGAAGACGCTTAACTAAGTGCATGCTGCTGTACAGCTTGTATAGTCCGGGATTGAATCCTCTCCCTCCAACACTCCTGATCCAAAGATCGCTCGCAGAACGTTTCACTTTTAATTGCATTTGGGAAAATGTGATTTCAAGCCGACATTACTCTTTCAGTGACTTGCACAAATTAAACCCTTTCAGACTTTCATAAACTCACATCATACAAACACTTTGCATCAAATCAAAGCTTTTAATCAATGCCCACGTTCAGCTTCTGCTTATATACCAAACAAGGTCAAACTGATTACCGAGATCAATCTAGTCCCTCACTTGTTCACTTCACACCAAAGAACAATGAAATAGTGTCAACTTTATTTAGAATATTTCCCACGATTGCTGATTAGGTCTCTGATTGATTGGCTAAAAGAAAAATGAACAAAAAAACAAGATTTTTGATTATTTCAATGCTAGCTGAAATCCATGTCGGAAGTGGATTCAGCTCACACCTGTCACAGAGCTGCATGCCTTCCGGTTGACACTTCTCATTTTTTAGTTTTTAGCGCTCCCCAATGACAAAATTCACTCAACTCAGACAGTTTCAGTTAGCGCCTGAATGTGTAAATCAGCTTTTAGGGTCTGGTGGATATTTGCGTTTTCAAAATTTTGAGAAACAAAATCAATTTATGATAAAGTTGACATCTTGTCCATGACGGATGGTAAATTGTACCGATTAGTGAAAGTTTTTAATTAGTCTCGGACTAAGACTCTGATAGGCATTGACATTCAGTTATAGGAAACATTATTCATAAATTGTGCGATCTTTAAAAAAGTGCCCCTTCAACAGTGGCAATTACCGAGGGATTAACCGCGTGTAAAACCTTCTCTGCCATTTTGTGTAAGCGACTGAAACCATTCAATAATAGGACGAGGAATTACATCATTGCCCAAATCTTTACACGACGGCAGATACTGGGAAAAAAATGAAAATCGACACTCACCACCTATTCGTCGATTGCAAGCCTACATATGACAGAGAGCATAGAGACGGGCTATACAATGCCATGTCAACCTGTGACATTCTTGCGAAACTCATCAAGTGGTGCAGGATGATGATGGAGAATCGCTACTCCATCAAGGTTCGCACCGAACGCACCAAGACCTTCGTCAAAAATGGTTTTAAGCAAGGCGACGTGCTGTCATGCGACTTTTTCAGCATCATTCTTGAGAAAGTCGTGCAGAACTCACTCGCCAACACAAGAGGCTGATAGTTCCCTTATCGGGACTCTATACAGTTGCTAGCATACGCTGACGGCATTGATGTGATTGAACGAAGACAGTGAGCCGTCAATGAAGCGTTTGCTGGTATCGAAGTGGAGGCGACCAAAATGGTATAGGCCATCATCGAAAAAGGACGACCAACATTGAACATATGAACATAGGCAGCTAAAACTTCAAGATAGTAAAGGACTTGTGAGCTCGAGTAAACGGCACAGACAAAATCAGTACCGAGATGTAACGCAGAATAACTTTTGCCAACTGCTGTTTGTTTTGGCTCAAGGAGCAATGGATTAGTAGATTCATCTCTCAGAGGAGCGAGATGACATAGGGCAACATCTTGATCACCCCTGTCCTGCTCTATGCTGCCTCTTAAAGAGAATAGTTCTGTGCCTAATCTGTGGTCCTGTTTCGTTGATGGTTTTTGGAGAAGAAGAACCGTGAGCTGTATGGGCTGTAACAGCGACATGCGCCTAGCTAGGCATCTACAAATTGAACGCCTAACATGGATAGGCCATGTACACTGCATTAACAACACTGCTTCAATCCGAAGAATCATCGACTCCGAACCTGTGGGAGAACGACATCGAGGACGCCCAGTGACCCGATAGCGCACACAATTGAAGAACAATTTCAACCAACTTGGAGTGTGAAATTGAAGGTAGTCGATTAGAGATCGTGACAGTTGCAGAGGCTTCTTGGTTGAGGCCCAGGTCCACCAGATTGTAGTGCACAACAAGAAATCCGCAATATTTTCACATTTAATTGTCTTCTATAATTTGTATTCAGTCAAGGCAAGAAATCGTACAAGGGGGGTTACTGCAAGAGTGAGAACAGTGAGTACCTATTCACTGTTTGCTGCTACAACTTCTTCAAAATGGAAATGAACATAGGCAGCATTTGTTCCAATGGAACTGTGCTCTAAAACCAAGTTTGATCTGCATTGCATCCAATCTTTTCAAGCATTTTCCATTTAAATCAATGTCAAAGATTTTTAATTACATTCAGATCTGGACTTTACGGAGCCCAGTTTAGAACATCATTGCCCATTTTTGCCAAATAAGTTTAAATTCTTCCGGCTGAATGAATGGTGCCTTACCCTGCTGTTGCACGAAATCTCTCACATTGAACCTTAAACTTGGGACAAGTGCAACAACATGAAACCTTACAAGAAGTCCGATACTACCATCCCTTCTTCTTCTTCTTCTTTTTCTTGTGGCGCTACAGTCCGTGATGGACCTGGGCCTCAACCAACATGCCTCTTCAACCAGCACGGTCTTTCCCCACCTGCCGCCAGTTACGCACTCCAAGTTGAGGTTGAGATCCTTCTCCCCTCGTGTGTGCCACGTTAGCATAGGCCGTCTTCTGTTGCGTTGTCCTAATGGCTCAAATTCGAAGACTTTTCGGGCCGGAGCAGTGGTGTCCATACGCTCTACATGTCTGCTTTGTAGCAGTCAAGGGCCTCCGCAAGTTGTTCGGCTGGACGTGGTCTGTTAAGGGACCTCATATTCCACGTGCAAAACCGAAAATCGTTGTCCTTAAGTCGTTCGCCGGCCTAATAAGGGAGACAGTTGGAATGTCTCGTGGCTTGCGTTCGTTAATACCGTCCAGGGAGTGCAGTGAGTTTAATCTGTTATAGTAATACTTGCGTCCGTAAGTACATTTCAGGCTGTTCAGGATATAAGCAGCCTTCTTTCCTGATTGTCTCTCGCAAACTGTTTGCATTTGTTTTCTATGCGTTTTGTTTTTAAATCACACAAGCATTTATTTCGCTTTACTTTAGGCTTTTTCGCAGCATTTTCTTACTAATAGCCTTCTCTCATTTTACATGCACATTTTTAACACGTTCGTATGGATTACTTGTTAAAAACTGAGCCATTTTTCTTTATTAATTCTCTCTCCCTCTCTCTGTTCTTGGCTCCTCCCAGTTTTATTTTGCGGATTTTCACAAACTTTAAATTTAGAAATTTGGCCATAAATCGTTTTCCAAGCTCAAGCATATTTTTGTGAAAGTTTCGCGACCAAAGCACCTTCAAGACTGTGCCACAACAGCAGCCTGTGTCTGCACCGATAATTTGATAATTCTTGCCAATTTGCACTATTTTGAAACAAACAACTTTATTTTAATGAAAGCACACTACAGAACACTCTGATGAGCATCAATTTGACAAGCAAGATTAGAACTGTTACTCTAAATGGAGTTAATAAGATTTGCGTAAACAATTTTGCCACAGTTCATTAAATACTCGTGCAGCTATATATTTTTTTTTTCATTAAAACAACACTACACTGCAAATGGATAAATGTGGTAGCGTAGGGTATCAAAAGATGCATTTCTTATTACTACTTTAAAAGTAATATAGCTTTAAAATCTGCCAAAGTAAGAAACTCACAAATGTCTGTCAAATAAGTAAGTCACTTAAAACGTGACTGCTGCAAATGTCAATCTAAACTGACGATGCAAGTGACAGTTGTAGGTGGCCTTGAAAAGAAATGTCAAGTGCTAACATTTAAATTCATTTCTAACTTTTCAATTCCAGCCTCACATAAAACACATTCAAACCCCTTCTGAAGCAGCAATTAAAAATAATCTGGTACAAGGTGATAATCATTCTCACCCCAATAAATTCACCCAAAAAAAATGTCCCATCTCAATGTCGTCACACCACCCTGTCATCACTGCTTGACAGCACACAAATCTTCCTCATCGATATCTGGATCTCACACAAAGCCGACGAAGAAAAAAAAACGTTGCCAATGATCCACACGTCGCTGTCGTATTGAAACATCCATTTATCACTCATTATTCGTCACGAAATCTGTCAATTAACCCGACACGTAGCTTTTTCGAAATTTTATTTGAGTTCCAGCAGACGGCTGTGTGACAGAGTTTGCCCCTGCCACCATTTTGATGTTTTCGAACTTCGAAACAAATGAAATAACGTGTAAGTTGGTTCTGTATGGAAGCCACGCTCTCCTCCCTAGCGGACAAGTTGTGCAAACAAGCTGCCAGTAAGTGCGCAGCGTGTAGGTATTTTGAGGCAAGTTAGCAGGGTGTCGAGAACACGCTTAACGCAAACTATATTTAGCCAAGTGTAAACAGGGTTATGACAATTAGTGGAGCCGCCTGCATTTTGACATGTTTCACTTGTTTGCCGTTCGCTTTTGTGGGGAGCTCATGACGGATACACTAAGAACCAGTTCAAGACTTGGCGGATTTGCGTTTTAAATTAACTACTGCGGCTTGTTGCAGTGCCAGGCAGGAGATCGTGATTGACAGGTACCTACTGTCGAGGCTGGCAAACAACAAGGTGGTCATGTAATAAGAGAAGATATGCGACAGGTGGATGAAGCTGAAGGGTAGCAGTAGGAATTTGTTGAGGTCTTGCTCGTTAGCACTTTGTTGAGGGACTGTTGTTTACATATTTAATCAGCAACGTGAGGCAAGGGATTGCTTAAAGGGGCTTGACAATGTGGTTGCCATATTGCACTTCAAGAGAGCGAGAGATAGGGACAGGCATAGAGTTTATTCAAGGTAAACAAACAGATTGAAGTATACGTTCCGTTATGATGAATTTTCTTCTTGTAACTTACTTAAATTTGAACGAATGTTTATTTTAAAGAAACGGATTAAATTTTCGAGTGTCAGCAACTCGAAAAATGTGATGTCTTGAAAAAAAGAGATGAACCTACAAGGAATCGAAACTGAGATCTTCCGCGTGTGAGTCGTAGCACTTATAAAAGAATGACCTCAACAAATTTAGTTAAGGATGGGATTTGATTGATAGTTTAGTACTATTACAGATGACATATTTGAAACAATTTGAAAAGGAAACAGTTTCAGTGTTCTAAACATAACTAATGCCTGCGTGATTATCAGCAAAATGAAACAGGATAATGTATTCTATGCATTTTTTTGGAAAAAAGTCCTCGAAGCTAGGGACACGGAAGGACATTTATTAGCTAAAGTTTACAGCTTGATACATAAATTCACACAAGACTGAGTAACAGTTCTGGTATAAATTGTACTGGAAATGGAAACTAGGCCAAAGGAAGAGAAAGATCCTTGATGCCAAAAGAAACTTCCATTGTGATCAACATTTAGTCCTTATTTCGGAAGTTGTTTTCTTAAAATTTCAAGCATCATTCTTCTTTAACTCAGTTAAACAGGAAAATTTTAAAAGTTTAGCAAATAGAAAATGTTCCCGTTATCTGAAATATAAAGGTTTAGACAAGAATACTTCTTGTTCCTTAAACTTTTTATCTTAGTTTTCTGTAAAATCTTGAACTGATCATTCACTTAAAATTAAATAAGTTGCGTGATGTGTTACGTTATTGGTCGGGTGGAGGTGTCCACTTCATCCACCGAAAATTAACTGTTTTGTGCGGTTTGCATGCCGGCAACGTTGTTCGGCCGTAGTTTTTCGTCGACTATAACAATAGCACCGAATTGGAATATATTGACTTGGAGGACATTTGATTTCAACAGGACGGTGCCATAAGTCACACATCACACGTTACAATCGATTTTTTTAAGAGTAAGTATGAGGAGCGTGCCAGACATGGGACAGTCGCCTTACTCGTGGGACTTAACGTCGCTTGACTTTTTTCTGTGGGACTACGTTAAGTCATTGAGTTATGCTAAGAAGCCGACGACGCTGGAAGAGTTCAGAGCCAATAGTGAACGTCATATAGCGGCCATTTGGGCTGAAATGTGTGGCCAAGTCGTTGAAAATTAGGTCCAAGGTATCGATCACTGCAAACGTGCCCGAGGTGGCCAACGACAGAAACAAAGCCCATTTCCTTATACTTCAAGCCGATGTTAAAGTTTTTAAAATATTTTTCATAACTTGCAAATTATTTAAAAAAAGAGATGCCAAGTTCCTGTTGGAAAACCCTTTAAAAGCACACTGCGCAATAAGTAAACACGAAAAGGAACATGAGGAATTGTTGCTGTAGTCCTGCAGGCAAAGACCACTTCACTTCTAAATTCCTTGCAACTGCTCAGAATTGGCCTCCATCAGGAGAAAGAATCCCGGTGCCAAACATAATGCACCTGTAGCCGGAAATTAAAGTGGTTTCAGGAGGATCTTCAGTCAGCCACTTAATCTCAGAGCATACGAACTAACGTGAGACAAAAGAAAAATACTTCTTGCCAGTCTCATTTAACTGCATTGGAATAACGCCAGTTTTGCGGTGAATTTCTCGCACTGTTAGAAACAGTTTTCCTAATTAGCACAACCTCGACCATCAAAAAAAAATATCAACCATTCCAAAAACACACCAATCATCTTCCACAAATTTACAGCGAAAATCAGCACAAAGTTGACACATAAACCGCACGAACACAAGCATACGCTTCGGTGTTAAAATACAAGGATTCCAAATTGCAATCACTTCACTTCGCCAGCAACAAGCTATCAATCTGTGACAAGTTCTAATGAGAGACGCATGCCGTCAGACATCTCGTTTAACAACTCTTTGACTGGCAGACATTTCTCACACCTTCAGTCGTGACCCAAATTTAATTATGGACTTGGCAAGTCGTACGCACTAATGGAGCGCGCGCAATAAACCGACTTTTTGACAGTCTCAAGAATAATGATTTCTCACGGCGGTGGCGTTGGCGGCTGGGCGGTAAACTCCCCCGCCAAATCGAGGCGATTGCATTTGGGAATCGGATAAATGATTAGCATGACAATAACTGGAACGGAGCAATTGCGACTTTCTGATTTCAGATCAGTCAAAAAAACCCACATCGTCGTTGGCGGGTAGCCTTGTGAGCCACAAAAAAAAACGCAATACGACGCATTGCGGGCTGACAATTCCGATCGCGGTGAACCAGATGCCCTCGAGAAACGAATGCAGCTCCATTGAGCATCAATCGATTAAGACTAAACGAAACTGGATTTATGATGTATGTTGAGACTACTGGCCGCTGCCTGTGGGCCGACTGTTCCTCCACCGAATTGGCTTTTGATTGAATACATCTGTGAGTGACTAATGGGTTAGCATTGAACCGGGGATTAGGGTACTTTTTCTTGTGAGTTCTTGAACGGGTGCCTGCGCAAGTGGGTTAAATTGCCAATGTAACTGAAAGCTGAAAGGGGCTGCAGGTGTTTAATTGGTTGTGACTGTTCGTTCGTCCTTTATTTTATGGTTTTTTTATTATCAAGCGCGATGACAATACGGTACTTGTAGAGTGTCGGTAATGCACTCTCTTACTGCTTAAAATAAATCTTTTGGACACTGATGAAATGGTTGCACTGCAGAATTTGACACGACGCGATAAATTTCCAGGCGTTGGTATTCCAAGGGTTAAGTCAACACAGCGAACAACTATTTAAAAAAAAATACTGTCCCTCAAACTCATTTGTGCAATTATTTGTCCACAATAATATCTAGCCCGCATAATAGTATGTGCTCAAGAAAATTTTTTTTGGTATACACTGCACTGGAGCGGTCAGATTAAAAACCTGGTCCATTGTACTACCAGGCAGTAACCTTCATTTAGTGTAGTTTCTGGGTTTTCCCATGAAAGACCAACGGGCGCTTCTGTGATAATTAGCTTAAGTTTTCAGCTCCCACCACATCGGCGCCAAACAGCCGCCACCCGATACGAGCAAAGGCGGGACATTGACAGAGAAAGTGCTCTGAAGTGTCTTCATCTTCGCCACAGGCATCGCAGAGGGTGTATTCGCTAACCCCAAGTAGACTTAAGTACTTAGCGAAGGAAAAGTGTCCCGTTTGTACGCCGACAAGTTTTCTGCACTCTTTTCTGTCCAGAGATAACAGAAAAGCCGCGGATTTCTTGCTGATGTTCGGGAGTATACACTTGGTCAGCCTCAGTCATGCCATCTCTGGTTGTGCTGTTGGGAGAACCAACCGTCGACGGAAGCCCTAACCAAAGAAGCGGGTAGTTCCAAGGTGAGTTCGGCCCCAATGAATGCCTCTTTAGAACTTTGAAGCCAGGTTAAGTTAGACTGGGGTGATCAGCTGTAAAATAAAGCTAAATCGATATTATTGCAGAATTCGGCGTTTCATAGCACAGATCATCAATGATATGATGTTTACTACTAGAATTTCTCAACATTCCAATCGACATGAAAATCAAGTAGCTATAGGACATAATATTATCTACAGGAAACAATGCGCATTAAGAGTGTGAGGATGTTTCTTGAATTTAAACGGTTGGGAACGACGATGTCTGTTGTGTTCTTTGAATAGTTTTTAATACATCTTAGAAATTCATACAACTCCTTAATCATTTTTGTAAAGGTGCCAAAGGTTAAGAATAAGAACGCTACTTCTCTTTTTGGAATATTTGACAGCGCTTATTTTATAATATTCCCGTGCACGGAAACTGCTAAGGTCACTACTGACAGGAGCTCAGTGCTACAATGCTTCTAAACTGGAGCTGGTAAACAGTAAGCGCGCTGAAAATTGAGTATATTTTGCGATAGCAATTGAACCACGGCTCTTACAACAAAAATGTTTACCAAAATAAACCCATTAGATCATTTATTAGACTTAAGGTATAATTATAATGTTGTCGCCAGACCAATAGCCTTCTGCAAAAATTATATCAACTTAGAAACGTTCATTGCCAACTGAATGGTCAGCAAGATGTGCAGGGGCATTCTTTTCGTAGTTTCAAGTTGGCAGTGCTGACACATGGCACTTACAAACTCAGCTGTCACTTAAATTATCACAGTATAAGTCATATCAGTCAAAGTAAAATATATCCTTAAAGCTACTGCAAAAGTTGTGATTGTGTGCGTTTCGCGATGGTAAAGGTCAGCAAAATGGACTGCCATAGCAAGCAATCAAAGGGTGAAAGCGTTAATGATGTCATAAAACTTGTGCATCATCATAATGCACAGTCGAAAACATAGCTTTTGCAGAAGCAAGTGTTACTGATCACCAGAATTTATCGAATTCCTGGCGCTCGCAGCAATTGAACGTGTCGTACTCCTCACTATGGCATATGCATTTGAATGCTCATCCCCATTCTTGTAAAGTTTAACGCAACAATTGAACTCTATTCACCGTTGCCAACGCCGTCGATTGATGTTGGAACAGCAGGCAATAAACACAGATATTTTCAACAATAGTTTCTTCAGTGAAAACACATTACTCACTAGGATATGTAAACAAACAAACTTGACACATATAGCTCAGAAAACACCTACAGGAAGAGATATCGTTGCATCTAGACAAAGTGTCTGTCTTTGGTGTGCTCTTTTATCGAAAGGTGTCACTTGCCTTCAAACATGCCACATGGGTGGACAGTTGCAGTCAATTTGGAGCGATATGGTCCCGAATGGTCTGCGATTTTTACTCGAAGAATTTGTGGTACCAACAGGACGGAATAACAAGCTATACAAGACATTTTTTTGCGAGAGAAGTTTAAGAATTGATAATAAATACAATTGAGTGTCACTACAAGGGACCAGGGTCTAGCTTCTTCACCAAGATTCGTGTTGCGGGTTCTATTGTTCTCTGGAGATACCGTTTTTTGCCAACTCCAAACGGGGGGTTTCGATAGACAGTTAGTACTCTCTAAGTGTTGTCGGCAACTCAAAAGAGGTGATGTAGTGAAAAATTTGTTGTGTTCAGTCTAGGAATCGAACCTGGACTTCGGCGCGTGAATCGATGCAATTAACCCAGTACGCCAATGCGGCCACACGTGAGAAGTTTGTTGATTGCGTAATTAGGCATTGATTTAAAACCGTTAATTTTTTTCGTAAGTTATGTAAAAGTCGTCGTGGCTTAGTGGCGTAGTGGCTAAGTGCGTCGACCCACTTGCCGAAGGTCCGATTCCAACTCGTATTTATTTACGGCCCACCTCTTTCGAGGTGAAACATTCAAAGAGTACTGCCTATCAAAAGCTTCTCAAATCTCGTGGTTGGGAGTCGGCAAAAACTGTAGGTCCCTTCTACTCGTGAACGAACAGTAGCACGTACAACACGAGTAGTTGTTGTAGAAGCTACGACCTGGTCCCTTGTGGGCTGTAGTGTCACTCAATTATTATGCAAAAGACCATGCTAACGCGAATATCTCCCAAACTCATTACATATTTATAACCAACATTACCCAAGTTATGTCCCAAACTGCTTCCCGAAAGAAACGCGAATGTTGTGAATCCCCGAGGGTGTCATTTATGTTATATTGTCGTTCATGCTTACTGGCAAAGTCCAAAATTAAAAATTTAAATTTTCGTTAAAAATGTTTTATTTAGCTCCACTCTCAAAACCGAAACGCAGTAACCCATATAATAAAAAATTTTGATTGCTAGTGAATATTTGAATAGTCAGATAGATATTATTGGCAGCTATTGATGATGCAAGGCATTCCGAAAAGCTTTCAATGCTCCATTTGAAAAGTTGACTTAGACATTTTAAAAATTCCATCGTAAAGAGATTAACTCCGTAAATCTATATTCCCCCACACTTACAACGTAATTCCTTCATTGCAAAAATTTTAACAGATGATCTGGATTACTTTTCTCAATTCTAAATGTTTCATATTTACGATGTCACGATCTCCACTCGTTGCTTTCAACTTTCAAATTTCACCACGAACTCCGGGGCTTTTTTTTTCTAGAAAATCCTAACTAGTAGTGTATTGAAATAAATCGACTACTCATCGTGCGATAATTTACATTAAATTCACATTAAATCGTAAGGCAAATAATTCAAGACTTGTCTTCCCACCTCTTAAGCTCCCGCTGTCTGTCCCTCGTTCAATTTAAATGATAATTCTGGCATGCTTTTGCCGAGGAATGAAGGCGAAGGCGAAAACGACGATAAGCGCCGTCGTTTGCGAAATACGATAATCATATTCAGCGCCTCATTAGCTATACAGTTCAAGTTGAATGAATTGTGGTTTCTCTCTTCCTATCTCTTTCCTCCTTTCTCTGCGGTTGTGTTCTGCGTCCAGTTTGTATCGGGAATAGGCAACTGGTCCAAACCGGATATTAATTGGTGCTTATGCTCTGTGTTCCTTTTTTTCGCTTTGCCTCTTGTCATTCTGTTTTTTATCAATTTAAGGAGTAGAAAGCATGTCAGTGATGTGCGGGAAAAAAATCAATACTGCCAACGGCTAACAACAGGTCCAGACAAGTCGACTTGATAGAAGAAATAACAAAAGGTAAACGCCTTAAGAAATTCTAGTTTTAGGAAGGTCACTTATTCTTCGCATCTGGAAATATTAAATTGCCCGGGGCTGACATCATTTGCAAGTGAAACGCTTTCAGATATTCATTGAATTTGACCGTAAAAGTGCCGTTTCTAGGGAAACGTATTGACGATTTGAAAACAGCACTGGCGTCGACCAATGAAGCGTTAAACGCAGACGACAGTCGTTAATCGAATTAAAAATATAATTATCGAAAATTAGTAAGCCAGCCGGAGTGGTGTAAATTGTGTGAGCTTCAATTTATGAATGGCACGAAGCCAGGGAACTTCTCGAAAAGCTCCTTCGAATTCTGGTTTTCGAGGGCGTAGTACTTTCTGGAATGAGATCTGTTTGTTGAATGATATTAAAAAAAAAATGCAGTCCAGATGCTGTCAGGTTGAAGAGCTGTTCTTCTGGTTGGATAGATCACAGATTCAACCCTGTGTGAAGTGAAGTGAAGTGTTTGTCGAATTCGTTCGTTCTTCTTATTAGTTGAACCAATATCATTTACTGCTCAGGAAACTATTTCTTGTGTGACTGCAGTAATACAGAAATCCTCAAAGCTTGGAACAGAACAGTACTGATCATCTGACTCCTACCTCTACAACACCAACTTAGTTCAGTTTAGTTCCTCTAAATCGTATGCATGCAAAGTAAGGCATACTTGAGTTTCGTGAACTACTAAACTAAATAAGCTAGAATTTATTGAAATTGCGAACAAAGTTACTTACTTCATTTGGTGAGGTTCATTTCCTCGTGTTCCTCACTTCTGTAGCTTATGGTCATAGTTGAGTGTAATGCCTAACTATGAGACATGGGTAGCAATGACATATTCCTATCAGTAGCTGGGCCTTTATATTTCTTTCTAACTTTATCCGCCATTTTGTGTTCCTTTTATTGGAGACAGACCTGTTGATTTTGATGATATGTCCGTCCATCTTTGTTGTCTTGTCTGTCCTTTCTGTCTTTCGAATTTTGCGTTTTTCTTTAAAAAGATTTTCCCGTTTCCCGTTCTGTATATTGTACATTTACCCAGAAGACGCAGATAATTCCGATAAGGTAACTACGTTTAGATATATGTTAAGTACTAAAACAAATCCACTCTAATCTTCCCTAAGAATAAAGTTATAATAATTGAGTGGCACTACAGCCCACAAGGGACCAGGTCGTAGCTTCTACAACAACTACTCGTGTTGTGTGTGCTGCTGTTCTGTCACGAGTAGAAGGGACCTTCAGTTTTGTGCCGACTCCGAACGGCGAAATTTGAGAAGCTTTTCATAGACAATTGATAGTCTTTGAGTGTTGTCAGCAACTCGAAAGAGGTAGTGCCGTGAAAAATGCTAGGTGTCCCGTCCGGGAATCGAACCTAGACTTTCTGCGTGGCGGTCGACGCACTTACCCACTACGCCACGGCGACCAGTTCCTCACCTTTAAAAGACAAAAGTCTGAAACGACCATCCCAAATAGCCATGCATGCACTGTGTATTGCACGACCCATTTCGTATTTGAATATAAATATAAAACTGAGTCATAAAATCAGAAACCAGTGGCTCACATTAAAAAACGAAAAATTCCCCTCACTAATCGCCGTTTTTCATTCCAGACACCATGTTGCAACAAATTCTACAAATGTCGATATTGTCACGATGAAAATGAAACCCACCACTTCGATCGGAAGACCCTGACCGAACTGATTTGCTTTGAATGCAACACCAGACAACAAGTGCAGGAGAAGTGCGAAAACTGTGGGGTGCGCTTCGGCAAGGTAACCACAGCTACTGTCAAATCTCCCTTCATCTAATTCAAACACCTTCATTTTTAGTACACATGTCTGATATGCAATCTGTTCGACGATGAGGATAAGAATCAATATCACTGTGATGACTGCGGGATCTGTCGCATCGGAGGACGTGAAAACTTCTTTCACTGCGAAGTGTGCAACATGTGCCTGCCCATCGAGCTGAAGATCGAGGGCCATAGAGTAGGTCCTCTATTCGTTTTCAATTTAAGTAAATGCTAAAGTTGTATAGAACCTTTCCAGTGTGTGGAGAACATATCGCGATCCAATTGTCCCGTCTGCCTTGGTGCCATACACACGTCCCGCATCCCGTGTCACATTCCCGAGTGCGGCCATCTGCTGCATAAGATGTGCTTCGACCAGCTACTCGCTTCCGGCCACTATGTCTGCCCGACTTGCCAGACTTCGCTGCTGGACATGACCAAGATGTGGGAGTACTTGGACGCCCAGGCGTTACTGATGGCTGTGCCAAAGAAATATGAAAACCAAAGGGTTTACATCTTTTGCAACGATTGTCACGAGGTAAGTTTAAATAAAGTCCATCGACTTCTTCATCCAGCTCTTCTCAACTACTACATTTTCTTTTGCAGACATGCAAGACAAAGTTTCACTTTGTCGGTCTCAAGTGCATCCACTGTGGCGGATACAACACAACGCAAGACGTTAAGCGGCGAATGTCTTGGGTGAACAGTGCCGGTAAATCTAACACCAGTCCGTAGACAGGGTTTCAATGAATGTTTTTGTTCTTGGAACTTTCAGATAGTTCGACATCAGCCTGACATTTACCCAAAAATTTGTCCCGGCTGGAGGGCAGTGTCGTATTTTGAAAACCAACCGGAAACTTAAGGCATCACTTCAAGAAAAGCAAAATAATCGAATGTTCCTGTCACTTTGAATTATTCGTGAACAGACCCCTCCCCATACAAATGGAAATAGAAATAATGTGTGTTGACTTTTAATTTTTACAAAAATTTGTGTACCACTCAATCGAATGTCTACGTTTTTTTTAAATTATGCTGTAACTGTAGAATAAAATGATTTTTTTGACTAACTGCATTCGGTTTTTTTGGGGGGTTCTGGTTTTTTCTTTTGGTTTTCTGGACTGGAAATTTAGAAAAGTTACTTTTTTGGACATGCGTCGATCCTAGATATGGAGATACATGGATGGACTGTACCATAAAAATGCTCATTCGCAGATTTTTTGCCAAACAAACTTGAATCGATAGAAACGGTGACAGTTGGTTGCCATTCTGAGAGAAATGGTTTATTGTTGATCGAACGGAGCAAGTCTTGTATACGAATTGTTCGAAGCAATCTATAAATCGAGAACCCTACACGAACCCCGAACGTTGTTTACCCTTAGCCGGGAAGAGCTGCGACTGTTAACGGGGGTCCTGGCAGAGCATTGTGCCATCGGAGCTCATGCCTTGTACCTTGGCTTCATACCTTGGTTATGCATACCACACAGCGACTACTTTAGAAGATGCATTGACAAAATAGAACTGGAGTTCGCATTGAACCAGTTATGCGATACTTTAGGCGATACTTTCTTTGATGAACTGGGCAATCTGCCAAATATACAAATAAAGGACATCTTGAGATTCATACGCAAATCTGAGTAGTTTTTAATCAAGCGGTACTTCATACTTAAGTCTTACTAGGAAATACGTCTTGCAGCTAGGCGTAACCCTTTTGGTGGAAAGAAGCATTGACAGATGGTTTCCATTCTAAGAGAAGTGCTCCATTCTTAATGGAAGGGAGCTAGTCCTGCATGCGAACGGTTCGAAACTACCGGCATTATAGGGACAGGGATCTGTGGCACTAAACGAGGACTGCAGTGATTTTCAAGCTGCTATATTAACGAAGCGACTTCGTACTGCAATATGAATGCAGCGACAAACTCAGTGTGAGGAATGTACCTCACAAACAAAGAGATAACTCTAAAATCCGATAGCCAATAGACCATTAAAACCATAGCTTCAGAACCAATAAAGTCCAAGCTAAACAAGAAGGATAAACGTATGTAAATAACATTACTTCGGTAAGCCCTGTAACACTTAGCTGAATGCCAAACCGAATCGGGATCCTGAGAGAGTAAAAGAGCGAATGTGCTTGCTGGCGAGGACAACGGCCCTTCCGCAAAGCTTTCAGTTTCATAAGGAGGGAAATTATAGGAGTTTCCATTGGCAAAATCAGTAATTAACGAAAAGACTCCCTCTACATCGAGGGCTCTATTGGCAGCAGCAAGTACAAAGAAAACCCGAACGTTGCTTAGCTTTATCGGGGGAGAGCGTAGCCTGTTGACGGAAGCCCTGATAGAGAATTGTGCCATCGGAACTCATACACTTCAGTTTGGCTTTCCACACACCGACTTTATAAAGTGCAGGGGCAAAATAAAGCTGAAATTCGCATCGAACCTGTTATGCAATTGCCCGGCGCTGGCCACCAATTTTCTTCGTTGAATTGGAGCATCTGCCAAATAAACAAGACAAAACATTCTGAGCTGTATACCCAAATTAAGTTTTATTTCACACATAAAGTTACGAGGAAATAACCCTCAAAGTAAAACTCAATTCTCTTTGAGAAGCCGCAGGCTTTGACCTCTCCTTCTTGGAAAACTGCTTCTCAGTATGGCATGAAACTGCAAACTAAGACAGTGGAGGCAATATGTTATTCAAGTTAATCATAATTGTGCGCCACTTTCATTTTTTGTCTCATTTTAGTCCACAGGTCCAATAGTTCAAACTCCTGAATGTCAAGTTTAAAAGGTTTGAAAGGTTAAAACACAAGTATTCGCTGTTCACAAAATATCAAGCCTAGCCCTACAAGAATGCAGAAACAACAATAAACGTGTGCAACATGAGAACATCGATCAAATGAACGACGGATTTTAAAATCAGAAGAGGGCCGCACAATTAAATGTCAAAAAGCGACACATTCAAACGATTGATCGACGGAGATACCACAAGACGCCTTACGAAAGCTGTCTCGTTTTCCGTCAACGCTTTGACTAATTGGACAAGTTAGACAATATGGATTGCACAAACGGTGACGAAATTGGGTTAAAGACGGCTTAAGCTTGGGAAATATTCGAGAACTGACACAATCATCAAGGTTAAGAAGCGAGAAACATTTTCTGTGATAAATTTAAGAAACCACTGAACTCAATGATAAAATGTATTTGTCGTTCTTCATCAAAAGATGGCTAGTTATTCAACATCAACAATTCTTCCTCTCTTGGAACATACAGTGGGAAGCCAATTCTCATCAACTGTCCGAAAAGTTATAATATAAACATGGATAAAAAAATATTGAATCAAAAATGTAGATTTTTTTAGGCCGCATATGACAGCGTGCATAGAGACGAGCTTAACCGAGTGCCATGTCTAGTTTTGGCATTCCTACCAAACTCATCAAGTTGTGCAGAATGAAGATGGAGAACTTTCGCTGCTTCATGAAGGTCGGTAAAGAACTCACCGAAACCTTTAATCTCAAGAAAAGTTTTAGACAAGGGACGCGCTGTTATGTGACTTCTTTAACATCATTCTTGAGAAAATCATGCTTAACTCACAAGTCAACACCAGAGGTACGATCTTCCAAAAGTCAATTCAATTGTCTGCTTACGCCGACGACATTGACGTGATTTAACGAACACAGCGTGCAATTAATGAGGCGTTTGTTGACATTAAAGCGAAAGCGGTTAAAATGGGTTAGGTGATAAATGAAGACCAAGTATATTTTGTTATCAAGGAAGGACACACAACATCGACGTATCGGACACAGCGTGCTACTAGGCAGCAGAAACTTGGAGGAAGTAAAGGACTTCGTCTATCTCGACTCCGCAGTAAACAACATCAGTAGCGAAATCAATCGTTGTATCCCACTTGCCAATCGCTGCTTTTTTGGGCTCAAGGGGCAATAAACGAATAGAGCCCCCTCTCTCGAAAGACTTAACGGCTTGGTATAACAGCTTGATCATCCCACTCCTCTTTTACGGCACAAACCTGAACGGTACGAGGAAGCCCTTAGTCTTAGAGGAAAGTTCGGCGTGCAATTTTTTGTCCTGTTTGCGTTGATGGCGTCAGGAGGAGAAGATTCAACGACAAACTTTAAAGGCTATACCACGACATACGCATGGTCAAGCGTCTTCGGATACAACGCTTAAGATGTCTAGGTTATGTAGAGCATATTGACACCACTGCTGAGCCCAGAAAAGTCTTCAAATCCGAGCCATTGGGACAATGCAATAGTGGACGGCCTACGTTGAGATGGCGCACAGAAGTCGAGATAAACCTCAACCAACTTGGAGTACGCAACTGGTGGCAGGCGGTGATAGATCGTGCTAACCGGAGGGCCTAGCTTCAGCAATAACTCGTATTGTGCATGTTGTTGCAGGGACCTACAGTTTCTTGCCTAACGATGGGCAAGATTTGAGAATATTTTCATATAGAATAATAAGAGAAGCAGTAGAGTATATTCTTGATACAGTCGAAAGAAGTCTTGCAATGGACATATGGTTCTCCCAGCGTCGAAGGTGAATAGACGAAATGGCAACCATGAACTCTGACAACTGTACAAAGATATCAATGCTTTTCCAAAGGCGAAGAAGCGTCGACTATTCGCCAAAATGACCACGAATCGACCACGTATTTGCTCACTACATAGCATAACTTGTTTTCTTTAATATATCAAATTTTCGATTAAATAAATTAAAAGAAAACTGATTAAACACTCCCCTTCAAATAATTCAAACTCAAACGACGTGAACAATCTGTCGGTACTTCCTCCATTCGTGCTTCATGCGCCACCTACATGTGAAATCAATACAAACAATGCAAAAATTTGACATTGCCACAAAAGAACTGCTGTCAGCTGTCAATTGCCCAAGTAGTAGGGTTTTTGTTTGTTGCGGCGTTTTTTCCATTTTCCAAAAAAAGTTCCCTAAAAAAGCGATTTAGACGAAATTTCTGCAGCCTCTTACCAGAAAAACAACAAAGAAGTAAATAGTTTTTTCAAATAGTTCGTATTCCTTTCCTGCAGACAACATGTCGGACAACGATGATGATTTCATGTGCGAAGATGACGAGGATTATGGATTGGTAAGCTGGAAGACGTGCGGCCACGAACAATAAGTTTGAAGCTCATCTTCCACTTGCAGGAATACTCAGAGGACAGTAATTCCGAACCAGACGTTGATCTTGAAAATCAATACTATAACAGCAAGGCATTGAAGGAAGACGAACCTAAAGCGGCTTTGGCATCTTTTCAAAAAGTATTAGATCTAGAAAATGGCGAAAAAGGCGAATGGGGCTTCAAGGCGCTCAAGCAAATGATCAAAATTAACTTTAAATTGGTTGGTGTTGCAGTTTCTGTCCGTCCGCTGGGCTGTTAATATTAACATTGAACATTGCAGAACAACTACGATGAGATGATGGTGCGATACAAGCAGCTACTGACATACATTAAAAGTGCTGTGACAAGAAATCATTCAGAGAAGTCGATTAACTCAATTTTGGACTACATTTCCACTTCGAAGAATGTAAGTAAACTAGGAAAACACCACTTGATCCGTAATATACACATTTAATTTCTTTTCGGAAGATGGAACTACTTCAAAACTTCTACGAAACCACACTAGATGCTCTGAAGGATGCAAAGAATGATCGACTGTGGTTCAAGACAAACACAAAACTGGGAAAGCTGTATTTCGACCGCAGTGACTTTAGTAAATTGCAAAAAATCTTAAAACAACTGCACCAGTCTTGTCAGGTCGTCAATCCTAAAGTGAAGTATCTTCCGAGCGGGACTAACCATTCTCTTTTAGACCGACGATGGCGAGGATGATCTTAAGAAGGGCACTCAATTGCTAGAGATCTACGCATTAGAAATCCAAATGTACACCGTTCAAAAGAACAACAAGAAGCTGAAGGCGCTTTATGAACAGTCTCTACACATCAAGTCAGCCATACCCCATCCACTGATCATGGGAGTCATTCGGGAGTGTGGTGGAAAAATGCATCTCCGCGAGGGCGAATTTGAGAAGGCGCACACTGATTTCTTTGAAGCATTCAAGAACTACGATGAATCCGGTTCCCCCAGGCGGACCACTTGTCTCAAGTATCTAGTCTTGGCTAACATGTGAGTCCCCACCATACACTTTACGATGTATAT
The DNA here is from genome assembly GCA_944738645.1 of Eristalinus sepulchralis. Lineage (NCBI taxonomy): Eukaryota > Metazoa > Arthropoda > Insecta > Diptera > Syrphidae > Eristalinus > Eristalinus sepulchralis. Next base: position 10,647,092 of record OX122886.1, read on the forward strand.
CCTAAGGGTCGTTTACTTTTAGGCTAATGAAATCTGGAATAAATCCCTTCGACTCCCAAGAAGCAAAACCCTATAAGAATGATCCGGAGATCCTAGCCATGACCAATCTGGTTGTTTCTTATCAGAACAATGACATAAATGAGTTCGAATCGATTCTGCGGATCAATCGCAACAACATTATGGCGGATCCCTTCATTCGGGAGCACATCGAGGACCTGCTGAGGAATATCCGCACGCAGGTGCTGATTAAGTTGATCCGACCGTACAAGAATATTGCAATTCCGTTCATCGCGAACGCGCTCAACATTGAACCGGCCGAAGTGGAGAGTTTGCTGGTCTCGTGCATCTTAGATAAGTATGTTAGCTCACACCTCTGGTGGCCATATGTGATTTAAATCTTTTTGTTTTTCAGCACAATTCAGGGGAGAATCGATCAAGTTAACCAGGTCCTGCAGCTGGATAAGGAGAATAGTTGTGCAGCACGCTACAGTGCCAAGGATAAGTGGTCGAATCAAATTCAATCGCTACAGCTGGCCGTTGCCAATAAAATGGCTTAAATGGCTTACATTATCTGCATACAGCTTAAATGCTCTTTCGTACCACACAAATAAATACTTTGAAATACTAGAAGTATGTGACTCATTTAAGAGGGGAAAATAAATTCTTGTAGCTTGTTCTTTAGCTAGAGAAAGAGCTGAGTTGACTACAGAAAAATAGCACTAAATGGATCCGTCAAGCTCGAAAAATGGAGTTACTTTCATTCAATCCGTCTAACAGTGGCACTTCTCTGCAGTAGTGAGCTCGGAAAACTAGTGATCATTGTATATGTCTATGATCGGACTGCATACTTCTAAACTTAAAGGAAGGCTTCGATTTGTGCATATAAGTCTAGGCAAGCTGTTGACTTGTATATACAATTTTCAAACATCATTCTGGCTCTAATCTAATCTCCAGCTCCACAACTCCAATTTGTTGTTCCTTCTAAGAAGCCGTTGCCTGTCTATTCTTTTCTGTTCTCTCATCTTTGAATCCATTATATATATAATGCCTTATACGCCACGTACTTGGCTGCCCTCTCTGTGAAGCCGTGGGATTCGTAAGATTCAGCCTATCAGTTTCCTTGATCCTGATTCTTTGATGAATTCTGGATAAAAATTCCATTCTTCATCTACTGTAACCGAAAGAAGGTGAGAACCCATGAGAACTTTCAAAGTTTCGGGGAGAATCGGTCGGCCATGTTTGTAGCGGACGTCCGACCGTGTTGTTCTCTTGATATCCGGGTTTCAACCTCGGCTAAAACAATGAAATTAGTGAAATTGAAAGGTGCAGAATGTGGAAGCAGTGCCTGAGGTAAATCGCAATGTGATCAATCTGGTATTTTGTCCTGGTGATCATCTAACAGCATTATTGTGTAGTTTCAAAAAAGCAGAAATAGCATCAACCGCACACAAGGAACAGTCTGTCAATAAACTGAACGTTTTGAGTAGAAAGCGAACAAAGTGAACCACTTGGGTAGATTACGTTTATTTTACTCTTTAATTTTTGGTCCAATATCTACAGAGATAGATAACGCACGGATGTGCACCAGCCCTCAATCCAAACTGTCCTCAAATCCTTGTGCAGACACAGTGTTATAAAAACTACTCGAACAGATCTAATTTCAAAAGACATTTGAACTGTCAAATTTCTTTACCAACATGTTCCTTAGCTTCAAAACAAATGCATACAGTTGTCACTTGTTCGTTCAATGTGCAGATACAATCTAAACTGTTGATTTTATTTACAAATACTTTAAATTTATTTTTATTCCATTAAAAATGGAAACATCAACCGAAAGAGTTGAAAACCCTGAACGACAGTTCGAAATAAATCTCATACAAGAAGTCTTTCAACGCCCCTGCCTTTATTTCAATTCAAGTTCACATTACGGATGCAGGATGAGTAACAAAACCTCTTGGATGAAGATTGCACGCACTGTTCAGAAACCGAGTAAGATAGAATTGTTAACTATTCAAACTTTTTTGGTTTTTCATGTTCTCACCTTTTAGTCGCAGAATGCAAAGATAAATGGTTTTTCCTCTTTCAAACATTTCTACATTTCTCTCGGCTGGAGAGAGGTATTGGATATGAGTTGTTATGCTTGCAATGGTGTCACTATAAGTTCTTTAAGAAAATGCAATCACAAATGGCAAAGAGCTACACGGAAGTGGTATGTAGGCAATTCTTACAGATTCTAAGGGATTTGGCAGTGAATGCTGTTTATTATAGCTCTCTAGGAAAGTCATGACAAAACCGGATTCCCCTAGAGAAAGCGCAGAGCGAGAGCGACTGATCCATCAGATTGAAGTTAATAATGATGAACTAATGAATCCCAGTACCAGCTGCAGGCGACGCCAAGAAATTTGGACTGATATTGCGTTTTACTTAAACGAAAGGTTCCCAATTCCACAGAGATGTGTGATTGAATGGCAAATGGTGAGTATCTTATGTGGTTGCTTTCATTTGGATTCTCTCTGTTTGCTGATCTCTGAAGTAGAATCCTTGGTGAATTTTAGTCGTCATACATCCTTTAAATAACTCCTCTTAAATTCTACACTTTAAGTGATCGATTTCTTCTATCAATCTAGATTTGGTGGGAACTCAAACAGGAATATTTATCGCCCAACACAAAAGGTAGATTTACATCCATGAACTAAAGCAGACTTACAAATTAACTTACTTTCGATTTGTTTAAGCTCACGACCATTCGCAGGAGCAGATTCGTGTCCTCAAAATTTTCGGAATAGACTCTCTTGAAGATCATGATGCTGCATTGAAATTGTCAAGGAACTGTGAGTTCAATGAGAATGTGGTAAGTTTGCAAACCTTTTGTGTTCTCTAAAACATCGTATTCTGGCCTGAGATATACGTATATTCCAATTTCTATTCGCAGACTGTTTCATTTTGCCTAAATTGTCCCTCAACGAAGGTTGACTTAATAGACGGTTTGTGCAGTAAATGTTATGAGCCATGTTTGTGTGAAATATGTTTGAAAGGAAGGCCCGTTGCGACATTGAGTACAAAAACATGGGGAATACGTGCCAACAAACTAATTCCAAAAGTTTGTCGCAAAAAAGATAAAGTACGTTTCTGTCTTCGCTGTCAGACAGACTTAAAACGTAAGTTAAAGTGCTGCGTTTTATTTTTTTTCACTTTATTCTTTGCCTTTGTCTTTTTGTAGAGAAAGCATCATGGCTTTGGAAAATTTGTCGGGTTTGTGGTGAAAGCAAGCACCCTCTTGAGAATCTTATGCATTCTTCATATGAACATTTGAGAGATACTTTTCATAGTGCCACAGGATTCAGGGTGAGTTGTGTAGTTTTAAAGTGACAGAGAAATAGCATAATTATGCAGGTTAATTTGCATTCCATTGAAGTTACTTGGACGCAAGTGGATTATTCGACATTTTCGTAAACTATGTAGGGCTGCAACACTAAGAAAACAGTTCTTTGGTAATTTTCCTGGTGTAAACAAATTAAATCGTTTTATTGAAAGCGTAGAGTAAAGAACTGCGATTGAATATGCATGTGTACATGTCGGCTAAGTAGGCATTAAAACACCGCAGTTACATTAATAAAGTTAATTTAGATAAAATTCATGGACAGATAAAAATGTAATAGAAAGCCAGGTTTTGTCTTTAGATACAAGATTCTTGGTTTTATTAAACAGAACGCAGGACTGCGACAAACACAACTATTTTTCTCTTCTGTATAGGTCAATAGTCTGGTGGGCTCGGTTTGAACTAAAAAATCTCTCCCTCTGCATGTCCAGTCTCTTCTTAGTTACATAAAACATAGATGCCATTTGCTGGGTTACTTCCTTGATATAAATTCAATGGGAAGACCAACCTTGCTCATAGTCTCTAATTGCTCAAACCATCCTAAACGTTGTATCCGTAGTCGTTTAACTTAACTCATGTCACCATGCAACACCTTTAGCCGTCCGAACACATAGATGCACTGAAAATCAAGTAGAATTGGATGGCTTGTGGATAAATTAAGATCTATCCCATTCATTATTTTGATATCCCAAATAACTTACCCTGCCAAGGCCTAAGAAGGATAACCTGTTCGGAATAGTATTTCTTAAATTCCCTTTGTGCACATTACAATAATTGAGTCTACTTTGACAAAAGATGCATTGATTGGTGCCGAGGTGGAACTGGAGCTGTAGAGTTGGCACGTTCCCTTGCCAGCTGTCTCTTTTTTCACTCAACAAGGTGCTTGGCAAACCGCTTAACTTGTGTGCGCCTTCTTGACGGCGGACGTTGTCTGTTGTCCCACATTTTAGAAACATGTGGTCGAGCATTGTCATTCTGCAAAATAACAATACTCAGCCAAATGGTCAAGTAAATCGTCTTTTGCCCGATTCAAACGAATTGATTGTCCTCGAAAGACTTTATCTGTTATCGTGAATAGTCAGTGGGGTCTTCGACGATGAAGGATGATAGAGGTATCCATATGATCACCAGTCACAATCCGATGGGAAAACGATTTAAATTGATAGTGCCGGCATCCCAACGTCTTTTGACGTTGACAGTTGCTTGTTGTAGATTGTTCTTTAACGATCCGAAATGGTTTATTGAGAAACTTCAACTGTATTTTACTTACGGATTCCCTCAAGTCTTCAACCGCCGAAAGTTTTCCGTTTTTTAAGTCAAAACCCCTTTTAAACCATACAGACAGCTGCGGACACGTTCGCTCGACTAGAGCAAAACCACCACGAACTTCCACCCAAAAGCAATGACTTTCTGCTGCCTTTATCCTTGCATTAATACAATGAAGTAAGATTCCTGACACTTTCTGTGCCACGAAATTCGGCCCACTCAGTGAATTAAAAAAAAAACTATTTTTAAAGCTACACAATTGCCTGTTGCCTTAAAACAAAGATTTGGGCTTGAAAATAACCAACCATAGTGAATCATGACTATCCAGAAGGGTGATTTTGACATCCCAATTATTGCTTTACACATACTGGTTATTTTTCACGGTTTCTGACCACAGAAAAAGTAATTGTAAAGTATATTGTTCAGATTTGGCATTTTATTCCGATACCTGACAACTGCTTAATAAATCTAAAGCATCAAGTACCGTGATTCAAGGCAGATTTCGGAGTGCTTAAAATAATATATCCAAAGATAATTGTGTATGTCGTAGTTCGGCCAACTGACATATATTCGACAAAAATGATGTGCACCAAAATATTAACGATAAAGAAATTTTTTCTGAATTATAATTACCTCCCCATTGTATGTAGTCTAACGATGTAAACTTTATCAAGAACATGCTTATTTTTACTTTTTTTCTAGTTTCACTTATCGGATGGCCTGCCTTGCTTCGCTTGCATTAAATGCCGCGACGAGCTGATGGACTTTATCAGAGTTTACCTAACTTTTTCCAACACACAGAAAAAGCTGCTGGATATTCAAAAGAAATGTTTAGTTGGTGATGGGCCAATATCAAAAACATCTTTCGATACACCGACCAATTCAAAATTGGATGAAAAACCTTCTTTAATAAAACTTAATGAACTCTCGCGGAAGCAATCGAAAAGGCTTAAACTTTTGGCAGAAAAGAACTCGTTCCGAGAGGAAAGAAATAACCCATTTGAAGTTCAAAATGATAAGTCGGAGAGCAAAAATGAAAGGATTTTCGATGGACGAAAAGAAATGCCCGATGACGATAAAGACGTCATCAAAGCTTCCGATTCTCATGCAATATCGAGGGACAGATCAGAGACAGATCAGTATCCGCCCAAACTAAGGGTTTATTCACGAAAGAGATTACCAGTCCAAGAGATTCCCGAATCTGCTACAACAGCAAAAAACTCAACCACCGATACTTACGTGAGTAGTAGTGAGGAAACGAAAGAGGCAAACACCCATTTTAAGAAAAGAAAAACATTAAACATTGAAGACCGTCCCACCTCAAGAGACAGCCCTTCAATTGAAATAGAATTTGAATTATTTGACACAGTTACAAATGTTTCAGATTCAAGCTCTGAAAAGGAATGTGTCGCAAATGGACCAGACGACTTAGTTCTTCGGTCAAGCAGTAGTAAAAGTTCTTCTTACAAGCCGCAGACGGAAGCAATTATAAATTCGGCTCCAGCATCGAAAATCATAAAATCTTCAACAGTGCAAACTCAATCCCAGTGTAACCGTGTTCAGCCCAAAAGTGCATCTTATACAAATCTGAAGCAACAACGTTCTGAGTCTCACAGATTTTCTAGTGCAGAAAAACTTCTTCCTGACCTGGGGGAAATATCGCTTACGCCTATTGAAAAAGTGCAAGAATTAGGCGCAATACCTGGTAAACTTAAAACAAGTAATACGCCGATCTTGGGTCTTATTAGGGAAAGGGAAGAACTACGGAAAAGCTTACAAAAGCGTCCTGCAAGGGAAATGAACACAAATCCGCTTTTAACGACTAACGAAACGGATGAGTCTGGGTCTGGTCTCAGTGTAAATTCAAGGAATATTAGAACGGACATAATCAGTGTACTCAGTTCTTTGGAAAAGTCTTCCGAACTTAGCATAACTGTGACAAAACCAGCAGAAATATCTGCTAAAACTGATAGACGGGTGACCAGATCTATGGAAAAATCTGCAATATCCCTGACATCATCCTCGGAAGGAGCCAAACTCAAAAAGGAGACGGTTATAGATCATCGTCACTCACCCTACTCGAAACCTTGCACGAAAATAACCAGATCCACAGGATCGAATCAAAGTAAAATGTTATCGTTAACACCTGTTTCTGGGGCAACCCCGACACCCTCATCAGAAACTAGTACGAGAGTGGTTAAGTTGGAAAATGAACATACGGAAGACTTTGTTAACAGCTCTATCGAAATCAAAGAAGAACCTACAACCAAGAATTGCAGTATTCCCGAAAACAATCCAACATCGCCCCTAACCGACCCGGATGAGTCTAATCTGGAAGAAGAATCGAAAGAATTTAATTCAATGCCTTATATGTTTTTACCCGATGAAAGTACAAAAAATAAGTCTCTAGAGCTATACAAGACCCTGTTCCTTGATGACGAAGAGGACGATGTTGATGACGAAAATGTCGCGCCTTTAAACACAGAACGCAGTTGCTTACAAATTAAAAGTGTATATTCTCTTAATGAAACTTATCAAATCGATTAAGAAAAATTACAGTCCCAAACTGATCGATGAATCACAATCTTAAGGTATTACAGTTTGTAAATGTATTATTTTTTTTTTGTGTTGTTTGGATGAATGAGGGAGAAAAATAAAGTTATAAGGCTTCGCCCGTGGATTAATTTGAGTTGAAAACAGAAACCAGCACATGTGAGCTCTCATATTTCGCGGGCTACGTACATTTGATTTGTATTATGTTGGTACACTTGTCCCTAACATATGTTTACAGTTTCAGTTATGTTTTTTGAGTTCGGCGATTTCCTGCTGTCGAAAAAATTTATTAAAGAATTTGCATTCGAATTTGTGTGTAAATGGAACTATATATATGCCCAAAAATACTTGAAATTTTGACAGTGTTGAAAATCAGAAATGTTGACTCTGAGTCAAAAAAATGTTTACAAGTGATACAAGCTTTTCAAAAAAGGTGAAGAAGGTGTGCATGACACCGCCCGCCCTGGACGCCACAGCGCACCAACAACCGATGAAAATGTTGAGAAAGTGAAGAAAATTGTTATGGAGAATCGGTGAATCACTATTAGAGAAGATGCTTAAGATGTTGGCGTGTCGGGTAGCTAATGTCATGTAATTTTTTCGGAAATTTTGGGCATGAAGCGTGTGGCAGGGAAGTTCATTCCAAAATTGCTGAATTTTAACCATTGCTTGTTCGTAATTATTTGGCCAAACTCAACACCGTTATCATGTCTCAGGCCCCATATTCACCAGACTTGGACCCCTACGACTTCTTCCTGTTCCCAAAATTGAAGGGACCCATGAAAGGACGGTGTTTTGCGACGATTGAGGAGATACAAACCGAATCGTTGAGGGACCTCAAGGGCATACCTTAGAGTGCATATCAGAACTGCCTCGAGAATTGAAAAAAAAAAGAACGCTGGCACAAGTGTATCTGACGGGGACAAAATAGAAATTGATGAATAAATAAATATTTTTTGAGGAAAATGAAAATTCTCCTAATTTTTTTAACATACCTCGTACAATAAATTAAGTTTACGTTAAATTTTGTTGTTAATTCTTCATAAGGTAAACTACAAGTAAATGAAAAAGTAAGATTATATACATAAGTTGATATGGAAAGAAAATAAGATTTAAAAAGTACGTCAAACATCAAACCATTGCACATATACAAATGACCACACTAACTTACCAGGACAAAGCGAGACTATTTGGTTATGCATTCACTATATCAGGATATTGAACGCTTGCTAAAGGCTACAGTAGTCGTATATGGTTCGTTGGTGTTACAAAATGTATGCTAACATGTCTAAGGCTTAAAAATGTTCCAATAGAAGTAAAAAAGGTGATTGTTTATCATTAAATGTTATATGGATTGTGTGTAGACTTTGCGCTGCAAAGCATAGGGTTAACATTTTTTTTAGAATTAAAACTTCAATCTCGCCTCATGAGGAGGTCGGTACACAAAAAAATATTAAGAATTGTAAATAACAACCCCAAACCGAATGCTCCAAAAATACATAGCTGCTACACTTACGAGAATGAAATAACAGTAAATGCTGAAGCTACAAGATATTTTCTACACATAAGGGTATACCATGAGCACGTAGCAAAAAAAAAACCAACATTTCCAAGGCATTTTGTACGGTTTTTTACAGACTCCGAACGGCGATATTTTAGAAGTTTTTCATTGACAATTTGTACTCTTTGAGTGTTGTCAGCAACAACACACAGATGTGGTACCGTGAACAATTTAAGGTGTTCAGTTCGGGAATCGAACCAAAACCTTCAGCATTTGGGTAGACGTACTTACCCACTACGCCAAAGTGACCACTATAAAGCATACTTGTAGTCATATCATAAAAATGGGACTGTTCACATTGGTCTGTATGAAGAATTTGTTTGTTGAAGCTGCAATGAAATTATATTGATTATTTCAGGATAACGACCCCAAGCATTCTTCTACAAAATGCTAATGAAGGAATTATTTTTATATCGTATACGTTAAATTTTGCCCCATCATCCCCGGGTCTTAATCTTATCGAGTATTTTTATGGCATATTTTGAAACAGGAACAAAGAGAAAGTTATGTAACCAGTAAAAGTTACCTTTGGGAACATATTCTACAAGACTAGAAGAAAATATCACCCTAAATGACTAACAAGCTCGTATTTTAAATTAAAAACAGATTAAGAAACGTTATTATGCCAACACACTATGTATTTACGTGTCAGTGTATGCGCATTCTTTTAAACATAGTTTTTGAATTTTCTCTTCTTTTCCGTTGACCTTAGTTAATGTTTTTTTTTCTGGTTACTTGAAGCATACGCCTAAAACGAATTAAGAATAAAATTTCCTTTACCTTAAATTAATTTTAGAATAATAAAAAATAAGGAAAAAATTCTCAAATAAATTTGCTATATGTGTAATTTTTAAGAGTTGCTTCTCAGTTGATTACTAGTTCGTAATTGGATTGAAGTTTCTGGAGCGGAAACGGAAGTCATCACTTATTGCGGAACATTTACCCCTATTATGAAGTCTGTTTAATACCCCTATTTTCAAAAATCGCAATAGTAATATATATAAATGTAAACATTTCCCATAACCAATAAATCCATCCTGACAGTCAGATTTGACAGGTAGAGCTCCCGCTATATAAAATGCTGAAAGAAGAAAACCTAACGGATAAAAGTAGAGGCTTACTCTCTGTGATAAACTGCAATAATTTCGGAAACAAGAACACATTTTACGTGTACGTGAACAATCCTATAGCGTGTGGAACACGTTCCTTTCTTGACGTGTTCTATATTCTGGTATTATAACTGTCACCAAATGACAGCTAAAGCCACAAAAACAGTCTATGACAATTTCGCGATGGAATTCAGTTAAAAGTTGTGGTTTTATTGTGTTTTGCATCAAACGGTGTCAAAATGCATGGATAGTGCTTATATATAAATATGACGAGAAACGGCACTTCATTTCTGCCTTATTACGTTAAAGTGCTTCAACCACGCAAATTTTTCTGCGACAGTGGTTCTTCTGTGTATTAAAGAGAGAGAGAGAGAGAGAGTGTGTGTACCAGGAGAATCAGCCAAAAATCAAAATCGAAGTGAATTGTCAAAGTAAGTTTTGTTTCACATCATTCCGCTGCTCTTTCTACTGATCGTTGCAGGGATAACATCGCAGGCATACCAAGTAGAAAATTTACAAATATTGACTGAATAAGTAAATTCAATACGCATGCATTATTTATGCATGTTTAAAAAAAAATCACATGAGAACGTCTATCTTCACCTCGTGAACTTCTGAATCAAATAAACACAAAAAACAATCACACTGAAGTACGCAAGTGTAGTAATGAACAATCTCAGTAAGGAACACTTGAGAATGGAATGGAAGTAGGGGTGTACAAAAGCGATCCAGTACTTTCTGTACTAAATTCTGAAGCCTGTCATTTGTTAAGGAGTGGGGGTAAAACTCTCCCGTACCTTGCCCCAGAGAAAGGCAAAGTGCGGGAACGCATCTAAACCAAACGTGTAAATTTTGTCATTTATGAAATGTCAAATCTTAAATGTTGTATACATTTGTTTGAATTATATCACATCAGAGTGTTGTGAAATTAATGGAAGATCTTAAAAATGCTGCTAAAAGGTTATTTTTGGACATGATAACCGATGAATCAGACTTAATAGTGGTTATGAAAAGTGCACCGGGCATTGAAGAAAATTTTTAGGTTGTGCGTAAGAAATTATTTTGAAACGATTGTTCCACTCTACCCTCAAAAGAAGGAATTCTTAGCACAAAGATCTCTATTGTAAGGCCTCTCGGAAAAGTTTGAAGCATCAACACAATTTGAGATACACACATATGACAGAAAAACAACAACAGCAACATAAATTTCTTGGGTTCAAATGGGCAGGGTGGGGAAATATTTTATTCTCTCAAGAGGGCGCTCATTTGACGTAACAACCATTTTTCGGTATACGGGAACAGACCTTGGGTTGCTTTTTGTTGTTTTGCACTGTTTTGTGTTATTTGTTTTGAGGGAAACACACCTTATCTCTCAGAGAGAACGTACGGGAACACCGCTAAACTTACACAATCGTTAATTTATGAAATGTCAAATCCGAAATGTCATATAAAGAGATAGAGAGAGAGAGAGATGTATTCCAGTACCAGAAATAAACAACAACATAAAATAAATCGGAGAAATGTTCATATGGTAAAAATGGAAAACCAACAACATACGAACAAAATTATCTTGGGTTCAAACGGACAGGGGACATTTCGAACTCTCTCTAGAGAGCCACTGGAATAGAGATTCCTTGTTTCACTACGTTGTCTTCCCGCTTATATTTGAAAACCAAAATACCTTTACCGAACCGCTGTCAGAAGCGTTTATTACATATACTTTGCGAGTAACGTTGCACGTTGCTGTACTGGTACTTTATTTCCCACGGAATTTTGAGCCACTTACACTTACTGCGTCAGGTTCGATTCTCTCTCTTCTTATACGTTTTGAAGTTCGCTTGAACTTTCCTGTGTATGAATAAATTTTCAGAGTTTGAAATTAACTCAAATTGAGAATTGGCAAAATAAAAAAAAATTATGAAAGACTCATGTTGAAAGGCCAACAAGTCTCGATCACCTACTTATCAGAGTCATCTCTAATGATCCAACATTCTGCTTCCGTCATAAAGCAGGGGGTTGCAGGGGGGCAGTATGTCTCCTTCATTTGTACTCCTTGATTTCTGATACACATTTTTCGCTTTGGATATATTTCGCTTACGAAATAGTAATGACGGTCGTAAAATAAGATATGACAGGTTCACTGTCGGACATATACAAAGTTCCATTTGTTTAAAGCAAGAATATCGGTTTTGGGCTTACTTCGTTTATGTATAATTCTAGTCACCAACAAACGCACCTAACTTTGCTTGGAAAGTCCCATAATCTCAGTTATATGCCTATAACGGCCTATTAGTGCTCGGTATAACATTCCTGTACAATATTCTCTTCCACAATGTTCCTTGCGTTGCTGACGTTGAGAAAATTCACTTGACGTCTTTCATTTCCACTTGACAGCTGTCAATGTGTTCCACATATTCATACTGTTCCTAATTTCGCTTTTTCGTCCAAACAGAAGAACTAGTTTGCCCATCTGTTGTTTAAAATTTTTGTTACTTTCAATCACACATCCCACAAAAATGGCAATCATTTTTGCTGGAAGTCCATCTGATGTAAGTGCGGAGATCGAGGAACCATTTGAATCCGATCTCATAGCTGTAATGAGGCTGTTTCCATGCATCTACGACCCATCCCACCCAGGCTACAGTAATATGCAGCAAAATAGAGTTGCTTGGTACAAGTTGTCAAATTCTCTTCAGGTATCAGGTATGTGCAGATAATTTCATGGAGCTCCTGAAGGAGACTCTAATTTTCTGGAGTTACTTTCAGTCGTTGAGTGCATAAACAAATGGTATGCACTCTTACAGATTTTTTTGTGTTTGAATAAACAAGTGAAGGATGACGATAATCATTGCTCAGTCAAATGGCATCACTATGATGCGATGTTGAAACTACGACCTCAAATCCCTCAGACGTATGCTCAGTTGGTAATACATGAAGCATTTCTTTCTGAAAGTTCTTGCTTCATTCGCTTTTATTTATAGATTCAGGATCGTCCTCCGTTTCTGTACGGCAAGCCGTTGGTACGGCAGAGGGAGATTCTAATCAAGCAGATCGAATTGAATCGTAAGGGACTCCTGAATGTTTTTGTTTCTCTTGAGACAAAGCAGAAAACCTGGTATCAAATTGCACAAAAGTTAAACTATTGCTCCGGAGTGTTCATGCCAGTGATTAAGTGGCAAAAGGTTTGTTCAAATCATATATATGTGTGAATTTAAACTAGAACTCGACTTTTTAAAGTACTGGTGTGAGCTAAAGCAATCAGTAATTGAAGTAAAACGAAATAACTTGATGAAATCTGCATCAGACAGTAAGTACGAATGTGTGCTGGAGTTCAATTCTTTTCACTCATACCTGAATAGGTTCGTCTACGGGGGCCGAGAACTTCTCAGAAAGTGCCATAAAAATTTTGAATTTGTTTGGTGTCAAGACCACGGATACCCTGGAGGAAATCTCTTCAGCCCTGGGCGGTAATCTTGAGATAGATTGTGACATGGTAGGTACATTTCTTTCATTGAATGACTTAAATGACAAGCATTCACTATATCTTAGGACAATACACTTTCAATGTGCATCAGGTGCAATAAGGTTATAGACAATTCTGTCAACAAGCAGCGCTGTGAAGCATGCAGCAAAATTCCCAATACGTTCTGCGATATATGCATGCGAATATACCCAACCGATTTGACGGTGTATAAGGTACAGAATTGGACAAGTAGTGCAAAACTAATACTGCCACCAAAAGTATCCTCATTCGCCTCAATATCAACGTGCACAACCTGCTCGGATGAACTGAAAAGTGAGATATTCATTATCAGCAACATTGTGAGAGGAAATATATTTAACGTTTGGTTTTTTAGGACAATCTGGTCTAAAGTGGATAGCATGCCGAATATGTGAGAGTCACAATCATCCTCTTGACAATTTGTTCAGTACCGAGAACGAGGTGCTAAGGAAGGCCTTTGCGGATGCTACAAACGTTGTGGTAAGTTGCCCTTTAGATTGCTTTTGCAATTGGCAGAGGTTAGGAAAATTAGGGGCGATAAGATACTTACAATGGGCGGTATCTCTTATGCTGTTTTCCCCAAAAAGAACTGTTTTGTTATATTCACTTCCAATCCTGGGAAATTTTGACTTGTGATAATTTTAAAACTGTGACTGTGGAAAAGGAAATTACTAAAACACTGGTATTTATGGTAATTCCGAAAATGATCGATATGCTTTTCTTTCCGTCTCCATCAAGTCCTTTTGGACCTGAAACAATCCAAAGCAACTTAAATGCAAACGCTAGGTTTTAGGAGTCTGTATCGCCTGACAGCCTTGTTTAACGTATCGTAAGTAATTTCGTTCTGCAGGCCGCTGTGAATCTCATGACGTGGCACGCAGCACATGTCTTATGTAAATGTCTCTTAAAGAGATTTTCGACAGACGAGTATGTGCTGCTTTTGGATTTTAGTGAGTTAGGCATTGAATAGTTGGCTGATTTACATTTCTTTCGCTTGGAAAACCCTGGAGTCATTAAATAAACGTTAGGATCGGATTTCTACTTGATCTTCTGTTTATCATCCGCCATTCTCCATCTGAAATTGGTGCTTTAAAGTTATTCTCTAGGAAGGGCCAACGCAGTGTGTAACACAGAGATCAAGATCTTAGCAATTTCATATTCAAAAGCAACAGAATACCTATATATTCTTTATGTATAGCTTAAGTCAATATTTGCTCCAGAAAATTCATAAATTTGTATTCTCATTACAGTTTAAGAAGACAGACGGTCTACCAAGCTACATTTGTAAAGTTTGCAAAGTTCAGATGCAGCAATTCAATAATTTCTACATGAAATTTGATCGCGTACAGTCACGACTTCGTGAAATACAAAAAGAGTACTTTATCGGTAAGCAGGGAAAACACAATGCTAATTCACCCGCACAAAGACTCAGCATTCCGAACGCTGTACCAGAGTCAAGTAACATGGACCAGAACAATGTCACAAACTCTGCAGCAACCTCTCAAAGTGTTCGTAAATTTACAATTTCATCGATAACCACAAATTTTTCACCAAAAGTGGTAAATACTAGAACGATAAATATCCAATCAATTGTAAAACCGACAGTTGAAAATTCAGTTATGCCTAAGGTTCCCAGTCAATCTAATGCCCAGCAAACGAAAATTAGAGTATCCCCAGTATCGCCGGAATATTTCCCGGCTTCAGAAAAACCGTTGATCACTCATATACCAGCAAATTTAAAAATTGTGAAGGGCTTACCCTCTGGAGGAAACGTTCAAAAAATTCTGCCATCAAGCAACCAGATTGTCACTACAAGAAACATTGTTCCTGTGGTCCCCACACCACAAGGCGGAACACCGGCCTCAAATCTGCCCGGAAACAATAAAATCTTTGTCCCAAATTCTGTCGCTGTTAGACCAATTTTACCGCTACCGGCAAGCACAACAATAACCTTAAAAGAGAAACCAAATATCGGAACAGCTTCGCCAATTATTAACTCCACAACTGTGTCTGGAGTAATAGCAAAGCAAATGTCGACATCCAACATTCGAACACACATCAGCATAAAAACTAAATCGGGAACGACTACGTTGACGCCAAATGCTTCAAAAACCAAAGCAACATTAATATCTGCAGATAGCAACACTAACTCTCGAAAGATTCCTTGCACTACACCACAGATAGCGGAGTCTTCTTTGGCATCAATACCGTCCGTTTTCAAAATTCCACATGAAACGTTCAACCCTAGTTCACCGCCGGCATTCTGCGTACAGAAGTCTGGAACGCAAGGCACTCCGACTACTGGTACCGGGAATAAGGAATTGCCGAAATCCCCGCAAACAACCGCAACATCAAAGAATGCGCTGACAATAGACACTCCGGTGGAAATTAAGACAGAAATAATCGATGATGATGACGCCCATGAAAGAAACGTAAACTCCAATCAAAATGAAAACAGAATTGCAGTCGTCACATCTCAGCCTCCTGCAAGTGGTGGAAATGTGTCCAAAATTCGAATGAAAACAGATCTGAACTCAAGTCAGGCAGAATCACAAAGCTATGGAAAGACAGCGTTAGAAAGCGGTGTAAAGAAACTGCAACAAAATTCAATCCAGCAGGCACCACCTCCACAACCACAACCACAACCACATTCCGCCGTAGGAAACAAAAGACCTCGAAAATATTGGGGTGCTGTTGATGAATTTCACATTCCTTCGAAGTTGCCCAATCAGACCCAATCAACAAACGCTCCTTGCCCCCAAATCACAATCAAAGAGGAAGCGGTTGACATTGAACCAGGTGAAGATACACGCAAGGAAACATCGCAAAACGATTCCTTCACAAACATGTTCTATCCAGACTCGTTTGAACTTTGCTCGGTTTCGTTGGACGCGGATGTGACAAAGGTATTGCAGCACATGATCGAGCACCAGAAATCAACCGATTCTGACGCTTATCAGTTCACTAATCCATCCGTGTCCCCCAGTGTTGAGAAACTAAATTCATCAACAAATGCTGGATCGGACGTAACCACTGATCAGCAAAATGGTGACACGCCAAAAAGCGCACCTCAACCTATGCTCAAATGCAAAAGAGATGATAGATTCAAAATTCGAGCTGTATCCACAACGAAATGCGACACCAAGACAGAATTTGAAAATGAACCCAGCAAGGCGTTGAGTAAATCAAAACCGATCAGTGACTGTAAAATGCTCAGCCTTCGCGTACTGAGAGCAAAATTCGAAGATAAAGTGCGAGATATTGCGAAGGAAAATGAGCTCTCTTCCAAGTCCCAGAAATTCCACTTAAAAAAGCTCCGCGTGAAGCTGCGAAAAAATAAGAATCTTCAGAAGCTAGTATTAGGTGCAATCAGGGGCAAGGTCATATCACGCAGGAAATCAACGCGCCTGGTTAAGAATGTAATCTGAGATGGGAATGGTGTATGATTTATTTAGCTGTAAGTTGTAGGAATTATTTACATAATTGAATGTATATTTATTGTCGTATTAAAATTTTCATTTTTTTAACTTACAAGCAGATGTTTGTTTTAGACTAATAAATTATTTCGTTTTTTTTTTTTGTTTGTTTTAAGGAAGTTACTCAATTTTCGTTTTTTTCTTTAGTTAGTATGGAAATCCATTGAAAGTTGGCCAGAAATAACAGTGGCCTATTTAAGTCCAATTGTACATCTGTGCGTTGTACTGTTGCTGCACAGCACACTCCTGCCTAAATGATTACTTATTATTCTCCCGGCACTGATTCAAAAGTCCCTCACGCTTTTCTTACACACAGAATACAATCTATCGATTCGATACTCTAGCAAACTCTAGGAAAGCATGCGATTTTTCAGAAAGTTAAAAGAATTGAGCTGAGAGCATCGTTCGCTCACGTGAGAGCGTGTTTATGTAGCCGCTGCTATAAAAAAGAGGGTAAAGCACGAAGTCGACATTAACCCAAGAAATGACAGGGCTATGATTTGCTGCAAAGATTACCGCAAGGATTTACATTGGGTATACATGTTTAAGTAGTCATTTAAAGTGCTTCGCATCACTGTAAAATACATACAGTATTCCACGAAAGTCTTGGTACAGCGTCTTTTTACAGACGCGGCTTCGCCGAATTCGAATTTATTCTATTTATTATATGACTGTCCAATGAAAAATGGGACCATGTGTGGTCAAAACTTTTATTAACAACACGACTATCGCTCGAGGGAGTATTTCTCTCCAAAAAGAAGAAACAAGCAACAATTTGGAGGCAAGTTCGTCAAAGCACATTGCAGGAGTGTCCTGAATTTCCATTTTCGGTGGGTGAAATTGTAAGGAAATTTCTAAACATTATGGTGACCTATAAGCGAATTAAAGTGGAAAACAAATCGACGGAATAGTCGCAAATAATTTGTTGGACATTCTAAGAAAGAGAAAGTAAAACCGCTCGCAAAACAAGTCGTTCAAGAAGAGTTTGTGCATGCTTCTCCCACTACGGCGTAGATCAAATATTTTAAATTAAAGGAACAATGGAGGCTAGAGTGGCCTGCCTTATCTGTAGACCTCAACCAATCCAGAGACCTTTGATCGGATATGAATTTTTTTTGGGCGACGTACACTCACACAAAAAAGGTTTCGTTTTTTTTTTATTTGAAATCGAAAAGGTGTTGATGTCTATGCAAGGCTGCACACATCTCTGGTGACTCGGAAACAATTTTTGGAGCTTGGTTGTGATATTTTGTCACATTCACCACATAGTCCTGACGTTGCACTGTCTGATTACTTTTTATTTTGATCTCTGCAAAACTCCTTGGATGAAAAACATTCTAATAATAACGATGTCAATTCATATAATGATGCATGAGAGATGGAATAAGGTCATTGCTAAAAATGGGCAATGCATTGCAGAGCATGGAAAGAATCCGCAATTACTTAGTTGCGAACCCTATATCTAGACATCGTGGAGCATCATTTTTCATTAAAAAAGATCGTGTAAACTTTGGCGCCCCTCTCTAGGTAGGGCGTGGGAGGCCCTACTCTCCAACATCTTTGATTAATTCTTGACACCGCTTTCAAAATAAAACCCGCTTCCATATATTTCTTTATTTGTTTTTTTTTTTATTGAAAATATTTTATTTCAAATGTATTATGATCACCTTTCGTTTCTTAAATATGAATTGAATTAAATTTCTCCTCTTACGAAAGCCTGTAAAGTTAGTTTCTTTTCAGTTTTCAAAAATTCATTTGGGGAGTATTTATTAAATACACCTCAGGATTGATTGGTTTTCTTTTCTCCTGACTTAAAAATAAGAATTGTATTATCATATTCCTTAAATGCTATATTAATTCTTTTATATAATTGTTCATTTTCACACTTCTTACTTGTGTTTTCATTAATTGGTTTAATTTATTCATAAATAACTAACAACGTAGGTCGTGTTTTGGAAACATATCATGTTTGTTTAGAATATCTTCACTCGATCTTAGTCAAAGACAGACGAAGCGCAGGATAATACAAAAAGAACAAAGAATCATTTACATTTTACATCGAAATTTTCAGACAAAAAAATAAGGGAGACAGTTGGAAGATGATGGAGAAACAAAGCATATACATATCACGTTGAAAGATCTCTCTTATTTCTATGAGCCCTACGTCTAACAAAAAATACAAATGCAAACTAAAAACAATCGTGACTTAAACCACAGCTGATGGAAGTGCTGCAAATACCATTCGTACTCTTATCATTCGAAATTATCACTGCCTGCGCTGTGCATTTTTGGATTACTTGTGTTATTTTAGAACTCAAGCCTTAACAATGAAAATGGTGTCAAGTTCTTCCTCATCTCCTCTCCATATATATATCGCCTAATTTTTTACGATCCGCTGTGGTTGAAGAAAGAGATAAGACACTTTAGTGGAATCAGTAGTTGCAGTAGATGTACATATGGCAGATTGTAGTGGTAGTGCTCTCGGCGTTAGCCGCTCAATGTTGTGTATAAGCCGAGAGATAAGATGACTTTTTTTTTTAAACATGAGCGCAAACTTCCACAATCTCCGATCTCAAGGACAAATAGATTGGCCAAGTGGCTGTGCTTCTGCTGAAGCGTTTGCAAGATAGGCTGTTCAAGGGACATTTTAAGCAATAAAGTGTACGGTCATCCGAAAAGTGAACTTCTTTGAACTGAGAGAACCAGTCGCGTTTTATTTTTCTTTCACCCGCACTGCCTACTTATTTCTTCTGTTGCTCACAAGGAATTTCTTAGACCATCCAGTTGAAAGTCAATTGATATTTCCAGCACATAAAGGTGTGCAGCAAATGTCTGATTAAGATCCAAATGCCATAAGCTCTTGCTGTAACATCAAAATCTTGATCATTCGAACATCTATCGCAACAAGTATTCCAAACCACTCTCAACTGTAAGAAGCTTAATTCCCTTTTTCAAAATAAGAAGTGTTGCACTGAGAGTTCAATTTAAAGCATAGCTTAAAATCAATAGTTTAATTTTTGGTCACAAGAACAGTTAGTGGCGTACGTCATCGTAAAACTTAATTTCATCTATAACAAGTATTTCAAAAAAAAAAAAAAAAAAAACAATACAAACAAAATATTATAAATAAGGAAAAAACATTTGAGTTCTATAGTTTCTTTCCTTCTGGTCAAGCTGACAAAAATGGCCAGATTTGTAAAATTATTGAGAGTGGATATGCCAGCGAAATTTCGGAAAGATAGCGACTTGTGGTTTATTTGTTTTTCTTTTGAGGGAGGGGATGTGGCGGATAGGATTTATGAGAGCTTAAGGTACGATGGTGGTGAACATTTCTTTCTTAGGAATTTTATGATATAAAGTGGTAAACACGAGACAAGTGTGATGATGGACACTTTCCAAAGAAAATCGTACGACCAGATGAACTCCCAATCTGGAAAGAAAGTAGAAGAAAATTATCAGAAAAATTCATTTAAAGCAAAAAGAGATGTTAACCCTGTTTAGTAAAAACTAGAAGACAGAAAGAGATTGAAAAAAAACTACAAGCATGTGTGTGCATATTGCTTCATATAATCTTTTTGAAATTTGCGTTGTTGACTCCAATGGAAAAGATTCCCGTTACAAATTTCCTCCGCCTTGTTTTGTTTGCACAAAACATGGCCGTACCTTAAATTTTGCCAAATACGCCTGATTCTCTGCATTGTCGTTTATCGTTTTGGGTGAGACTTCTGTTTCCAGTTCCTCGTTCCTTATTTATTTCATTTAATCACTTCACTCTAGGCAATTGGTGTTTCTTTGGGCTCAGGAGTAACAAAGTCGCCTTTCGAAAGACTAATCTGGGTTTGAACTTGAACTTTCGTGTCCTGCTCCATGACGCAGGAACTTGGTTGTTATGAGCGGGTGAGCAAACTTTTGGTCTTTCGATCCATGTGAGATTTTTGTGTCAAGTGTCTATGGACACATGTGAAGCGGATGGAAAGCTCTTCTCCGATCCGAGGAATCTTTGAATCGAATCATTGGGGCAACGAAATAGAGGACATCTTCGACAGAGATGGCACACACAAGTGGGAAAGGACCTCAACCAACTTGGCTGCGAAATCGGAGGCAGCTCCTTAGAGACCAAGCTACTTGGAGAGGCATATTGGTTCAGGTCAAGCTTAACCTCGTACTGTAATGCCATTCAAAATGGGAGAAGCATGTCTTCCTCTTCTATTGTGAATATAATCCCAATTCAATAATACTGATTGACAGCAAAATTGAAAAACAGTCGAATTTTATCAATGACTTGACTTGAAAAACCGTTAGTACCCAAAATCGTTCGTTAACTGAATGCCAAACACAGGAAAATTGCATAAAATTCTGTACAAAAACCTACAGTAAGGATAATCCACTTACCAAAGTATTCATGAAGCACAACCAGCGATAGTAGATAAAGCGTTAAACTGAACAACTCCGCCAGCACCATTAGTCTGCAAAGAAAATTTCCATTTAAAAAAACATTCCACATACCTTAGGGATCATTTTCAACTTACCGATGCCAAGTGCGTATTGTCAATGCAACCATGATCAATTCGGTTAGAATCAAGGCTGAGAAACTAATCGCCACAATGTGTATGAACTCATCTTCGAACAGTATCAGCGCTCCATACATTATTACACCACCCTGGTAGATACTGATCAAAACCCATATGAAAAAGGTTTTGTAACTTAAACTCCTGCCCTTGAACAGGTCTTTGTATAGTTCGGGATATTTCAGAGCGGTGCTCGAGGTAATGTCCTGGTCCAGGACGAGCGAAAACACTGGAAACATTGTGTACAGTGTTGAATAACCCACCATGAGGAAACCTTGATACAGAGCCACAGAGCTCAGGTAGAAGACAGCTGAGAATATAGCCTGCAGGGTGGTTATGATTAAGCCACGATGAATGACGAACTGCGAGAGAGCGGCAGATCGTTTGTACGACCTTCTTCCATGCACCAGTAGCAATTTGGCTATGTATGAGAATTGTGGAATACTGAAGTCTCCGGCCAGAGATGCTTGGCGTCCCTCACGACCCTCGATACCAACTCCGGCGTCAGCTTGTTGAATCATGCTCACGTCGTTTCCTCCATCGCCCACAGCACACGTTCGTTTCTTCGTGTGCGCTTGTATTAGTTGGACCACAATCGCCTTTTGTGTGGGACTGCAGCGGCAGCAAACAACTGCCGGACAAGCTGTGGCTAACTCCATGAACTCCGGGCGATAATAAAGCAGGCAGATCTCCAAGCTTTCTCCAGACAGCACCAAAGCACAGCCCTGTTTTTTGCGGAATTGGTTAAGCTCTAAGTGGGCGTCTGTTCGTGTTTTGACGTTCTTCAGCACGTAGAGGGCTTGGTTCCGTCCGATCAACTGTGAACTCTTCGCAATGCAGCAGGCAGTCTCCAGTTTATCACCTGTTAGCATCCAAACGCGCACTCCAGCGTTTCGTAGTATCTCCAGGGTAGGTCGAACGCCATCTTGAAGGCGATCTTCAACTCCTGTCAAGCAGATGAGTTCTAGCTCGCGTTCGAGGGATTCAATCACTGCCGCAACTTTTGCCACGCGGTCAGAGACACTCAAGCGAGCCGCATTGTAGCGCGTTTCGAAGTCGTTGTATTGCTCCTCCGTAAGAACCTTCTTCGCAACCACCAACGTGCGTAGACCTTCACGCGCCATATTGCCGGATTCCTCTCCCAACCAATCGTTGTACTGGACAATCTTTGTCATTACGACGTCGGCGCCCTTTAGATAGAATGTGATCTCGCCTGTGCTGCTGTCCTTGACTATGATTCCCATTCGCTTCGATTCACTTGTGAAGGGGAAGATTTGCAAAATTTGGAAATGCAGCAGGTCCTCTTTTATTGCGTCCTCAGTGCTACTCGAGGAAGGTGACGACGGCAGCCCATCCCTTTGCATGTAGCCTTTATCGTTGAATTTGGGTGCTTTTAACTTCAGGGTCATGGAGTTTATATCTCTTGCAATTAGTGTCAAGCCGACTTGCTCTGTCCACTTCACCAAGGCAATTTCATCGGGACTCGATGCTTGGTAAGAGATTTCTTCAGTTTCCTTCTTCGCTTCCATATTCAACACGGTCTTCGTTGGGGAACTGCCCTTGCTGTTGTTGCTGCTGTTATCGTCGTCCGTCACGGGGGTCACGTTGTGGCAAAGGGCCAGCGCTTTTACTGCTTCCCATTCTCTCCAGCCCTCTGGTCTCCTCATTCTGCTGCCAGCATACGTCAGTGGCTTGTTGGCCTCCCCCCCATTGTGAATCAGTGGCGACAGAGTTTGAATGATCTCGCCAATGTCATGGAACGTGTCGCTGTCATAGAATACAATGCCCAAGTGGATCTTTTTGAAAACCATTTCGTTCTGAGTCAACGTTCCGGTTTTGTCTGTGAGTACATATGATATTCGGCCGAGTTCTTCCGGGATCGTCGTTGATCTGGCCACTGTTCCAGGGATTTCAGGGTCGTTCTGCATCTGCCACGAGTAAAATGCTTTTCCCATGTCCAAATTGACCCGAAGACTGATGGGGATGATGTAAGAGAAGAGCAGGACGAATCGAAACATGTAACGATACCACGGACCATTGAAACCTTTAAGGATCATCATGACGAGGGAAAGCCCAAGGACTGCCAAGAAGAGAACCTGAAATGGAGGAAAGTGAAAGAAAACGTTTGAATTGTTTCTGTATGGTGTTTACCTTCGTGAGTCCGTTGATTTCTATGTCCAGCAGTCCAACTTTCGAACGCGGTTGGGAATTGTTCATTACACTCCGAGTTTCACAGCCTGTGTATATGACAATGCCCGTTGCTGTACCAGCAGCTACTACCGTGTTCGCCCAGAGGGTGTTCTCTACATTTAAACTGCTCTCTTCGTGTTGCTGCAAATCAGAGTGGGTTTTAGTCAGTATAGGCAAGAGATCTTGAATCACTTACCATTGCAAAAGTTCCTATGAACGAGTGTATGTCCTTCTGCGGTTTTTCAATGTACACATCCGCGTCAATGTTGAACAGCTCCGAATCCTTTGTGAGTTTTTGAGTCAGCGGCACAGCCAAACGCAGTTTCCAGTCGGTTTCACCTAATCACGAGACAAAAAGTCAGTCTACAGCCTGGGATTTCAAAGATAATTCGTTTGCACTCACCGTCAAGTTGATCAGTTCTCACAAAAACCGACCCACTCTTGTCACTCGTTCGCAAAAGAATCAAATCTGCAGGCACTCGTTCGTCCTTCTCCACAATGATCACATCACCAACTTTCAATTTCGATGAAGGGACCATTTCATAGCCATGTTCTGATGTCGCCACCAGTCGTTTGTACTTCTGCGAGTTGACCTCATGATCCCGTTGATATCGCCGAAAATCATCGATTGCCTCACGGCAAATCGTAACCATTAGAACAAAACACAGTGGTCCCCAGTATGTGTACGGATAACCGATTCTGATGTCCGGAATGAATTGACTCAGAGCCATGAGAAGGAAATACAAGTTCAAAAAGAAGCGAAACTGCTCGAACAGCACTAACGGCAGAAACGTTACGAAGTTGTACTTTTGATTTCGGATCTCATTTGGTGGGAATTTATCGCTCGTCGGACGGCCCAAATGGACTGTCCGAGCGCGAAGTTCACGGGCTGAAAACCATTTTCGCCACGCTCGACCCCAGCAGCTGAAAGAGATAGAAATGAAAATTGAAACATTGTTCTTCACAAAGTGAAATTAAAATAATACAAAAAATCGGTGGCCAATATTTCGTCATTTTACCTCTTTCCAAGACTCAAGATTTTAAACATTCAAAACTAAGACATTCAGCACAAGCAAAATAAAGTAAATTAGATGAAAGTTCGAAACTTTCTGCTTAACCGTCTTCACTTAGGACAAATAAAGGCCACTTACAGGACACGGGAGACATACTTCATGCAATTATCTAATGGACTATGATGCCATTAAAACCACTTTGATGTCCGCAATAACGTAAGTAGCCAATCAAATTACGAGTCTAGTCTGTGACATAAAAATTAATGCAGAAGTTAAGAGTTGACACTTTGTCATTTCGGACGCAGTTTTCTGATTAACAAAAAAAAATGAAACAATCCAAAAAATGAGACGAGATTACTTCAAGGTGTTTCGCTAAATTTAATAGGAAGTCTGCATTCTTGAGATAAGGACGCTCGCCGGCGGAACATAGTATGTGCATACATCTGTTCATACTTGTAACCTTAAGGTGGTGAAGTCTTTTCGCAGTGTTGTGTTGAGAACGATGTGTGTTTGATTATGTGCAAGAACGACGAAGTATGATATTTGTTGAAGCAAGAGTAGATTCTCGGATATCTGTTACTGATATGATTGTTTGTTAAAACTGAAAGGGAGAGAGAAACAAGTAGATAACTGATATGCGATACTTTGTTCAACCTCAGTCGATCTACTAGTCGTTTAGACAAAAGATATCTACGTTCCGTCAACACATGCAACTAGCGTGAGTTTTGTTGTATTCATCTTATTCCATTTCAGAAAGAAATTCCTAAGAAAAAAAAGAGACAAGTATTGAAACCTGCAATTGACGTATGTAGCATTTAAGTATTTGTCACTAAATCTGAATGTGGGTGTGCTACTTACTGACACTGATTCTATTTTCTTAAGAGACATGATCAAAGTGGGAGTCCCACTGAAACAGGTGAAGAAGTTTAAGTAACTTGGGATCTTTTTCACGAGTGGCGGGAGGAGCAACGCTGAACGTTCTTTTCGTTGCGGCCAAGGTGGATCAATTTGGAATTCGCGTGAAAGATCAGAAATAAGGAACACCGAGCTTGGTGTCAAAGTTTCAAGTTAGTGTTTTGTCCAACTCTCGACCACGATCATGAAATTTGGGTAGTGACCGGAAACATAAGATTGCATTCGGGATCTTGATGCGAGATATATTTCTGTGCTGTTGCGGAAGGGCAAGAAACGCGACAATGCGAGGGGAACTCCATGCCCAGCAGCTACTTCCTCTGACGGAAAGGGCTATACCTCGATGGGTTGGACACGTGGTGCTGATGACGGCTTTATCATGACTTCCGAGGCTTGCATTAAAAGCGATTCTTTTAGGTAGACGAAGGCTAGCCAAATCCAGGGCGAAAAAATTGAATCATAATGGATACGTTTGGGAATAGATCTGATGAGTTAGAGTTGATGGCGGAGAATCGTGCGGTCAAGAGGTCTTTCATTTGTGCATTGGCCTTTTAGTGGAACATGCCACTGGCCGCTGAAAATGATGAAGACATGTAAACATTTCTTATACAACCCCCTTGAATGGATTTAAAGAAAAACACCTGTGGTCATGTTTTTGGCGAGGTTAACCACCGTGACAAAGAATCTTTATATCAGATCCATTGCAATAAACCAACAGAAGACGGACTTTAATTGAGAAGCCGCACACAAATAAAGAAGAAGAACCTTAAACAACTAAGTGAGCGTGCTAAATTGAGAGACATATTGGCTGATGATACACTATGAATTGTTTCTTAGGCATAGACATCGGCATTGAAGACGAGCTCACCATGTACCAACAAAGAACCGCTAGTTCACTTGGAAATATTCTCATTACCTCAAACTAAAGTATTTGACATTGCCTGCCATAAAATGATCGTTTAATGCATACCCGAGTCAGTAAGACGCTTAAATACAGCCTTCCTTTCACCTGCCTCCAGTAAATCTATTCTAAAGGATCAGAATTCACATGCATACTTGTCTAGGATAGTGCTGACTGACTTTGCTGGTGTCAATATTTATACTTTTTTATAAAGAATTGCAATCTACTTAAAGCAGCAATTATGAAAAAAATAAAAAAAGGCAGCTGACTTCACTTAACAGAATTAGAGAATGTTTCGTGTGTACAAGAATTTTGTGCCATTCGTTATCTGCATATGAATGTTGTTTTAATGGCGAGCATTTCGTTTCCAAAACAAAGTCGAATCTATGAGTTTTAGGTTCTTGTTGAAAATTAATCAATTATCCCCTCCAATTCGCAAAATATTCACATACACAATCTATTGTACTACTACTACTTTCTCGCTATTATAGGTCTGAGTTATTTACAAACAACCAGCAATCGAGTTTATTAAAAACAACCATAAGGAATTAATCTCAACCGCAGACGGGAAAACTCAATGAATAGCCCCTTCATAGGACACATTAATTTCCTTTCCAAATGTGGAATACATCAGTGTTTTGCACAAATTAACTACCCACGTAGTATGAAGTATAAACTACCAGCTAGGTGACTGATGTCACATAGAATTCTTTGCAAAATGCATTCCCCTCGCCATGCTTTCGCACCCACACACGAACACACACTCATTTCACCGACGACTTAATTTTTCACGCTAGGAAATCGATAAGGAAATTCTCATGCACTCAGCTGTCCTTTGCCATCCTTAATCACATATTGATCCCTAAATCAAATCGATTTGAAGCAATTCATCACGGGTCAGCCGAACTGCGACTTTTCACTTGAACTACACGACACGGAGACAACAATGAGCAATAGCTGGTGGTGCTGCGGTTGGGGCAAAATGATGATGATGATTCACCTGAATATGTTCCATCGACTTCGGGGTCGATTTATCAGCGGAATGTTCTCCTTAACTATCGGCGTTGTAGCCGAGCTTTGTGATGTATCATCCATGCTAAATGATTCAATGGTGAACAAATTGAATTATTCTGCTTTTCACACTAATTGCACGCGAAAATCAAATGAAAAATTCACATAATTTATTGCGGTCAACGGAAAACAACAGAAGCTGGTAGAAAAACTTTTCACTTTGTTCTCTGTGATTTGCGGAAAAAACAAGAAACTCAACTCGCGCTGCACACTCACACACAGTGGAGCAGAAAAACAGACGGAAAAGAAGTGCTAGACGAGATGGCAAACGAATGACGGGAAGAGGAGAATTGTCAAAATCAATATGTGTGTTTGTTGGGTTTCGTGCTGGCATGTTGGCAGCAGTTGAATGCATTCGGCGTGTGGTGGAGGAATTCGAAATCAAAACAATTCGTTCAGTTTTGTTTTGGTATGTTATGGGTAGACAGGGTGAGACGGTATAGTGTGTTAATGAACTGTGAGAAGTGAAATATTAGTGAGTTAAAATACATTATGGCTAACTTTTATAATGGTTATTATTCTGTCGTCAATTCTTGGGAAAGGGTATGTGATTTGCATAGTTATGTGAATTTGGAATAAAATTAATATGTTGTCAGTATTCATTCATTATTTTATACCGATTCCACAACCCACGAACGAGAGGAACTCGGTAAAACTTATTTACATTAATTTGTGAGTTAACTATTAGAGTTGTAAATCGGAGCTCCATAGATCTGCGCAAAAGATGTTTATGCAAATCATTCGCCGGCGTAGAGAAAGGAAGTTTAACATCATTAATGGAGTCAAATGCAAAGATGGTGTGCTTCTTCCAATAAGGGGGACATCTTGTGCAGTTGAAGCGTGCACTTTTCGCAGTTGCTTAATCCCGAAAAGGGCACTGAAAGTTACAGACCTTTTGTGCTGTGTGGGGCGGAGAATAATCAACGATCGTCACTTTGGCGATTGATCTGCTAAATGTTGGCAGCTCCCCCAAAAAATACTTAAGGCGATTGGTAAAAAGGAACAATTGCAGCTTTATCGTCTCATTAAAGTGGCCTTGGCAGACTCGAGTGTTTGTTCATCTTTTCAAAGGCGAGACAAGAGAGCGGGTGCTCCAATAACGGGGGCATGTCTCTTTTAAGTCTCCCAGATTAGGTTTACATTAAGGTGTTGTAAGCCCGTTTTAGAGCTATGTTTGAATACAGGTCCAAAAAAGCAGTGCAGCTTTCGTCTCGGCAAATGTTCAACCGACCAGTTTTCAGTCTAAGAGTATTACTTGAGAAGACTTACGAGTATGCTTTGCCGACCTGCAGTTGTTGGTGGTACTTTTGAGCTGTTCGAATATGGTTTAAGATCAAGTCAAAAAGCAGCCTTGCAATTACAGTTTAAGTGAATGAATAACTTTTTTCAAGTCCATTAATTCCACGTTATATGTAAGTCCTGACCCTTCCTGAAAGATTTCTATTTTAATTGGAATTGTGCGGCAGCTTAATTCCTCAGTACTTAATAATGTTTCGAAGCCAGATAAAATTTGTGTGTTAATACTAATTGGTCGTCCTAAATCCCCAAAGAACTGGCTCCTAACTACTGTGGTAATTCTATGATTTAGCATGAGGGGAGAAACTGTAGGTTAATGAGAACTAACGTCCCGGGTCATCACGGGATCAATGGAAACGAGATTGCCGATGAACTAGCTAGGCATGGTTCAAAAAAGGCATTCGTAGGGCCCGAACCTACCTTGGGACTACCCACTTCCTTGATTGGGACGTCCGTCGACGTTTGGGTTTCCCAATAGCACAATTAGAGATAAGCATTGCCTGGTAGTACAATGGACCAGTTTTGGAGTCTAAGCGCTCCTGTGCAATGTATCCCAACCTCCAACAAAAAAAGGCAATATGTAATGATCATAAGAATACTCGTGTAATACACAAGTCGTTACAAAATCTGGTTTAAGGCAGTTTCGAGCAGTTACTCCCTACATTGTTGGCAAACACGCAATAAATTTCCTGAGAACTTCTCAGAGTTCAATGTTGAGACATCAGCATTGTTTTTAATGGCAAAGTCTATTAATAGCCTCCAAGGTGTCTCGTTCCTTCTCACCAAACGGAAAGAGTCGATTCTTTCATCAATATCGTCTCTGCAGTCGCGTGTGTTTTCTCAGTTGTTTGAACAAGATCCAGTTGAAAATTCTCACTTCACGAATGTGAGTCATAACGAATTGTAACAATAACGTCAATTTACTCAAACATCTTAAATTCCACCCACAATCACATCTGTGTCAAGAAACAAACTCCACCTCATTTGACAGAGACCATAATTTCTATTTTGCGGCGAGAAGTGAAGAGCAAACACGGTAGTTGCAGATTGCTTCCACCAAATCAAATTAATTCTTAATCTAATCAGAGTTCAGACAGCACGTACTTATATCCAAACAACATCGGCTCACGTTCGGTGCTAATTTTTGTGGTAATCAAGTTATTAGCTCGTAAAATGAGCTTTTCACTAGTCACCGCGGACTGCCGGCTTGAATGCGAACGAGAGTTTGTTTGTGATATTATCAGAGAAACGGTAGCCAACAGTGGACAGCTTATCTGCGGATAGGGCTTCATAAACTTAACTACTGCAAGGTCAATCAGGCTGAAGGTGATTAATTTGTGCTGCTTGGCCAACTAAGCGGAACCTCGTCTGTGTCTGGAGATGGGCGAGACTATGGGAGTGACGTGTAATTGCTTCTGAAATCGGAGCCAGAATGGTTCTGAGGTACTGGCGAGACTTTTGATTTCTCCGTGATGCAATTATCTCCAAATGGAGAATTTCAAAGTTGCTTTCTAGAACCCTGTACAGTGGATGTTATGACGTGCTTCTGCTCGAAGAGAAAGTTGAAGTTGTTTGGAATTTTTAGAGGTTACACATTACATTACAGTAAAGATTTATCTATTCTTAATTGTGAGATACAGTTAAATCCATATTTTTTTAAGAATACGATTTCTTTTCTGAATTTACATACATCCTTCCTGACCTATCTTCGTTCACTGGACGGCGATCGCGATGAGATTTCAGTTCAGAAGTGGGAAATCTCTCGGCCACCTGGCATAAAAAATATTCTATCGGACTTAGTTCAAAGATACAATTATATATATGGACATCATATTTGTGATGATTTTGGTTTTTTTGCGGTCGCCATGTAGTAGAGGTGTGTTAACCTATGCGCCGAAGATGCCAGGTTTGATTCCCATACCGAACGCCTTGCATTTTTCATGGAACCACCTGTTTCAAGTTGCTGACAACAGTCAAAGGGTATTAAGTATCTATTGGCAAAAAACTGTAGGGCCCCTCAACCCGTGAAAATAGGACCCCATTCTTTGTGGGCCGTAGTGCCATTCAATTATTATTTTATCATATTTTTAAATTGAAAATTGTCGTGAGGTTTTTCTTTGTAAATTTAAGAACGGCATGAAAGAGTTTGAATAAAAGTCGCCAGTCTACAGAGGAATTGCTAGGAAACACACTGAAAGGTCACGACAACTTGGTTTCCGTGGCTGAAAAAAACAAAAAAAAAACAAAAAAAAAACATCAAGAATTGACAGATGTCTTAGGTAGATTACAATCATCTGAAATAAGTTGAATATCCTGACCATTGTCCACAAAGTGTTCATTTATCTTGCACAATTTGACCGCTATTGTGACAACACCGTGGCTTTGGTTAAACTATTGTATGGAATGGTTCGAGCTAATCTAACCCATTTGAAGCAGAGGTTTCTAATTCCATAGAAGAGTATTTTGGGAATGACTCTAATATTTATGTTATAAAGTCGGCTTAAAAAATCAGTCATTAGAACACGACATCACATCTTTGGCCCACTTTTTCCGCTATTTCAACATAAAATGCTTAAATGAATTAGCCAGTTGCCTTCCTCCGCTTCTTCCTTCCTCCCGCAATTCACGCTTAGCTAGGAATGCCAATCAGTCCACTTTGAAGCCTCCTTTCTGGCGCACTGTTACGTTTAAAGATTATTTTTCTTTAGTCGTACCACAAGAATATGAAAAGTTCTTGTTCAGTTTAATATTTCCCCTTCATAGCCAGCCAGAAGTATTTAAAACCAAAGTGCAGTGATATCTCCTCTCCCTCTCTTCCTCTATACCTTTGGCCCTTTCTGTGACTTAATTCCGAACACTTAAAAGTAAAAAATAAACCCTCTAGTTCGCGCGAGTTATAAACATTTTGAAAAAAGAAAAAAAAAATTTTTAAATAATATCAGATATCCAAAGTTGAAACAGGTGACTTTAGAAATTTAAACATTGCGTTGCATATTTTTTACCAAATCAAGGTATGATTTTTCAATAAAAAAAAAACCTTGCGGGAAGTTTTATGACTCAAGTTTGATTTAGCGACTAGCAAAAAGAAAGCAAAAAAGTATCATGCCTCCGACTGTCGTGTCTGTCTAGTAAGCACAGTTTCGATTGCTCATACCTTTAAAACGGGCGTCTTTAATGTCATACGATATGGATACTCCGTTATAGTTGTAAACACTGGCTGCAATAAAAGTTGCAAGAATAGGTGTATCTTCAATAGCTCTTGGATGAGCTAAAAAAGGCGATGCATTTATTTGACTATAAAACAGTTGACAACAGTAAATATTCTCTGACGTGGAAGAACACTTTAGTTCGGCCGACTTATTGATGAACGTCGAGGTTTGTCCATCTCTGAAGGGTACAATGTTAACTGATTTGATAAGATTGTGCAAATACCCCTCGAAAACACTCTTTATTGTGGAATGCAGATAAACACAAGTTCCACTTGAAATCAATTGAAAAAACTAGATGTATAAGACTTCATACATAAATATAAACCCAAATCTATTTAGGTAAAGAGTAACCTCAAGGCTCTATTGTCGGTCCACCCCTTTTTTCTCTCTACGTTAATGATTCATGTACGTTATGTTTCTGCGACATCGTCCATAAAAGTGCACGGTAAAGATGTTCAAATTCACAAAAGCTATAGCATGGGTGCTTAATTGAAGACTGCGTGTGTAGAGCGTATGGACTACACTGTTCCAGCTCAAATCCAAAATAGTGGGGCAATGAAACAGATGACGCCCAGAGATCGAATGGCGCACAGAATTGGAGAATGAGCTCAACCAACTTGTATTGTGAAATTGGAGGCAGTTGGCTTAAGATTGTGCAAGTGCGAGAGGTTTTATTGTTAAGGCCCACGTCCACCACGGGCTCTAGCGTATATATAGGAAAGGAAGACGAGCTTTCCATTCTGTATTTGAATATAAGAAGTTCTTTATACTCTGGATAGAAATCTACTAGTGCTTGAGGCCATATCCTCAATGTATGGCAAAATGGCTCAAAGGGGTGTTTGTGTTTTCTTGGCGATGTCTCATTTATTCGAAAGTAATGTCCAATATAAGCTGTAAGTGCGATAAATGAAATTGGCAACAAAGCTCTTGTCGTTGTAACAAAACAAGGTGGCAATGAGATGATAAACAAAAATCTAAAAGACGGTCTTGGCAATATTCACTTAATTGCAGTGACTCATGATTATCAGATTTACGAATTTAACGTTTACTAGACAAGCGCTAGCTAATCCACATCACGAATCAGAAATGCGAAAACCGGTTTTAAACGGGGATTGCCTGAGAAACCGATATCAGGATTATACGGCAAAGAAAACAAAAAAAAGAGCTAAAGCATGTTTATTCAAATAGATATGAACTTGAACTCACAATTTATGTCTGGTTTGGTGGAAGAGAATAGAAAACTGGTTGTAGACATCTTCGAGATTATAAACGAGTTATTCTAAGTGACTCTTTACAATGGATAATCTACCTCTGTAGACTGCTGTTGTTCTGCAAATTGTCATTGTTCGCTACAATTCAACAATGATAGACTCAATCAAGGCAAGAAATCTAACATTTCTGTATAGTTCTTAGTTGCTCATGATGAGGCCTTTGCACGTTGAAAGATCCTGCCTTTTCAGTTAGAGCACAATTTAGAGGGAGTCTTTACGGATTGGCGCTTATAAAATTTGGACTGAATACCTGATATTTTGTATATTTTTAAAGCACTGTTCTGTTTCCGGCTGCTGACAACAAAATCGGTTTTAAAATTGTTAATGAGAAGCTTCTCCTATACTAGTGAGAAAACAAAGACACGCCCAATACGAATAGAAGATGCAGAAGAAGCTAGGCTCTTATTCCTTGTGGACTGCAGCGCAGCCCAATCATTTCTTTTATGAAAATCCTTCCCTGGAAATGTCACTTTTCTTATGGTATTTGTTGATATTCGTGTCCATTGCGATCTATAAAATTGATCACACAGATCTTGAATACAGGATCTTGGACACGTAATCCTTAGAAGAACAATTTAACGTTCGTAGCGTCAGCCGATCGAAAAGTCTTCGCATAAGAGCCATTGGGACAACGCAACAGAGGACGGCCCAGGCTAATGTGGCGCACATAAGTGGAGAAGGACCTCAACCAACTTCGAGTGCGCAACTAGCGGCAACTGGCGAAAGATCGTGCTGGCTGGAGAGGCATGTTGGTTGAGGCCCAGGTCCACCCTGGACTGTAGCGCCACAAGAAGAAGAAAAAGAAGAAGCGTCAGCCGATCGTGGTATTTCTGCAAAAAGCATAGTCAACGAATTATTTGGTTAAACGAAAACTCTAATAAAATATATGAACTTGTTCAATTAATTCCTCGAAAGGAGTATAAGGGAAGAAGAAAAAACAGACCTGAAGATCTGAACTCGATCTGAAAGGAAGGATTTTTGGTAAAACTAATTTACCTGTGCCCAAGAAAAAGGTTCCATCCTACTTATCGGAATTAAACAACACTTCTTTCAATACCCCCTGGCAACAGTTGTTTCGTTTCCTACTACATAATGGATCAATGTGCGTTCTTGCAAAGCTTATTGGCACACGTATATACCTTCAAAGAGAGTCCGTCGCTACATGATAGTAGTCCCATTACCTTACCTAACCTATAAACCTATGTGAATAAACACTTCCAAAACCGTACAATTTCTTCATTTTTTTTCTTTCCTCAAGAATTCTCAATTGCAAAAGAAACAAAGCAACAAAAAACAACTTCCAACCACAACAAAATAGGTCGTTAGAAATAGCGTGTCGTTTTCGTACATGCTCTAAAAGCTTCATAAAATTTATTTCAAATATACGTAAGTAACCATCGAGTACGTTTACTAATTATCATAATATGCAGAGAGACTTTCACCCTTAAAACATCCATCAGAGAAGACATGCAGTGCCGTCCACACCCATGGTCCGATAAGAAAGTTTTTCGAGGCAGGCAACAGCTAATTTTACCACAGCGATAGCTTAACTGACCTATGCCTGCTAATAGTGCTAATTCAATTATCAGACGTGAATTTGGTGGAAGTGGACACCTAATGCAGCCTAAATTGACTCTGCAGACAACTCATATTCGAATTATTAGAGGGAATGACATGGAGGAAGAGTTGTGCATTTCAGTGAGCTGCAGACATTTGCAGGGTGCACACACCACCCCTGTGAACGATTTTTTTTTATCGTTGACCACAAAGTCCCTTATCGCTTTTAAGTAGATTCCCCTGAGTAACAATGAGTTTATTGTTTGGTTGCCCTGACAATGGAAATTTAGTAAACGTACTTAAACTGGTGAACAATGCACATGAGATACAGTTTGTAAGCACAGGCACCCAAAGGGTGTGGTGCACTTGAAATGTTTCAAAACGCAATAAACAGTTCGCCTATCACGCTTCGTTTCATCGTTATTGCCGCATGCACCGCAACGTACACGAAACACAACTCAGCGACTGTTAAACCAGGAAATAGCATAACTCTTCGCTCTACATTCGGCCGCGTAGTGTGTGCAGTAACCGTCGCCGCGTTGACTATCCGCGACAAACCATACCCACTGGGTAGTTGTTTTCTTTTTTGCACAAAAGATATTCACGGAATCCCTTTGGACTATGAATCACACTTCAGTGGGTTTTACCCGCGGTGTAGTATGGGCAAATCGAGTTTCCCAACCAAACCACTGACACCTCTTGCGGACTCGGTTATGAAATGGAAACACAAAGTAGACCAAATCATCTTCGCCAGTCGATTGTGCCGCCTCGCCTCTTCCGATCGTCCCGACGGCCACGATTCGTGAGAATGCACTCGGTAATGGATGGACTATTTTTACACACATAGATCGGCGTCGAACGCCTTCATACGAAGCACCTTTGCCCCACACACAGGCGAATGCAAAATCAGCAAAAACAAAAACAAATGAAATGAAAAAGAAAAAAAAGGGAAAAACAAACTGGTCGACCTCCAAAACAGGTCAGATGTCTGTCAGCAAACTTGTTTCTGTTCTTTCTTGCAGGTACACCTCCTCACCTCAGCCACAGCATCTTGGGTTAGGGGCACATGGCGACGACAACGACCAGGTTGTCGCTTTCAACAAAAGCCGAATCGAATCGATGTGTTGCGAAAAACCTGCAGCCGTATGTTTCATTGCGTGTGCCCGCGATGTGATGTGGAAGTGGATGTGGATCATTCCAAGGGATATTTTTAGAAAATTTCATTTGACTTGCCTTTGTTTTCATTCTCATTCCGCGCTGGGGGCGTGAGTGTGTGTGCTGCTTTCCAGAGAAACCGTTTATAATTGAATTACACTGAAGCCGAGGGGGAAGTCTGCGAAGAAAATGTCGCTGAAGTGGAATAAATTTTGCCCACATATTGTTTTCCGAAGTCCGCCAACCGTCGCTTAGCTGGGAAGCGAAAATATGCAAATTTGACACACAACCGGACGACCGAACTGAAGTCACCAGCCAACGGAGGCATGAATGGGGAGCGCGGAGCTTGGCTTTGACTTGTTAACTCGTTAGCAGGGCTTTAGCGAAATTAACACACCGATTCAAAGAAAGTCGAAATGCGCATCTTTTTGTAATTTAATTCGAAACGACTCACCCGCAAAATATTAGTTTGCAGTAGTTCCCCAGATTTCTTGATGATTTCTTTCTCCGATTTCTATGATAGAAAACTGTGTGCTGCTGCTGCTGTATCGCTGGAGATATACTTGTTCCGCTGCCTCCGCTGATACTGGTGGCGGAGAAGTTCTGTTGATACTCAGATGTTGGCGTCGTTGTTGCTGATGACGATGATGGCAGTGGTACGAGTGTGACACGTTCTCTGCTACGATCATTTCTGAGACGAACCTGTCCGGTTTGTCTGCTGCTGCTGCTGCTACCGCGACGAAGACCGAATAGTCTACTGACGGCACTGCCGTCCATACGTTTGCTGTGCCCAACACCAATACCATCGCCACTGCCACCTCCAACACCACCACCATTACCGGTTGCTCCCGCAGATGGATGTATTAATAGTTCGGTCTCTGAGTCACTCATTTCAAAGTCTCGCAATTGCATGTCCATTGAAAAACGCTGAACAATTTCTGCTGGACTGTGCTGCTTCGCCCAATGGATGGGTGGATGGGTGGTGTGCTCCTTGGTGTCCTCCTCGTCCTTCAAGTGTGATGGACTAGAGATGTGCGTTGTGCATTCTATAAATCCTTTTCAATTGATTCTGTGTGCGATTGTTGTGGTTGTTGTTGTGCGATATGTGGAGTGATCTCTTAATGATTTTCACCGATTTGACCGCGGAAAATGTTGATTTTCCATTTGACCCAGTGCTTCCAGCTCGGAGGATATCACGTTGTTCGACTTACGAGGCTTTTCAATGAGGGAGTTAATTAATTGGAATCGTCAGAATAGATAAGAAACTACACAGGCGATACTATTTTCTTGAACATTTTTTCTCTCTTCGTCTTTGGAAGCTTTTTTTGCCTTCTTTTGCTTTAGTAATTTTTGACAGTTGGTGTGTTGTTGGTGCCGGGTGGGGGAGACGATAGTTGTGAGAGAGAAAGAAAGAGATAGAGTGACATACCGAACAGGTGAATGGGGGAATAAATGTGGGGAAAAACTGAAACTAAACGAACGAATTTTTATCGTGGGTGGGGACGTTTATGGCGTTGCCAAGAGAATTGAATTAGTGAAAGGAAGAGGAAAATTATACTTTTTGGAAAATTTTGACCGTGTCTACTGTTCTGGATTCGTTTTCTCCGGACATGCAGGCTTTAAGTAAAGCAAAGGCTTTGGAGCCCTTACAACTTGAGGTACACACATCAAATTATTCAAGACCTACACAAAGTCGAATTCAAAACAACCAGGAATAGAGAAACCGTTTCAATTTAAATAGTGAAACCTTCCGCTTTGGACAAAACTGTAGCACCTGTGTGGAACTACAGCTTCCATGTGGAACCACTCTTTTTGTGGGACAGTCTTTGAGTGAAAGCACACGTTTTATATTTCGGGAATTATTCGGTGCATCTTCAAGCTAATTTCTTTTTAAATCACACGCCTAGCTTTGCATATTACGACACAAAGTTCTAAACCCAAGCAACTGTTCACGATTCTGATAATCGTTGTGTTTTACTACAGGCTTTCGGGGGCTGCAAACGTTATCTTAAGTTCGAAATTTGTGCGACATGTCCCCATCCAAGATGGACCTCGGCTTCTAGTGAAAGAAAATGAGTAGAGTTAATATCCTTACAATATAATCCAGGACTTCCTGTTACCGGAAAGTACCAGTCTTAGAAATAAAAAATAAAATAAACATATTCGAATTTCGAAAATCTTTCGAAAAAAAATCTATTCAATTGGCAACTCCATCAAACATCTTCGTTAAAAGTGCGCGAAAAAAATGTAAACAACTTCGAATGCGCATATCTATCAGCTTGAACTTACATTTCCACTTCGCATCGGAATGCAACAAACAAGCAGAGGAAACGAGAAAATATCCCCCAGATAAGTTCCAGCACACGAGAGCAAAAAAAAAGGAAAATATTCCCAAAGTCCACCTTCACTGTGGTGTAGTGGCCCGCACCAGTGAAAGGTCTACCCCATAAGTCCAAAGAGTGAAAGTGTTAAAATCCATTCAAAAGAATTCAGTGAGAAAGTATTCCGTCAATCCGTCGTCCCCTGCAATGCTTAATCTCTTTGGAACCACAAAAAAGATGAAAGGCTATAAGATTACCGATAACGCGAGGACGAAGAAATATGGCATCGGAGCAAACTCCCTCAAAATGCTGCTGGACAAGGCAAAGCTCAAGTTTCCTGTGAGTACATTCATTCGCATTTGTTTCGTTTTTATTTCTAACACTTTTCAAGTCTGCTTAAGGAATTTTCAAGAAATTGCGTCTCAAAGAATCGACAAGGACGAATGTCGAGGCTGTCCCCTCTTGCACCCCGCAAACATACCATATATCAGCGATTTTTCAATGTCACTATGATATAGAAATTTTCTGCTCTCGTATTCCCCACACTTTTCCGAGGACTTTCTTATTGTTGTTGCGCACTGAGAAGTGGTGTCAAGTTAACCTGTTGCTGCCTCCACACGAGAGTTTGTGTGTTGTGTGTACAATTAAAGGAATGTGTATCTGTTTTCGTAACATAGCGCCGTATCCTTGTCAAGGTTAATTCCATATGCACACAGGCACACACAATGTGGAGCAAGGACATTCAACTTTTAACTCATCGCGTTGTCCTTTTGCACATGCTGCGCCGTTTGTGAATGTTGGTCATGGTCACTAGGTTGAGTTATGTTTTCGGAGCATCATCTCATCTTTTTTTTTTTTGGGGGGGGCAGCGGGAGAACGAATTGTTGCTTTCGTAGACCTTGTGCTGGGAATTCGAGGTTTCTAGGTTTCTGTGTCAACTGCGAATTGAATTCGTATTTGGATGCATCGATTGCACTGGTTGTAGTCTTAATGAAAATAATTGATTGCCTAAGAAGGAGATGCATAAGAATTCAAACTCATTCCGGAGCTCGGTGCAAGTGTTGTGCAATCAAAGTAGACGAATGGATTGGAAGTTGCTGTGCTGTGTGGAATTTTTTGATGGTGATGGGACGAATTGCAATTACATGAGGCGTATTGTGTTGATTACGGACAGACCTGATTTTAGAAAGGACAGTGATTGTAAGTCGGAAAAAAGGGTCATCCAGTATGTGTGTGTTTGTGATTCTTGTCCTGATGAAGGACTGGATATGGGGACACATTCGTTGCATTTTTTTTACGTGGATTTCATCTTGTGCATTATAGAATTTTTGAAAATTGTAATGAGCATTGGTGTTGTGTTATTGTCTGGATATTGTCAGATAAGAAAGATGTCCTACACACTTATCACAGGAAACATCGCATGTCGGTATAAATCTAGAGAAGGAAGCGAACCTCAGCACAAAGGAGGTGACGGGCCGTAGGCAGAGAACATAAGACGCTGTTACAGAGTTCATGGTTCATGGTTCATGTTAGGAGTATGTTATAGATAGTTTAATCAGTGCCATCGCTGATTTGGCTTAGTGACGATATCTCCCTTACTTTGCAGTAGGTCTTTATTCTCTAAAAAAAATTAAATTTCATAAGCCGTTATGAACTTTTTCACATTCACATATTTTGTTTATACCTTAAGGTAAAATACTGTCGCATATATCTCTCCACCGATGGATTTGAAGTCTCTGACGAGGATTACTTTCAGTCCATAGAGCCACAAACGCTGTTCATCGTAGCTGGCCCCGATGAAATCATTACAACTGGTAACTAAATCCCACCACCAAGGAGACCACAAATCTTAAATTTATTTTCTTTCAGATTCTGATTTTGAATACGAAAAGCTGCGTCAAACATCACCACTGCTGAAGGTTGCTGACATTATTTATGAGTTCATCGAGCGGAATCCGGAGAAATTCAAGCGAATGATCTGCGAATACGAGAAACGAAAGCCGCAGCCGGACACTGAGAAGACCCATTTGAGCCTGCGAAGCGAGCACTCCGAATGGTTCGAAGGACAGGAGGAACGCTGCAACTCAAAAGAGGAAGCAATGTGTCGCCGAGCACAGGATCGGATTCGCGGTTACTACTACAAGACAAAGGATGAACTCACACGGAACAAACTGTACCGCAGCAACGCCAAGGCTCGTGTGATATTCGATAGGATTCTGGAGAAATTCCGCTACCTCCTGATAGGCTGTGATTACTTTTCGATGATTTTCGACAGGAGTTGTAAGAAGAAACACGAGTTCCTGCAGACGGGTGACGAGCCCGACGCTAGGCCGCTGCCCAACAAGCGTTTGAGACAAATAATCAAAGAGTACACCACCAAGAACGAGCTGCTTGATGAGTGGTCTGTGTCGCTGTGCAGTGATTTAGGCGACTTTTACTGTCAAGGCCCCTACAGCGAGAATCAACCGTGCTCGAAGGATCACTGCATCAATCCATACGCATCAAGGGAGAACCTCATACTCTTTCAGGTGTGGAACCTGGATCACCAGATCGAGTTGTCGCGCACGATATTGCCGTCGCTGATAGAGAATGTGCGAGACTTGGTGGAGAATCCCGATCAGAAGTGTCCCATACACAAGAAGCGTGTGATTGACATCAGTGTGCTGGAGTACTTCCTGGAGATTTTTAGTCTAAAGAACCTGAAACTGGTGCACATTGTTTGTCACGAGAAGGTCCAGCGTTCGAATACGTCGAATGGCCGGTTGATTTGTGAGAACTGTCATGAGTACAAAATAGTTAAGGAGCTCCTGGATGTTTCCTGTCCCGAGGAGGTGGATGCTTGTTGATGACTTTTCTATTGCGAGGGCATTTGATTCTTTTAAAGACTGCGTTCTCTCAGAGGTTCTCATTTCTCTTTTTCGATTCAACATTTTTTGAGTATTTTTCTCTCAGAGGATACATGGTGGGGATGCACGCTTAGGAGGGCTTTAGTGGAATTGACTGATTTGATTAGAGTGAATTGTAGCTTTTTTGGGGGGTTTTTTGCTCTGGTTTTTGATTATGGCTTGTTTGCGTGACTTTTCTGGACTTGGTGCATGCGTTCACTTACATTTACTTGGGCTTCCTTTAAAGCAATATCGTAGATTAAGAGTCAGTTGTTCAGTTTATGAATTGTATTTATTTACACAAACTCCAAAGTTTAAAACAGTGGTGTTAAGAATATATTTTTGGCAATGTTACCTGAGACCATATTTATTATCTTTTAAGTGATAGAGTTCCTGGGATGGTAGTTTCAAGCTTTCAGCATTTTCTGAAAAGTAGAAAGCAACTTGGGGTTGACACACCCTTTTTGGAAAAGAACCAAGACGTGCATTAAATTCTGTGACCTTTCTTCCATTATTGTTGTTCGACTCCTGTAACATCCAAGTAGAGGAAATTCGCTCCGAAGTATTCTCTCTAATCCAGAGTCTCTTTAGATTCTGCGGATGAGCGCGGCTTCCAGCAAATATTTCTGGAAGTTGCGCACCAGCGCATGGGATCTGGGAATTCATTCAATTAACTGCAGTATTTACACAATCCCTCCTCTTATTACCCTATTTTCTTATATTATGTGTTTTCTAGCCTACTTATCCGTATAAGATTTACAGGTTTCGAGATCTGGGTTAGATTGACCTCAGAGGTTTTTGGCCGGTCTCAATGTGAAAAGAGCTTGTTTTCAGTCTAATGCCTTATTAGTTCTCTTTGCTTCCTTGAATTTTCTCTAAGGACGTGTTTTTCTACAATGCAGAATGGATCAGAGCCTCTGAAGGACTGTCCATCTATTGTCGCATAAACATATATCCGGCAGGATCTTACTCTATTTCTTCTATTCAGGTCTTTCTTACACAAGTTTTGATCTGATAATTAAGGAGTTTAGTGCCATGATGACAGCCCAACTATCTCACTATGTCGGAGTTGGTGTAGTTTCTGTCCAGAAAGATTAGTCTACAGCAACAATTTTCGCTTGGAAAATGCTGGTGAGTCTGCTTATGGGTTCGGAGGAGTACTTAGTCCTGGGTCCAAATATCCCCGACCGAGTTCCTTCACCTTGCCTGCTTTTCAGCCTTACAGGG
Organism: Eristalinus sepulchralis; assembly: GCA_944738645.1. NCBI lineage: Eukaryota > Metazoa > Arthropoda > Insecta > Diptera > Syrphidae > Eristalinus > Eristalinus sepulchralis. Next base: position 10,689,514 of record OX122886.1, read on the forward strand.
GGGCGTTCTTTAATGTTTCCTACTTTCATTTTGTGTGTCCGCTTAAATGACTTGTACTCGAATCGTGTGAATAAGAGCCGAACTTCGTTCAAAAACTTTTATCACATTCCCCTGCACAGAGAGGAAATTCGTTTCTAAGCACATACAAACTTCGCAGATCCTTTTCGTGTCTTTAAATCCCCACCACCGTCACTTGAACAGAAGCCAGTTCTCAATACATTGACTTTGTTACTTCTCAATCCTTGGATTGTGGATTCATTGATCCATTTTATTTGTTGCTGTGAGAGCTGGTGAAATTCTTTGGAAATTTAATTTCCAAATTGTAAGACCTTGGATCAGGCAGAAGCGGATGATTTTTGATTAGTTCATCGAATTGATTCAATGTAAGGCCCTCGTCCCCAGCAAGGTTGTCTTTAGTTTTCTCCTTTCTTTACATATGTGCAGTTTAGAAAATAAATTTGTTTTTTTTTTCCAGGACAATCAAAGTTTATTTCAATTCCATTTTGTTCTGTATTAAGCTAGCGATTATTGAAGGATCGGAGACAGCGCTGTAGCTGCATTCCATTTCTGACCACTTCGGGCACAGTGCTTTTAGTAGTCCTATCGAGGATTTGGTATTCATCTTCTTTCACCCGTGGGCTGAAATAAAAAGGCACTTTTGGCTGAAGCGTGTTGTCTATATAAAACAATTAGAAGATTGCCCAAGTTAACGCAAATACATAGTTTGTCTACTTTTAGTAATTCCGTTCACTTAATTCCTAAACGAAGAATAAATTTAGAAACTACTTAAAATTTCTAAAGACAGCGTGCATTTCACTCGTTGCATTTCGTATTCAGTGTAAAGATGAATGGCGTTGACGTTGCAATTTCGACGACGGATGTTTGCTTCAGCTGACTTGCTGACACGATAGAGTGCCTGAGATGTGTTGGATTCGCTGGCGCTTTCTTTTTGCAGTGTGAATATTGTCTTGTATTAATTTCAAAGCGGGTCAGTGTAGTTTTTTGTCTTCCACACTACATATACGTATTTCTACATCTAGTAGAGATCGAAGTTTTGACTTCTGGTTCATTGTTCCTATCCGACAGTACCATGAACATGATTAGCCTATTATTTTTCCTTCGAAGGTTCCAATATACTGCTTTGCAGATTTATTTGTTGTCTATTTATCGACTCCGTAAGGACACTGTTAGGTTCAAGGTTTGTTGGTCATGATTTTCATAGTTTATGTTTTTTGATGCAAATGTTATTTTATTGTACGTTGAATTTCCGTCTTTTGCGGAGTTCGAGTTTTCCCACAAGGTAAAGACGTAAGTTACATTTACGACGGATCTATTTTTTGGGCTAGAACATATATTTTGCTTCACTCCGAGACCAGCTCGTTTCGCCTTTTTGAGAATTGAATTTATACGGACACCCTGGGAATGCACGACGATATTAATGTCGTCTTCGTAACTACTGAGTTAATATTTATTTTTGATCTGTAGATGATTCTGTCTTTGGAAAACGTCCGCGCAATCCGTTCCAGAACGAAATTGCTTAAGATACTCGACAATGGATTTCCTTGCCGGTTCGTAGTGCTTCACAACCGGATGAAATTTCGATCAATGCTTCAATCATTTTGTACGATCAACGAGGTGTGTATGCGGTTGGTTGTGTGTACCGGTTAGACAATCGGAGATCTTTGAAAGCAGTACCAATTAGTGACATATAATTTGATGTAAACCTGCGTTCACGCAGGGTTTTGTAGGCTTTGTTAGATACAACTTTAATTTAAACATCCTTTATCCGATTCTCTCTTTTGACCAGATCGAATTACCAGAACAGATTTGAACAAAAGCCCTTTCTGCTGCCTTTCAGTCTCGACAGTCTTGTGCCGCCTATGTAGACACAAGAATGTGCATCTGTGATGACTTGGTTTCCAAGGAGTAGTTTCTAGATCTTCTCTTTAATAATTAATAACCAAAAGTTGATAAGTTTCGTATCCTACTAGAAATTCGTCAGTTCGTCTAAATTTGTAACTTTTCCTTGTTCTCTTATTGCGCTTTTGCTTTGAAGCTTCACTACACAGAACGTACTTCGTACTTCAATTTAACTGAATTACTGCTTCGTTGCAGACTATTTGTGTGCAACGATTGGTCATCTAAACGTAATCCAAAAAAATACGTTCTGTGTTGAAAGGCTTCTATTTCCACTTCCCCGCTTCTGACTCTATTATATACAAAAAAACAAAGACATCCATTTACATTCCATGGATATTTTTTAAGAAATTCCATGCATTTTAGGAATCTGTAGCTTTATTGTTGGTTATAAAAAATAAAAAACAAAAAATGAAGACAAACGTCTTGACATGCAATAATTTTACCAACAAGTAGTCTGTAGCAGAAGTAGTTGTAGCAAATTAGAATAAACAACCTAGATGCATATATTGTTACACGTATGTAGTTGCAAATGTTTGTTGCTTATTCAGTGAAATTGGAAAACAATTCACACACCTAGTAGTTGTACGCTAGTAACCTTCCTTCTCTCATTCGCCACAAGCAGATAGACGACCTCGACCGCGTCGTTGTCGTTCGAGCAAAGTAGTAAATCATTTGTTCGATGTGTTCAAAAAGACAAATTTTTCTCCAAGCAAACAAAATGATAATGTTTCACAACTATTTTTGAAAAAAGAAGAAAAAAAAAAAAAAAAACAAAGAAATGAAAATATTAATCAAAACAGGAAAATTAATGAACAATCTGTTAGTTTAGATGAAACTGTTGCAAAGATAAAATCTATTGTTAAACGCATATATTTACATTGTATTGTTAAAGCCAAATAATTGTAAAATGAGGAAATATATAAAATATACAGAAATTAGTTGTACATGCATGTCGATCATGAATAAACTAAACTGTTAGTTAAAGAATCATTTTAATGTTTTTTTCATTGCAGCTTGATAATGTACTCTATAGTCGATTAGTAGATAGTAGCCCATTTTTTTTCTAAAAAATGGAAATTGTACTAATTCCAATTTAATTGCATAATCTTAATTCAAAAGTAAAGGGGTTTGGAATAAGGCCTTGACAAGTTTTATTTAAAATACAACGCAAACTATTCGAGATTTTGTCTTTTGTCAAAACATTTACGAATGGAAGTCCACTTCATTCATATCGCCACCGCAGGCACGTTTGCAGCGGTTGATTCTTTGGGTTAAATTTTCAATGACTAGGGCACAAATTTCATTCGAAACGGCCGCTATTTCGTGTTCAGTGTTGGCTCTGAGCTCTTTCAACGTCCTCTGCTTGTTGGCATACAGCAGTGATTTGAAGTTAGAGAAAGCAAGATCGTTGCGCTTGATATTTCAAAAGCATTTGACAAAGTCTGGCATCAGGCTCTCTTGTCGACAATGCGTGCTTATGGAATCGATAAGTCTCTTCTTCAATGGATTAGAAATTACCTTTCGAACCGTTCAATACAAGTCGTGCTGGATGGGTTCAAGTCTGATATCCACCATATTAATGCTGGTGTTCCCCAAGGCTCCGTTCTGTCTCCAACACTCTTTCTCATTTTCATAAATGATCTCTTGTCTGCTACTTCTAATCCTATTCACTCCTTCGCTGATGACAGTACCCTCAGCTTCTCATATTCGTTCCTTGGCTCACGTCCCTGTACTTCGGCCGTAGACTTGGAACGGCAGCGTGTGTTAAGCATATTAAATTCCGACCTTGACAGCATAATCGCTTGGGGTACAAGAAATAGAGTGGAATTTAATGCTTCCAAAACTCAGTGCTGTCAACTGTCACTCAAGCGTTCCGAAAATAACCAGCCGTTATCCATGGCCGGCGTCGGCGTTGTTGAAAATGAAAAACTTTCCATCCTCGGTATGTTTATCAACTCAACACTTAGTTGGAACGATCAAATAGTTGAGGTCGCCAAAAATGCTGCGAAATGTCTAGGTTTCCTAAAACGATGCCAAAAATACTACAATTTACAAGGCCTACATCCGCCCTAAGCTTGAGTATAAAGCTCCTGTCTGGTCTGGTGCTCCCAAGACCTCCCTGCACCTACTGGATAGCATCCAAAAGCGAGCGATAAAACTTATAGCAGATAACAATATTGCGAAGTCGATTGACTCGTTAGAATACCGACGTAATGTCGCGTCTTTGTCATTGTTTTATCGCTATTTCAATAAGAAATGCTCAAACGAATTAGCCAGCTGCATTCCTCCCCTTCAAAAATTCACCTCGCTAGGAATGCTCATCAGTTTACCTTTGAGTCCATCTTCGGACGTACAGTAAAGTATAGAGACTCGTTCTTTAGCCGCACCACACGAATATGCAATGCTCTTCCCAGCTCAATATTCCCCCCTCATTACAATCTACAGACATTTAAAACCAATGTACACCGGAACCTCCTCTCCCTCTCTTCCTCTATACCTTCGGTCCGTGCTGCGACTTAAATCCGGTCACTTAAGGGTAGTCGTAACACCTTTAGCGAGCGCCAACTATAAAAAAAAAAAGAAAAAAAAGTAGCCCCACAGAAAATTGTCAAGTGGTGTAAGTCGTACGAACGAGGCGTCCAATCCAAGACTGGGCTATGTGTTGAGGGAACATGCTCTTATCATACTTACTCATTCTTCAATAAAATGAGTTTGACGTGTTCTGTGTGGCTTGTGGTACCATCCTGTCGAATACCACATTTTGCTCAAGTCCATATATTTCAGTTCGGGCCAAAAATAATTGGTAGATATGGTAATCATTGCTTACCATTTACGATAACGCGTCGATTAGTATCGTCGACGAAAGAGTATCACATGCATACCGAACTAAACAATTATTTTTTGTGAATGCAGTGCTGATTGCTGATTGTTGCACATATGAATTTTCAAGAGACCTCTAACGAACCCACTGAACCAAAAATTAGCTTCGTCACTGAATATCATTTCGCGATAAAATTCATCATCTTTACACATCTCCAGAATCCATTTGGAGAACGTACGTCGTTCTCCGTTCGCGATCCATCGGTCTCAATCCTTAAGCTTTTATGGGTGGACATCAAGATCCTTACCCAAAATACGGCAAAAAGTGGTCTGATTTATGCCCAGCTCTTGAGAATCCCGTGGAATTCGAATTGAATTAGATTGCTTGCTACTGACGCCTGAACGGCGGCGATATTTTCAACACTTGAACCAACCCGTTGTCTCACTGACACGGCAACATCACAAAACCAGGCTGATGCAGGCTCAAAATTTAGAATTAAACTTGTCATGGCCTGTCTATTAGGGCGACAAATAAGACCGAAAATTGGAGTTAACGCTCTTCAAGTTGTGGTCACCGACTTCGGATTTTGTTAGAACATTTTCATAACTTGCAGATGTTGGGAGTTCATGTACATGATAGAAATGCTCTGTTCACTGCAGGGATGAATGAGGGACCCTTATTCGTTCCTTGTTCAATAAAAAAATTGACAGTGACAGTTTTTTGATTAGTGAAAGAGTGCTTTCATAAATTAAATTCAAAGTTATCAAGTCCTTTTTGGAAAACGGTTCATTATACCCAAATCTAAATGGGGCGGCGCGCGAATTTCATTACAATTATAATTTTGTAGTCCTGCAATCTACAAAGATCTGGACCTAGCATTCCGCTGTGTGTGCTATTGCTCTCTTACGAGTAGAGGACACTTTTTTAGAGAAACTTTTCATAGGCAACTCGAAAAAAGTGGTGCCGGGAAAAATGCGATTAGCTCACTTCGGGAATCAAACTTGCGACCTTCAGCGTGTGGTACCACTACGCCACGGCAATCACAAGTTTTCATTTCGAGTTCCAATGCCTGTCAAAGCCCGAGAGCATGAATGTGCTGTTGGGAGTAGCCATTTAAAATAATTGTGCCAAAATTTTGTAAAATAAAAACTGCCTCCTCCAGTTTCAACACCAATGTACCTAAAAATCCCGCAAAAATGAAAAGATGTGTTCAATAGGAACTTTCAATTAAAATTTATTTTGGATATTCTGTCTCATACAGTTTTGCTGTAATTGGTGAAAAGTCGTTAAACGTTATCGTGAAATGTGGACAATTTTAACTTAATTTTCTTAGTAATTCAATAGTACAAGCCTATATCATTTTAAAAACGAAACCTTTTCTGTTCGAGTGTTGCTGACACTTGTGCAGCTTATTCCACTTCACTTCAACAATTTTAAGATCCCGGACTGTTAGCTGTATCAAATCTGGTTGTCAAGCAGGTTATATCGACAAATCAGCAGCCCTTTAAAAATTCAGACACAAAATTCAAACCTATCTTAACTTTATAGTCGACTGTAGCCATTTGAATATTACATCTGATAGTCGTATCGAACAGAGATCGTAAAAATAACTTGATTTATGTCTCTCGCTTTTGACATCTCATTGCGATTCAGAACCAGCTTTGGATGTACTCCTTGGCAAGGTTGTCCATTTATCATATCGATTGTATCCATCACACGTCTGCCCGAATTTGATGGACAATTTAATGTTTGATTTGTTTTTTAATGTTTTTGCCGGTGTAACAATTCATTGTGGTGGGAACAATTGTTAGTAGACACAATCTTGGATGATTGTAATTGTCTTTTGAAAAATGCTCCCTGTGACTTTCTTTCGGTAACCGATGTCATCTTTGAAGACGCGTAGTTTGTGATAGAATTTTATAAAGCTTTACAGCGTCCTAAGTCAATCGCTTTTCCTACTATTTGCACGTAGAGATTACGCTATAGTTCAAGGGATTTGACCGGGAAAAAAAGTAAGTATACGCCCTAGAACTTAAACGCACTCCTTCATACATAAAGGGTGATTTTTTAGCTAATATCTTTTTGGGTTGAACAGCTGACGGTCGTTTCGTGTTTTGTTTCACTGTCAAATTTATTATCAAATGCGTGCTCTGTTAAGACAGTTCATCGCGCGCTTCTTCCATTTTATGGTCAGTTCATTCTTGGCTCAATGGGTACGTAAATAAGCAGAATTGTCGATTTTGGAGTGAATATCAGCCAGAAGCATTGCAAGAGCTACCAATGCATCCAGAAAAAGTCACAGTTTGGTGCGGTATAGGAGCTGGTGGCATTATTGGACCGTACTTCTTCAAAGATGATGCGAATCGTAACGTAACTGTGAATGGTGAGCGCTACCGTGGATCATATTCAACTTTTTTTTGCCCAAAATGCAAGAGCTTGACTTGCCTGACATGTACGCGCAACAATGGACTTATTGAGAGTCGAGTCCGGTGAACATTTTATTTCACGTTCGGGACCGGTCAATTGGCCGCCTAGATCGTGCGATTTAACGCCTTTAGACTATTTGTTGTGGGCTATGTTAAAGCTCATGTCTATAACAGACAAGCCCGCTTTAATTGACGTATTGGAAGACAACATTGAAGCATTTATTCGTGAGATACTGGCCGAAATGTTGGAAAGAGTATGCCAAGATTTGACTAAGTGGATGTACCATTTGAGGCGCAGTCAAGGTCAATATTTGCATAAAATAATCTTCAAACATTAAATGATATGGACCGTAATATCGATTCAAATAAAGATTCCATGAATTTTTCTGAATTTTATGTGTTTTTCTTTCGAAAAACTTTCCTATTAGCTTTTAAAAAAATCACTCTTTATTTTACAATTTCCTGAATTGTATAGAAAGTTGCGTAGGTGAGTGTTCTTTTGGGTTTGTGTTAGATTCCGCACGCCTGTGAAGGCAGGTTTTTACAGTCTTCTTTTTTTTCAAGTACGTAAAACGCTTCAATTGTGGTCGCCGTAGCGCAGTGGTAAGTGCATCGACTGCGGCGCAGAAAAGTCTGGGTTCGATTCCCGGACGGGACACCTAGCATTTTTTTCACGGCACCACCTCTTTCGAGTTGCTGACAACACTCAAGGAGTATTAATTGTCTATGGAAAGCTTCTCAAATCTCGCCGTTCGGAATCGGCAAAAAACTGTAGGTCCCTTCTACTCGTGAAGAACAATAGCATGCACAACACGAGTAGTTGTTGTAGAAGCTAGGCCCTGGCCCGTTATGGGCTGTAGTGCCACTCAATTATTATTATTATTATTAAAACGCTTCAATTATTATATTTATTATAAAATATTTTCAAGTTTTTTGTGGCCGCCGTAACGTAGTGGGTAAGTGCGTCGACCCACACGCCAAAGGTCCAAATTCGATTCTCAGTCTATACATCTCGAATTTTCCACGGCATCAACTCTTTCGAATTTCTGAAAACACTCAGAGTAAATATTTGTATATTAAAAGTTTCTCAAATCTGGCCTATTTACCTATCTATGCACGCACCAGAGCCCCTCTTCATTCCCACTGTGTTTGTGTGTGGGATCTGTTTTAAGGACTTAAAATGAAAGTCCGCGATATCATATGCAATCGAGCGATACAATCTACAATTTCTGCCCCAACTTTTCGCAAACAGAGTGACCGCCGTTACGCAGTGGGTGATGGTTTAAGTTTTAATGCCGGAACTAAACATCACACAATTTTTTTCACGGAACGAGCTCTTTCGCACATTTTGAGCACATTTAATGAATGTATCAAAAAAGCTGTTCAAATCTCAATAGCAAAAACAACAGCATGCACGATAGACGTAGTCGCTGAGGAAAAAGAGGTTAGAGTTCCACCTCGGAGTAGGCTAGTTCTCATTTACAGGGTAAGCCATCTTTCGCTTTGTTAAAATCAAAGCTTATTTTGAAACTGTTCCCTGATCGAAATTTTAACTGAAAACTCATCAACGAAATGAAATAAGTCGCTTAACGTTTGAAGAAGCTTGATATTTTCAAAAATTATGTTTTTGGTGCATCGGATTTGCAATTGGAACGTTTTGCACTTTTATTCTGTGGAAAACAGATAAGGAACGATGTTATTCTCATAAAATAAAAACATTAAGCACTTACGATCCTAAATTTAGTAATTTCCTGAGCTCCAGCCCGACAACATTAGCAATCTCCTTGAGGCCAGACGGGACAGGATGCCGCTGACTGCGAAGCCAGCCGAGGCAGGAATTTAAGCGACTTTGTATTTCATAATCGAAGAAAATGTTGACTTTCACTCTTCTTCTTCTTCTTCTAGTGGCGATACAGTCCGGGGTTGACCTGAGCCTCAACCAACGTGCCTCTCCAGCCAGCACGACCTTTCGCCAGCTGCCGCCAGTTGCGCACTCCAAGTTGGTTGAGTTCTCCATTTGTGTGTGCAACCTTAGCCTAGGCCGTCCTCTGTTGCGTTGTCCCAATGGCTCAGATTCGAAGACTTTTCGGACCGGAGCAGTGGTGTCCAGACGCTCTACATGGCCTAGCCATCTTAGGCTTTCACTCATAGACGCATAATACATGAAAAGGATTCAATTCTGATCCTCTTGTATCGCACCTTCTTCTGGTGAATTTTTTCTTAAGCATAGTTGTTCCTCAGGTTGGTTGTCAGGTTGCCTTAGATTGTCTCTTCTCCGAAAACATTATTTCAGTTTCATTTATGTGTTGACAACTCAGTAGAGAGCTGCCAAGTTTATAGGAACGATTTGAACGGCCCTGATTTGCGTCTGGCTTGAAACGTTTACCTATAGCTGCACTTGCTTGCACTCCTCATTCTGCGCCAAAAAGTCATATTCGTTCTAAATATCGTCCCTCATGAGTCTTCAACATGGCAATGAAATACACATATATACTTACAAGCAATGGGAAGAAGCAAGAAAATGTTGGTGATCAAGCTGAAATTTGTGATTTCTCTGCATTGAACCACGTTTTTCACCTCCATTTACGACCCAGTATCTGTAATTTTGGCAACATGCCAAGGAGGAAGTTCTTCAGCGAGAAACGACAAAACCTCTTCGAATTCCTCCCCTTCAAATGAATCAGATCCTTAGTCACTTGTGATTGCTGCGCGAGCTCAAAATCAAAGCAATTTGTAATCATTACAAATCGCCGTAAAGTTTGTTTTCGTTTTCGAAATTCTCTAGCCGACTGGTCTCCGTGTGATGCTGATGCGAGTGCTGACCTTGTCGGGCTTCGATAATTGAATCCACAAGGGACCCAGCTCAGCACTTATGATTTGCTTTATTGCCCCAATAAAAGCATAGACGATCATAAAACCATGCTGCCCAGTGGTCCGCTTGCGAAAGCGCACAATCACCGAACTTCGTGCTGCGGGGCCAAAGAGATTTTTTTAATTTCTCGATGCTGACCGTCTATAAATAGAGGGCCGCGTGTGAACGCAAAATCTCATGCGTCCGAAGACTGCAAATGTACATAGATCAGTCTTCACGCGCGTTTTGTTTGTTTCTTTGAAATCCCGTTCAAAATTAGAAGACATCCTCTAGAATGTCATTGCTTGAGCGGTCTTTCGACTTTTTTCGACATCTCACTGTCGTTCGACGTGTCGTGCGTCGGTTGATGGGAGAGTCTTCGGATTGTCGATGATTTTGAACCTGAACGCTGACCGCGGAGCGAAGAAAATAAGAGCATTAGTCACTTGGATGAACGCGTTCTAGCTCCGGGGTTCAATGATACTGGCAGGACAAGGTCGCAGCGCAAAAGTTAGGCGGACGGTCGCCGGTTTGAGTTCCCCACGAACGTTGTTTATTTACGGTTTGCCCCAAAGACGGCGGCGACGTGATAAACAATTGATTTCTGGAAATGGAAAATTATTCTGCGGCCGGCTAAATTTAGCGAGGACTCTAGTGGCCGAGTAGGCAGGAAATGTGGGATCTCATCCAGCCCAATTGATTGTTTATGGGCCTCTGTCACACTTGTTGTTGATCCGGCCTGGCCTTGGCTGTGTCGTTTTTTGTTTTCACCAAGAGCTATGGCACGTGGATTCAGTGTTTTATCGGAACTGTTGGCAATGTCTGCTCTGAGATTGTTTTTGAAGGGTAAATTATTAGCCGGAAGATGAAGTGGTTTTGCTTAAAGAAGGGCACTATTTATGAGATGATTTTAAACATTTTTTGGTGTTTTAAAAGGGGATGAAAATTATACTCTTATTGGCATGATAAGAACAGCGATAAATGCGTTTGCTCTGCGATGTTTTTTAGACCAAATTCAGAGCGAATGACTCGAACTTCAAATATTTCTACCAGTTTTTTATTTTTTTTTTAATTTTATTGTGTCCAAAGCAAACAAATTTTCAAAGTGTATCGATAGTTTTCGATATGTCCACCTTTCGTGCCCTGGAATCGAAAAGGAAAGCATCATACGTTGTACGCAAGTGGATTTGCGGTATTTGGGCCCATTTCCGGCGATGTAAAATGGATTACCTTGTTGAAGGTGACCCAATGGTGAGGTGGCAATTTGGTGCCAATCTTCGTACCCAATACATAGAAATCCAACAGATTTGAGGAGACATTGCAATCCATTGTGTCGAAAAAATAAAGTTTGGAACATTGTTATTGGTTGAGGCTTTATGAGACGGTGCCGGCAATTGTTGATATGTCCTCGGCCTTCGACCGAAATATTTGCTTGCCCAAGGCTTCAATACTGTCTCTAAGACAGTTTTAAGCATTAATTTTGATGACACGGTCCAAAACTTGGAGCGGAGATCAATCATCAACGGCTATGGTGGCCCAATCCACCGCCAACTGTGCTGTTGTCGCTTTGAAGGTATACATTTTCGAAGAACCTCTCAAGGAAGTAAACTCGGTCATTTTGTTTGTTGACATATAACTCGTTAACAAATGAGGACTTATCGGTAAAGAAAAAACAAATTCGGCAACTCATCACTTTTGTGCAAGTGTAGCAACTCTTTCGCCCTTTTGACTGTAACTTCTTTCTGTGGCCGTTCATATTGTTGTAGTATTAAGATCTCTTGCTTTTTGGAACTTCAATGGGATGTGCCCAAGCAAATTTTGCAGTGCGTATTGCATCTGTTCTAACGATATGTTCTGCTCAAGAACTAATTCCTGAGGATGCGGATTTCGTTCAATTCGAGTCTTCAATCTCCGAGCCATTTCTGTCGATGTTTCTGTTTTTTATAACCACTTCCATAGCGTTTTGCAAAGGTTGTCAGTATTATGCTAACGAGTTATGCTTCAAGAGACAAATGATTATTCACGTTGAGGTGCTGGAGGGCTCTAACGATAGCCATCAACTCACATCGCTTAAAATGCTTATTAACAACCAAAATGTCTGTCGTGTGCTAAAATTTGAGGTCACTGTCATGAACGGTTTGGAAAAGTTAGCAGTTTGAAATTAGATTACTGATTGTAGTGACGTGGTCAAGATTGTGTGTACTTAGAGTGTGCAGGATCAAAGTAAAATTTTCTCCTTAATGAAGTCCTTAACCATACAAAATTCAGCCGCAACAGAAGTTGAATGTCAACGCTCATAGAAAATAACGTGTATTCTGCCTCTGGATCAGCTGGATACGGATCCTAAGGTTAATCGGAAAATTAGCTTCAACGATGGAGGCTTTTTTCCGGATAGGCGGTTACGTCAATAAACAAAATTATCGATCAGTCCACGTAAGATTGAAACGCGTCCAATGTATCTAATATTTAAAGGAGAATTGTGCTTAAACGATGCTGGCTAATTAATCACCAGCCACATCACACGCCATAGACTTATGGCTACCAACTGCTTTTGAAATAAATTGAGTTTTTTTTGACACAAAAGGCATGTAGATGGCGCTAAATGACATACAACTCATGTCCCATTAGACAGTTTACACGAGCATTTCAAAGAATTATTCTTTAAGGTAGACGTGGCTTAGACTTGCCACCGAAGCTATGAGTTTTGACCTTGTTGGACTTTTTATTCATAGGATTACTTAAGTCAAAGTGAATTGGTCACAAATCAAAGAAGACCAAATTCAGCTTGACATATGTGTCAAAGTCTTAAAAAATTGCACACAACTCAAAGTCACCCATGTGGAGTTCATTATCCCGGAAAAAATAGTTTAAATCTTTATAAGAGAGTGCTTAATAGGTGATGCAGCAGTTGCTCAAGTGGTACATCAATTAAATTCTGATATGGGAAAGATTAGAACAAACTTGTCGGATGGCGATACATTCCGCAAAATACAAGGACTTAGCTTTCTTAACTTCTTCAACATTCCTCCTCCTCCTCCACCACTCTTCACAACTCTCAAAAACTCGTTCAGATGACATCTAAGTTTTACAGAGCCCCTAACCTCGAAGTTTGAGAATTTTTTCTGGACAATTAATACTGTGAGTGTTGTCAGCAATTCGAAAGAGGTGCTTCTGTTCACGAATCTAACGTCCGCTGCATTGACCCACTACGTCACACATGATCTAGGAAACGAACAAAAAATTGTAGTAAAACGTGCCATTTTGTGGACGCATGTGTCATGAATGTCAAACGTAAATACCTGCGTTCCTGTTTTTTACGGTCAGCATTTCGAAACAAATAAAATGTTTATGTCAGAAGCACATGCAGTTCCTCTCTTCTTCGCCATTCGTCGCTCTCTAAACTTGGGTATTCCTTCTGACATTTTTTTGGATTGGTCAGCATTGTGTATTGGTGACTGTTTCAGAAATACGTCATAAACAGTTGGTGCACTTTCAACCATAAAATTCGAACTAATGGAAACCTATGCCACGTCGTGTCCTAGAGGGGAGGAATGCTGGCATACCGTGCTTCGCCTTCTGCGACTTCTAGATTCATCCGATTAAACTAAAATAAAACGTTCATTATTCAACTACCACAGGGATGCGTGTTTTAATTGTCAAAACCTCTCGGATCTCTTACCATCTGGCACGTGAAGACGAACATCAATCGAACACTCGAAACGTTTGCACGCACTCTGTCAAAAGATTTGCGACATATTTCACTTTATTTTTGAACTACTTACATTGCAAACGGAAAACGGGCAAAAAACACGCCTAATGAGCTTGTTTACGCACTTATCCGTGAGGTAGACGACGCGTTTGTCACGCTGACTGAATGTATCTCCTGTCGCCGGACTTGTGCCCCGGCCAAGTCCTCTAATGACCGTTTCCACTGTTCACTTAACAACACGTCCATCTGACAATCACTGTACGTGAACCAATTAAAGCGGATTGACTCCTGGCCTTTACTCGTAAGTCGTGAACATCGTCCACACGATACAGCTATCAAAACAATAATCGCAACGAAGAGACACTGCTCCTGCTATCATTCCAACTACCCACTTATGGGACATGATAGAAACGTGCGGCAAGTGTCACTACGGCCGCCCACATGTAAGGCCGCCACCACCGCCGCCTCGTTTCCGCCGCGAACATGTGCGTGTATCTGTCCCTCAAAGAGTGCGAATCTAGATAAATCAACAACAATATGGCTAGATGGAAACGAGAGACGAAAACGAACGCAGAACATAAAGCCGCGCATGTGTCTAAAACCGTTGTTCGAAGAGCTAAAGGCCGGGCAACGCAATTTTCGCCGTCGGGGGAGTCTGGCGAGGCGAGGCGAGGCGAGGATTCGAATGCACAGAACGGCGAACGGATGACGGACATTCGATTGCTGCCGACCAGTGTGTGCCTGGTTGACGATATTCCAATCCAACGGCATCGGCAGCTAGCTAGCGCGAATTTGGCATTTGATCAAAAAGTGCGGCCGTTCGCCGCTGTCGCTGCCGCTGCCTGTGTGTGTGTGCAGCGCGCAATACTCCTCCCATCAGTTGAGCCGAGGGCCGGGGACGATTTTTCGCATTGATGGCTGCTTTTTGCCTTAAAATTAGCCAACAAAATAGACAGAGAGCGAAAAGAGTGGTCCCGATCTCAGTGGATTGCTTCAATTTTTTTTATGTAAGTTCCTTCTGTGCTCCGCGGCGAGGGGCACACTATGCGCTATTTCCAAAAATGGCATCGAACACTTGTGCTAATCGATAATAATAAATCTGGAGAATAACAAAATGTCTATCTGTGGCGGTCGAGTTGGAAAGTGTCGAGCAAGCGGCAGCAGCAACGGCTGGGATTTATTTGGAACTCATTTACTTTGAAATTGTTTCACGCGCGGAATGCGTTCAAATTGAAGCGGAAAATGTTCTAATTTGGAAGAGAGCGAGCGTGGCAGATCATCCATGTGCGGGGTGGCTTGCTTGTGGTCGCAGTGAATCTTTGAAAGATTGCCAATGAAGGAGATCTCATTTGGGTCGAAAGTATTGGATTTGAATTTTGCTCTGGTTAGTGTCGATTCTGTACAAAATGTTGTGGAAACTGATCAGACTATCCGATACGATCGTTTTTGATCAATGAATAAGTAAGTCTGTCTAGGGCTTGCCTTGTAAAATTCTTCGTCGCTTGCTTGGCAGGAGTTTCTGGGAGATTTTTCTTGTCACCTAAAGCCGTTGAAAAATTCAAAGAAATTACCCAACATTGACCCTGTCCCACTTAGCTGTCAAAAGCACCTTCAAACACAGTCCCTACACAATGTGATAAAATTTCTCAGTAATCCAACGCCGACACTGATGACTTTTATATTGACTCACGGGAGTGATCGTTTCGACTTCATGGCTAAGTAGTTGCTCAGACTTTAAGGCGTTCCTTTGAATGGGGGAGTGCATGCCATCTGCTTCGATGATTTTATTTTATGTCTCCGACAACCTTGAGTCATTAATTAGCGATCTTGTCGGCATTAATATCGAAATCCGTTTATCCTTACGCTTCCGCCAGCTGCTGTGTGAATTTTGTTGGTGTCTTGTATGATTTTATGGAAAATATGAAATACAGGCGATTTTAGAAGTTTCCGCGTTTTTTGATATAATTTTGAAAAAAAAGTGTTTGTTCTGAATTTATTTTAATCAAGTCCGCATTGGCAAAAATTATCTTTGAACTTTTGCTATTTTCCGGGTAGCTTTAAAATTCCGCCGGCTTAAAACTTCTGTGGTCTATCAGCGAAAAATGTGCATAAGGGTTTTTATGGGCTCTTCGGACTACTATGAGAAGGGTTTTGTATTCGCCGGAGTAAATAGTATTAGGCACAGAGATATGCGGCCTAGCATTTCCTTGAAAAGGACAGCTGCCTTTCTGTTGACCATTTCTGGTCGCTATTTCTTGGTTAATTAATTCAAACGGTCGGTTGCATAGTAGAGGAAAGAAGTTCCAAATTCAAAGCAATATACAAATACTTCTGATTTCAGCAAACGCCCAACTTAACCAATCCATGCTTTGAAGTTGCTTGGGGTTCACCTTTGACCATGTTCTTTGTATTGGATACTCTCATATTTAATCCACCTTTCATCGCCCGTAATGGATCGCTTCAAAAATATATCCATTTCGTCAGTCAACTCAGCAGTCAACTAAATCTGTGTGCGTTAGAAGAGTATGCTCCTTTTAGAGGGTCCCTAACTGTCATACCGATTGTCGGCCTGTGTGTAGAGCTCTTTAAGCAACAGCATAAACTTTCTATTTGGTAAATATGATTTTAGCAACGCATGTCCAACGTTAAGAATCTCGGCATTGTCTGCCGGATCCACAAAAAAGTAGATCTACTCAATTCCATCAAATATCAAGTGATAAGTCTTCTAACTATAAGATCTTATTGGGAGTGCCTCAAACCTTTCAGTTTTAACCCAATAGGTCGTGGTTTCATGCAGATCCTGAAAAAAAAACCAAATCAACGCTCATCACCTATTCGTCGATTCCAAGACAGCGTGTACAGAGACGAGCTATACAACGTCATGTCCAGGTTTGACATTTCTATCAGACTCAAAAGATTGTGCTGGAACAGGCTGGAACATTTTCGCTGCTCCATCAAAGGCGGTGACGAACTAACCAAGATCCTCGTCAAATAAGGTTTAAGACAGTGCCACGTCCTGTGACGTACGTGACTTTTGTCAAAAATGGTTTTAGACAAGGCGATGGGCTGTCATGTGAATTTCTCTATATAGTTCTTGAGTTCCAGGACTCACTCGCCAACTCAAGAGGCACAATCTTCCAAATCTGTGATTGTTCAGAGAGCTGTTAATGAAGTGCTTGCTAGTAATGAAGCGGAAGCCGTCAAAATGGGTTTTACGATGAACACGAGCAAAGAAAAACTTTAATCGAGAAAGGATGGACAACATCGACGATTCAAATAGTATGTCACCATAGGCAGTTATAACTTCGAGATGGTGAAGGACTTCGTCTATTTTGGTTCACAAGTAAACAGTATGAACAATATCTTCCCGAGATTTAACGCAGAATAACTCTAGCCAATTGCTGCTTTTGGGACTCATGGATCAATTGAGTAGTGGTGTTCTCGCACTGGAAGGGCGAAACTAATTTGATCACCTTTGTTCTGCTCTATGGCGCACTCTCTGGACAATCTCAAGAGTAGATGAGGAAGCCTTTCGAGTGAAAAATTCTGCGTTCAATCGTCAGTCCTGTTTGCCTTTATGGTTTTTGGACAAGGGGACCTAACAACGATCTGTATGGGCTGTATAGTGACGTGATCTTAGCCAGGCGTCTACGGATTCAACGCCTAAGACGGTAAAGAAATGTAGAGCGCATAGACAACACTGCTCCAGCTCGAAGAGTCTTCAACTTTAAACTAGTTGGACAACGCAAAAGAGGAAGCCCACGAACTTGAAGGCGCATACAAGTGAAGAAGGACGTCAAGCAACTGGGAAGTGCCTGGTTTGAGATCGGGTCTGCTAGAGGGCCTTGATGGTTGAGGCTCTGGTCGACTCCGGACTGTAGCACTACCGGAAAAGAAGAAACTGCCGTACGGTTGATGTTTAGAGCCTTCACTACCTTCTGACATCTTCTGTGCTGGTGTAGCTTGATGAAGCTACCAAATGTCGTTGATTTTTCAGAGAAAGGTGGACCTGTTCAACGAAATTTTTAAAACGGCATCGAGCTAACCACTCCTGTGTCTGGCTTTCACTTGTATGGGCAGCAGAATCTTTACATTATGAGTTCTTGAATCTTGACTATTGAGACAAGACAATAGAGAAAGCAGTTAATTGAGACATGGAGCACAACAGCTTTCTCTTATTGTTGGTCTGGTCTTCATCTTCATCTTCATCTTCTTGTGTCTCTACAGTTCGCGGTGGACCTGGGCATCAACCAACATGCCATGCTGTTTCAGTGCCTCTGTCAAACTTCTTACTGACTGTACTTGTGTCATACATCGTTTTAATATTGAATCAACAAAGTCCTCCTTTTAAAAAGCACATCAGTCGAATGTTTACAATGCATTGTCTCCGGTATGGCGATGAAAGGAATTTCCGCGCAGTAAAAACGGCGAGTTTTTCCTTGTTTACGCAGAAGTCCCAATAAAAATGCGATTCATCCAAAAGTTATCTTTTTTGGCCAACTAAGTATCCGATCTTAAATTAGGAGAACCTATGCTATAAACAATTAGCTTGAGCTGAGATGTGTATTTCTATCCTGCGAGCAGTGTCCGAGAAATAGAAGCATCGGAAATATGCACAAGACACCGTTGCAAAGAGCTTGTCTGCATATCGTAAGCGGCTCGTGCCCAGCGTTTCAAACAATTATACCGAAGACATATAAATTAAAAATAGTTCCCAGACATCAATTTGCGAATAAACACCTATAGCGGGCACATGCGTAGCTCATCAGTGCTGCAATATTTCACAACTCGCTTCCAATTCCAGAGTCGAACGAACGTGCCCATTCAGTAATAACTCACAAGCAGGTGCATTTGCGAGATCCCTCCAAAGTCCTGTTTATTTTAGTATCACTGTGAAAACCGCACGAAATCACACACACACCGTCTCCCCCTTCGTCTCCTCATCCCCACCGACCACTGCCCAAATGGATTAAATAATACAATAGACAAAAACGTATTCTACAGGAGCACCATCTCAAACAAACGAACAAAAAAAAAAATCTCCCGATTCTTCTCTCGGAAAAAGCAAAACAAAAAACTCACTCTACGTCTGTGTCCGTGAGATACACATGTACTACCAGCTCTCACACTATTTTTCTCAAAACAAAAAAATCGAAAAAAAAACGAAAAAATTCGTAACCGAAAAATAAAATTGAATTTGATGAAAAATACAACAACGCAGCAACAACAAAAACGACGGCACGGGAAAAAAGAAGAAAAACCCAAATCTTGGGCTACATTGCGCGCTGCGATGGTGAAAAACGTTTTTTTGCGCGATCAGTGCGAGTTGGGCTACAGAACGCGTCGTTTTAAAATACACAACAAAACTAAATAGAAATTTAGTTTAAGTTAAGAATTAAGAATTTCGTTTTTTTTTTGAATCGCCTTCCGGATTTGAGAGGAGGCTCAGATAAAGCAACAACAACAAGAAGACGAAACACGATTTTTTTTTTTGTAAGGGAAACCAATGTAAATACCTGCTGCAACAACATTCGAAAAAATTGATTTGATTTACGAAATAAAAAAGAAAAGGATTCACTCAACAAATATCTCTGACTTGTCGAAGGATTTTCTGCAATAGTTGATATTTTTTTTCGTTTAATTTAATGTGATAAAAAAAAAAATTTTCTTTTGTGATTTTTGTGTAAAAGAAAGAATTTAATTTGAAAAAAAAATTGTTTAAGTGATAAACAAAATTTTTCGGATTATCAGTGATTTCAAAATAATTTACTCAGTCTGTTAAATTTACGCCACACATCCTCGCCAACGACATGAATTCAGCAAGGTGAGTTTTTTCAAAATGTGTGTTACATAAAAATTGCAAAAAAACTGAAGTTTTTCATAAATTTTAAATTATGTGATCATTTGTCCAGCCGACGTGTCTCTAAGTCAAAGACAAATCCTAATCCAAAGTCGAAGCTAAGAATATCCCGCATTTCAGACTTCCCCGATCATTAATCAAAGCAGAGTTTTATTTTTATGAAAGCGAATAATTTTGTTTTTTGACAGTTTTGTTTCGAACATTTCTAAGTTCATCTGATGACAATTCAAATCACTTGCGACTGGGGTCTGTTTGTTCCTGCTGCCAATGCCGATTGCCGCTGCTGCTGCTAGTGGTGGTGCTTGGGGCTGCTGCTGATGGCTTCGGCGGCAGTAGTGTGCTTAGTCTTGGGATAATTTTAGAAAATTTACATTTCGTGATATTTTTATAGAACACCTAACCGGAGGAAGGGGTGGGAACTAATTAATTAAAATCAACCAGAGGCGTTTTCACTAATTTTTTTTTTGTTCATATTTTGTTCCCTCGTTTTTTTCCCAAATGTCTTGCGTTGGTTGTAAACAATGCGAAGTAAAATCCCTGTCAAAGGCGATATAAAATGGAAAATGTGTGAAAATAAATCTGGAATCACCTTCGTTTATCTGGCTATAATTGATTTAGTCGTGATTTATTTCTGATGGGGCATTCCTATGAGGCAATAAGGCGGGACTTTATTTCATGCGTGACGCTGGTCAGGATAGTGAAATACAATATGTGCGCCTTTGATGAGTGATGAAGAGTGTGGTGTGTGGCGCTAGGAAAGATTGTGAGTGGTCTGGGTTGGGAATTGGAAAAATTGGCGAAGGGATTTTTGGAAGGAAAAGTTCTATGAATTCCGAAAAAATTGATCTTTATTCATTTTGTGCTTGATGATTGTGAAAGATTCATATGATGGAGCACTTTTTCGATCTCCAGCACATTTGTACAGCATTTGTTTTTTCAGTTATAAGATCTGTCATCTGAGACGGCTTGTCATCTGCTCTTCAAGTCCTCCCAGGAAGAATTCAGGAAATCCCTTCCAAAAATGGTGCAGTGTGGGGTTGCAGACCCCATAGCTTGTCAATTATCTAACTTTCTAAATGCAACGTAATCAGTTTGTAGAGATTTTGACGAGGCTGCCTTCGCAACTATTTAATAACACTAGGCGTATCATTTAGACGTTTCCTTACTTTAAATTAAGCTCACGCAAAAGGCGTGCGAGGTGTCATTTAGTATGGAATAGAACGTCATTAAAATATTAGCCGAGCCCTCCCCAGAGCTCATCAAAATCAGTCTGAATTTGACCGGTGTTACGGAGTACGTTGGCATGTGATTATCGCAATGATCGTGTAGAATATCAAATGTGGACAGAAATGTTTAGCTCATAGTGCTGTCTTCTTAAAACCACCTGTCATTGAGACATATCATTTAATTCGTGCCAAAAGATGTTGCTAACTTTTGCCGGTGACGACAAAGTTGTGCAGCCCAAAATTCTCACCAAACATTGACTTTCGAGTATGCATCGGCCACTCTTAGATCTTATTTTCATTCGCATCGCTTCAAATGTGATGATTTTATTTGTCAAATTACCCCTTTCCATCTTGATGATGAATTTCGGTCAGGTTTTGATTGCTTTAGAGCCCACTTAATGACCACAAGTCATTATTTATGCATATTCCTTACAAACGAGTATCACAGATGTAGACCTTATGTGATCACCCACCTTACGGCCTTATCCCACTAGGTTCACCGTCTCAAGAGTTGCAAATACGGAAAGACCAAACCTCTACGTCCTTTCAGTATCAAATTTTATTTCTGCTTAAAGGACAATCACACCACCTTGGCAGGGAGCGGGCAGTTTAAGACTTCTGTGGCCATTATGGTCACCGTGACGTAGTGGGTAAGTGCGTCAACCCACACGCCTAAGACTTGAGTTCGATTCCCGAACGGAACCAACCAAACTTCGGAGTCGGCAAAAAACTGTAGGTCCCTTCTCCTTGTGAGAGAGCAATAACACGCACAACACGTGTAGTTGATGTAGAAGCTCGGCCCTGGTCACTTGTGGGCTATAGTGCCACTCAATAATTATTATTGTGGCCGTTATGGGTTACAGTATCCGGTTGGAATGCAAAGCCGAGTAAGTTTTATAATTGTCAGCAGGGTAGATCAATTTCGGTTCCGCCCGCTATTTTTTTCATAACATTTCAATATTCCCACTTCCTACGGACCGTGTTGTGACTTAAGCCCGGCCATTTAAGGATACCAAATAAACCTTTTAGGGTGCGTGAATTAAAAAATCCCAGAACTTATTGAGTAATCTGTAATGTCTGGCCTGGGTAGCCATTGCAAGAAATCCTCTTTGGTTTCAATGAATCTGTTGACAGGATTTCTAGTGACCCTTGATTCATAGACTTAATTCATAATTCAACGTAACAAGTTGCAATGAAAAATTCGCGAATAGACGAAATATTGTGAACTTTGCGAAGTTTTCAAATTATAGCAATTCATCTTCGCACTCTCTAGAACATCGTCTATGTTTTCAGTAAGTCCCCGTATTTCGACAACTTACTGATGTTGGTTGATGGATTATTGAAGCTAATGCGACTTCTAAGTGGACAAAAGGTGCGGAAATTTAATCAAACACAACCTAGACTTCGAGAAAATCTGCCCATAGGCACTCAGCAAAATAGACTGAATAAATAACAGCCAAGTCGTTGTACAAACAAATAAAGCTAAAATGGTTTGTTGATAATCTACTCTCTCCATCACTTAGGACAATATATGTATACCTCCAGTAAGGTTTAGTAATTTGTAACAATTTTAACAATTCTGAGTTACCAATTAGGCAAATAAGGAACCGTCCGAGTTTGCCACTGGCTTTCCATATGATTTGAAGTACATTTTGAGAAGAAGAAAGACCTAATGCCCACTTTTCAGTCACAGACACCAATTAAAACCTGATACTTTCATTCGGATTACATCCCCGGACTAGACGTCTCCAAAACCAAGCGAAACATTTCACCCACTTAAATCTATTTTGGCGCCCATCATGTAAACAGCTCACAAATACGTGTAAAATAAACACGGCTAAATTGTCACATCTACTCAAAATTTACGTTCTAATTACGCCGCAAATACAAGGCAGGAAAACGAGGATATTTCTGTAATTAAAAGCTTTTAAATGCCAAGGTTTTCGGATAAATTGTTGAGGCACCGTCACCTGAGTGAAATAAAATTGAATTCATTTTCTACTTATTCATGATGTGTGAATGACAGCCGGTGAGGTGTAACTGAAAAAATATTGCATGGTCACTTAATTTTTGCGTGTGAATCATTAGGATTTAAGGGCTTTTACCTGGGTTGTGTTGAGATTTGCATATTTCTTGTCTTCCTTTTAACATTGTTGTGGATAAAAGGACAGAAAGATTGACTTTAATGATCAGTCAACAATAAACTGATATTTGTGCTTAACTTCTGATGTCTGCAATCGTTTTTTATGTGTTTGCTTAGATTTTTTTTAGCATTTCCCTTTTTATTTGTTCACTTTGACATGGCACGCAATTATTTAATTGAACATCCTCATTCGAAGACTACACGTTCTGGCTTTCGAAATGCTGTATTGGAAGCTTGCCAGATGGTCTTGATGTCGATCAAGGGTCTACTGCTTCCTGGTTTAATTTGTTGGAATGTGCCGCTGTTGACTTTCGCCTTCTTGTTTTGCCTCATTGTGCGGTGTTTGGAAGCTGAGCAGACTTCCTATTTTTCAAAGGTCGCTTCATAATTGTTTGTTTTGCTAATGATTTGGCAGCATTTTTGATAAATGTCACCCATGTGTCAAATGGTGACATCGAAAAAAGGGTGGTTCAGATGAAGGTTACGTTTTAAAAAGAGAGGAAAACATACAAAATTTTCACTGAAAGTGGGAAGTTTATTTTTTTTTTGAATTTGGAAAAAATACAAAATTTGAGAAAATGTGAAAATACGTATTTTAAGCTGATTTTTATAAGCATTGGCTATTTGAAAAGTGTTCCCAATGTCATTACTAAGTAATGACTTGTTGTTTTTTTATTCTTCTATACAAATTTTCGGAAAAAGTCTTAAACGTAACCATGATCGTCCCAGTCTATCTTAACGGTATTAAAATATGACAGAATCAAAATCCGTTGAGGCATTCATTAGAATTTATGCGAGTGTAGTCATGCCTGTTTTATTTTACTATATTTTCACTAATCTTATGAATCACAGACAACACAAATATAAGCAACGTTGCTCTGCAGCAGAGATTACCTCAGTATTTCCTTGAGTTTTAGTAATGAAACTTCTGAACAAAATTTCCTCTTCGGCTCTGAATTTTCGCACTTATCGACTCGCCAAACGATACTGAATAAAAAGGACAAAGCACTTCAATTGGAGTCAGCGTGATTTATCAACAAAGCCTTTTAAAAATTCAACCTCACGATTTATGACCGGATCTTAATTCAAAAATCCACACTCAATAACTCAAAAAGATAGATTTTGGTGATAGATAGGCGATCTTGTTGCTTATACTTTTTTCTTGCGCCCTGAAATTTCTCTTCAAGTCTTTAGAAAACGTTGGTCTTAGTGATGTCCGTCGTATTCAATACTCTCGAGTATTTATAAAGGGGTCAAAAGCTCAAATTGGGGGTATTATTATTTACATGATACTTTTTTCTCAGAAGCAGATCACATCAAGAGTTCAAAGTCTATATGGAAATGAAAAGCATAAGGATCCTCTTTTAAGCAGTCACATGCTCCTCTGAGGATTATCAGTCACCTAAGGAGGGGATACTTTAATGTATCAAATGTGTGTTTTAAGTGTGTAATTGAAACCAGGATCCTTCTGCATGTAAGTTGACGCATCCATCCATAGTGTCAGGATGGTTCAAAATCTCTCTAGATATATGTAGCTGTTTTATCATAAACTCGAGAATGAACAAAAAATGTGGAAAATTTATCCACAAAGTGGCTTGAGCTTCCCTCATAATCAAATTCTTCCCGTTCCTTTACTTGCGCTTCAGTCCGAGGTGGACCTGGACCTCACCCAACATGCCTCTACAGCTAGTAAGGTCTCTCGTCAGCTGTCTCCAGTTGCGCACTCCAAGTTGGTTGAGGTCCTTCTCCACTTGTGTGCGGCATCTTAACTTAAGCCGTCTTCTGTTACGTTGTCCCAATGGATCGGATTCGAAAACTTTTCGGTCAGGAACAGTGGTGTCCATAATTCCTATAGTACAAGGCCCAGTCATTTTGAGCGTTGTATCCAAAGACGTTTAATGAGGCGCATTCCGCCGTACAGCCAATAAATTTCGTCATTGAATATTCTCCTTCAGATGCCATCAACACAAACAGGACTAAAAATCGCACGCAGGACTTTTTTTTCAAAACGACTAAGGGCCACCTTATCCACTTTGTAATCAAATTCATCCTGCTTGATAAAACTTGAATAAATATTCAGTTTAGGAATAGAACCTAGACCTCCAATGCAGGAATCGACGATAGATGTTATGTGAACACATCACCAATATTACAAGATTCTTACTCGAAAAGTTAAAAGCAATTAATGAAACCTTAGTCGCGTGGGGAAAACTCACATTAACATAGATACTGACATTGACTAATCCTGGACACACAACATTAGCGAGCCTTGGCTTGGAGCATTTGAATCAAAGATGTGCGACATTTCAAACCCAATAGCAAACCAACCAACCAACCAACAATAGAAAGAGTGTATTCAGCGCATCTACATCAAAAACTAAACAAGCAATTAATTTTTGCAACAATATTTCATCGCCAACTTTCGCTTACTCTTTAACTCTCTTGAGACATCCTGGTGACATCTACAGCAGAGAGTGAGTGCCTTTGAAATGTTCGCAACACACCGGAAGTCAGTCAGCTTTTACTGCCACACTGAATCACTTCTGATTTCCTCGATGATGCGACGGATGTATTTTTAATTTCTATCCACTTTTCTTTGTTCACATCCATCCAGACACCATCTGGATGCAATGATTTACGGTGTCAAGTCCCCCTGCAAACTAAGATCCTTTGCTTCACCCACCTCCTGGGAATTTGATGTGCTGAGTTCATTGATACCATCTGACAACCGACAGCGGCGAAAAATGACCACAACACCATATGACATCAGTCGGAATAGAGTAAATTTAGTTTTCCTTTAGATTTCCCAGAAAACTCGCAAAATCAAATTTGAACTGTCTTGTCGTGTTTTTGAGAAAAAATTCTGTTTTGACCCGCGTCAACAGAGTTGAGTAAACATTTCCCTCATTCTAGACACGTTGCTGCTAAACACTGAGTAATTGCTTTTCGATTCCGATGAATCGAATTTTAATGCGTTTAAGTATTTTTTTCTCATTTCATTGGCAGCGTTTCTATCAGCGTTTGTGATTTTTTTGCATGAAAAGATCCATTCTTTGGAAAACTCATTAATCATTCAAAATTCAAATTAAGAGAAATACATTCAACGGAAACTGAGTTATCTATCAGGGCACGGAGACAGCTGACTGTGGTAGAGTACGAAGTCACCAGGAAGATGGTTCAAAGGTGAGGCAATTTCAAATGATAGCGAAATTCATGCGTTCGCTACTGGGAATGGAAGTGTGTCAGAAAGACTGTGGGGCGTCACATTTTTTTCTCTCAAAAGTTGTTTAAGTAGATTTTGGGAATGAATCTGAAATGAATAAATGGAGTGGTACTACAGCCCGCACCGGCTTAAAGTGAACGAGGATAAAACAAAATATCGACTGTCGACAAAGAAACGATCCGTCGAACAACACCTCGGCCAGAATGTGACAATTGACAGCTATAACTTTGAGGTAGTTGAGGAGTTTGTCTGCTTCGGGGCAAACGTGAACTCCACAAACAACGGGTGTTATGTCGACTTGTCAAACCAGCCAGGGTCGAAAATCCTGACTTGAAGAAATAAGATAATGCACCAAAAGACGCTAATCCTACCCGTACACTCTTATATGAAGCCATGGCAAAGCATATTCTTGGGTTCACTGGAAGAAGAAATATATATACATATATAAAATATATGGTCCTGTCTGCGAGGAAGGCGAATGGGGGAGAAACTCAGTCGCGAACTCTATGTACTGTACCAAGATGTGGATGTACCTCGAAGGGCAAAAATAAGTCGACTACAGAGGCTGGGCCACATTGAGCGAATATACATCACCGCTCCAGCTTAGAGGGTCTCCGAATCCTAGCTTCCAGGTTCGAGAAGAAGAGAAAGGCCGAACCTCCGGTATGGAGATCAAGTGATTGCGGACGTTAGAGAGCTTTCTCTTGACAACTGGAAACAGCGTTCCAGGGGCGGTCAAGAATTGAAGGCGGCTATTTCTCAGACTCAAACTCTTTATGGGTCGCAGGCCTGATACATACATACTACAGCCCACAAGGGACCAGCAGCAATTACTCATGTTATGCGTGGCTGGCTGGTTGTCTGGCTGGTGTTCTCCCATGAGTATTGGGGACCTACAGTTTTTGCCTATTTCGAATGGCGAGATTTGAGGAGCTTTTCATGGACAATTCATACTCTTTGAGTGTTCCCAGTAACTCGGATGAGGTGACGCTGTAGGACCTTCGGGGTGTGAGTTGACGCACTGAACCACTACGCCACGCCGACCATGAATGATTTGGCTTAAAATTTGCAATTTCTCCTCTATACAGAGCTACACTGTTTTATCTTATACCCGAGAGGCTGGTACTATATCGTCTATGATGCAATGCTGCATGATGCACAGCAGTTTTTGGTTTCTACTCCGTAGCGTAAATGAAGAGTAAGGAAACTCGAAACATAGCTGGCCGCGTCAAAACTATGATGTTTAAGATTTTCACCGCATACAAATGTTCAGTGACTACCCTCGTGACTTGTTCATCGCATATACAAGTCTCACTCGAGGCTGAATGTGTTTCTAGTGGAAAGCAAGTTGGATGAAATGAAGGGAATTCGAGGAAAAAGGCAAAAAAGTTAGGAAGTCGATGTCCTAGCCATTGGGACAACGCAACAAAGTACGGCCTAGGCTGAGATGGCGCACACTAGTGAAGAAATACCTCAACCAACTTGGAGTCTGCAATTGGAAGCAGCTGTCGAGAGATCGTACTAGCTAGAGAGGCATGTTAGTTGAGGGCCAGGAATAAGAAGAAGGAAGTTCCTGCACAACTTCTTAATGTGTGTAATGATGTCCTTGCATTTCTCTTTATTAACGCAACCGCATTCAGGAATGCGAAGAATTCTACATTGGTCCTGTATTCATAAGACACAAAAAATGTAAATGTTAGTTACTTATATCGTATCATACCATCGCTAACAGTCCACGGGTATCTCTTAGCTTGTTTCAAGGCCATTCGGTCAAAGTAAGTAAAAGTTTGTTGTCGACATTTTTTGGTCATGCCTACTCGGAATTCCTAAGAAGCTGGTGACTTTCAGTTAAAAAAAATCTCCACAATCCAATGACGTGTCATTTTTGGGGTGTTACTCATATTTCACTTTCCAGTGACACCCATTACAATTTTACATGAATAACTTAGGCTTTCGCCAAATAAAAAGCATGCGGGATAATTTTTTGAGGCCTAAAGACTACTTTTGCGTTATGCAACACAACTTTAAAGACTCGTTTAATTCTAGAGAATATTACTCGTGACGGCGTTAAAGCACGAGGCAAAGCCCTAAAGTGCCTTCAAGTGAAAGCCACAGAGTTTTATTTTCGCAATGATTTGTAGATCAACCTGAAAATCAGGTTTCACACGGAGCGTAAGAGCACTTGTGATAATAATAGTCTTCTTACTTGTACGATGCGGTACTGAAACTTTATTTTTAACTGTCATAAAGTGAGATACTCATTTCGAGTCTCGAAGTATCAGAACATGCTTGCAAGCTACCCGCAGAAGTCACTCAACTCACTTAATGACACATTTAATTGAAATGGCAAAGATTCCATTCTTTAACCCGAAAACTTGTCATTCAATAGATTTTTCAGTGATTGTAAGCTTCAGCCACCCGCCGCCAACAACTTCAAAGCACTTTCATACGTTCACTGACCCCACGGAAATGCCAAAAGTACCCATTCAACTCGGCTTTAGTGCTGGCGAATCATTTCAACTTAACGATTTGATCTAGATGCGGAGCAATTAATCTGTAAGAGCACAATAATAATTAAGAATCAAAACGAAGCCCTCTGACGTCCTCTGCAGCCCCACTGTGCACCCTGTTTAGTCAACTCAGATGGAATTTAATTTACAACATCACAAAAGCCCCACGATAATAAACAACAACCTAGTCGCTGTGATACTCGTATCTGAGGAATTTCATTGTTTATTTATCCAGCGATATATAAATAAATTGCATCATCATCCGTCGACGTACGAGGCGAAGGTAAGCTCGTTCTGCGGCCCTAGACATGGGCCAGCATGCATCTCCAAAAAGAAAAAAAACCCACAGCACACGCATCGAATCGAAATGAACAAAAAAAATCGCACAAAAAAAAACCCACAGTTTTCGAACTATTTTCGGGTCAGTGATTAACCCCACTGCCACCACCGCCGCCGCAGGAGAGTCATTTGTTGTTTAAATAAATTCCCACCTCATCGCTGTAAGCGGCTGCTGAGGCGTTCGCCTTCCGGGAATCTATTGTGGGTGTGAAGGATATTTACGAGGTGTCAGCCAGCCGCAATAGACACCTTTCGCGTGTGAAAAGAAACTCTGTCATTCAAGGTGCTCTCTCCTTTTACACAAATATGAAAAGAAAAACTTGGTCAAGAACAATGTAATCGACCGGTATACGGGCAGATACGAAGATATGATATTTGTTCAGTTGCTAACCGAACAGAAAGTGACGTTGAGTGAATTTTTAAAATGTGAAGAAAAACTGTATAAACGTTCGATGAGGGGAAAAGAATAGAATTTTGCTGATGGAGAAAGAAATTGCGTTTCTCTTGCCGACTTAATGGGTTTCTTCAATTCGTTCAATAAATAAATAATCACATTTGTGTTTTATTGAGAAAATGGAGATAAGAATTGGGAGAAGGCTTGTTGGTAGTAGGAGACTACTTCTTTCAACCGCAGTTTTTTCTTTTTCTCATCCCATAGGACATCTGTCCTGAAAAATCGAAGCTGAAATTTGTTACCGAATTTGAAATGTATACCGACACCTCTTGTAACCACAAACTGCAGATGTACTTAAGTCCTCTACGGCGTTTTGTCCCTTCGGTTGGTAACGGGTGTTTTTCAGAGGTATGAAATTTTAGTTGGCAGCACTTTCTTAACTGGCGGCCATTTTATCAGCTGTTGCGTGATTTTCGCAAGTTGAACTAAAAAGAAAAGAATAGACTGACGTTTGAACAACGCTTCCAACTTATGAAAATTGTGTCCAAATCAAGAGTACCGTTGATCCAAATTTTACTGAAGTACAGAAGCTGTGGTTCCAACATGCCGATACAATGTGTCACACAGCTCGTGCCACAATTGATATACTGAAGAAAACGTTTGGTAACCGCTTAGTTTCTCGTTACGGACCCATGAATTGGCTTCCAAGATCGTGCGATTTAGAGGTGCTGGCTTGAAGGCGTTAGTATACGCCAATAAGTCCGATTGACCACTTGAACGAAAAGATTTGCCGCGTTATTGGCTATATATGTTAGGAAAGTTATCGACAATTGACGTTTTCTATAATGCATAAGACATGTTCAGAAGACCCATCTCAATTATATCCATCGTGATGCTCGCAAGTGCACCCGGTAGCATGTTTTGTCTTTCCGATGATGAAACCGTCATCGGCATTTGTGACTTGTAAGAGTTGGCCACCCAGATGTTGGACACAAATGTCATAAAACTTCAGAATGATTAAAACTGTTTTTGACATCAGAGTTTTTCGCTAAACTTAGCCTTAACGAAAGAACCGATATTTCAGGGTCACTTTGCAAAAGTCGCAAATGAACTCTCATCCACTTAACACTTTTAAAAGAAGGAGATTCAGTCTGCAGAAGACCCAATAAAAATTGTCACCATATTTTCAAATAAGAACATTTTAAGAACTTGTTCACTGACAGGCAAAAGTCACAAGAAAAAAGCTTCACCTTCACATTTTAGCAAACAGCAAACAAAAAGCTGAAGACAATAAATTCCTCAATAAATGTCAAAACATCGCATAATTTAGTTCGATGTTCTGCGGCGCATATCTTTGAATATTTATTGCGTTCAACAGTTCAAAAAACTAATTATAATCGATGACTGAATGTATAAATTCAACCCGTTACGTAGCCGGAACAATATTTAGGTTGCTTATGTTAATAATCGTCGGCTCCTACACGCCCCGAGCAGCACAACCCCATCATCTGCTGCGTGCGCGATGACCTAAAATCGATTTTTTTTCTGCACGGTTTCGCGATAATTTAAAATATTCTTCTTTTGCAGATCGGCAGAACACAAATTGTCTACGGTAATTACTTGTGAAAACAAACAAAGATGATGATTTTATGTTTTAGTCTTCAATCGTCTTGGGAGTGGTGCCAAGTTTTTCAATTGTTTAAAATAATTGAACATTTTTTTTATCAGCTGTCAAAGTGGTGTCAAATTGCAGAGGTTCGAGACAATTTGGTGTATTTTTTCTTTTTGGAACGAAATTGCACTTGTTAAAGATGTCAGGTTGTTCGTTGATGGGTGATTGTTCGAAATTTTGAATTGTGTCTATTTTTGATGTTCTAATGAGTGGTTTGGCTCCTGTTGTGCCAATTTTAGGAAAATCAAGTGTTGATGGAGTCTGTTTTCTTTTGACTTTCATCAGCTTTTTGAGTTGTGAGGAAAACGGTCCAATTTTAAGTACAAAAGAATTTCGATTGAAATAATTTTGATGTTCTTGGGTCTTCTGGTGAGATTTGAGGAGTTGAAAATTATTCTGCATTTAAGGAACCTTATATTGACTTATGTTTTTCAATGATTTCATACTGTACGATTAAGTTCAGATATCTGAAAAGGTAACTGGCAACTTAATTTAACGTTTCATCCGCTTTTATTTCCAAAATGGTCTTAACTTGCGGAATACTTAACCATGTTATGGCAATGGTCGCCACCTCTTTATTAAATATGAAATTTTGGACTAAATTTGAGCATGTTCATTTAGGTTTTTTTTTTTAATATTTTATTCGGATTTTGGGGCAGTTCAAGAATCTCGCTCCCATGTTTTTAAAATAAAATCCAGTTGTTCATCAGAACGTTACATTGTGGCTCATGAATTTGTAACTTTTTTGCCGAAACCTTTCCAATAGCCCTGGATTTACTGGACTTCGCCCCATAAGTACCAAATTGGCACCAAATTGAATGTGTCAGAAACTAGAAGTGCGTGTTCCAAAAAGACGAATTTCCGCAGCCTAAATTATTCCCAAAATCGCCAGAAATAACAAGTGAATTGACAACGTCTGTCCAGTTTGTCCCGATAAACTGCAAAAAAACAAGAAGCCCAAATGGTGTCAAAATGTTCTCTCATCCAAACGTCATCCTCAAGCCCCACCTTCAACCGACACATAGACAGCTAATAAGTTTCAGGAAACACCACAAACGTCTGTGCTCCTTTATGAAAATAAATTGTTCAGCAATTAGGTCATGGGATAAAACAAATTAGCTTACCTTCTCTCATCTCATCCGCCGCCAAGGTGCAAAGAAACATTTATGTGTTGCGTCGAACAAATGCCGGCCGGTTCGTGATATATACGAATTTGTTTAGATTTTCAAGTAGAGAAGCAGAGCACAGGTACTCATCGAATTGGAACAGAAGCCTATGTCTGGGGGGCGAAATAAACAGGAAATCTAGGTATTCTCATTTGGATACAAATATCTATCGTATTCTAATTCGAATAAAGCCGCTTCATTTGAGCGAATGTCAAAAATTTGAGGTGAAACACATGGAGAATGGAAATTGAATTGCTGGCTGTAGGGCAGTCAATTGGCGTAAGTCGCCGCCAGTGCCAAGTGGGATCGCTTTTGAGGGCGTGAGTCACTAGGTAATAAATGTAAATTTTGTGTTTCGAGTGTTTGAAGTGGGACAGCAAGAATTGATCTATAAAATGTGACAAGAAAATATTTTATGAATTTTTCGGATTAAGAATTGTTGATATACGACATAAATTATCAAAAATAATCGCATTTTTCTGCCCTTGCTCTGACTCTCTTTCTGGTCTGAATTTGGAACTGATCTAAATTCTGCTTAACCTGACATAGAGTATAGGTGCCTTCAAATTTTACTTCAATACGGAAATTTCATTCTGATTCGCCAACTGATTCTGCTTTAAATGATCAGAATCTTTACACATACAGAATTTTGATTTTGCGTGAAAAATTCGCTTTCGGCGTCAAAGTATTACATATCTTTCTAGTAATTCTGATCCCAACTCAAACGTTCCCTTTTTTCTATAGCTCGGGTCATATTTAAATCAAATCTTATTTTGGATCAGTTTCTCTTCGTCCAAAAACAAAATGGACTTAGAAGTAGCGGATGTTAACTGGCTAAGTGGTGACACCATGAACCATAGAGTCTAAAAACCTCAATGGAAGCCACATTACCTACCCTAACGTAAGGTCATACACAATTAGGTACAATTTGGACCAGGGCCTTGCCCTGCACTCAGTTTATCCGCAATTATGGGTAAATTTGGAACAGACTGTGGCCCTGCTGGAATTTGAGTCATATTAAGAACCAAACTACAATGTTGTTCGAAATAGAGTTCTGCTTCTGTTTTGTTCTTTTGATTTCGGCAGTCTCTTCTGAGGAGCGTCCTACTTTTGGTCAGAAATTTGAACAACGTTTTAGGATCTTCTTCTAAGTTCAATCAGAACCTGAAATTTTAGCAAAATTGTAAGAGTGTGTGACTCGATTTCTGTGTCGTGCTCGAAGTTCAGAATAGAGATGAATTTTGACCCTGCTGACATTGGTTGGCGGAGACTTCTTAACGAATCCAAATGAAGACTAAATTCGAATCAATCTTACTATTCTCATAAACACGTTCTATTATATGTATCACTCTTCTTAAAGCTCACCATATCTGACCATAATCCATTTGAGTTTCTTTTGATCCATACATTGATTCTAAGCCATTCGCTGGCCTAAGTCTTAACCAAGCTCTGATATTCGACCTTAGCCTAACGTGCCTCACCCTTCTATGCGTCTGAAGCTTAACTTCATAAGCAAACCAGATGTTTATGCATACCTCATACCTCAAACTGCATTTCACACGCCGATCATATCTAGCAAAGTGATTTACAAGATGATCTTCTAAATTGCTTCCGATATAAAGCCCACACCAGGAAGCACTTCTATCCCTCGATCTTTAATTCCCTGTCCACTTTTCCCAAGCACGCCTTCTTTTATTTGGCAGGAAATGAATTTCTCTAGAAAGTAAATTCAATTACAAAACAGGTTCACGATCAAGATCTTCGCAAAGAGCCCATCTCGCCAATGAACCCGCAGGCGCAGGAAATGCAGTTCGAGCCATAAGCACTGTCCATTAAAATTATGCAAAAATGCCACGAAATCGCACTCGTCTTGGCCATGACGACCATCAAGTGCACTCGATGTTGGTCGGCAAAAATTTCCATCTCAAGTACATGATGCACAGTCGTGCAACAAGTCACACAACATCTGCAGACGGGGCGAAACAAATAGAAGAAATCCTTTGAGTTATTGGTCCGGTTTGCAGACCAAAACACCCGATCAACTCATACTTTCACTCTCGCACTCTCGCTGCGTGCATAACTCGGGGAGGCTGTCAGTCGCGTAAAAGACGCGCACACGCTATCCCCTGGACATCATCATTATTCGTTTCTGGCACCGGGCACGGCTCATCTGTGGCAGTAGCAGCGGCGCGCGGCGGCCGCGACTTCGTCTGCTGTTATGCGCATATCTGGGCATCGATCGAAAGTGGTTTGTTGTCATCGTAAATCTTCTAAGAGAGTCGCACAAAGCCTTTGGTGGGCACAATCCACTAACCGCCGCTACCCACCGCGGTGGCGGAGGCACTGGCTGACAAAAATAAAAGTGGATGATGGAAAAACCGCACCGCGAAGACTTATGAGGTAATACGCGCACTGGAGATAGTTAATTGCAATCAGGAGACATGTCGATTGCTTGTCAGATGTGAGCGAGCAGATTTTAGTGCTTCGAAAAATATGTGCTGTCTTGGGATTTGAAGTTTGTTACATTTGGGAGTTTTGTGGTTGTGGAGATGTGGTTGAAACTCGTAAAGCGATTTTATGTTTTTAAGCAGTGGCGAGCAGTTGAATCCTCATGGAACAATGCATAATCCGACAACCTTTAAGTGACACTGCGGCCCGGTATTGAATATAGCTTCAACCAATACGCCTCTCCAGTTAGCTTGGTCTCTCTCAAGCTGTCTTTAACTGCGCATGCCAAGTTGGTTCAGATCTTGGTTAATAAAATGTAATTTTATTTTACAACCAGGAAAGTTTTATGTTGGGATTTTTACAGATGCATATTTAAGTTGGCACCTCTGCCACTGACCTCTGTGCAAAATTTCACGTCACACTATTCAGGAATTTGTGCTGAATGTGTGAATGTGCAATCTCTATCAAAGGCAAGAGTTTATGACAGGCACAACATTTTTTAGACGACCCAGAGAGCGTTGAAGATGAGCAACTGCCAGCACTACCGTCATATGATCTTTGGGTCCTTATGATCCAAAGGATCTTTACATATGATATGTGTCCTATGACCATATCATAGGATGGTCATAGGACCCATCACATATGATGTTTGGGTCCTTTTGTAAGTGTTAACTTTAAAACGGATAAACTTTTGACGGAGAAATGCAATCTAGCAAAATAAAGCTTGAGATGCCTGATGTTGGAAGAAGCTAGTGTATTGTCAGATGCTGATAATATTTTTCTTCTTCTTCTTCTTGTGGCACTACAGTCCAGTGTGGACCTGCGTCTCAACCAACATGCCTCTCCAGCTTTCGCCATCAGTTGCGCACTCCAAGTTGGCTGAGATCCTTCTCCACTTGAGTGCGGCATCTCAATCTAGGCCGTCCTCTGTTGCGTTGTCTTTCGGGCCGGAGCAGTGGTTTCCATACTCTCTACATGGCCTAGCCATCGAAGACGCTTGGCCAGGCGCATGTCTCTGTACAGCCAATAGAGTTCGTCGTTAAATCTTCTCCTCCCGATGCCATCAACGCAAACAGGACCAAAAATCGTACGCAAAACTTTTCTCTTAAAAAGACGAAGGGCTTCCTCAGCTTTAGGGACGTGCCTCATCCACTTTAAGGACATTACTAAAAGGGGATGAGGAAGCTGATAATATTACCAAAGGTTATATGTTGCAAAGTTACCTACCGACAATTTGGTGCAATTCGTTTTCCTTTTTTTAAACACCGATGACATAAGTTTTGAGAACGAGATTTACGTTCAAGGGCGAATGCGCACACTAACCTTTGGGCAAATCAATGCAGTTCTTAGTGGACAAATATTTTTTGTACAAGATAGTTTGAGAAAGTCTGAGAAGTTCCGAGTTCGGATTGCTCGTAAACGCACATAGCTTCATATCAAATACTCTTGGTTTCCAGCTGATGTCGCCAAAACGTGAAATTACGCGACTAAAAAGCTTCTCATCTAATCAAACCAGATTGATAGCTTGAACCTGTACTTTGCCGTCAGAAAACGATCGAATTTGTTGCATAGTGGAAACCCAGGCAGCAAAAGCCTTTTCTAAAGCGAACAAATACGGTTGAAAATTCTGTTGTAATGTTGTGGTCGCCATGGTGTAATGGGTAACTGCGTCCACCAACACGCAGAAGGTCTAGCTTCGACTTCCGGAGGGACACTCAAAGTGTATCATTTTTCTATGAAAGACCTTCTCACATCTCGTCGTTTGGAGTCGGCAAAAATTGTAGGTCCCTTTCACTCGTGATAGAAAAATAGCACGCACAACACTAGTAGTTATTGTAGAAGCTTAGACTTGGTCTCTGGTGGGTTGTAGTGCCACTCAATTATTATTATTCTGTTGTAAACTGTGCCCATTGTCTCTCCTGATATGGATGTTCTAAGTTAATTCTTCGCCGAAAATATCAGCATCCATAATAGGTCTTTCATCCAGGAAAGGGTAAACTTCGCGTTATTGCATACTTAACGATTTAAAACATTCTTCTTATAAATGTCCAATATCAAATTAACAATTTTTAACTTTAACTTAAAAATATGCTCTCCAACTCGCGCCTACATGCAAACCTCTCGTCATTGCCGTTTTCAAAAACAAATATGACCACTTGCAGTGCAACAGTCGGTGATCTTTGCCGCGAAAGAAGAAAAAGTGTCTGTGGTTTGGCAATCTTCCTTCAAAACAACAGCCACTCCTCTCTGCACGGTCAGCTACCAAAGCCAGAAAAAAGAGGAAAACACATTGTAAACTATTAATTACAAAGCGCACACACTCGATTACCAGATGTAACGCCTGCATTCATAAATCATCTCCAAAAGCAAACAGAAATACCGTCATATCCGATTGCCAAGCGCTTTACGTTCGGCTTGTTAATCGCACTCGCTGGCTGATGCGCGTCGTTGTCGTAGACAGCCGGCAGACGTTAGGTGGCGTACACACGCACTTCGCGCTCTGCCGAGAGAAACGAAAGAAACGAGAGAAACTTCTTTCTATTGACAGGTAATTTGTTGACTGCTGGGTGTCAAGTTAATTATCCGTACATTCACGGTCGCTGGTGCATGTGGGTGCGGCGGCGGAGGGTTGTTACAAAATTTATTGATTCAATGTGCCCACGGGCGGTTGTATGGTGATTTTAAACGTTTTGTCTAATAGACGGCGGAAGACGATTAATTAAACGAGACTTTTGCTACGGTTTTACGCCTTCGTGATGTGTGAGGTGTCACTTAAGGTGGCGAGGTAGTGACAGGTTAAACAAATGAAAGGAGTTTGGGATTTGTAGGGGTAACTAGACTGGAGATGGCGGTGACATTTGAAACAATTTGACAGATGGTAGGAACGATTCTTCTTCTGGTTTATTCAAGATTGGCAACTAAGCAACAGGCGTCATTTTAGGCTACCAAAGACTACAATGACATTTTTGTCTTGCCACGAAAACTTTCGTATCCTTTTTACCTTCACCTTGAACCTGTAATGCCGTCAGATTTGAAGCTTTTTGTCCTGTATCCTGTTCGTTAAAATTTAATTAAGTTCGAACCAAAACTCCGCGTAAAACTGCATCAGTTACTTTGTTGTCAAAAATGACATATGAAGCAGTTGACAGAGGAATCCCTTGGCATTCCTTTCCCTGCCACAATAACAAGTGTCATCTATGGCATGCCAAAGACTTTTACATCATCCAGGTCATTGTCACGCCTTGCCCAAAAGCGGTCGCCACTTGAGTTGGTAAACACCGCCCTTCCACAAAACTGACAAAAGCCCAG
Source organism: Eristalinus sepulchralis (assembly GCA_944738645.1). Taxonomy (NCBI): domain Eukaryota; kingdom Metazoa; phylum Arthropoda; class Insecta; order Diptera; family Syrphidae; genus Eristalinus; species Eristalinus sepulchralis. The sequence continues at coordinate 10,727,531 of OX122886.1, forward strand.
ATTACACCGAAAGCCTTAAGCATTCCACACGTATGAAACAATTCCTTCAGTTCTTCGTTTTTTTTTTTTATTTCTGTGCTTGCACTCTCATCTGTCATCCCCTCAAGAGCGTAAAGACCTCGGGAGTGAGTGTGTGTATCACAAAAACAAAAAATTCCTCATCTTCAAAACGGCATTCTATTTACTTTAATTTACGTTCGATACCCGCATGCCATCTGCTTTGTTTCTTAAACCAACATTTAGTATCGCTGTTCCTCAAGCAATGCCCTTCTGCGTGCGATGGCGCAACACGCAGGGGAGCAGCTCTGCTTTTGCAATTAATGGAATACTCCGCTCATTACAGCGACCAGGTCACGTCTTTTTACAATCAATTTGAGATAGATTTCAATTGTGAACATGCAAAGTTTGCCGGCACGTGATGGCAACACTCGTGTGTATCTTTCATCTTCATCTCGGGGCTCGGCAGCCAACTGGCGAAGTGGCCAAGAGTCCGAAATGGAATTAACCCATTAAATTGTTTTACGTCTTGTCTCATCTTGTAAGAAAGAAAACACCATCAGTGGAGGTGAGGAAACAATAAAAAATCTTCATCAAAAGCGTTGGGGTTGAAGGTGGAGTGGAAGGGGGAGAGGGGATCGGCATTAATCTTCAGCCTAAGACAGCCTCATAGATGTGCATTGTTGCACCAGAAGTCAGCTGCATTTAGGCACACACAGTCGTTGTGCGAAAACTCCAGCCAGTCAGCCAGTGCGAAGGAGGAGGGGAGAAAAAAAAGGAAGAAACGAAAACGGAAAAACCAGTCACACACACGTAAATAGACACTTAGTCAGTCAGTCACTTTTGTCGTTCGTTTAACTGTGGGGTCGGTGAGGAGTTATGTGAATTGGGTTAAGAACAGTGTTAGAGGGAGTTTGTGACTTGACATTGTACGGCAGTGGATTATCAAGGTATAGAATCTGATTTTATGGACAATAAAAAATTGAACAATTGTTATTTGTTTACATACCGTTGTATGTAGCTTGTAAACGGTAAACATTGTTTCACCATTGAATGGTTTCTAGAATATTTCTGTTTATTATTATTCTATCTTTGGAGTAAGTACACAGAAGATTCCAGGTTTGACTCCAGACTCCTCATTCTACTTCTTTCCACGACACCCCCTCTTACACTCAACGCTCAAAGCTTGCTTATTGTCAATGAAAAACTTCTCATATCTCAGCGTCGGTAATAAACTGCCAGTCTTCTCTTGCATGAGAGAACAAACACAAGTAGGCCCTAGTCTCTTGTGGACTGTAGTCCCATCCAATAATTGTTTTTTTAACATTCGGCTCAAACCCGACAATATAGAAATTAAAATAAATTTGAATATTTCCTTGTACAATCAAATTACGACAATTACTTTCAGAAGGATATTTGGGCCTACATGGTGCTGCAAGGTTTTCTCACAGGATTCTATGATTTTAACTAATCATGCTACATTTTTACGTACAGTTTGTCTACGTTTTAAGTTTCTTCATATTTTGGATATATGTGATATTTGAATGTTTATAGGTTTGCCTACAATGTTTACAATCCAATGATAATTCAACTAGGCATGCTATTATCTCCATTATATGTTTATATCTGGATGGATATATATGGATGAAACGCTCGTAAATTGTCAACCAATTCTAATAAATTTTGTATAATAAAACCAAAACTTTCAAATGCAGAAGAACAAGTAACACAATCAGTATTCTATGTTTAAGTTATTGAATAGGTCTTAGGACTTACTATATACAATCGGATTTATGATATTCAAATGTTCTACTTAATCCTGCTCAAATATTTGTACATATTAAATTAAAAAAATATGTGGAAGCAACATTTCCGCATTCTATGTTTCTACGTCACGATATGGGTTGTTAACTATTTGGCAAAATATATTTTAACTTTTCTTCAATTACTCCAATGCTGTCCTTCAATAAAAAAAAAAACATATATATGTATGTGTATGTATACATATATATATGTATTCTATGTTTTCGTTAAATATTGGAAAATCAACAAAGCCAAATTTACTCAAAAATTGTATCAATGTCGACTGTTTAAGCACTCAAAATAGTTTTGTTTAGGCATTAATCTTCATTCTATATTTTTCTCCTCTTTATACTCCTATTTCCCTACGAAATTAATGCAAAATACTCCGCTGAATATGGTTGCAAGCCACTTAAATTAGTTTTGCAAATAATATTCTAGTCCGTAGTCTTTTGAAAAATATTTTAAATCGACATACCGTCACATTCTATGTTTTAATGTATTTTGCGAATTATAATTTTAATGCAAGTACGCTAAACATGCCATGTCCTTGTAAATAGCCTTGTCGATTTTCTATGTTTTCATTTCGTTAAACTCCAAATCGAAATAAATTCTATGATTTTCAAAACAAACGCGACTACATATTCAATTGACATTCTATGTTTACAATTCACTGCAAATGAATTTGATAAAAATGAAATCAGCCATCCAATCCTTTCTCACTCCTTACATATTTTTAAAGTTCTCCGCAATTTTACGAAATCCCCACCAACCGAGTTTCAAGCCACCACTGTGCTCTCGCAACTCGCGCGTATGCCTACAGATGCACGCGGATACATCAGATACGGTAGTAGATACGCTTCACACAGAGCGCACCACACTACCCAGCGTTTCATGTTCCCCAACAATGGTCATTCGTTATAGTATCGTCGCAGTGAGCAGTTCTCCTCTCTTTCGCGTTTCCGTGGGATGCGCTGCCACTACGAACATTTCAATTCCGCTCTAGTACAACATTCGTAAGATACCACAAAGTCCGACTCACTGCTGCGCCCCGTGCGTTTGGAGCCAGAGAGCAAAACAAAGAACATTCCCATCGCTCGGGGACGTCGCGTCGCCGGACAGTTCCCACACACCCGCTTGGCGTGTGAGATCCCAGTGAGGAATTTCGGTGAACCGCAGTCGGAACTATCGATTTGAATTTTTCGGCGTGTGACTCACGCGCGTGCGCCCCTGTCTGTCTTTGGTCTCGAGAGCCAAGCCACTTACTCAGCGTGTGACCCTAATCGGATTACCGAATACGGTTCGAAAGGGGAATCGGGCCTTAATGAGACTTTATTGACCGGCCGCGGATGATAGGTGGTGTCGTCATCTGGACCCGCGGTGACTCACGCACTCGCTCAAGTGATAACTGTCGGCCACCGAGCCTGTGATGATCAATTAATTGCATAACTCTGTCGCATTGTGATTTATTATCGATCGACGACGACGGTTTGGTGAACGTGTTACACAACGCCCCCGGAGTTGAGGATGATGGCGGCTACAATTCAAACGCCCGCGCAACAGCCAAAGACTGCGTCCGCGCCAGCGAATCCGCAGCTGAAACGGATCGTTTACTCCAAGTATCGCGAGCTGCTCGGCTCGTACAATGATAAGGCGAACGCAATTATTGAGTCCCTGCCGGCATACATGGTCAAGGAGGATCGCGGCTTCCACTTCGATCCGAAAATCATCGGCGAGGTGGATAACGTTGTGTAAGTTATTAATTTTCTTTTCAAACGGGCGAATGAGTTAGGGACCGTTATCTTTGTGCGGCGTGCTTGATTTTGGCACACACGGCGCATTGTGGGTGATTTGCTTTCGGAGGGTGGGGGTTGTTGCAGATAAGTGGCTGACGGTTGTAAATTCCCGGGAAATGATGCTTTATGACGCTTTAATTGTGTTTTTGAATGTGCTCGGTCTTATCTCAGTCGAGGCGCACACAATTACTCAATGCTGTCAGCTGTGGCGATGTGATTTGCCGGTGGTTGTGGTATTGTTTTTTGTTGAAAGTTTTAAAGAGATTAGGCTTTTGTGCTTGAGAGCTGATGGCGTTTTGTGATTTAGAAATAGGAGTGTGATGAGTAAAGGTCGTGTTGAAGAGTGGGAAACGGATTTCAGGATCAGCATTTTCAAGATCTGATAACGTAGACGAATCATAAGTCAAATGAAAAAAATAACGCATTTGTGGAAGTCAGGTTTTTATTCTGAAAACAAAGCAGTTCAGGATCAGGCAATATACATTACAGCATGGTGCTGTAATGATTTTACATCCATAAAATGCTCTTGATGCAGTGCTGAGTACAGGCCCTGACATTTCACTAATTCTGCGACTTTTTCCAGATAAGATAGATAAGGCATCAAAGCAAGTTAAACAAGATATCACACCGAATGAACTTGTTGCAGTTTTTGTGCAACGGATTTGGTACACAGAAGTCATCGTAAAAAAAAACTCGATAAGAGGATTCTTTGTTTTGTTGATAAACATTTTTGAGCTCAGTTTGAGTATTGATTTTGACGTTGTTTTCACACAAAGCAAATGAAACATCATGTTCACTGAAACAGAGATCCTTCCTTTTCGCTGCTTTCTGTAACAAAAGTTTTTATGTCAAAAATTTCATACAATGGCAGCGATATCTCCGTTTCTCATTAAGATCAAAGAGGAAAGAAATTAATGAACGGAATAGGACCAAAGGGCGATCATGTGAAAATATCTTTAATCGTCCCTGTTTCATGATTTTATTCTGCAAACATTATTAACAGCGCTTAAGGTTTTAAAATTTGTATAAACTTTGGAAAATATGTAAATGGACACACGAAGGTTAGGTAAGAGCATCTGGTTGACAGTGGGTAATCACATTTTGGCGGCCATTGGGCCCAATTCTGACGTCGTGCTGATTGTACCCTAATTGTCCCTTAAAACCATTGAAAGATATCTCTGTAGAAGTTGAGGTGTTTCCGCTTATGTCGCTGAGTTCACGTAGATTGTCAAAAAAGTATTTGCCAAAGAGGTGCTTCTCCCTTCTTTCTGCAAGAGCTTGTCGGTCGCTGAATTGATGAAAATGAATTTCTCGTCTCTGCAGCTCATCGAAAATTCATTGTGTTAGATGTTGAGTCTGAAGAAATGTGTTCCACTGACGCAGTGGCTTGTTATGAGCCATATTTTGTTCGGTAGATGCACTTGTTTCAAACTGACTGGTAAGTGAGCATTTGCGATGAGGCCATGTACAAATGGCTTTGGTTGTAAAACAAATGGTGCACTCTGACCACTTTTGGGCACACGTAAGACAATCGGAGGAGAGTGTCCTACTATCCCTGATTGATTTTACAAGACTCCTTACTTGCTGATCCAATTTTGGTCAAATTCCTCACTCAAATTAAGAAAGAAGCCGCTGTAAAATTACTCCTTACTGTAAGCATGTGACTAATCTACATTTCCTCCCACACAAATTCATTCAGTTTCCACAAATTTGCACAAATTCCATTTCTTTGTGTCAAAATTTAACCTTAATCATGATCAAATTCATCATCATCAGAATAACGCTTGTGTTTTCGTGACAAATTGAAATGGAATTTATGTAAACAAATTCGGACATACACACTTGGGGACTGCTCAGCAACTTAACACAGCTGCTGTCAATATTTGCTTGTGGACATCAGCAGTTTTTGCTTAACAAGTGTAAAATATGTCGAATTTGTTTGCACAAAAGTGGTGACACGAAATTTTTGATGGGTTTCTTTTGATGGGAACGCCGCTCGTTAAAATGTTTCATTTGTCCTATTTTTTGCTGAAACAGATCTTACACCACTTTGGAGAGGTGGAAATGTTTATTATCGGAGCAGTCCTGTCAATTTGCAAGAAGCATTGAACAATTAGATTTAATTTTTTTTGTCAAAGAGTTAGAATCTTTTGAGCAGATATATACGTTCCACATCCTCGTCTGCACTCGATAGGCTATTGAATCTATTTCCATGGATATTCTGGGTAATATCAGAGCTACCCAGACAGCTGTTAAGTTTCTGGAGAACAATTACTGGTGCAGGGAAATGGAGTGTCTCTACAGAGTCACACTGAAAACAGTATACTCAGCAAGGACATTGAAAACAGCGGATTTCCGGGCAGAATATTGTGAAAAAAGGACTAAGTTACTGCTGCCGTGTAACTCTACACCCACAGCTCCAAAAAGGAAGATGGAATGATAACACGAGTCTTTTCCGTTTCACCCAATAAATCCTTGGCACTCCTAACGAAAAACTTCCCAATCACTGTAGTGTCTTTCAGGTAGAAATCAAAGGAATGCTTGACGCTGCTCTTCTTCTTCTCCTTTTTCTTGTGGCGCTGCAGTCCGGGGTGGAGCTGGGCCTCAACCAACATGCCCATCCAGCCAGCATGATCTTTCGCCAGCCGCCGCCAGTTGCGAACTCCAAGTTGGTTGAGGTCCTTCTCTACTTGTGTGCTCCATCTCAGACGTGGTTGTCCTCTATTGCGTTGTAATATTAACTCGAATTTAAAGACGGGACAAAGTAGTCCCATCCATATGCTCTACATGACCTAGTTATCTTAAGCGTTGTATTCGTAGAAGCTTGACTAGGCGCATGTTACCGTGCAGCTGCCGTACAGCCGTGCCTCCGCACAGCATATAGAATTCATTGTTGTATTTTTTTCTTCAGATATCATGAACGTACACAGGAATTAATAAAAAATTAAACTTATCTCTAGAAGTCACCTAGGGCCACCTCATACGCATTTAATAACGTACATGTATGAAAAAAGGTTTGGCATCTTATATAATGATAACTACATTTTTTCTTCATTCCCTATGAACCTGCGTTTCTTGCAGCTCTGAAAAAGATAATGATCGGAAAAAATTTCATGAAAAGCCTAGACGAACTAACTTAGGTTAACGACCAGATAAATTTTTCTTGAAAAGAAACTGTATTTGCCAGGAAGAAGGAAAAGGTTGGATATTATATTTCGGTAGGATTCCAAAAGACTAAAAGTCTTCAACCTTTCGATCATGTCGTTTTGTAACTGTCCGCGTGGACTACGCCTGCTCCAGCAGCTTTGCTCGAACAGCCACCATTTTAGATACAGTTACAGATACACATCCTTATTTGAATTTAAAATATTGCGGTATAGTTCAGACTGTGAATCTGCATCGCGTTTCGAGATGACTCACTCTGTATACCTACGGATGCGTTAAAGACAAACGAACTATTCCCGAGTCCTTAACCTTCGCTGCTCCATTAATCTACCTTCATTCTGTAGCCTCTTCAAAGCTAAGATTTTGAAAACCAAATAGGCACTGTCATGTCATGAGGAACAATGATGTATCCAAAAGGATTCCAAATATAATCTTCTGTTTAGGCAACCAGGCTGCAATCAAGTCCCTTGGAGGCTGCAAGTTCCATTCAAACAGCTCCCTAAAGTGCTGACTGTCTCTTAATGCGATGGTCAAGTTCTTCAATATACACCTGGAATGTATGCTGTGGCGTGGTGAAGTCCGGGGGGATTGCGAATCCGATGAGCTTGCCAGGCTCGAAAACAAATCCTTTATCTTCCATTCCCTTTGCTACTGTCAAGCATCTTCCAAAAGTACACACATTTGTCTAGCAAGGGTGATCAGAAGGTCATACTTTTCCTAATACCAAATCAATATGGTTACAGATCAATTATAAAAACTCTCTCTGTTTCGTCAACTTAGACAAAACTTGTCTACGGGCCATAACCCGTAAACTGAAGTAAGATCCTAAAAATTGCATTTAATGATGATTCAAAAACTGCCCCCAAAAAACAACTCTAATAAACATGCTCCGATGACAATTCGCTCGTTAAAATTGCAACAAAGGCATTTGAAAAAGTGCCTCTCAGCACGGCCATGCAGTGCAAGATCATTAAGCGATCAAACACCTTGAAGGAATTTCAAAGAGAACAGTTGATGGACCACCAGGACTGCATGACTCATGCCATAGCCACACGAGCTCACTTCCCTTCCGCGAACGACCGTACAGCTTCATCGCACAAACACTTAAGGTGCCATCATCCAGATTTAAAGACCGAACGCCACTCAAAGTTCGAACCAATTATGTTCCAATTAAGAAATTTAGTGCCTTCCGAGTCGCATTCGCCTCAGAAGCAGAACTCGAAAAAAAACAACCGCAAATTTATTATTCATCAACCCAGCACCGCGACTGGGGCGCCATTAAATTGTTTTCCCTCCCCGCCTCTCAAGGAGACTCGAGTGTAGTGCATGGCAGCGAAGCGATCTCTCGTCTCATTCCCTTCAATTAAAATTCACACACGAGCCCCAGAGAAAACTAATAAATCACAAGAAAATGCATAAACGACAGAAAAGGCCACGCAACAGAAAAAACAGACGCAACACTTGTGTCATCCGACCGTATCTGGTGTGAGAGTCACTCCCGCCCCTCCCCCTCCTTCTCACAGTCTCTGCTGGGGAAGTGGTGTTCTCCTTTTTCTTCCAGCGTCAGCAACACACGCTGAGATGATTATAAATATGTTAGCGCTGATGGTCGTTAGCATTGAAGGAACCATCTAAGGCCGGGGCAACATTTTGCGGTCAATTGATCTTCGCAACTAGGAAACCCGACAACGAGACGACAGCGCCCGGGACTGGCGCTTTGTTTAGAGACGCGTTTTTTTTTTCAACTCAGTTTGGCAGCTGGGAACATGTGCGCCTGCACGGAAAGCTAGTGACGCTGATTAGTATGACCCCAAGTGGTGATTTATTTGGAGCTGGGAAGTGAATCCTGATCGGCGATCAGCGATCTTTGCTTTGACCTCCTTCCACGACTGAGTCACTTTTGGGCTAGCGCTGTGGACCTTGCGATTTATTCTTAGTCATAATTTGGCACAGTGTTGCTCGTTAAAAAGTAGGGTGGATCAAATGGCAGCTGATCGTGCGACAGATCGCTGGTCGTCAATTTGAAATGTGATCTCGCTCTTGACACGCTGCCAAGCAGCAGTCTGACAAACAGTCAAATCAGCGCCTTCCCGAAACGACATCTTGATCCTCCTCGACATTGACCTCGGTTGCACGATCAGTTGACTCTTCCGCGAGCACAAAGAATCCGCGTTCATTTGACACTGTGTCAGATCAAGAATTATGCACTTTTGCAATCATTTCATTCACACAAGGCCAGAACATGATTGCTAACAGACCACGCTTGGTGCCAGACCTCAGCGCTGTCCGACTAGGAAATGATTGCCTCAATTGAGTTGTAAGTCATGACGAGTGACTAATAAAATTTCAAGTGAAATGATTAATACAGCCGCTCTGAAGCGGTACATCTCCTCCCCGAAGCTAGAATCAGGTTCTAAGCGACGATGTGGACGCGACAGTTAGACGCGAATCTAGCCGGTTGTGAGACAAGCTAGAACTGGGTCAAACCGATATTTTCATAGACTCACCGGCGGAAAGGAAGGAGGTGTCGGAGAGCAGGCAACCCCACTGAAAGCCGGTTGTAGGCGACCATTGGAAGTGGGTTTATGTCCGTCACTGGACTACGAGTACACTCACCGTGCTCCATCAATTGAAGTGTTTATGTAATCCAGAAGAGCGGCACTTGACGGTGCGGCGGAGTGGATATGGGTTCCCCTCTGATTTTCAGGTTATGAGTTAATTACGAAAGATAAGTCAGTTAGAGCACTTAACGCGTTCTGTTTATTTTTTATTTTCTTTGTGAAAGTAGCCCGTCGGAGTATCCCACGAGTCGAGTGTTGGGTGGAAGTTGCCAGCACTTGCACGCATCTCATTAGGCAAATCATATTTTCTGCGCTTCAGATGTGTGAGGAGGGACGAGGAGCAAAAATAGCTCCGGGGAAGGAGTCATGAAGACGCCCATAAAGTAGGTGAGAATGTCTCATTAATTGGGCTGCAACAAGTGTCTCCTCTCGGGGCTGAGAAAGTGTGTAAAAGTAATATCTCAACGGAGACGAGGTTAGAGTGTGCTCTATGAATTGGGTCCATGCCCAGGGGGGGCTGAAGTCTGAAGAAGAAAGTGTTCACAGCCCATGTCGCAGTTCGTGTATGATGTGATGAAGAACACTGGAGATCGGTTGGATCGGCTTGAGGGCGATTGACGGGCTCTATTGGCTAGTAATCGCAGTGAAGATCAATCATTCGCTAATCCGCATCTTCATTAGGCGCACACAAGTCGCGGCTGAGAGTGAAGTGAAGCGCTAATCTGTCAAGGATCATTAGGCAGTCGATGAACGGGCGGAAGAGTTGCAGATAATCTGATGGAATCCCGAAGGTAGGATGAGATCATTGTCCCGTGGATTTGTGTCCTACGGCAAAGGGATCTTTAATGATAACTGACGTCGACGAGCGATTAGGTATTCTCTAGGAGGATTATTGAGAAAATTATGGGCGAAGGGAGTTCGTTTAGAAATGAATAAGGAACGTGGGCTTGGTGAGTGATGGTTGTTTGTGAATTTGACCCATTCTGCAAGCGGTATTAACATTTAACGTGTTAAGAAGATGTTTAAAGCACGTTTTTGTGCAGGACGATGATTGCAGGTTTCCTACATTTTCTTTTTAATTTTGTCTATTTAATTTTGACACCAAGATAGTTGACAAATTGAATACACTTTGTAGAGGACTTTCCTCTTCTAGCAATTCCCTCTAAAAAAGGAAAACAGGTCAGAGCTGCTGAGTTACGTATGTTTCTCAAGTTGAACCTGAGAGCATACGAAGTGTTCCTTTTCTACTTAGTAACACAGCCACTTAGACAATTCCTTGCTTGTCCTTAAAACTGAACTCAGAGGTTCCATAGCCATAAAAGGTTCCAGCCAAAGAACTCGCTGAAAAGTCGATAAGCCTGCAAGTACATCAAAGTGTCTTCCCGGATCGATATCTTGATCCTCCCCGACCGTGGCCTCGATTGCATGATCAGTTGACTCGTCCGCGAGCACAAGGAATCAGCATGCATTTGACACTGTGTCAGTTCAAGAATTATGCACTCTTGCAATCATTTCAGTCACACAAGGCCAGAACAAACAAACCACGCTCAGCGCTGTTCGATTAGGATGTGCATCAAATTTTCGGTTGAACATTAAAGTCGCAGATGAACACCAAATCGAGTTTTGGCTTTCCATAGTTAGACCCTCACCTACCTACTGGACCGGGCGTTGGCAAGTTTAAGTAAGCTCAACATTAAACGATAACTTGTGTTTAATCAATTGTCACAGGAGGGAAAGGATTCGTGAAACCATTGCATTTTCTTCCTTTTCAAGAATTATGACAGCCTGAGGTGTGTCTGGGTTCCGACAAGTATTCCGTATAGAACGACTTCCAGTCAGCCGACTAAAATTTCACAAGCCAAGCGGGTTGAAGTCCTTCTTTACTTGTACACGCCATCTCAGACGGGGTCGCTCTCTGTTGTGTTGTCCCAATAAACAGAGAGCAAAGTGTAAATATTTTGATTGGCGATACTATTCACGCGAAGCCAGGGCTTTCTTCTTCGGCAACCACTTGTGTCTGGCGTGCTGTTGTCTTCTCACAAGTGCAGGGAACTTGCAGTTTACTATCGAATCTAACCAGGGAGAGGACTGCCCAAGCCGAGAATCAAACCTAGTCCTTTTACGTGTGAGTCGATGAAAGCAAACTCATCAATATTTAAAGCAGAAAACTTACGCAGATATGTGCATTCATAAACTTCACTCTATAACCTTGCTTTAAGGCACTCAGGCGTTAGCTAATAAGTCTCCGCTGACAGTCCATCAATATTTGACTACATCTCTACTACCACCCATTCCTTTGAATCAATCAAACCCTCAATTCACTCTCAAAGGCTTATCCAGTCACTTGAAGCTTTCTCCTTGAAGATAGATGGCAGCCCTGCTTTCTCGTGGACTTCATCCGGAAATTCCCGCACAAATTCATCTTTCCACCGCAGCAGTGGTGGTTTTTTTCGCTTTCTTCAGCAAAACCTGCGTCAGACGACAGTTGGTCTTCACTCGCTCGTACGCCACCTTTGTGCCCGCTGTCAAATATTTTCCCGCCATCATCCCGAAATATGCGCACATCTGTCAGATACATTAATCATAATTTATTCTTAGTCTTAGGTAGAAATGGAAAATTTTGCATCGTCACCCAACCGCCCACGAGGTCAGTTATTCTGATTAATTGCCGCCCATATCCATCCGCTGCTGCTGCCTTTCAGACTCATCTCGCCACAACCTCAATCGAAATGAACTTATGAGCGTGTCAACGCTTGCGATATCCGCCCCTGCCGCTGACGCTACTCGTACACTCTCGGATAATTAGCATTTTTTTTCCTTCAGACTCTGTTTTTCTGGTTGGCTCTTGTGGAGGACGTGAAGGAGGCAGCAGATACAATGTCTCGGATGAGGAGTCTATTTTTAGCCGCATTGATGTGCGCATCTCTTTATTGCCTCCTTGGTATTTCATCTCAGATACGGGAGGGCCTAGTTGCCGCACACACGGAAAGCAGCCTCATAACCCACGGGCTTAGATTCCTGCTGCAATTCCGTGCCTCTCTGTGCATGTGCGCTGCCGCAATGCACTTCGCGTAGGGCCGCTCGAAAATATGGTTTAATGTTGGAGACTTTACGATCCAGCAATTCGGGATCAAGGGCGTTCAGCCGGTGCGGCTATTATGTGACCGGAGTGGATGGGGCAAGCTGTTTCGATTGGCAAACGATTACACAATGTCCAAGGGAACGAAAGAACTGCCGAGCCGAGCGAATTCGGTTCTATTTCGCGCTGAGTGGGTGTGTTCAGTGCGTGGGCCGATCAGAAGATCACTACAACGGCCACGACGACGACGGCGAGGTGGCAATTAATTAGCGAGGATGATGGGCATGTGTTTCGTGAAACGCGAAAGGGATTTTCTATTTTTAATCCAATCGATGGGCGGCTGGTGGAAATTTATCACCAGCGCACGTTTTCAATTGTTTTGCGTGGAGTTCGCAGCACAATGGGTGATGTTTTGCGCCACTTGGTTCGTCGACGTCGTGATTTAATGACGCGACGTTTTATGAGACGATGTTTTACCATAGCTGCGCGATCGGTGATTATGACATGTGCTCGTTAAAAGGTTGACACACACACGCACACACAGAAGCACCTTGTTTTGCTTTGATGTCGGCGAATGAATCGTTTTTTAAAATTTACTGATTTCCCATTAATTGTTATTTTGGGATGGTGTGGAAATAGATTCGTCCTTGAGGCGAATGAGTAACGCGATCGGTTTTTAATAGACCGATCATTGCACATCGTCACCGGTGAGTTTATCATTTTCACAGTAGTCGCACACGTTCTGAGACTCTGAAAGATTTTGAAGAAACAAGGAAACGGTTGAGGTGATCTTCAAGTGATCACGAGTGAAATTGGACCTGCCTTCTAAATAAGGCTTTGAGGAGGTATATGAGGTGAGGGTCTAGACGATACAAATCTTGTACAATTTCGACCTGAAAATTCGGAAAATATAAGGAAATTATCGTTAACAATTCAGAGGGAACAGAAATCGCCTTCTTCAATTACCTGGTCGCGAAAATTCGATAGATGGGATTTTCTTTCTGGACTGAAAAAATTTACATACTTGCAGCAAATATTTTGTCGCTGAAACGCTATCTGTCCGTACTAAAGGCAAATAGAAATCTAGTGGTGTGGCGAATTTGAAATCAATCACTTTTCGAGTAAGAAAACGACATTTTCCAAGCACCCTGAATATCTTTGTCGTTTTATATGATCGGCTTAATTCATATTGCAGAACAGGACTTACGTTTCCTTGCCAATGCAAATATGACTAGGTATGGAACAAATGATTAAAATTGGATAAGATCGCGCTAGACTAAGGCAAAAAACTGGGCATTCAAAGATACGCCAAGATCAGAGACCGCTTTACAGATTGAAACGGAGATCAGAAGTGATCCCATCAAAAAAAAAAAATTAAACTGAACAAGAAGAATTCAAAGAGAAGCAGAATTGAGACTCCATCAGCAAATGGATAAGGCAAAAGATCGTAGCAGAGTTAGTGTAAGATCAAGTGTTGTAGAGCAGATCCTACTATATCTCCAATGATCCAAAAAAGGATAACTTCAGAAGTCAATCAAACACATCAGCTGAGATAAAGATCACAGCAGCAATTGAACCACACAACGTAGTAGAGAATGCTTCGGAGAAGGCCATAGATTACTGCAGTGGTTTCACTAGGGATCATAGAAAATAAGTCCCTGGATTTCAGGAAAAATTACACAATAGTTTGAGCAGGTTCCATGAGCTAGCCAAAATTCGGAGCAGATATGGAAAAACATTGAAGATCATTCTGTAGTTTATGTTGAAAAAAAAAATTGTTCCAAGAGATAGCGAAACACTGGGCCAAACAAAGCTCCAAGAAATTTCCTAGAAAGTAAACAGAACTCATGACAAAAAACGACTAAAATTCACCTTAGGGAATAAGGTGACCAATACGATAGATGCCAGCAAAGATGACAAAAGAACTCGAAGGGGATCGAAAACATCACTTGTCGAATATTAGATCAGAGGCTCACAAGGATAATAAGCCTCAAGATCAGAAAATGACACCGGAGATCAAAGGCTGAGGGCACGCAGGCAAAATTTTTATGTCAAATATCACATCAAGGACTTGGTTTGTCCAAAAATCTAACGAGGAGTCGAACAGGTTCTATAATCTTCCCAATGATCCTACCAGAACCCGGGTAGCACAGAGTAGTAAGAATGCGTGGACAAAAAGAAAAGTATCCCGATTTTGTTTTGCAGACCGAAGAGAGGGTGTAGTCATACTGTACAAGTATTTATATTTTTCCGATCACATGATGGGATGGAAAGACCGATATGGGTATGTTTATTAAAGAAAAGATCAACAACCATAAGTAGGATACAAGTGAGCTAAAAAAAAGACTTAGCAGTCCTAAATAAACGCCTGCGATAGAAGATCGGCGTACCACGCCGGTAAGTACAGGAAGCCATGAATATGATCACAGATGGCAATAGATAACATATCAAAGATTGGACAGACATACAGATCGCAAGTCTGTAAAAGCATCACCAGAAACTTAACAAAGACCTCGTCGAACATCAGAATAGAGACCACAACGAAAATGATACTATAGATCGGTAATCTTGTCAAATCATCATGGAAATGGCGGGAGATAGCACCTCTTATCTAATAAAAATAGCATTAGCACTTGTCAGAACGAAAATGATCTCAACGAAGAACAAAACGGCATACAATCATACAAAAGATCTCCCTGAAGATCACAACTCGTCGAAGATAAGGACTGCAATTTTGAGGGTCTGTCCATACCACCTTAGTCCTGCGAGATGTGTAGTTTCTTTAGTTTCTTAGGATCAAATCTAATGAATGAACTTTGTCGTTACATCGCTAGAATAGATAAAATAATTCATCAAAGATAAAATCTTCTTCATTCATCCACTTCTTTAGAATATCTGCACCACGATATAACGATGACTAAGTCCTCTTCAAAATATGCCATCAAGCAGTGTCATTTGCATGCATCCTCTCACAAAGCAATTCCATTCCATGAAATCGCGTCTCAAATGCAATCACATCCGAGTGACTAATTCGCATATTTTTAGAGTGGATTGCATTCTATTTCAACGGATTTCGTACAAACTGCAAGTCGAGCAGCCCCCCAAAGTGGAACAGCACTGCACCTCCGTCGCCGCAAATGAATCACCCACCTCCGCGAGTGTAATCTCTGTTAACGACTGCCAGCGCATTTTGAATATTTTCCCATATTCCACTGCCAGACAAATGATGAATCGGGGCGAGAATAGCAAAAGCGCGGCAGTGGCGGGCGTTTCGAATTCGATTCATTTTCTCCAAGTGGGCGATTCATTTGAACGAGGATGGCGCTGCTTCTCAGTCAAGTGCTTACTTTTGAGAACGATCTGGTTATTGACAGAAACAGCTTGAGACGATATTCCTCCATAACAAATCAATTGAATTTGCTGTAGGCAACCGCAACGGGGTTGGGATATCGCTGCGCTTTAAGATTTCTGAGGTTGTTTGAGAGGCTTGGGAGGCCTTACTCTACGGAATCGAATTCTTAACGAAGCTCAAGTCGTTGTCGTGGTCACTTCTCGATATCTCACGTATCAAGTTGGCTGCTAATTAATCTCAAGACCACCTCGGACTCATGCAAAAACCGCAATTCGGCGCAGATTGTCGCAGTGGCGGTGGCGGTGATGACGTTACGCAACACCCTGTCCCCAATAATCCACGAGTGCGAATCTGAATTCGAATCAACCGCAAATGAGCGGAACAGAGGCGGCTTTATGAGGCTAATACGATACGAGTGTTGAAGCGGCGATGCCCTACATTTTGTCGCACACTCACAGACCTTGCA
The DNA here is from genome assembly GCA_944738645.1 of Eristalinus sepulchralis. Lineage (NCBI taxonomy): Eukaryota > Metazoa > Arthropoda > Insecta > Diptera > Syrphidae > Eristalinus > Eristalinus sepulchralis. The sequence goes on from OX122886.1 coordinate 10,743,747, forward strand.
GCATCGATCAGACTCCAAGTGGCGAGATGAAGAAAAAAAAATTCCGGCCCCAAGTGGCAAAACCGAAATAAGGGCGTATTTCGTAAACGCGTCACAGCCGCAAGTCGAACAAAATAAGTGGGCCGACGCCAATGGTGTGACTTTGAGATTCGACAGACTGCCGCTGCCTCAGCGTCGCGCGGTTAACTAAATTAGGTGAACTGAGTGTCAGTTTTGAGTTACTGAGGTTGCGGCAAAAGACGTGGACTTGGCTTTAATTTGTGGAGTCAAAGAAGGCAGATTTGCTTTCACACTTTGTACGCGACAAAGTCTGGTTAGGGGTGTATAGGATGAGGAACTACTATTTTGGTCCTTAGACGCCTTTCAAGGCGATTACGGCATCATCCATTCGACGCAGATCATCTGCTTCGTGTTCGCAGATCATATCTGTCCTCGAAAAAAATCATTTTAACCCAAATTTCCGTCAAATTGGCTGCCGGATGATCCGCCAACAGTCCTGCTGTCCCATTTAAGTCTCTCAAACTAAAAAGGATCGCCCACTCTTCATTTCTAGGTTACCGCTAAACATCTCTTGCACTAAATTCAAAGACTCCAAGACATAAAGTATATGCAAACCAGATGACAGCACACACGCGTGCTTCTCCACATTCCCATTATTGCCTCGTCTGACGCCATCATACGCCGCTCACATGGCATATCTATTTTAAGCATGACGTCAATGTTCCAAATTCAATTAAACATCCCCCACAGACGTCTTTGCCGTTGACAAGCATCACAGACGGAGCACACACTTGCGACTGTTGCGTGAGCAACCGAGCCACCGTCCCCACACAGACTGAGTTTTAGGTTCGTTGAGAGGTTGCCCTCTGGGGAAAAAAACGATCAAAACAATGATGTGTGCCAACAGTAGAGGGAGGACCGCCGATTTTGGGGCTGTCAATGCGCGACATGTTCTGGGCTAACGTCCAAACTTGACAGAGACCGATGAGGTGAACCGCGAACACATTATGTCATCGCCATCCAATTACACAAGGTTACACAAGGCTAACGCGAATTTTGTTTTCTTTTACTTTCAGATATGGTACGCCCCCAGCTCCACCACCCATCTCCACTGGTTCGCTTCCTTCGCAACGGCTGCCCACCCAGGCGCCGGCATACGAGGCGCCCGCCTGCGTGCAGAACGCGATGATGACAAAAGACAAGAAGCCCTTCACCTACACACCTGGCGGCATCGACTTGTCACAGATCAAGAGCCAGCGGATGGCCAAGCGACTGGCACGCAACGCACAAAGCGAAGGCGCAACCGGTCAGCAACAGATGAATCGACCCACGGCACAGCAACAGAGCAACGGTGGCACATCGCCGGCAGCGCAATTGGGCGCCACAGCCATGGGGATGCCCTTCCAGGTGCTCCCAACTGGACCGCCACCACCGCCGCCACCTCAGCCGAACAAGGCCGGCGGTGCACCGCCTCCGCCACCAGCTCCTCAGAGCAAGCTCTCGCCACAATCGAATGGAAGTGCTGCGAACACACGGAAATCCCCAACTCCACAAAATTTCGAACCACCACCACTGGGCTTCCGTCCGGAAATCAAAATTCCCCCGAACCCGATGGCCATCCTGAAAAAAGTGCCCCCGCCTCAGGAGAAGAACAACTTCTGGGTGGAGGAGTACCGCAAGGAGCGATCGAAGAGTCCCATGGTCGGTAATGACGAAAACGGTAAGCAATGTCCACTGTCCCCTAGGTCCCAATAAAAAATGTCTCTCTTCTCTAGATTCCAATAGATCTCCGCCGAAAGACCAACAACCTGAAACGAACCAGTACAGCTACAACAATAGCCAGCAACAAAGTGAGTACCCAGTCCAGCAAAATCAATACCGCTCGCCATCGCCACAGCCGATGCGTCAAGAATACGCCCCACAACGGGCTGCAAGTCCCCCCAGAACTCCACAGCAGGAGCAACAGAGACGCATCGACAGTCCCCAGCAGAGTGCTCACTTCTCGCCGCAACAGTCTCCAGCTGCAAGGCAATACCAGCCACCGCAGTTCCAGTACACACCAAGTACTCCACAGCCCCAGTCGCCATCTGTTCAGCGCTTGCCACAGCAGTTTACCCCACCTGCACAATACCAGGGCCCAACTTCGCCTCAATATCATCAACAACAACAACAACAGCAACAACAGCTTCAACAACAGCAACAGCAATTGTTACAACAGCAACAACAGCAATTGCTTCAGCAACAGCAACAACAACAGATGCTCCAACAACAACAACAGCAACAGCAACAGATGCTCCAACAGCAGCAACAGCAGCAAACGGTGCCATGGCGTTCTCCGCGCCCATCACCACACTCAATACAGAACAATGTCTCTCGGCCAAGGGAAATGCAGAGTCCCGCTCCCGCTGAGTCGCCCAAGCCTCAGACTCAGCCACAGATGCAGCCACAACAGCAGCAGCAAACAAGTCCGGCTTTCTTGAGATCTCGGGAGATCTTCACTTCTCCCCAGAAGCCGCAGTCGCCACCTACTCCGCAGGCTTTCGCTCAAAGAGATGTAAGTTTTGAGTTCATTTTTGACTAGCATTAGAAGATCTGTCACGAAAATGGGAAGGTCTAGGCATGTTTGCTTAGAAATTCACAGCGAAGTACTCCTAGGCTATTATGTGGCGCATTTTTTTTCGGACAGTTTTCTGGTCTCTCTATTTGTTAGAAACTTTGTCTCAGTAGAAGACAGACGTTATTCTAATCTTTGGTTGACAAAAAACTTTACTTTAGATCTTTTTGCTGAGACAGTTAGACAATCGAAGGTTTGATCAACGTCTACAAGGCTTAGCAGGTAGCCCCGTAGTGGGTAAGTTTATGGACTTCTACGTTGGAGAGCTTAAATTTTCAGCTCCCACCACATCAGCGCCATACAGCCGCCAGCTGATACGATCAAAGGCGGGACATTGATAAGGAAAGTGTCCTGAGTTGTCTTCACCTTCTCCACAAGCGCCGCAAAGGGTGCCATCACTAAGCCCAAGCCGACAAGTTTCCTGTACTTTTTTCTTTTTCTTCGGAAGCCCTAACCAAGGAAGCGAGTAGTCCCAAGGCGGGTTCGGGCCCTACGAAGCTATTTCATCGGCAATCTCGTTTCTCGCGATGTCACGGGACCCGGACAAGTCTCAGCGAATGCAGTCTACCGACCAAATTAAGGGAAGACTTGCATTCCTGGACCTCTTCAGCTTAATTGTTTTCTCAAAAGTTTACAATCGTCAATCGGTTTCTTACTGACAAAAGAAACTCTCTGGAGTTACTCGTACTTACACTGTTCAAGAATTCTATTCTAAAAGTTGTTCATAGAAGGGATAAATATTGACAAGTTTCAAAAACACATATTTCTTCATCTACCCCACTCAGTTTTCGGTAAAGCTACTAAGAGCCTGGGTTGGATTCCTTTGAGACAGGAATCCGTGATAGATTTAACTGTACTACTTGATTTTAGACCTGTTAAGAATGACCTGATTTTTCGACCGTTTTGGATCGATTGGTAACCAAATTTGTGCTAAACCTTGTCTGGACTTTCCTTTCTGTGGTACAATTTTGGATCAGTGTTAAGCGTTTCATTACAATTTTCTGGAATGCGCCAATTGCCTGGTACACAGCAAGGGTGCATTTGGAATAGTTTAAATTTGATATTGAGAGTTTAACGAGAGGGTACCCAGAAGAAACCGAAACGAGGCTGGTGTGGATATAGGTCTTGAAGTATCACCTTCTGTTGCTAGAGACGGTTTCCGAGTCAAACATGCGTCGGTCGTGCCCGGAGAAGGTTCCGTTTGGTTTGTGCAATTTTTTTTTGTTGAAGTGACACTTGTTTCGTGTACTTGTCGGTTTTGATGGTGATTCTTGGAAACAGCTACTGGGAGTAAAGTTCTCCTTCTTGCTCAGAAAAACCGACACAGAAATTATTGACAAGTAGAAACGGTCCTTGGAGACTGCTTCTTCTTCTTTTTTGTAGTGGAAGTCGAGGACGGACCTGGGCCTCTACCAACATTCCTCTCCAGCTAGCATGATCTCTCCCCAGCTGCCTCCAATAACACAAGTGGGTTGAGGTCATTCTCCACTTGTGTGCACCATCTCTGCATAGGCCTTCCTCTGATGCGTTGTCCCAATGACTCGGATCCAAAGTCTTTTAGGGTCGGAGCAGTGGTGCTTGTAATAAGTTAATTTAAGACAAGGCGTATTCTAGTTACCCGTCCATGGTTAAAAGTTTTGAAATCGATGATGGACGTTAAAAAAATTTTGGAGCTCTCTGGAATTTTTGAAAAAGATTTCCCAAGAGACATGCTTTGTGGCAGTCGAGGGGAGAGTTTATACTTCACGATACAACAGCTGTTCACGCAGCGCTCTCTGTGCACAAAGTCGTGATCAAAAATTGCTTTCAGTGCTGCGATCGGCTCTCCGATAGAAAAAAGAAACGAAACGAAACGAAGGAGTAGCTGTAAAGTTACCCAGAGCTCGAATTTAAAAGACGTTGTTTTGATTGGTAAAATATTAGACAAGTGAGCTGAGCGAAACGAAGGAGTAGCTGCAGGTTCCCCAGAAAATGGATTTAAAAGACGGTGTTTTGAACTTCTTTGACGATTGAAGGTGTATAAGAATTAAGAACAAAACTTGAATGAACACTTCTTTCCTTTTCTTAACCCTTTGTCAAATGCGATATATGCTAGATCCAACTACTTCATTTGCTGATTTTCGGAAGTTCCCAGGGCCTTCGCTTAGTTTCTGTGTTGTTCGTTCCTTAAACGACAACCACTGCTAACTAAATTTGTACCAAGTTTCAGTTTCTGTCTCGATTTGAAATTTAAATCTGCCTTTTAAGGTTACTTTGAAGGATATTGTCAATTTTGCTTGATATTGGAGTTGAATTCATTTGAAAATATTAGTCAAGCGATTTTAAATCTTTTTTGCGAAAACCATTAACAAGCTATCAGAAAACTTTGCTACTCATATTTTGTACTCCTATTATTAGGAGTGTTTGATTCAAAATTCTGCGTTTGAAAATATTGTAAAGACATGACGACATGAACTCTTTTATTAGTAGTTTCCAATGTTTCCAATGCTTTTCGAAAACGTGTTCGTTAAAACCATACGAAACTCTTCAACGCTTCTTTTTCGACAGAATTCTCAATTCCTTTCACATGTCAAATCTTTGCTCAAATTGCGTTGATAATTTTGCATCTTCTGACTGAAAACTTCTCCTCAATCCCTATCTACGTCGATAGACAATAATGCAAAAATCTAAAAGCATCTTCTCGAAGCAGATGTTTCCGAAATCCTCTAGACAGTCTTTCTCAAATTAACACACACTTTCCGTCTGCCAGTCTGGCATCAATTTGTCTTCGGCTTTCACCCACACCTGCAGTATTTTTATCATTTCTCACAAATTGTGTTTAACTTGAATCCCATGCCGGAAAAGATAAATCGCACCGTGCGAGGGGTGCTGCAAATAGTGCAACATTTTACGATGACATAAGTAAAATAAACCGTCAGTGGCCGCCCAACACTCCGCCAATTCGCCACCATCGCTTATTGCTTATCAAAGTGTCTAGGGCGGGGCGGTGGTGAGTGAAGTGGGGAGGGGGATATTTTTAGATATCCGCACACGCAAAGATATATTTTTAATTCTAATTCGTTCGTTCTGCGAACGTATTTCCAATCCACTCGAAGCGATCTGTTTCCTTGTTTTATTCTGCACGATTCTTGAAACACACAGAGTGGGGTCCTTCTGCCAATTGTGTCTGGCTCTTGGCAACCGTCGGGGGTGAAAATATGCAACAAATACTTTCGCAGATCTCAATAGAAAAAAAACAGGCGAAAAGAAAAATCGCTTTGGCATCCGTTATGCGGAAGTACGGAACGTGGAGCGCTGAGAAGTCATTAAATGTCCGGTGTAGCCTTGACAGTTGCTTTAATCGCCCTATTTGATGTTTGATTTGCAGAGACAGCAAGATACTCAGCAGCAGCAACAGCAGCCGCCGCGGCAACCTCCAGCCAATCGATGGGTGCCACAGCAGCAACAGTCACAGCCGCAGGCAGAGGTACAGACGTTGAATCGCATCAAATCGCCACCGCCTCCGTCGCAGGCTAGTAATGGCTTCGGTGGCAGCGGCAATACAACTGGCCTTAGATTGCAGATCAAAAATACCTCCAATGCGAAGGTTTGCACACATTCGGAGGCTTTATTTTTGACTAAGCCGTCTGACGGAAATTTTCTGTTTTTGATTTTAGGAGAGGATTATCCCCATCCAATTGGAGCAGTCTCCGACCCCAACTCGTACACCATCAGCGGCGCCTGGATTCGGACCGCAGCCCTTCTACACTGCGAATCAGCCGCAGTACAGCAGCGTGCCTTCTCCACCCCTGGCACAGGGTGCAAATTCAAACGGTAAGAAATAAAAAAATGCTTTCGACTTGACTAGAATTCACTCAACTTTGTTTTGTAGGACAAAATTCACCCAGCTACGTTGTTCGTTCACCGAATCAGTTCGTGGACCAGGGTTACAATAATTATGTCGGCGGAGAGGATCCGAACAGGGTCACTTCGCCCACTCCCAGAATCGTTCAGCAGACAAGCACCGCAGGCGGTGTGAAGACACGCATCATCCCGATCGCTCTGGACGGCATCCCCGATGGACCGCTGAACCCGAACAACGTCCGTGGACCAATCTCGCAGCAGCCCTTAGTAATCCAAAAGTAAGTATTGCTTGAGGGAATGTGGGGGTGGTGGGTTTATTCAAATCTCTCTCTCTCTCTCTTGCTGGTGAAGTGGCAACTATAGGCTATTCATTCACGACTGCCCCCTCGAGGCCGAGTTACTTTACCGAAAGCACCGTCTAAGGTATCGTTTGTTTCACTGTTGCATCCTAATTGCCAATCAATTTGTGCACCACGTCATTGAGTATGAATAACACGTCCGCGCTGGCATTCAATAGTGCGTCCCCTGTGTTGTTGTGGCGTCGTCCGATGTCGCATTCTTGTCAACAACGTTGAACACACGAACCCTCGTCATGGTTGTTAATCGCATTTCATTCATCTTGACAGGTTCATCTCTTAGCGCTAAACGATATGTATCTCAGGGAGACTGACGCATTTCATCATTATTGAGTGTTTGATGTTCGCCGTTGTGGTCGGTGTTGTTGCTGTCGGTGTGGTGGCAGTGTGTAGTGGTCGTGTTGTACTCGTATTTTGCATCTTTCTTGTAAAGCTCGCTCACTGTTGTATTTTTAAGTTAATTTTAATTTGTGCAAAAAATGTTTGTCAATTAGGGGATGGTCAATTGGGTCCTTTCTGGCCAGGATTTAGATGATGAATAGATCTCAGAAATCTCGTTCCATTACATGTTATACAGTGACACTTATCTAAAAAGGACACCAGTGAAATCACAAAGATTGTCTGCTATGTTGCGCTGTCAGGTTTTGAGTGATTGAAATATTCGACTTTCTTTATGCCGAGGTACAGAGTGTGTGTCGGTTAAGAGCAGTGTTAGGTATATCAAAATTTGGAATACAGGTATCCAAAGTGAACAAACTTTTGGTCTTATTGGCAGGATGCGGTTGTAACGTAATCACGTAGAACGAAAGATAGATCATTTGGTTTGCCGCTTTATTCAGTCATGGATGTTTGTTGGAAACCGAGTGATCTAATTTTGCAGTGTCATAATTTCCGTGGTTTCAAGTTGGTAGCGCTTGCATTTGGCACCTTCTTAACTCAGGGGTCCTTTGAACTGTCACAGTATTAGCTCAATGTTTGCCATTTACGAAAATGTAACCTGGTAGTCGAATATCGCGTTATAGTTATTGAAATTCATTACAAAGTAGTGACTCAAGTCCGATGATGTTAACTACAAATAAAACTGCCGTACTTGGGTCTCAGAAAAACTACTAGTAATCGAAATAATGGCATGACTCTCCAGAATGCAGACTGATCAAGTGCATACTCCCGAACGTCAGCAAGAAATCCGCAGCTTTTCTGTAATCTCTGAACAGAAAAGGGTGCAGGAAACTTGTGGACGTACTAACGGGACACTTTTCCTTCGCCAAACACCTAAGTCTACTTGGGCTTAGGCAAAACACCCTCTGCGACGCCTGTGGCGAAGGTTAAAGCTAATGTGGTTAAAGCTAAAACTTCCAGTATAAAAGCGCCTGTTGGCCTTTCTTCGGAAAACCAAAAAACTTAATTAAACGAAGATTACTGCCTGCTAGTACAATGGACAAGCTTTTGAGTGTGAGGGCTCCAGTGCAGTGTATACCAACCTCAAAAAAAAAAAATCGAAGAGGTGCCGTTTCATCCAGACAAAGTGATCGTTTGGTGTGTCTAAAAGTCGAAAGGTTTTAATGATCGGTTTTTCTTCAAATGCAACAAAGGGGTGGTGGTTACAATCAATTCGATATTGTCGAAAGACAGCTGTTTTAGCGCGTCAGAAGTTTCCTGGCCGCTTAATAAATCGTTTTGGTGACATCAATTGGACACCAAAATCAGGGCACTTGCAATCGTGAAATTTTTCTCCGGGACGTTACGTGGCAGACCTTGCTAACGCAAATTTAAAATTGTGAACACATTAAAAACCCACAATTCTCAAGTTATAGTTGATATACAGCCCAAAATGTACGAAGAAGTGGTTCAAAACTATCCCAAAATAATGGCATGCTGTGAAGCTTCCCGAGGCAGCCGTTTGAATGATTGTGTTCTTAACACACACTCTAAACTTCAAAAAGAATTCCAATTTTGCTTAGAAATGTATCGCTGGGCGCGATATTAAGCTTTCCTTTCGAAACCGACCCTATACGAAAAGACAGCAATATGTCAATTTGTTACAGATCTTTTTCCAACACCAAAAATACTTTCTTCGAGCGATAACATTTTTTGCACAAGACTTCCTTAGTTCCAAGTTAAGCAAAAAACTCATGTTTCTTCCTTGTTTTCCTCTTCCTCTTTTGTAGCGATCCTCGCAATCAGAACTCTTGGGGCAACGGCAGTTCCACGCCAAATCAATCAAAATCATTTAGAATCCTCCAAAAGATAACTGACACCACAGATGATGGTGGTCCAGAAGCAAAACCAGTCGAACCCATCGACACTGGCGATCAAGAGCCACAACTGCAGCGACCAACGTACGCCCGTCAAATGGGTCCCGGACAGATGAACAGCCCAACCATTGAGCAAATGAAGCGCATGCAACTAAACGAACAGCAGGCGTACGCAAATCGTGCTAGGAATCAAGGTGAGTACCGATGATTTGAAACCCTCCACACAAATGAATTCTCATTTCGGAGTGTTGGTTAAGACCCTGACCAGAAACCGGTAGCCGTGAAAGGTGCTGAAGAAGATCCCAGATACCGTGGACCTTCAAACCCTTCGGTCACTTTTAAGAAATTGCAAGGCGCCATTGAGCGTTGCTCACCCAGCAGAACCACCGACAAGGACGGTATGGATCACGCTTATGAACTTAATTGTGTGCATAAGCTGAGCCGGCTAACACAGACTCTAGTCTAGAAGTCCTGCTTTGGCAGATTTGTTTGCTTTCAGCGCTTGATTCACTCTCAAAATTAAGCTCCACCGCGGAAATCCCAAAAATTTCCTTCACAGCTCTGGGGCACTATATGTAGTCCCGTTTTTTGACGTTGCTAAAGCAATTCAAATTTACCTGAGCTTATGAATTTTCTGTCATTTTAGGTACTCCACCAGTTATGAAGCAACCGCAACCAAACAGATACATTAATCAGAGGCCTGTCTACAGCCCAGAGGGTAAGCTAAGACACACAGTCGATGGAATGACCAATAAATTTGCGTTTTTTTCTTGATTTTGCTTTCAGAACAATCTCAACAGTATGTTCACCCCAGTGAACAACAAGTGCCGGAGCCGAAGAAATACACTGGAAGCGCCATACCCAGTCGATCCTTCAAGATCCTTCAAGCGATGACAACACCGGAAAACGCTGGTGAGTGATCGGTTTAAGACTCGCGATCATTTGCACATAGATGCATAGTTAAGTCATAAGTGAATCAAGTTTCAATTTGTCTATAGTTTTTTTTTCTTTATTTCTTTCTTTCTTTATCCTTAATCATAATTTATATATTTCCTCATTCGTTTTGATGGGCATTCGATGGAAGCGAACAGGTGTGCGAACTTGACAAAGCTTAAGTTAGCAAGGATCTTAGGCCAATACCGATGGTTCTTTTGTGTCAAATTTTTCAAAGATCTAGGTGGAGTTCTAGTGGAAAATGGAACAACGTCAATGGCGGGCATTAGTCTTGGAATTTTGAGAATAGGTTTAATGAAAGGTGTGGACCTTGTGATTTTATATATGTGTTTCCACAATTAAGCAAATCCCTTGCCAATCCGACAAATTAAGAAACACTACCACTGTGGGTCATACGACCTCGTTTTTAAGGTTTTGTTTTCAAATAACGAAGGTTTCGGCGTGTCCTTCAGTGTGATCGTCAATTCTGTCGCACTGTTCAATTTTTTTTAACGTATAACGCAGTTTTTATTGAAATTTCGGGTAAAGATGCATTTGACCCCAAAACGAACATTTCACGGTCATGATTTACGGTGTCTTCCGTATACGTAAAGTCTGTATCGTGACCTAGCAATTGATATATCAATTGACAGATTTATAAAAATTATAGATCTAATATTTTGAACCACCCTTACAGGGCCAAGAGGCGTCAAAATAAAAAAAAATCACTCCTCCTCTCTTCCACGTTCTGCCTAAAAATCTGAAGAGTAAGCACAAAATCTTATATTCTGTGGGAAATGTCAACTGAAATTGCGTAGGACATTGAGTCTTATTCAGTCTTCTCATCATTTGTCCAACAACTGTAAAACGTAAACGATGCCGAATTTCGAAAATCTGAAAACACAGTTTTTCAAAGACTTATAAAAGCACTCAGAAATGGTACCAACTGGAATAAGCATTCTATAAAAAAATCGAAGATATCGCAGATACAACCAAAATGACATGCCTTCCAGCAAGGTAGATGAATGAATACGATTGTCTGTGAGATATCGCGAATGGATGGCTTGTGTCAGATTATAAATGAAACCTTTAGTGTCAAATTGAAAGGTTTTGCCCAGTTTTAAATTGCACTTGCCCAGCTTCTTTTTAAATACTTTAGTGGGAAACACGTAGTCCGATTGGAGCTTTGAATCGAGACCAGAGATGAAGGAATTAAGAGGAATATTCATTTTCGACTACTTTTGACCCTTTATACATTTTTTGGTTGGAATTTGGAATACACTGCACTTAAGCGCTCAAACTCAAAAACTGGTCCATTGTACTATCAGGCAGTAACCTTCACTTATTGCAGTGTATAGATTTTCCGAAGAACGGCTTTTGTGATAAAGAGCTTAAGTGTTCAGCTCTCACCACATCATCACCTGATACGAGCAAAGGCGGTACATTGACTGAGAAAGTGCTCTAAAATGTCTTCACTAAGCTTCGGCTTAGTGTCATAATTAAGCCCAAGCCGACAAGTTTTCTGCACTCTTTCCTATCTAGAGAAAACACAAAAGCTGCGGATTTCTTGCTAGCGTTCGGGAGCATGCACTTGGTCAGCCTGCATCCTCGAGATCCATGTTATGTATGGTTGCTCTGTTGGGAGACGTGGGAGACTTCGACGGAGGCCCTATGGGTTCGGGTTCTACGAATGCCTCTTTTCAGTTTATACATACATACAATGCACAAACCGTGGACTATGTGTCTCTTGCGTAAACTCATGCATTTACAAAATTTCTATATTTGCCTTTTTCACGGACACGCTGTCAGTTGTCAATGAAGGATCAAGAGAAGACGAAGTTAAATGTCTTCTTAATTATTTCTGATCGAGACTAACGAAGCTCCACTTTCTAACAGCTCTTTTATGTAAATAATTGGGTGCAGTTCACAAGGGCCAGGGCTTAGCTTCCCCACCTTCTAATCGTATTGTGCGTGCTACTGTTCCCTCAGAAGTAGAAGGGACCTTCAGTTTTTTACCGAATCCGAACGGCGAGATATGAGAAGCTCTTCGTAGACACTTAGTACTCTTTGCATGTTGTTAGCAACTCGAAAGATGTGGTGTCGTATGCGTGGTGTTCCGTCCGAGAATCGAACTTGGAACCTTGGCGTGTTAGTCGATGTGCTCGATGTGCTTATCTATTATCACTATGCCTCGGCGACCAATTCAATTCAGCAATTGCCCTACGACGCCGACGCACAGAAATCTACTGCATCGCAGGTCAGAAAATATCTCTCCTTTAAAAACTAACGCGTGTTCGAATTCGGCGTCAGTTACGAGGGCGATGCTGTCTTTAGCCTCACCATCCGATGACGCCATTGTTGCTACAGAGTGACAAATGTATTCTGTCGTGCAGAGTACACTCCATAGAAACTGTCAAATTGAAGCAGAATTCGAAATTTTGTTCTGACTGTAGCAGTGAGAGAATTTAAGAAAAAAAAGCCACCACGTTCGAGGATTCGATAGTTGTTTTTGGAAGGAATATTGCGAAGCCAATCAAGAAGGATTCTCTGTACACTATGGTTCTCTTTCGATGGCAACCATCAAAAATTGCCTTTTAGACGTTGTCGCATATCAATTTTTGATGAACAACTCTCAGGTGCCAGAAAAACGGTCACATTGAAGAATTCCAAAAATCCGTCATAGCTGAGGCAGTGGACATCTGAAAAGACTGCCTTTGCCATATCCGTCATGAGAAAATTGTGCCTTGGAAAGCTGCCTGCGTGATAGGTGTCACGGCTTTTTCCTCCGAACAACAAATGCAATCGTAAGACCTTAAGAACTGTGTCGGATTCTGTTTAAGCGCGAAAGGAAGGATTTATTAAACCAAAAAAATAGTATTTCTTGATCTTGTAGGACAATTCGTGCGCCTTTCTAGGACTAAAACAAAACTAGGCAAAACTTAGTTACAATCAATCTTAGCCTATACGGCCATGAATGTACCGTTCAATTGCAAATTTCAAACGAAGTATGAAAAATGAGCTTAATCATCAAAATCCGTGACTCGTTCACTTCCATCAATGCCCACCAATCCTTGTATGCATCATCATATCACTTATTCACAACTGTAAATATATATAAATTTATCTTAGTCTTAAGTGCATCCCATTTCACCAAAAAAAAAGAAAAGACATTTGCATAAACAGCATCCTCAGTGGTTCCCTAAAAGCAGCAAGAACACCAACAACTCACATTGCGTTACCCGCCCCCTCCCCATTCCACTCGCATCACAAAATTACATTCAATAGATTGACAGTCTCCCTAAACGCACACCTAATTTGTTTTCAACTTAACGCACTTTGTTTCGATTTTGATTTCGATATTCATTTAGCATTAAGCTTGTGTTGAAGAGAATGTAATTATTTTTTCTGTAACCGACTGCGTGAGAGAGTTAACCGAATTGGGATCTAAGTCAGATGGCATACTCTGACGTTGGCTTCCAGGGCGTAGCTTGTAAGATGTCCCTCCCACACACACACACACCACGCACTCATCGCTTCATCCATTGTCAGTCCACACATTCTCGTATCCAAAATTTAAGCAGCTCTCAGTGAACAGAAAATTCTCATTTTGTCATTTCTCTCTTTTTTTTCTTTTCTCTTCCTCATGAACGACATTTTTGTTTTGATTTTGTAGCCGAGGTGGAGGGCTCGGATGTTGTTGAGTCAAATCAATCAATAACTGAATGTCCTTTCCCACAACCTCCGTATCCTTACACGTATCCGTATCCCTATCCCATGCCGCCGCCGTGTTATCCCCCACCGCCACCGCCTCACTCACCCGGCGGTGACGTGTACAATTGGCAGAACCCATCAACCCATCATCATCCATATCATCCACCACCACCTCATCCTCATCATCATCCGTATCCCCCGTACCCGTACTTCTACTACTATCCCCCCCATGAGTATGATTCGCAGAACTTTGGTCAGTATCAGGCGCGTGACGCGTTTTTCAGGGCCCACTCGCAGTCGCAGGACCTTCCGGACATCATCATCACGCCGAGTGGTGACGATAAGCCGCAGGTAGGTGGGGCGGCGCCCGCAATGGAGCGCGCGGAGCGGGAGGGTTCGGTGATTGACACGCTAACGCGCAAGTTGAGTGAGATCGTGAAGCCTGAAGAGGGAGAGCAGCACAAGTCTGAGTGCGAGAATGGCAAGCTGTCGCCGGAGGACAGTTCCGACGAGCTTCTCACATCGTCGTCGGACCCCACGACCACCTCTAGCAGCGAGGACTGCGCGAAGCAAGGAGGCAACGACGCACTCCATGCCATCAGGTCGGTAACCAACATCCACAAGGTCTACAGTCAAAAGCACTTGTCCCCGATGGATGCGTTTGATGAAGACCTTACGGCCGCCGACGGCGAGAGCATGATCTTCGATGAGGAAGAGGACGAGGAAGAGATCGTTGGCGAAGAGTTAGAGTACGACGAAGAGGACGAGGGCCTCATCGAGGAAATGGATGAAGAGGAGGAGGAGGAAGAGGATGTGGAAGACATTGAGTCTCTATACGAGGACGATGAGGTGATCGTGATGGACGATCTGAGCGTTATTTACGAAGAAAACGAAACTGACATCCTGAGCCCAAGGCCGACCAGTCGCATCAGCTCAAGTGTAAGCGACGTCACGACCATTGCCAACGAGGAATGCGAAGAGGAGGAGGAGCCCGTCAAGGAGAACGACGACGAGGAGAACTCAAACTCGGTGACAGTCCGACTGCCATTGCGATTCTCTTTCAGTCGGTCGTCAAATGACGAGAACATCGCCACCGTCGAGGTAGGCAACAGTCAGATTGAAGACAAGGCAACAGTCAGATCGAGGCGATCCTTTAGCATCGCATCGGTGGAAGCGGACCCCGAAGAGGAGTACGCGAGTGACTGTGATGTGAGCGTGACAATCAGTTTGAGTCCGTCGAGTGGATCATTTGACAGAAAGAACAGCCTCTCTCCAGTGCCATCGACACCAAAGTTCGAGGCCATTGTCCACGAGGAGCTTGAAGAATGCGACTCTGAGCCAGATGATGTGCGGAACAAATTCCTTGACCAGACGTGGAACGGCGACATCGTCAATGACATCGCGGAGAAGAAGAACAAGAAAAGGAAAGACGATGAGGCAGTCGAAGTGTGGATGGAGAACAGTCGCGCCTTTGAAGATCAGAAGAGACAGGAGACAACAACCAAAGTGTGGTCTGAAGTCAATGAGACTGAGAAAGAAGAAGAAGTTCAAGCGGAGACCAAGTCACAAGAAGATCCCGACGAAGAAGTCGACTTCTGGGCGACTTTGCAAGCCACTCGTAAGGAAGCCCAACTATTCCTTGAGAAAACAGCAAACTACTGGGGCAAGAAGATTGAAGAACGTGAGAAGAATGTGCCAGCGCCAGAGCCTGCTCCTTTAGAACAGTCCGCAACGGAAACTCAAACCGACGAGGACTTCTGGGCAAACATCCGAGTTAAGGACCCCGTGGAGAAAGCTGCAGAACAGGTGGAGACAAAGGTCGAGGAAAAGAAAGAGCCTAAGACCGAAAAGCCAAAGAAGAAGAAGAAGAAGATCGTCAAAGCTCCGGAGAAGGAGCCAGAGCCCACAGCACACGTCTGGTCCACCATCAAGGTCCCCAACGCCAACAATCGATCGAAAATTGTTGAATCCACGATCAAGATGATCCAAACCAAGACCACAGCAAAGAAGTCCACTGAAACTAAGAAAGCACCGGTTAAGGAAATCGAGGTGAGCGACTTCGTAGCCAGCATTAAAACAGCCTACGATAAGGAGGATCACAGCAAAGAAGCGGATAACACCGAGGATCAGTTAGACTCGGTGAAGCCGACTGTGGAAAAGAAAACAAAGAAGAAGAAGGTCGAGGAGGAAGCTAAGGTTGAGCCGAAGGAAGAATTGCCAGTGCCAAGCGTGTCTTCTGAAGAACAAAGAAAGGCGGAGATGCTAAGTAAGCTCACACGTGAGAAAGCGGAGCTCAAGACTCAGATTTTGAATCAGAAATTCGCCAAGGCCTTTGTCCTTCCTCAGAAGCCCGTCCTGATGCAGGGCGTCCTTAACGAAATCAAACCTGAACCTAAGGTTGAGCCTGAGCCAGAAACGATTGTAGAGTCATCGAAGATCGGTCAAAAGTGGGCGTTCTCAGCGAAGATTTCAAATCCTATTCGCTATGGAGACGAGGCCCAAAAGGAGGTTGTTCAGCAAGTCGAGATCGTGGTCGAGGAATCGGAGAAGATCGAGAAACCCAAGAAAAAGGTGATCAAGAGCAAAAAGGTGACCGAGGAGTCCGAAGGGGATACGCTCAAACCTCCCAAGCCGAAGACTGTGAAAAAGTCCACGAAGGACCCGAAGAAGATCAAGAAGAAGAAGTCAGAAGATGAGATTCCTGCCATTCAGGAGCCGTCGCCTTCCGAGAAGAAGGACACGGAGGACACTGACTTCTGGTCTGAGATTGAATCCTCCAAGTCAAGCAGCGGTAGGCAAGATTCGCTGAAGATCGAAACCAACAAGATCGACGAGGAGAACAAGGCAGTCATCAGGGAGACCGTAGAGACGGCCTGCTCAGAGCAGGAGGAGACTGACTTCTGGGCGGTGATCGGCTCATCAAAGGGCAAGGATGAAGACATTGACTTCAGGGCGAAAATGGAAACCTCACGGGACAGCAAAGCAATGATCCATCGAACGGAGTCCGGATCGGCGACAGAGAATGCCACCTTCACTGTGCAGCAGGAGGAAGTAATCGAAGTTCAGACAGAGGAGATTGACTTCTGGGCGGAGATTGAGTCATCCAAAAAGGACTCCGCTCAGCGAGACTCCGTCAGCGAAGTTTATGGAGTGGAGACCAAAGTGGAGACTGAAGTCGAGACAAAGGTTACTACGTCACGTGCGGAGATGAAGAAGACTGAGGAGGATATGGACTTTTGGTCGGAAATACAATCTGGCCGGGACAAAGTGGTCCGTGAACCGTCGCCTGTGATTGAGACCCCAGGTACAGAAGATATTGACTTCTGGGCCGAGATTAGTGCAAACAAAGTTGACAATAGCGTCACAATCGTCGAGGCTGTGCCTGAGGAGAAGGAGGTGCAGGCGATCAAGACGGAAGAAGTCGAGGAGCCCAAGGTGGCCAAGCCGAAAACCAAGAAAAAGGTCAAGAAAACCACCGAAAGCGAAGAGCCTGAGTCCACCACGAAACCAAAGACAAAGAAGAAGAGTTCAAAACTCACCGAAGAATCCACAGAAGTCGATGGCACGAAAATCAAAACCAAGAAGAAGACTTCAACGGCATCCGAGGAAATCGTTACAGAAGGAGCACCACCAAAACCAAAGACCAAGAAGAAGACTAGTGCGAAGACAGAATCAACGGAGGCCGAAGTTCCCAAAGCAGACTCAGCAGAACTAGATTTCTGGGCGGAAATCAAGTCGCCTCCAAAGTCAGAGGTTGCAAAGAAACCTAACAAAGTGGCGTACCTCCACGTTTACCGCGATTGTGACGTAGAACTGATCAACGTGCAACCAGTGCCCACGTATTACGCCGTCTACACAGAACCGAAAATCGATATGGACTTCTGGGCCACGATCTCGTACAACGAGGAGGAGCCGAAAGCAACTTTCGACGAGCGGGACGCCGACTTCTGGGCGTCAAACAGTTCCGGCAACGAGACCGAGGTCAACTCCGAAGTGGACACGGGCAAGATCGACTTTTGGGTAACTCAAAGGAAGTTTGAGGCCCAGAGTGCAGCCACTGATCGAGATGTGACTCCGAAGAGAGAATGGGTACGAGAATGTGAACAAATTCGTGAGGCTGAACGAGTTCCGGAAAGACAACGAATTCGCGAACCAGAGCCAGAGCGCGAACTAGAGCCGGTTCGCGAACCAGAGCCAGAACAACAGGACGAGTCTGAGGAGATCGACTTCTGGGCAGAGATTAAGGGCCAGGATGATGATCCGTTGCCTGAGATTGCCAAGGACGAATGTGAAGTTCGCAGAAATAACTACAAGAAGGCGATGGCGTTCTTTACGAACACCGTCAATGTAGAGAAGAAGGAAGAGAGTCCGGCTCCGGTGAAGAAACTTGGAAAAGCCGCTACGTTACCAGAAGCTCCTAACCCCCAGTCGTGGAATACGCAAGAAGTACCCGAGCAAGAGAGACAAACTCCAGTTCCAGAAGTTAAATCGTGGAACTTATGCGATTCTGCTCGGGAAGAGACTCCAGCACCGGTGAAAAAATTCGGAAACCACGCGACGGTGCCAGCAGCTCCAAAGCCCAACTTGTGGAACACCCGCGAGTCAGTCCAGAAAGAGACTTCAGCGTCTGTGATGACATCAGAAAACCCCTCAATCTTGCCAGTCGCTCAATTGACCCCTGAGTCCAAATCGTGGAACTACCGCGAATCAGTCGAACAGGACTGGGAAGCACCCGACGAACGAGAAGTGGACGACGTATTCCTCGTCGTTGAAGACCACGATGGCGATGATGACGCAGCAACCCTCATAGAAAACCCACCCTTCGACCTAGGAGAAGCCTGCTACGACTATGAGATCGTCGACGAGGAGCAACAGCTCTACGAGGGTCAACCCGCCGTCGAGGAGGAGGAAAGCTCAGAAAGCATCAGCGACTCTACGCCGAATCACTTCCAAATCGAACACCAGTATCCTAAGCCGGAGCCAGAGCCCCCCAAGGCCATCAAGGAGAAGTCCGTGGAGCCCTCATCAAACAAGTTCACAGAGGAAATCAAAATCTCCGTAAAGGACCGCATTTTCGCCTTCGAAACCGGTGTCACAGAGCCGCCAGCGCAAACAAAACCGAAGAGCTCTTCGCTGATCGTTGACGATGGCACGCCAAAGAGCAATCTCAGCCGCAACAGTTCCCAGCGCTCAGAGTCTGAGATCGAGGAGGACGACTCCGGGGTAACAGACATGAACAAAGTTCTCTCCGAGACCGACACAGAATCAGAGAGCTTCCCCGAGCTCCGTAAGATGACCCGCTACCAACGCGCTTCAACACATTCCAGACTCTTTAAGCTGCTGCAGGACGAGGGCGATGTCATCGAGGAGGAGCAAACGGCCGAGGAGAAGGCACTCGAAGCTGAGTTCAATTTCAAGCCCCGCAAAAAGATCGTGCACAATGTCTCCATCACACGCAAACAGAACCCTAAGGCTCTGCAGGAAGCCGAGAGCATGTCACAGCGTCGCGAAAGACTCTCACTGCCATTGCACAAGAATTCCAGCATCGACGCGGACAATCTTTCATCGCCCAACTCCCCGGCGTCTCCCATCTTCGGGCAACCATCGACGGCGGTAAGCGATAAACTCGTCAACGAGCTCGTGCAGAGTTTGCTTCTCAAGAAGAGCAGCAGCAAATTAAAGAACCTCCCGATGGAGAAGCTGCAGGCGGCTGCCAAGCGAGTGCTTGAGGAGGAGTTGGACTCCCTCGACAACACATCCCTGGACTCGACGCCCGCCCTTACGCCACAGGAATTCAAAAGCGAATCGTATTCCGACTACTACGACTCGTGGAGTTCGAAAAACGACTCTGACACATCGGCAAACGGCAGCTTCGACATCATCCCCTCGAAGGCGTTCAGGGCCCTGCAGGAGACAACTGCTTCGACAAAGCGCCGTCCATGGGCTGTGCGGTGTCCGCGCGTTCTGAGCTCAAAAACTGTGAACCGAGATCTCGCTCGTGTCACCGAATCCCCAGAGATCTTCAGCCGGAACAGCAATTCCCCCGAAATCTCCTTCGGCTCGGAGCGTTCCTGCTCGGTGGGTAGATGGCGGAAGGTCTAACCAGCGATTGCTGCGAGTTTGTGTGTAAATTTATTTTTGTAAAAATTAGAAACGACTGATAGCGAACGGACTGAGACGCAGTCCCTTCAGGTGCATTTATTTTGTAGATGTAGACCGAACATAGAGAAGGCCCTGAGGTGTAATTCGCCTGGAGAAGGCAGCTCGGGCGGATTTTGTCGAAAAAAATTTTAGTTGCCAAAGAAGGAACCGACGGGGAGGGGGAGACAGAAAGCCAATTTAAGCCCGATTTATGACTTCTTTTTTCTGTTTTGAATTCAGGTGCTCCCGCACGAATAATCATTCACTTGCCCATCGTCAAGTTTGAGAAGTAACTCGCCGTCGGTAAGGTAGGTGCAGCCGTTGCCATTTTGAGAACCGTTGGCATTTGGGTTGTGTTCGTAGATGCTTTCCCTTAACTGAGAGATGCCGCAATTAGAGCGTTTTTTTGAAAGGCATCATTTACGCGATAAATGATGAGATTTTTTTTTGAAAAAAAAAATGTGGACTGAATTTTGAAGATTTAATGAAAATCGTGCTACACACGCTCTAGTTGTGACAGTCCCTATCAGAGAGTTGATGCACAAAGATGAACAGAGTGCTTCATTTGAGAGCAAGTTCCCCCTCGCAGTTCCTTCACTGAATAACACACCCTTTCGTGGGACATTTTCTTCGTAACAACTTTTGTGACAATGTTGTTCCGCATTTGTGACTTCCTGAAGACCATTTCGACAGAAAGTCACAGGAGATTTGAAAACAGGGAGACTCACTCCTACATATACGACATATATTTAATCTCTTTTAACACTTTAAAACTTTTAAGTTTAACAAATAAATACGCCTTCAAATAAAAGTCTAGAGATGCCCCCCAAACCTACCTCAGACAATCACTGCCAGTGTATCATGCATTTGTCTGCCACTTAAAAAAATAAAAACCAAAAAAAATCCCTCATTTAATTTAGATTTTAAACAAAGCAAAAAAAATTGTAAATAAATTGTATAAATTATTAAGTAAGTGAAACTATTTTATTTGCGAATCATATCACCATCTAATCCACAACTCCCATCCCAACCAACCAATCCATTTAACAAGAAAATAAACAAATTCGAGAGAAAACTCATCCGAACACAATTGAAATTAAAAACAATAAATTGCCAAAAGAAAGTTTTTTTCGGAAGAATTCGTTACAAAAAAAAGCGGAAAAAAAGAATATAAACCTGAAGAACAAGAATGACAATTCTAGAAATCCCCCCCAAAAATGAAACATTTGAAAATTGCATTTTTGAAAGTCACAAAAAGAAATTCAATTCAAAAACTAAATCTCAGTTTCGTTAAAATCTGAAGGTACCATAATTTTAAGCATTTTTTTGTTTCTATTTTTTTTTTTAATTTTTTTTTTTCTTAATTTTGTGTGTAAATTATTTATTTTTTTTTTTACTTTCTTCTTCTAATTTTAATTTTTTAATTTTACCCCATTTTTTGCGACAAATTGGAATCGGTTTATATTGCAAACGGAACATGCAGTGTGTAAACGTGTTTTGTTTATTTTGTCGCAAAAATGAGAAATATCTGATCTTATATTTAAAGTCTGGTGTTCAAATAATGAGATGGGTAATGTTGTGAAAGAAAAATAAATGTTTTGTCTTTTTATTTTTTTTTTGCTCAAAAAGCTTCTCAATTAGTATGGAATTGCTTAACTTTACTGTTGGGCAGGCTAAAAAGGCTTATACAAATTTACGAAAATATTAGATATTCCCGCCCATATTTTCTGTACCAAACTATGAAGTCTGTCGTTTGTATAGGAGTGGGGGTAAATATGCAGCTAAACGAAATGTATTCCGAAATAAACAACACAAATCAGTGAAAGTCTGTTCCCGTATTCCCAAAAAATTAGTTTCAGGTCTTTTGACAGAAAACCAAAAACTAACCTAACAAAAATTTCTTGGGTTCAATTAGACAAGCGGGAAAAATAGTTTACTTTCTCAAAATAGGGCACACCTATAGTTTCTTGCGGGTTTTCAGGGTTACATAACGTTTGCTAAAATATTTAAAATGTCAAAAATTGAATAGGATAATTTCCATACTACTTGAATAACCTAGCTTGTGGTAGTCTTTGGTATTATTTAGGTCTTGCTTGTGTCAAATACGCGATCCACAATTTGCAGTTTTCGACAGACAATTTTTAAAAAAAGTCAATTCCCTTCTTTAGTTGAGAATAATGATTTGTCGCATAGAAAAATGGAAATTCGAGCAAGTCGCTTACACGTCACTTTAAGCCGAGGTTAATTGAAATGGAAACGCAATGTCCGACACGACAGTAAGTCCCACACGTACTGAAAAAGGTGTTAATACGTAGAAAATTGAGAAACGCTGATAAACACCGTAAGATTTGTTATCAATTTCAATTTTGGAGGTAAGGTCAGAACTTTGTTATTATTTTTTTTCAATTTCCTACATGAGGATAATAAATGCAAAAAGCATAGTGTAAATGTTGTAGATGTAGCTTTCATTTTAAACTGAAATCAAACTTGGGGAATGACAAATAAACACACATTAGATGAATTAGGTACAACAATAGGACCCATCCTGTCACTTTAAACTTTTTAAGTCAGTCTTCTCTAAAAGATTCTAACTCTGGAGGTGAGTATTCGTGCCTATACCTTCTTTATTTAATTACAAACTTGATTTACAAATTTGATTTTTTTCTGTTGCCACTGTCTGAAGCCAGAAGTCTATATTTGCTGATTGCTTTTCAGGTGATTAGGAAAACATGTCCGAAAATCTTTTGTATGTAGTTGGGAAGAAGTGACTATTTGACCAAAGAATTTACAAACTTCTTCACCTCTCACGAATCATTTATAAGTGGAAGCGACCTATAGTTCAATGCCGAAGGTAAACAAGCGGAGAAACAGCAAAAGTGTGTTTGCCCCAATTCAATACTGAATGTTTCCACTTACCATTCCGCATGAGAAGTGGTATTAGGCGTTCTTAATTATCACAAGATAATCCGTTCAGAGCAGTTGAGTAATAATAATAATAATTGAGTGGCACAACAGTCCACAAGTGATCTATCACGAGTAAAAGGAACCTACAGGTTTTTGCCGACTTTGAACGGCGAGATTTGAGAAGCTTTTTATAGACAATTGATCCTCTTTGACTGTTATCATCACTTTAAAATTAATTGTCTATAAAAAGCTAGCAAAATTTTGTCGTGTGGAGTTGGGCAATAAACTGAAGGTCCCCTCTACTCGAACTTACGCACATCACGAGTAATTGACGAAAAAGCTGGTCTTTAGCAAGCTGTAAGCCAGCCAATTGATACTATTATTGACACAGTTCATGCCCTTTTAAGTAACCTCCGCACTTTAAATGTTGTCAAGAAAATGATGAGAGCCAACATCAATATTCTTTTGTCTTTTACTATTTTATCGATTTTATCGATATTGATAAAGCTCCATTGCAATAGTCATTAGGAACCGCCCTCTTGCAAAATGCAACCTGAATAGAGTTTTCATCTAGTTCTATCCGCTAACTTTCCGGGATAAATAAGAAGAGGCTTAAAACTAATGAGCATGGGGGTCTTGTCTCATACCTTCATCCATTTTTTAAATGCTCGTACTGTGTTTCTAAAGTTATTCCTATTTAGTACATGCAAAAAGAAATGTAGTTTCAATGCATTCCTATATTTGACCTGTTTTCTTCAAGACTGTGCCTTATTATATATCATTTGTCCAAATTTACAAACCCTATCTTTGATGATTTTAAAACCATGTTTGAGTCTAAAAAGAAAGTGAATGCATTTCATGATTTCTACAACTATCATAAAACAAGTTCAATTTTAAATCTACCACAAACATCTGAAGAATGTACTTGAGGTTCTGACAAACAAATAGTTCTCTAGTTTTCATCGAATGGTTATGAAATATCTCAACAAAATTAAGGACTTTACATTTTTTTCTTAAGCTTAAATGTATGTATCGTTGGACTCTCAATATCATTTTATCGAACTTAAACTATTTGAATCGCCGTAAAAATTTGTAAAACTGTACTTAATGTTTGCTTTGCTGATCGAATGAAATAAATTAATGAAAAAGTACTTGTCCCGAAATCTCATTATCTCAACACCCAGACTTAAACTAATTAATTTGATATTTATTTCTTAATTTTTTAGTCAAATCATTGGAGTAAACTCCACCTTTGGCTTACGAAAAATACACAACAAAAAAATATATTTTAAAAAATAATTGTAATTCTTGATCAACACAAGACAAAATGTTAAATGAATTTAAGTTAAACAAAAGAAGTCACATTCCTTATAGACACTCTCAGCCAAATTAACTAAAATCGAACATAGCTTTTCTTTCTGAAATAAACTCAAAAGCTATAATTTGTTAATTGTTATGTTTTGTTTCAAAAAAAAATGTGAATATTCAAAAAAAAAAGAACAAAAAAGGTGAAGTTTTCTCTCTTGTCTCTAATTGGTTTGATTTGCATTTGATTGACTATCTGAATTAATTTCCTCTTGTACATATTTACATGGATTTTGTATTGAAGTTCTTTCTTAATTTTTTGTATAGTTTTGTTTTAGTTGGAAAATTGTATTTTTTTCCGGTGTTAAATGTGTTTACCTTGTTTTTAGTTTTGAAGTGTACTTAATGTTAACCGTGATGAAAATATAGTTTTTAACCATTATATAAATGGATATTTGTATCTTTTATTAATTATGCAGCTTTAAGTGTTTTAAGTTTTATGCGTACATTTTTGTTGAAGGTGATACAATTTATGAGAAGTTACTTTGACTTCTGAAGTCTGTTTCCACTTGTGATTTTGAAAAAATAACTTCTACCCGTATTCAAAGCCTCAAATCAAATTGTAGGTTCCCTCTCAGTTTTAATTTTTTTGTAAATCACATGTGATTGAGCTTGTCGTCGTAAAAGATGCAGCTCGCACTAGTTGGCTTGTCATTAAAAAAACGAATTTCTACCGAATTTTTGCAAGACCAGACTGAAGCTCTCAGAAAATAGCCGTGACAAAACACACAACCATCAAAACCGCGACTAAACGTACCGCAATGTAACTAATCTTGAAGCGATGTATTACAGGCGACCTAAATTAGAGAATATCCATCGCTGGCCGATCAAAAACGACTCCAATGGCAGTATTTACGACACATAAGGTTATGTTGAGGGTTTTAGTTGGATTTAAAGGGAATTGTAGAACGAAACTTTCAATTCCATCATCTTCTGTGGGTTACTTAACCGTCTGAATGAAGCATCCGGGATTGGCCAACAGAAACTTGTTTTCCACCTTGACTATGCTAGACCTACTAGACCATGGATGACTCGGAAGAGTTTGACGAAACTTGGTTTGAAAGATTTGATAAATCCACCATTGAGCCTCTGAATAGAATTACTTGGCTAAGATAAAGATAAATTCTGCAACTACTATAGTCTTTGTTGAAAAATTCTGACCCACATTAGTAAGCAAGCCCTCGTATTTGGAAATGACTACACTCGATTCCGGTGGTGTTGGCATTAATTTGAATCGACGGTTGTTGTCCATTCCCGGTTTAATAGGGAATACAGCGATGATTTCAGACAACAGCCACAAGCCATTCATTGTCTTGACCATACTAATTTTCAGTCATAGGAACTTACTTTTCTTGAATTCGTAGTTTTCTTCTTCATGACGATCAACGAACTTCGTCTTCTCTGACGAACGGAGATCTTCTTCTTCTCAACGTTCAGCAATTTTTACAAATCGAAAATCGTATAAATCCCATACACCAATGATGATGTCTATACGCGTCATTTAAATAACATCGTTCACGCGTCCGTCACGTTCAAATGTTTGTTTCAGAGAAAATAAGTTAAGTACCCGCTCTCTGCCGTGTTGCTTTCTAGCCAGAAAGTTTCAAAGCTGGTCAAGTCATACATTCCCCAAAGTCTCCCTAAATATTCTAGTTATTCAAAAAATCCGAGTGCGCTACATAGACTATGCCATGCGAGTTAAAAAAATAAATTTAAATAGACTACAAAAATAAATTGTATCACAATCGACAACCCTAAAGATTGTTTTAGATTAAATTATTTTAGTTCTCTCAGAAATCCAATAAACTAAAACATTTTTCTTTTCTTTTTATTTTTCACTTGCAGGACCTGGACAATCTGATCTATAATTATTTCTCAATTCAATAGAAATCAATTATAGATACTAGAACCAATCAAAGTCCAATATTTGCTTCAACAAACCCATAACCTACACGAAACAGCATCACTGACCGAAATTGCAAAACAAGGCGAAAACAACAGGGGACCAATAAAACAAGAGAATACCAAGAAAAAAAAAATGCTTAACAACAAATCAAGAAGAACAATCGCAACTCACACCCAACTACTTGGTGGCATTTAAATTGAAAAAAAAGTATCTTGACAAACAGAAAATGCTTCAGAAACGCAGATTTTTTTTTCGAAATCAGGTTTATATGGTAACGAATCTTTGAGGAAAAATTGACAGAAACAGAATCTATTCAAAAATACTGAGAACACAATCGAAATTAACAAAACAAAAAAACCTATCGACATTAAAAAAATACATTTATAACAATTATACGTTATTTAAATATTTTCTTTATTTATTCATTTTGTGCCCTTTTACGAATCACATCAAATGTATGACTAACGACGAACTATTTTACTTTCTTCTTACTCTTCATCAACTACTATCTTTTTTCTGTTTAGTTTTTTTTTTTGCATTAATTAAACGCATGTATCTCATTTTTTTATATAATCTTGTGTAACAGTTGAGAGAAACAGGAGAAACACTTATTAAAAATATTTATAGAATTATTCTACCGTTATGATGTTAAATTTGTTTTTATTTTTTCTTTCTTTCTTTTGTATGATTTTATTGAAAGAGTAGTAGAAATAAAATTTAATTCGAAAAATATATGAAATGTTGTTTTATTTACAAAATGATTTTAACTTATTGGTGCGAGGGAATTTAAATGCTCTACTCCATCTTAGAGCGACGCAACGCTACGGATGGGCATTAATTTTAAACGTTCGTACTCAAATAAAGAGTAATTTATCCTAAGGTTTGATTTATAATGTAGTATTAAACACATAGATTTGAAAGCGAGTTTAAAACTTTTACAAACCATTTCAAGCAACAATTTATGACATTTATTTTTCGAAAATGATATCATATAAATATTGGCCGCGACTTTATCTAAGACAGTCCATTCGTCTTATTTCGGAAGACTCGTTTGAGTACAACGACTAGTAACTCCTGGATAACACGAGTAATGGTGACTTTCAAAGCATCATTCATAGCTGGCTCATTTCTGGAGACCGAAGACTTTATACCTACAGAGCTAGAAACGAATGCACTCTGATTATCTGAATTACAAATGAACTAAAACTTAATGTAACAAACAAACATTTGGCAAATAGTAGGTCCCAAACTTGCTTTACTTCTTATGAAAACTATTTTAACAAAGTACAGGACAAAATTATTTGCACATGTACATGGACAGCACTAAAACAACTTACTTACGACGGTCTCTCGATTGCACAAGCCTCTCTTGGTCTACAGGTTCTCAGGTTTTCAGCAAGTTTTGTTCATAAGCCATAACGTAAGCCTCTACTACTATTCTCATTCAACGTACGAGTATACCAAAAATGTACTAGTCTCTCAAAGCTGCCAGCTGGTGTCTGTGATAAGTTTATTTTTCTCCCTCTTGCTCTAAGCACTAGAGCTCCAGCTAGACATCATGCCTGCGGCACGCCAAACAAACAAAAAAATGTTTTGTGGGCTCAGGAATTTTGGTTTTCCCTTTAGATGTCAAATTCTCACTCTAGACGTGCTTTCAAACGATGTATAACCATGGTGTACATCAAACCAATACGATAGGACACGAGAGCAAAGTTGAGAATCCGATCCAAATGTCGACAACAAATCCGTACCCAAAAACAGTTCCAGCTATTGTCAATAAAAATTTGAAATTGTGCAAAAGCCATTCTCCGGAAGGCCTCTACCAAACTCGAGTCGCACAGTGACTGTTGCCACAGACAGATTATATACAAAGTAAAGTAACTGTTGCATATCGCTTGGCGCGAATGATTGTTACTTCTGTCTGTCACATTGAATACTCCTCGGGCGCAATTCACGTTAACGCTGTTCCCAATTATCGTACAGCTCTGTGGTTTGGATTGCATTGAATTGTTGCATATTCTAAGGTGTTACTGAAAATACCATAAGCACAGCAGTTTATTTTTTTCGTTCCAATAACTGATCGAAGCGCTAAAGAGCGTTCTACTACAAATTTTGCTTCTTTTTCTTAGAGTGAAGCAGGAATTGGTATAGCGCGGTCATTTGATGTATCTTTCCGCACCATTCCAGTCTTGAAATTACCAACCTCAGAAAAATTTAAAAAAAAGGCCTCAAAAGAATTGGTTAATATTTTGTATTACAATCGTTTATTACACACACTCTCCCATCGGTCCAACGCATGCGCAACGCAGCGTCTTGCAAAACAAATACAAAATAATATCACGTTTCTGCCGAAAAGAAATAATACCCAGAAGAAATGAGGAAAAATGCAAAAAGTTCATCGGTCTCCAGTAGCAGTCGTCCGTTCATTTGATGTTCTTCATGATCCATGGCAGGAAGGCCGTTACTCGTGTATACACGCCAGGATACTGTCCCTTGCCGCATCCAATGCCCCATGATACAATGCCGATTTGCGTCCATGAGCCGCCCTCGTTCAACATCAGTGGTCCACCGGAATCACCCTGGAAAGGAACGACGGAGAAGTGATCACAGAGTCGGAGGGAACGACGAGATGACTTACACTACACGAGTCCCTGGCGGCTTGTCCAGCGCACACCATCGACTCGATGATGCCTCCAGGGGCGGCACGCCCGTACTTCCGAGCGCATTCAGCGTTTGACCAGATGGGTATGTTTACTTTCTGGAGGATAGAAGGCTGTGGTCCGTCTGTTAAGGGGAAAGGCAAGCATATCAAATTTAATTTCGGACTGGATCCCGAGACTTACTTTCTCGCAAACTTCCCCAACCGGCCACGGTTGCGACCTGGCCGCTGTATGTCTTCCGGATTGAGGCGTGCGGCAGGCAGATGGGGCGAACCTCTCGTGTAAAGGTGACCGGTCTGTCCATGGTGAGGACTGCTACGTCGTTGTGCTAGGAGAAGGACACGTTTATTAGGTGCGACTGTGAGAGAAATTATCCTTACCAGAGTACTGAAGTCGAATCCCTTGTGCCTGACCAGCCGCTTAATCTTCCTCTCGACGTGCATCACTTCGAAGGTCGTTCGGATGTTGTGATCTCCAAGATGGGCCGTCAGTCCAGCGACGTCCCACGAGGTCATTCTGAAAAGGTGGTGATCAGGAGAATGGCAGAGAGAAGGGGACGTCAACTCACCTCGCAACACAATGGGCGGCAGTCAAGATGTGCATGCTGTCAATAAGAGATCCTCCGCAGAACTGCTTGCCCTTGTTGAAAAGCACCACCACCCAGGGCCACTCGTTGGGGCTGGAGTTCTGTCCGCCTACGATCCGCTCCTGATCTGGTGAGACGCCGTTTTTGGCGCCACATCGTGCCACTGGATTCGAAGCCACGGGCTGCGTTGGGGCCGGTGGCCTGGTCGTTGGCCTCTGAGTCGACGGGTACGTCGGGTAAGTCGGACGTTGTGTGGGACGGTAAGAAGGATACGTGGGGCGAGCACTGGTAACCGCGGTCGGGGGATTGGTTGGAAGGCCCGGGTGCGGAGGATGAGTAGGGTAGTGGTGATCTGGAGGATGTGTGGGCGCTTGTGGAGGCCACTGGCTGATGATACCAGGGGCGTGTGTAGGAAGTGGTGGTGGCCATTGGGCAGCTGCTGCTGACGGAAACACAGATTGGGGTGGTGGCCAATTGAACTGATACTGTTCCCCGGACTCAGCGAACTCCTGACCATCCTGTGTGGCTTCGTTTGTCTGGTCATAGTTAACGTTGTTGTCCACTGGCTGCTGCTGCTCGTAGTCATCTTCGAAGGCATTCGTGCCCGTCGGTATCTCTCCGCTGTCCTCTGCGCTCTGCTCCTTTTCAGGGAGAGGAGCCTCAGCGCTATCCAAGCAACAGACGCCGGTGCTTTGCTGGCCGTATTGATCGAAGAAATTGCAGGTTTCCTGCCCCGGGGGAAGCCATTGGTTCGTTGACTCCCAGTTTTGACGAAGGTACTGGTTCGAGTAGCAGTTGCTGAGTTGTGTGCAGGAACCAATGGATCCAGAAGACGTTAGACAGCTGCTTCCCTCCCCGAAGGCCTGGAACCAGCTCAACGGGGTAAGATGTTGAATTTGACGACTTCGGCGGATGTTCGTCGGTGTCAGGGAGCGTGCTGAAATGAGACAAGGAAACGTGAGTCAGTGAAGATCGTTCATCAATTTGTGTCCTAAAAGCCAGTCTAGATAAGAAATCTTTACGATTCCGTTTGAGTGTGGCACTCCGCCGGCTGCATTTGAAATCTGAACTTATTTGACCGACCGCTCTGCTCGTTAATAAGCCCAAGCACGTCCGCCGAATTATGCAAATCCGGACATACGTCGCGCAAATTCGAATGTCATCGCCATGAGGAGCGATTTGCTCTCTGCTGTCCCGTCCAGACAATGTGGCGGACATAAAGTCTGGGAGATGGTGATTTTCTCAAGTTCCCATCGTGACCCAAACACCTTGAGATTTCCTTGAGAAAATCCAAAAAAGGCATGAGAAGGCTTTAAACGTGTCTGCCCGTCGGTGTTTCGATCACTGATCATCATCGAGAGTCCATGGAATTCGCTTAACCCGACTCGAGGCACGTCCGCACTCATTGATCCCGCAAAGCAAACCAAAAGATCCACCTCCCCTGCGTTACGGAGCCTCACAATCAGTGGACGCCTTTCGGCATGCACAGCACGTCGTACATATCTGATGGATTAATCATAGCATTTGAAGGTTTAAGGCGCGAATTTGTGCCGAATTTCGGGATACTTCGCCGCCCGTGTTTATACCGAAGATTGTTGAGACAGTGTCTCATTTCGGCATCAAAATGGGACGGCAATGAACGCAATTCAAGGTTTGTTGTTTTTTTTTTTGTGTTTCTCCAACTTTTAAGCATTTTCATGTTAATTGACGTTGATTTGATGTGGCGATTTATGAGACGGAATTTGGGTTCCTTATTGGACACAATTCCGCGATTGAAACCGCACTTAAAGTGGAGCAGTACGTGCGCGCAATCGGAATTGCGTGAGTTAAGCGGAAAATGCGTAATGTTTGCGGACGCACACTAGACGTAATGTGAGATTTAAAAGCACGACTTTCGAATGGACGAGGTGTGAAAAGTTGGCGTTGCGTGTGTCAAACAGAAAAGAACACGCGAAAGAATTGGAATTTGCTGGGCCTAGAAACATTTAGGGCGACATAATTGTACACGCTTTGCTCTTCAAAGTGCCAATGAACTGCGAGAAGCTGATGTGTTCAAGCGAAGGACAATCGTTTTGGCTTCATGAGGAAAATCGTAAAGTTGTGATTGTCAAATGATGTCTGCGTGATAAGGAGAACAAATAATTGCCGCAAATGACATTTGCCTCAAAATTTAAATTTCAACGAAGTGAATGATGTCCGTTCTCCACCGAAATGAATGAAGGATGGCGTTGTAGGTTGAAGGTCCTCATACGGGACACATTCTGTTTCTGCTCCTGTCCCGAATGGCAGAACAGCAAATTAAGGAAACACTGTCTACGGAGTCTGTCTGAAATATAGCGTCAATGTCAATATCAGTAAAGAAGATAGTTTTGCTGGAGGGATAGGAAAGTACAGAATTCACGAATTAACCACGGACCACGGCCGAGGCAATTGTTTTTGTCTATCGGACCATTATTCAGACGTAAATGTCAATACACACATATGCGATCAAATAATCGCAAATGCACAGGAATCCCGACTGGGGCATATTCTTTTCAACATTTACACCGCCATTATCTCCATCTGCCAACTGTCTCTTGTTCGTGGATGACGTACTCCACATCGGAGTCACCACATATCGCAGCACGGAGGATAAACAACAAAAGGAAAAGCCCTACTTCGACAACCAGACATGGGACATCCGGATCATCATCAACAAATCGGTCTTCATATGCCTGCGGAGACAGACGCAACGAGGCTCCCGAACAGACGAAAAATGCGGAAGCATCAAGGTAATCAACCCAATGGGACAGCGCTAGCAACAACGGACAAGGCGATGTATCCTTAAGTGAACTTCACTGAGAGGCTGAACTTCAAAGTGACCCTCCAAAGGCCAGTTGCACTTTCCATCGCATCTCCCCATTGATGCGACATGAGAACAGACTGGTCGAGAAGACGAAGCTGTAGCTATAACAACAAGCAGCTTATACGAGATCAACTGCCGTTACGGCTTACATCACGGGATCCATTTTCCCAAGAGTCGTAGATAATGCAAGACTATACGCCTAAGTTGCCCAAGTACCAAATGAGATCATGCTTGAGGGACAATCACTCCACCTTGTTATAAAGCGAGGCCTTTACAAAATATCTGCCGCTCTATGGGTCGCAGCACCCGGTTGAGAATGCAACTCCACACTGAGCCGCGAAAGTTCCCTTACCGTCTGGCCTAAAGCAGTAGGGTGAACAACCTGATTCATATCAGTCAGCACAGCACATTAATCTCGACTCTGGCGCGATATGGGTATCAAGCCACCGCCATCACGATAATCCCACAAGGGGGTCTACCGCACAGTCAGGCTGAAACCGAAGTTCCAGGGGCTACTGACCTCCCGTGGCACCAGAATATAGCCTCTGGCCAAGCTGTCACTCCAGTCAGGTTCCCTCAACGCCTGGGTCTGGTAGCCATACCGCCACAAAATGAACTTTGGCTCAATCAGTGATTCCGTTTACACGAATATTCCCTCTGTGGTACAGCATCTCTAAGACCAGCATGGAGGAAATTCGATCTTAAAAAGGAAGATACAACGCATCTGCGCCGATCTGACCATTGACAAGGAGCAGATGAAACACTGCAGTAACAAGAAGGTCACATCAAGGAACAGCTTACGAATTTAGAACCCATCCAAACTTAAGGACTTTAGTTCCCGGACAACAATATAACAACGCGCGCAATATGCTGAACGAAAAGATTGGATTGTTATCCACCGACCGAAAGCCGTATCGCTTCTACTTCAGTAGTGATACAATTCATCATCGAGGCTTAACTACACCTACCCATACCACAAAGGAAAACACACAAGACACACGAATTTGAATCCAGATGATTTTAAGACAGCCCATAACTAAATTGTGAATAAGAGACAACTGTATACTATACAATTCGGAGCAGCCACCATATCGGGATTTTACACTTATTGACCATCCTGCCGCTCTGTGCCTCGTGTCAGTCTTTGTAACTCGAGCATCCTTAGAATCCCCAAAAGGAGTCAGCTGCCGGAGACAGAAATATTTTTTTTTGTCAACGATGATGATCGTCACGTTAGTGTGGTCAGCATTATCGCGCCATAACTTGCGAATATTTTTGGCTCGAATTGAAAGATATAAACTTGGGCAACATTCGGCTTTAACAAGAGTACCACAAGCCACACAACACACGTTAAAACGGAAGTAAATGGAAGAGTAAGTATGGTAAACGTGTTATCTCAAAGCACGGCCCAATAGTTAGCCGTCTTGTGTGTACGACTGAACGCCGCTGGATGCTATGGAGCTACATTAGGTTATTGTTTTATGGCAACAAGCCGATGGCGTCGTTGGAAGAGTTTACAGCCAACATTTAACGCGAAATCGCAGCCGCTTCGTGCTGAAATATATGGCTGAGTCCAACAAATCAACCGCTGCAAATGTCCCGCGATGGCCAAATGAGCGAAGACAAGTCGAAATCTATTCAAAAATAAGGTGAATTTTAATTTTTCTCAAAATATATTTATATATTAATTAATTTCTTTCTGTCCCCCTCTACGTAGTCCCCTTCAGATATAATACACTCGATCCAGCGTTTTTTTCAATCCTCGAAACAGCTCTTATATGCACCTTTTTGTATGCCCTTGAGCTCTCTCAACGATTTGGTTTGTATTTCGCCGTCCTTTCTGGGTCCTGGGTCTGGGTCTGGATGTGATAACCATATAAATATGATTCGTCACAAGTTATGACCCTTTTCGGCAAATCTGGATCGCCGTTGACGTTATTCAACCACTCCTAGGCGATGCTCATGTGACATTTTTGGACAAAATTCAGAAATTTTGTAAGGAACTTCACTGCCACACACTTCATGTCCAAAATTTCCAAAAATATGGCACGGAATGAGCCAAGAAGAAAAAGAAAGAGACTCTTTACGTAAGCTTTCATCTGATACTGGCATTTTTTGAAGGGAATTCCAAGTGAAACATGTATTACGGGGATATCTGTTTTGATACAGATATATAGAATATATATAGATATATATTTGATAGTTAAAGAAAAGCTTTTTTGTACACAATGCGATTTTTCTTATAAGCCTCGAAAGGAGAGTTATACCAGGAAGCAACAAGCTCAGGCAACAGGCAACAGCCTCAACCAACATGCCTCTCCAGCCAGCACGATCTTTCCCCAGCTGCCAGTTGCGCACTCCAAGTTGGTTGAGGTCTTTCTCCACTTGTGTGCGCCATCTTAGCCTAGGCCGTCCTCTGTTGCGTTGTCCCAATGGCTCAGATTCGAAGCCATGCTAACAGGAAATATTAAATTTGTTGGAAGTCACTTTCTTTAGCCAACATAGGCTACCTCATGATCAACGTCACTCTTGAGAGACAATCTCCAGCTTTTTACACAAGGAAAATGTCTTTAAAACAGGCTCCCAACAAAACTTCAAACTTCCTTTTTTGAGTTAAAATTAATATTTGCTTCCTGTCTCAAGTTGGAATCACGAATTCAATTCACAACAAAATCATATCAAAACCACAACTAATCAAGATCAGGGTCAACTCCTCTCCTCCATAAATTCAACATTCCTACGCAAAATACCAGACAACTGCCACATTCCCCCTCTCCCTCATCAACAACCTCAATAAATTATAGACGAGAACTGGCAAATTATCTTCACGAGCTACCCACCTCCCAGGCGAGTGACATTGAATTCACTTCAGTTTGATTGAAGGCGAATAACTCTCTGCGTAGACCAGTTTTGTCCCTTTCATCGCCTGCCCTCGAACCTCACTACACTTGGTACTCGATTAGAAAGGAACTGCGCAATGCATTCGAGCGAGCGTGTCCTCGAAGTGTCCAGATGAATAATGCAACGAGGAACACCCTTCTAGATGTATCACTCCAATGCATCTGGGCACTCAAGCCTGCCAAACAGGATTCTCAGTCAAATTAATGAACTACGGAGACTGATTGTCGGCGTAATTGCAGGGAAGAAGTATTTAATTGAATTGTCCTCCTCGGGTCTGATTATTAATGAAGTGGGAAGGCAATTAGGAGAGACATTGTTTAATGTCCCACAAGAACAGCAACTGACCTTGGTAATAAATTGATTCAGAATTCAGTTGTGGAGAGGTTCAGAAAATATTTATCAGATTGGAACATCGGCATACAGATGTGTCTAGATTAAAAGGAGGAATATAGTTTAGTAAACGATTTACATGGGGAACGGAGAGTTGTTTCCTTAAGGGGAGAAGAGTGATCTCTAAATTATGCTGTTGAGCATTTCCTGAAGTGAAGTTGTTGACCTCATACACAATTTGCATTTACACCCATCGAAGAATTATGCTAGAGCCATTCAGTGGCGGTTCAGGAAACTAGTCCACTATGGGTCTAAGTCTTAATTCTCACTTTAATGAGGAAGAAGTAAATTAAAGTTAATTTGGATTTCATGCATGCTGAACCCATTATTGGACGCATTAATCTAGTGAAGCAGTTATGGAGAGAAAGGCGCCCAGCTTTAAAACATCCTGCTTAACAGACAGACAGGCAGGCAGGATGAGGAGGATGTTGGCTACTTAAGCAGGGGCGAAATAAAAATACAAGAGCATGTTAAGTATCCCAGCCTCGCACCTACCCCAAGTCCTATTAACGCAAGGCCAGTGTCGGAGAACAAGTTCTTGTATTGCTCGAAATAGAAGAAAAAGGTAGCAAGGGCCAAATAAAATTGTTCTTTAACTACTGATTGTAGTATGGGCTTTGTTTCTTTTTTTCAGGGTGTGCATAGTAATCACAAGAAAGCGGATTTAATTTCCACACTGCATGGTCTCGTCCACTTTGCTAAATCGGACATGGTTCCCTCCTATTTCTCTGCACCTCAGTGATATTTAGGAAATGTTTTGCCCAGGACATGACCATTGTTTGGATTAAATAGCAAGCTTTATCTATATACTAGATAATGAGATATAAGGCTAAAAAGCGGCATTTGAATCGATAACTGTCATTTTGAAGGCAGTTTCGTTATTCTACTCTGTTTCTTATGTTCAAAAAAATTTTAGCATCTGATTTTTGCCAACCTCTTTTCAAGATAATTTTTCAGCAGCAATATCGTTTGCCATAGACGGGGAAAGCTAATAAGCACTTGGTACTACTTCCGGAATATATGGTTTATGCATAAGAACCTCCCTAACGAACTTTCGGAGCTTCTAAAGATTAACTATCGGGGTGTGTGGCTTGGTGGCATTCTGATGAAAGAAAGTTCTGCTTTATCGGCCAAAGTCGGCAGCTTCTAAGCAATTGCAATTTCAGACGATCTAAAAGTTTGCCCGTATGCGAGGAGCTCGTAGTAGATGATGCGCTGCCAATCCCAACAAACACAGAGCAAAACAAACAAAGCAGCAGTCATTCTTGGCTTGAACACCCTTTTCGGCGACTGATTGCCATTTAAACACGACCGTTTCCGCTTAATGCTGTCCTAAGTGATCCCTTTTTCATCATTAGTCATCATCCGCCTTAACATTTTCTGTTGCGATAGAGAGAGAGGGAGAAGCGCTTCACAGACAAAAGTTCGGTCCATGATACATTCCCGACTTAATTTCAGTAGTTCCAAAGAGTTTGCCCCCATGTAATTAAAACCGTGTATGATCAGCAGGAGTGTGGTTCATCTTTACCCCCAAAATTCCTAGTACGGAATCTACAAAACCAGATTTGCACATGGTTGTCTGTTACAGTATCCATACCATAAGCACTATTCACAATTTCAGCCAGCAATTGACTTGCATTTTCCACTTAATCGAAGAGAATGTAAAACTTGAAGTATTTTCCCTTTGCAAAGGGTTAAATAAGGAGATTCTAGACTGCTACAAAGCAGACATCACAGCTATGCAGGAAAGGCGGGTCGGATGGATCGGGCAAACTGAAGAACTGCGATATCTACTACAGCTGGAGAGGCATGCTGGTTGAAACCCAGGTCCACTTCGGACTTTAGCCCCTTGAAAAGAAGAAGAAGGAGAGGATTTGAAATGCTCTTATCAAATATTGTTGCATGTAAGATCGTACTAAAGCCTAATTGTTGGGAAAATTACGATTTAGACAAGGTGTTACCTCAAAAGTTTTTTTTGCTGAAGCTACATGAAAGTAGAAGTATCAGCAATGGTCCGAGATCTGTTCTACCTGAATAGGCACGCTTTAGAAATTCCTTGGCAACTACATCTACGTCCTTTGACAAATCTTCAATAACAAGAGTCTTATCATCGGCTCGAAATGGTCTTACAAGTGAATGAGTGCAGGTTTATTTAACTAATCTTGGACCTAGCCTCGGAATAAGTCCTCAGTCTTGGAATTACTCCTAAGTTTTTGATTTAGTCCTAAGTCTTGGGCTAAGTCCAGCCTTCCCTCAACTTGATGTGTTTGAGGATAGATTTGGACCTAAATTCGTCCCTTAAAGTTAAGAATTGAAGTCAATTAATGACAGACTACCTTGTGCCCTATGTAACTAGGCGCTGAATGTGTTGGCTAGAGATCGGTATTCTTACCATTTTCAGCTAA
The DNA here is from genome assembly GCA_944738645.1 of Eristalinus sepulchralis. Taxonomy (NCBI): domain Eukaryota; kingdom Metazoa; phylum Arthropoda; class Insecta; order Diptera; family Syrphidae; genus Eristalinus; species Eristalinus sepulchralis. The sequence goes on from OX122886.1 coordinate 10,781,562, forward strand.
GCGGTCTTGTTGGCCAAAAAAACTTGTATCACTAAGACGAACATATACCATCGAATCACCTCGAGAATGTTGGTGGTCACCATGAGTTTTAGAGTTCAACTAACTGCCACGATCATGGCATGACACCTCTCACTGCTTTTCCCTTTTGAGCTAAATGAAGAATTTAGTGGTCTAGTTTGCATAAGTCTATAGCAATGATTCTGAAATTTATTTGATTGATTAATGCAGGGGAAGTGGCCAACATTGGTTTGTGACCCAGTAAGAAATCATGTTCCTGCCCACATCAGTTGGACCACCCGATGAGCGATCCTAGATCACAGAGATGAAATAAATCAGATCTCGAAAGATGGCAATAGAAAGCGAGTCGAGTCCAAATTTGTATAAACAGAAGAGTCAACAAAATGATCATCCATCAGTGGTGTGGAATGTGTTTTCAGAAAGAGGTGACAGAACAAGAGATTGTTAAATTTATTGGGGTAATGAATAACTATTTTGATCAGAACAAAGTATTCAATCCATTGGATGAAAAAGGCATTTACTAATAGACACAACAAATGGTCACCTTTTTAAATGTAAGGCGCGAACAAAAGTCACAAAACATCAGAATTTTTAATATTCATTAACAAACAATAGCCAAATTTAACAATTATGAGAAACAGAAGAACATTTCCCAAGTTTTTCGGTCAAAAATCGCCAGATCGCCAAAATTTTGACCAAAAACCGAATAGAGGGCAATTAAATAATCTGCAAAGCCACACAAAATTTGGTGAAAACGACCCAAAAACGTGGTTTTCACTCCTCGTGCATCAGAAACCGGGTCAAAACTTGAGGTCTTCGAAGCCATATCCACAACCATTAAGCAATCGAATTGGTAAAGAAGAAAAATCACAGAGAATATATTTTGTGGTCGTGAGTAATTAATTATTCGTCGCGGTTGTTTAACCACTTTGGCAAAAAATATTCCACCTCCCTCCCTCCATGACGGTCATTTCAAATTTACGATTTGCTTAATATTGCCGCCAACCGTAAATAGAAAATCTCATTCTCATTTCCCACACTGCCACTGAATCACCGCGGCGGTCGCATTCAAATGAATATTCATCGAATTCTGATATTCAACCAGAAAGCAGAAAAGCTGCTTGCACAAGCTCTACGTGAGTGATGATTTGGTGTCATCTGGAAGTGGTCAACAAACCTCAGCCAGTCCGACCACCCAGTCCAGTCATCGCCACTTAAAGTGTATCTAGTATACACTGTCACTTGCCACCAAGCAATCATTCGCTGCTGGCAAACAGTCTCGCGCCCATTCGGGCCAGAAGAGCTTGTCAGTCATCGTAAATCAAATTTGAAATATTTCCGGACGGTGTGGTTCGCTGAAATATGCAAAACGTTGCCTTCCCTCGTCAAACAGTAGGAATGTTTCCATCGCGTGTCAATAAGAATTTCTTTTATGGCAAAAATTGAGAACATACGTGAAGCATAAGAATGGGCCTCTAAGAGGGTAAAACTAGGCAAAACAAACAGAGATTCGCGCGAGCGCGGGAGAAGGGCAGCATGAGGATGAAGACCTAGACAGAGAGACGGTATCGGCGTTTTGGGACTGAAATGAACGCGATTTGCGTGCGAAAAGTATTAAGTGCGCGGAACATCATATCGGCGTGATGAATGGCTGGAGTCCTCAATAAATTTGAACACTCTCGGTGGCCGTGGATGAGCTGTCAACTTAGTCATTTTTATGTTTTGCCTAATCGCATGGGAGATGGAGGTTACTTTGAAAGCTATCCGGCTTGGGAATTCAAGGCTTGTTTGGGAGATGTCGACTAGGAATACTAAAGAGGCCTTGGACAGTTAGAAGGCGATGGACTAAATTAAGCAAAGGCGGTAAGAGGGCCTCTTTATGTGGAAGGAAAGTTGACCTGTTTTGTGTGGGCACATTCTTTTGAGAAAGGAATTTATGTGGTGATTGGGCGGGTGTAGTAGAGACAAGGAAAGGGATTGTACACTAAAATGCCTCTGAAATCCAGACGAGGAAGATTTTGCGATTCCTCAGCAGTGAAAGGTACCGATGAACGGTAATACTCGTAAATGCATACTTCAAAGGAGCTAAGTAGCTTTGATTTAGAAAACTGATATTTTTAAAGATTGAATGCTGTCGGATAAGTGCGTAAGCTCACCGACTGGTGGTGCCACTGACAAAAGAATTGTCACCTATCGTGTATTGGGAGCCCATTTTTAAAATTTCAGACTCGTGGGTTTTGTTTTGATTGTTTATTAAAATAGACGTGCCCGTCGATGTAAGAAAAACGTAAACAGAAAAACGTAAACACAGCATTATCGTTTTGGTGATTCGACTCTTGTTCTTAGAAGGGAAGTTGCACAGCAAAATCTAAGACCGGAAGCTGTATAACAAGACTCTCCTCATTCTATGGTTACTGCCTAAGTCTGATTCAATCTCTTTTGAAGTGAACGTAATAAGCTTTTTGATGACTTAAGTCGAATTGACCTCAAAACGGAGGATAGTGTTACAAAACTCCACTATCTTGTGATGAAAACCACTTCTGAGCAGAGCTGGACTCCGATTAAGGAGAAGACGATTCTGGATCGTTTCGTGATCATCGACGAAATATGAGTCCACTGATACATCCCCAGAGATCTCGAAAAAGTCGAAACAGTGAACCTGAAAGTGTGCGAAAGTGTAAGAAGAAACTGATATTATGAAAAAATCGCTACTTTTCCATTTCCATTTTTCTTTTGTTGATCATGTATTTATTGGACAACCTTCGTTTTTACATTTAAAGCGATAATCCACTGTAAGAACAAACGAATATCTGTGGAACATCCTTAGTTCCACAAGGATGTTAGGCACATCGATCAGTCGAAAGGTAAAATCTCCCAACTTATAGGAGCAAAATTGCATTGCACAAGAAGCTTATCCTATCCGTGTTGTTGTATGAGGGCGATTGCTAAGCGATAAACAAAGCAGCAGAGTAAACTATTGGCATTCTCGAAAGAAAGCTTTTTCCAACGGGTTATGGTTCTGCCTGGCTTTTATATCTGTTTTTGAACCAATTGTGGATGAAGTTCGCATGGCAAATATCCTTCAGATACACTGCCTGTAATGAGTGTAAAGCTAGTGTTACGAGAAACTTAACAAATTTTAAAAATTTACAACATTAACTATTCTCGTTCTTAAAAATATATTTTACAGCAATTGGATGCCACCAAATGAATCTGTTTCTCCAAGTTCTCTATGACTTCAGAGAAGATAAGTTCTGTTTTATGATCGGTTTTACTAGTTCCGTTTCCTAACCAAATCTTGTACCCCTTTGTGTTAAAGATTTTAATTACATTTCATGAGTGCCTATATAGCTCCATTTTAAGGATTCAATTAAAGTATTTATTGAAGAATGGAGCTTAGGTTATGTTATGATGCCTTAGTCTCAAAGAAGCCCTTGTTTTGGAGAAGTTCAAGAGGATGAATATTTTATTTGAATGAGAGAAAGAACAACAAAGAAAAATACGCTAGAATGCCTTTATGCTGCAAGTGAGTGCTAAGCAAACAATATTCCATTCCATTTCATTTCAGAATTGAAAGAATCCTTAAAGACGCCTTATGTTACCCGACACTCCAACAAAGGGTGACCTTTGTCCATTTGAAATTAAATAATGTCTACACTACCGCGGGACAGTTTCCGAGGATTTTATTTAATTTGCCCATGTCTTAAATAGATGGCTTAATGCCCTATATTCATTTCTGTGACATTCCGAAGAATTGTCAGGCAGATGAACTTCCGGGCCAATAACTATTCTTGGCTTAAAGGAAAAAAGATCTTCGGTCAGTGTGGCAACGGAATATGTTCTGTGTCAGACACATCTCTCCCTAATTGTCTACATACTTTGACTGAGTTCTTGGATTTCTGAAATGTCTGTATGACCTAGCATTTAGACGCAAAAAAGATTGAACTGCTCGTCCAACGCATCTGCAAAATGTAGCTTATTCGTACTTCTTCAAAAACGACATCAAAGGAACCTATTATCGACTTATTGTTTTTTCTTCGATTTCACCCGATTATAAAACGCTTAAGATGGCTAGGCCATGTGGCGGCAGCTGGCGAAAGACCGTGCTGTCTGGAGACGCATGTTCGTTGAGGCCCAGGTTCAGCCCAGACTGTAGCGCCACAAGAAGAAGAAGATGATTTGACCCGGTTCCAGATTTTCCAAAAGTTCAGATTTAGTGGAGTCACCTAGAATCACTGGCACGGCTCAAAATCTACTGGATCATGCAACCAAAAAAAAAAAATAAAATTGGATTTCGGTCCTTATCATCGACCTGTCTCTATTAGAAACATTTTGCAATCCGTACTCGTACACGACTTCCGAGGCGTGCCTATGATACAATTCCATCGGGTAGGCGATCTCTCGGCAGACTCAGGATGAGGTGAGTGGATCAAATCCATAAACTCGCCTGGTTGCGCTTGGGAATAGCTCCTGATGAGTTAGTGTCGATGGCGGAGAATCGAGCGACCTGAAGGGCTCTCGTGCGTGCATAACTCCCTCGGCCCGTGTTAAAGAAGATGATCAAAATGATGATGATGGCTAAACCAAGCTTCACATCAAATGCCCAGTGTGACTCACATATATTTATTCCGAAATTTCAAAACAACACTCACCAGACAGAAGTTTGTGTTATATGAGAAAGGTGATCGCCTTAAGTGAGGCCTAAATTCCAGATAACCAAAAGAGGGGTTAAAGAGAAAGTCGCTGAGTCACGTGAAAGACTTTGTAAAGGAACAAATTGTGACATGTCTAAAATTATCATTTTCAGCTGAGCTAATCTAATCACCTATGTAGACAGCCCTCGTAGTTAACAGCCATCAAGTAAAACCACCGGACATTCCTCTCAATTCATTAACCTGCAGTCGTTTAGTACGAATTTTTCGACTCAACATTGTAAAGTTATCACTTTTCATAATAAACGTTTGTCATTTCCTCCGATTCATATCATCTTCGTGCGGTTGCTGTTCTGATTGTGTGATTGTTCCGAAAATCTCTAGATGTCAGAGCGTAAAATATGTGGCAGATTGTGAGATTGTGAGGCAGACAGATAGAGTGTGTCAAAAAAGTCCCCTTAATCGGTCGGAATTGTTTGTTTTATTTTTCCTGGAGCGCATCCCCACATACCAAATTTATCAATTCAGTTTTCAAATCCTTCCGCCATAGTTGAAAATAAAAATCTCTTAAAAGAAACTCTCCAAAAGTTGATCAAAATAAAGAGAAGTGTTTCCTTCTCATTTTGTATACAGATAATAATACGTTCAAATAAAACCTGACTGAAGGAACTTTGGTAATAATTCATCCAAAACATGAATGGATGAAGAAGTAGTGTCTTTTGTTTTAAATTTGAAATTTGAATGTCCACTTGTTAAATAACTTATGTAACACAAGCTTTCAAGGTGAACCATTTTGTACAAATTGATACCCTTAGTGCCCATTTAAGCTCCTTAAATCTGGACTAGGCTCCAAGTCCCAACTAGTGGGGTCTTTCAAACCAAATCGCTTCACTGGTTATCAGTGTCTTTACAAGAGTGGCTTTCATCTTCTGTCTTAAGTTTAAGTTTAAAATGTATTTTTTTATTTTGAGTTTCAATTGCATTAAATCTAGATATAAAATACTTAAACTAGCTATAATAACTTTTATTTTAATTAAAACTATCTTACTGGCTCCATGCGAGCACTCTAAGTTAATCTAAGAATTTTTTATAATTGCCTTTCAGCCTTTCAGTTTTTGTAGGTATGTTCAAGTAAAGAACTAAATTATGTGATACTTAATACTAAGAAAATGTTCTGGAAAAACTTAGCAATCTAGTAAAATTATTTTTAAATTATTATTATCTAACCTAACTAAACAAACTTAACCTAACTACCACTAATTTTTTTTTTTTTTTTTTTTTTTTTTTTTTTTTTTTTTTATGGGCTATATATATACTACACTAACTTAATCTTAATCTAACTTATACTATATGTAAGTTGTCCGTAGGGGGACCAATTTCTGTTTCAGCTGACGGCATCTGGGCCACCAGATGTGGCTCTAGCCACCAATAAAATTGCCTATCCTTTTCCCGATCTTTGATGTCGCGAATAGGGATGGATGTGCTGAAGCGGAGATCACCCGGCCTTACGCTTCGTACATTGCTCTCGTAGAGCAGACGCTTGTCCACCGTTCGTCTTACTACGTGGTAGAGAAGTGGACATCCCTCCGCATCCTGGACCAAGCCAATGCGATCCAGATACAAGAACGCTTCCGGTGGAATGAATCCACTTCGGCGTGCGCTCTCATGATATGCGTCGTTCGGGTAGTAAGCTCCGAATATCAGCTCGTTTTCTGAAGTCATTGCTCGTGCAACGTGCCTTCGAATCAGCTTAATAATAAAATTATCCAGCCTATTCACGTTTGCTGCGTTGTACAAGATTTCATTAGCATAGAACTTCTTGTACTCAGACTCTGGGGTTCTGTACATCTTGAGACAAGCTCGAAGACATTGCCTTTCGAACACCCTCATCCTTTCCATCTGGGAAGGACTCAAGTTGAACCACACCGGACAACCATACACCATGATTGGCCGTATTAGGGCCGTGTAGCAGATAATCTTCACTCTGGAATCAAGTTGGCTGCTATAAAACAGCCTACTTGCCATAGCGAAGGCTTTTCTGGCTTTTGCCAGACCCGTTGCTGCATGAATATTACCATACAGAAACTGGTCCAACATAATGCCCAAATACCGCACTACACTCCTCACAGCTAATGGCTGCCCCTGCGGGTCCAAAATGCCGAACTTACGCCAGTTTTTACTCGTATCTCTTGAAGCCCTGCACAACGGAGTTCGAAACAGGATGGTTTCACACTTCTGGTAGTTGATCTTCAACTTCCAGTCGTCGCAAAATCGCTGGATTTTCTCGAAGTCACGCTGCAAGAGGATATTAATGATCTCAATCTTCGGTGCCGTCCTGTACGCGATCAAATCGTCAGCGTACGCGATCAGGTACTGCATGGAGCCAATTAATTCACTGGTGAAAACAGTGAAAAGAATTGGTGAATTCACTGCACCCTGCTGGAGCCCATTTTTAATGTAAAAGACATTAGTAGAAACCTTGTTGCCACTCTTAACAACAAACTTTCTACCTGTGACCATATTGTAGATCGTGTAAAGTAGTTCTTTGCTTATACCCAACCTCGTCAACTTGAGGAAGAGGCCTTCTAACCAGACGGTGTCGAATGCCTTTTCCAATCATCTTCTGTCTTATAGCTTCCTCCTTTTACGGCTCCGCCACTTCCGATTAGTACACTCAAGAAGTACTTATTGTCAATGAAAAGCTTCTTAAATCAAAACATGAAGGTTCCCTCTATTCGCACCCACAACATCCCTTGTGGGCTACAATGCCAGTCACCTATCTGAGATCAAAACTTGTTTTGAGAATGGAAAACGCCATAAGTGATGAATAATAAATTGAATTTTGCAAAGTGAGTTAGGCCCATGCCGGAATTTGATGACTAATCAATAAAATCACCGAAAAGCAGAGCCAAGATGAAGGAAAGTCTTTGCATAAATTTGCCCAAATTATACAAATATGAATTTTGACGGTAGTGAAATTGAAAGTTTCCGTGCATAAATTGTCATTTTATGTTACAGTTGAGTGGTGGGCAGTTTACGTGTTTTACATTGAAAGTTTTATTTTTTTAATTCAAAAGGATATGATTTGGAGAAAATCTCAAAGAGATTTTATTTGCTCAAAAGAATCTTGAAGAACAATTGTAATCCAAAGAAATAAAACGAAAGTTTTGTTCTCACATAACAATATTCATATTCTTCAAAACTTAACCGTTTTCGACGTAAGCAGAGAATTGATGCGGCTGGTGCACATCTCAGTTTAACATATTCCTGTATGGTTGCTGGTAAGTACTTCTTCAGCAAGAATGTTGGATAACATATGTAGCTTCACGTTATGGAGCGTAAATTGACCCGACTTCGATGAGCCCGAAACGATCAACAACTTGGAGGACAACATTCGTCGAATTATTGCCCATATACGAAAATTAATTCAAATGTGGAACTTTTTTGTCAGAAAATTATCTTGCACGTATTCTATTTCAAACATCTTTACCTCTACAAGCAAATATCCATTACAATATCTATATAAACAGATTTTGCCTCATTTGGTCTAAAATGAGCATTTAGACTGAACTTATTAATGGGTCCTAAAAAAGGACAGATATGAAAACTTTTATTGGAAATTATATTTTAAGTGCAAAACATCTTAAATATTCTTTCATTTTCCTCTTCTCTTGCTCTTAGAATATCTGTGTGTCATTCTGGACGGGAGAATCAACTGATTTCTCTTTTGCGCTTGGATGTTTATCATGGATGTTTCAGAATTCGTCAATTTGCCAGCAGATTCGTCTTGAAGCTCTCACACCAAAAACCGTCACCCGGACGCAAACTAATAATTTTGTACTGGGAGTGCTCTGCATCGTTCCTTTCCGACGAAAAGCTAGCGAAACGCTTTCGAAGGCGACGGTGCAAGTGTTCGATGCAAAGGGTTTCCTTATTTTGCTGTCGCTTTTACAACTGTCAGACCAAATATCCAAGTGTCTGTGTTGATATTTTTGAAAATATTTTTTAATAGGCTTGGTCGCTGCAAGCCCCGCCATCACGTCATTTAATTTTGCCCTTGAAACCTATAAAACTTGTAGTAAGAGTTGGGTGTGCGAGATAAACCAGAACCTTTGCGATTCTCAATCAAGAATCCAATATCAAGTACATCTAAAGAAATGAGTGTCATTGAGGATAATATCCCCTTGTGGTTACATTTTCGGAATGGTACGAATATGTGGGCCATGCATGGTTGGTGTCCAATTGCAAATTGGTATTAGTGGATGGGAACTTCATCAAGCCTTAGTTGATACCGATTCCTGTATTACATATAAAACGGTTGACTTAATGAAAGTCGATTGGCAGAAGGCAGAAGGATTCTCATTGAGGCTTTTAATTTGAATAGCTGGCGCTTCGTGCGATGCCAAATTTTCTTAATTTATTGCGGTAATTCGAAAATAAAAATTCTCCTGATTGGCTACGGAGGCAAGCTCACACGTGAAGTGGACTGCACACAAGGAGAACATTGAAATGCGAAGGGCCAACAAGTACCACCGACATGAAACAGGTACGAGTACACTTCTGTGCAGGGACTCTGTTGGTAATTAAGGTATTTATTTGCCTTTTAGAGTTCTCTATGCGAAATCAAGCAGACGGACGAACAGATCGAATTGTGTGGGTTGGTTGGTGATTATAGGTGCGTCGTGTAAAACCGCAAGAAGAGTGTATTAATGAAGCACATTTCTAAAAGATGCATATTGGTGTGAGATAGTAAACACCAAATGTATAAAAGCCTGAGGCCAAAGACATATTGGCACCTTTCTTACGAAAAGAAGGCTGCCAAGAGGCCCAAACAATTTATTAATTTCGGAGAAAATATCAGTTTTAGGAGTATCAGTATTCCTGCAACTTACGAATTCATCTGTGCTGTTTCTTGTTTAAAGAAAGCGGTTGCAATAAAAGCCAACTTGGAGTAAAAGGATATAAACTACTTACAGAAGCACTTTTTGCCCAGTAGAGGCACATTTTGATATGCTTATTCATAAATCCCGCTCTAAGAAAGACCTATGTCTAGGACAGACCTATGAAAGGAGATATCAGCAGAAGAAACGCGCTGCGTATCTTAAAAAATTGAGTATATTAAGTATAATGTCCAATAATTCCTGCAGGGGCTGTAAGGACAAATATCCTTACATCTTCATACATGAAAAGGCCACAACAAAATCTTGCTGACACAATGGTTTAAGCGATTTTATTGAGACACTGGGTTAGGTACGGTTAAAGTTTATTACTCTTGGCAACCCTCTTTGAAGAACTCACTTGATAGTACAAAGTGAATACTTCCATCTAAGGACATTTCTAAGCCACTATAGACTATAGGAACATTTCCCAAAATTTTTCTCGATTTTTAAAGTTTTTACGAGGGTCACTATTGATGATTCTCTAACCGACTATGTTGTGACTGTTCATGTTGTGTTTTACGAATAAACTACTTCACAGATGTGTAGTAAAATATAAGAGCAGAAGTTTATGAAAAGGTAATTTTTTCCAACATCTCCAGGACATTGTCTACATTACGGCAAAACTAAACTCAACTCAAGCTCATAAATACTCAGATCTACGAAATGAAACGATATTGTACAAAGTATCGGTAATTGCATTTATCACAACTTTCAACACCAACCAAAAAATTCTTCTTCTACAACACAAACACAGACAAACGAAAAAAAAAATTCCCCAACAACCACACAATAATTTTCAAATCAAACATAACTCCTCTTGCTCCCAATCTATTCGTAGAAAGAAACAAAATTTACGTAAACAAGAAATTCCTAAAACAAACACGCCAAACACAATCTGCATAAATACAATACTTTCTAGTAGCTCACCTTCCACAACAACCGAGTCATCATCATCCTCGACAAGGGTCGCATTCCCAGCACCGGCGCACAATCCCCAAGTCATTAAAGCGTTCAGCGCCACGATAAGGCTAACCCACTTCGATAGATTGCCCATTTGCAGCACACTTTCGTCGCGTTTATAGGTTAAGCTCGTTAAATCCCGTCACACAAGATCAGACGAAAAAAATAAACTGTATCACCACAATGTCGATCCACACAAACTGTCGTCGATTTGAGATATCCGCTGAATTCGATTTGAATTCGAAGGGAACAAAATCACTGGAGCCGGTGGCTCGTGGTTCATTGATCTAAACAGATACACGGCTAAGAACGCGCGCGTTCGCGGACACTTTTGGATTCGGATTTAGACACAACAACAGCGATTCGATGAAGTTTAATTCTTTTCTTTGTTTTTATTGATCCGCTTCAACCTGCGCGAATATTTAAATACCCGCTCGTAGCGACACCGTAAAAGTATCTACTCCCGGATGGTGGTTACTCCGTCGGCTCGGTATCCCAAGAGCGACTGCGAAATGGCTGGGCCGGGGAAAACACTTTCAATATTGAAATCTTGCCTGTCGTCGTTCTCGTCGGCTTTGTCTTCGTCGGAGTTCTGCCAAGGGTGGGGGGCAAGTGAATGTCCGCCGCAATTGGTGGGTTGAGTACGCGTACGCACTTGGTGCGCTGTTCGTGTGCTGTTCGCTAGGCAAAGTCAACAATCTTGGGCGACAATGCACAAGGTGAAGGTCGTTCTACGGCGCAGACGCGAGACCTAGAACGAGCGCGGTGTATCAGCTTGTGTCCGATCCGTCTGCGTTCGTGGATGGAACTGTAATGAAATGCAGACAAGAAGCTCCAACTTCTTGTGGTTTTCTCTTCGTCTGTGCTTCGATTCAATTCGACAGACTGACCACAGATTGGGTCCGATGTGGTTTTATCGCGAACGCGTTTCGTGCTGTGAGTGCAGCCGTGAGGTGACGGTTTATTCTGTAACGTGTCCGTCGTTGCTTTGTCAAGTGAACTGATCTCACCTTGACCACTGGGAAGGCTCTTATATGAAGAACCTCGTCTCCTCGAAGGCATCGTACGCTTGAGCTGAACAACTGGGCAGTGTCCGGAGGCGACTGGGCAGTGTGGCAGGCGACGGCAATGATGACACTCCTGTGGGAGTCGGCTTGAGAAGGGGATTTGTAATTTTTCGTCGATCGATGAGTGGTTGGAATGTGTTTTTGATCGCTGTGTCCCACATTGTTGAGACGGCACTTGATTGCACAATGAGTTCGTGAAGTTTGACTACCGCCTGAATTGTCATTTATTCAGGACATTGTTGCTGGTGCTTGGCAGGCGTGAGTAACGGGTGCCTTGACGATAATGAGGCTGAGGTGCACTGCACAGTGGGATAAATCAAGTAAACAGCCCGTTCAGGTGGAAAGAAAGTGTTTTTTGGGACGAAAACAACCTCATTTGGGTAAGCAATGAGCACTTGACCAGACGATAGGATGTCTTGAGCGATGGCTTGGACTTAGAGGCTTCTCAGAAACTTGCATGAATCAGAAACGCGGTGTGAGTCATTTCAATGAAGCGTCATTGTGTATACAATCACAATTTCGACCAAAAAACACCCCGAAGTTGAAAAAACAGCCAACAGAATCCGCAGAACAGGCCAGTTCTCCCCACAAAATGACCAAAAGTTGATTTAATATTCAATTTTTCTACGTGTCCAAGAGGTTATCAAACTTCTCTCTCTGTCACCTGCCAGTCAAAGTCAAAGCCTCCCAACGTACTCAAACCACAGTAAAGTAAATAATTTCCATCGTTAGCCAACTCCCCGGCTCGAAGTTTGTGGTTTTTCGGAGGTCACTGTCCGCTGAAGTGCGCCAAAGAATCCACTCGGTGAGCATCATCCCACGCATCGCTGTCAAATTCGAACAATGGTGTTTGTCAGTGTCTTTCACATCACTTGTGAAGCCGTGAAACCCCAACAATGCCACGGGGCATGCACGCAGTTCATTGTGCGTCCCAAAACGCTCCTTTCCCGAATTTGGCGAAAAAATTCTCTGAGCGCGTCCTCCACCCGTAATCCTTCCACTCAGGCGGTCGTAGACACCTCTTCGCTACGTCGACGCAACACTCCGGTTCCCATCCCATCCCAAGAGAGCCGACTCCTCCTAGTCTCACTTTCAGTTCGGCCAGCATTTCGATTTCAATTGTTATTGATCTGGTTCTGGACACTCCAGCTGCTCCACTCAATCAATAAGCTCATTAAATTACCACCTATTCAGCCTGGAGTGGATTGGTTTGGCGCGCAAAATGCCCGAGACGCGAGTAAACACTTACAAGTGGATTTCGGGCGAGTTGAGCAGCGAAAAACGGCAGCAAAGGCAACAGGATCGCTGTTGATCGGCTGCGGCGTAACCTTTGTCTTGTCAGACATGTAGGGCTAATTATTCATGGCCGGCTGAAGTCGATGAGCCGTGAACAGGTTCCTGATTGCTACACATACACACTGGTGACAGTGATTTGTCTTCGGAATGGTCGGTTCTGGGCCCCGAGGGCGACATGTCCCAGTGGAGTGACCACACACTAGGTGCGGGCAGTGCAATTAGATCGTACAGGAAATAAACGATTCGATTGCTGGAGGGAGAATGGTTAAAACTGGCTTTGGACATACTGTGAAGGATGTCGAATTGGGAATGATTCTAAATTGAGGTGAGGAGGTGGCCGTTTTCACTCAACTGGAACTGAAGGTCAAGCGTGTGCTATTAATAAGAATCAGATTCAGATCAGAAGGCAGTTCATGTGCAAGAAAATTCTTAGTGGAGACAAAAGGCCAGGATAGGATACTTCATACGGAAAGATACAAACACGCAATTCGTTACTTTCACACCTGAAATTATGCGCAAAGAAATACAACAAATTGAAATATGTTGACGTCAAATATGATCCGCAACTTTTCTCATAAAAGCGTTTTTACCGACTTATTAAACATAAAATACCCCTCTCGAGAGTATGAGCGTCAACTCACAAGCATCAGTTTTCAGGAATGACTCCTGCACTGTTCATTTCCAATTTTTAACGGCACCACTTTTTCGAGAAACCTTGCCTTTCGGAGTCATCAGGAAACTGTAGGTTCTCTCTATTCGTGAAAAACAATAGCACGCACTGCACGAGTACTTGTTAAAGAAGCTAGGCCTTGGTCCCTTGTGGGCTATTGAGCCGATTTTTGCTCTTGAGATGAACAGGAGAAGGTGGTGACAATCACCTCATAACCATTTGGAAACCACCCTGGGCTTCTTGCAGATCGATGTGCGTGGCGTAACACTATCCTTATCGAACAGAATGTCTTCCCTTCTAGATAAAATCGGTTTCTTTCGAAGGATTGCTTAATTCAGACGAACAGTACGCCAGTAGGGGCGAAAAGTCAAGAACGGAGTTGGAAATAGTTCCGTTAAATAAAGGAAAAGGAAGAACATCAGAAGCGACAATCAAAATTAACACTTTTGGAACAGAAAAAAAGTGGATACTGCAGTTTTTAAATTTCAAACTTCAGTTTAGTAATTTTTTTTAGAAATTAAAACAAAAATCAACTTAAATATTGAAACATCGTCTATAAAAACAATTCATGGCATTTACTTATTGAAAATGATTTTATGTAAATGTTGGCCAAGACATTCTGAGCGATGGTTCATTTGGAAGATCAAATTTGGGCGAATCCTTCGTGCAAAGCGACCGGTCACTCATAACACTCGTAATTTTGGCTTCTACCTTCGAGCTGACTCATTTCTGAGACCTAATACTTTACATATCCTCGTGGAAAAAAATTCAAAGGAGACCGATTTAGCAAAATTATTTCTGAGTTAAGAAATTAAGAAAATTATTATAACTAGTTAGTTAATTGTTTCACGACCTGTGTGACTTATGGCGTCTTCTTGAAACCAGAGCTCACCAAGACTAGGTGTAAGTACACACTTCGTTAACATGACCAAATTGCTGAGAACTATGAAAAATTGATTCGTCACCGTCTTCGCGTTACTCTTAACTACGTCTGCTTGTTATGTGCTGTGCTGATTTACCTCTGGAGTACCATTCACTAATGTAAACTGGTACCAAAATTTGCGTCACGCATGATCTGTCAAAAAAGCCTTTTGAATGTTTAACCTCACGATGAATCACCCTATTAAGTAATCAATTTTCTTTCGACTTTTGTCCAAGGGTTGCCGTAGTTTTAAGACGATTCAACTGTTAACAGTATGTGTCCGAATTGAGAGTGCTGAAAGCCAGCAACTCAACGCCAAATTAACCAAACACACATCAAAACCTTTTGGGCCCTGTCTTGGCCACAACAGCAATTCAATTGCTAATCTGTTCGCTTAATGTTGTCATATGTGCTCTAATTTTCACTACCAATCGGAATAAGCTTCAAAATTGAGCTCATAAGGTTCTTTTCCGTGTAGTGTAGTATGTTGCTACTTGTGCGTTGAGCTTCTTTCTGTTTCCAGGCTTCTTTACATGGTTTATGTTGGATGGCTAGCTTCGCAGTAGTCTTGAATTAGTCACCGATATTTTTCGATTTGACTTAGTTTGATATTTGAACGGCCTTCAAATTCAACGTTACCCACGACATCGGTAGAACTCAGCCTGATTTGGGAGCTGAACGACATCATCAAATATTGATGACTTTGGTTGCGCTAAGAGACCCATAGACAACATTAGAACGATTACATTGTGCATACATTATGAAATCAACCATTTTGATGGTCTCTCATACATCCACTTTGTTGTATTTAACTTTCAAAATTGAAACGTCTAAGGTAGACCCTGTTTAACACTTTATATGAAGATGCAATAAGAACCTAATAAAATTACATCATTGAATTGAAGCTATAGTGAATGTAATTCAAATTCAATTACGCGTCTAATCAAATGTACAGTCTCTAAACACCAATATCAAGATTATATCAGACTCCGGGGGAACGACCCCTTAGTTCATCGATCAATGATCCCAAAGTGGATTGAAAGTACAAATCTCTTCAAGTCATCGCCTGGCATTCGATTGAAAAAAAGGAGGAAGGTGATAAGTTCTATAAGTAAACAAAAAACAGACAGTATGGTTTAAATACTTAAACAAATTTTATCAGTCTCGGGTTTCCCTATTTCTGGTGTCATTTGAATCAGGCTCTTTATCTGGAATTGCGTACTTCAAATCAATCCTTGTTAGTTCACTAGTGTCACAGATGAAAAGAAGTTTGTGTGAATTAGTTTACTTTGCCAGAACTACAACTAGACTCGGTCCAAAACTATGTCTGAATTGGATTTCATGAGTCATATGTGTACAGAACTAAGCACCTGTCAGTTGAAGCTTAGAACATGCTTCGATTGCTTGTATCAAATGAAGAAATGAAACCTTTTGTGCTCAAGTGTTGCTTGCACTTGCACAGTAAATTTTTCCTTAGTCATCTTTTGTTTTCTCTCTAGATCAGTAGTCAATTGTGTAAATATAGTCCTCGGAATGAGACAGGTCCATCTAGACAGAACTGTCACACTTGATGCTATGGGTTTACCTTCAAAATTTCATTTCTCGAGAAGTACTACTTCTTAGCTCTCAGATAAAGAGCATCCTTGCATACTTAAACTGCAATATTTGCTCAATGTGAAAAGGCAAGCCTATGATAAAGAATCCTTCAATTTCTTGTGGTTTTAAGATGGTAGCACTGTCATTTGATACTTGCCAAACTTAGCTGTCATTTGTAAAGTCACAATATTGTTTGAATGTTTGCCATTTAAGATAATATGTCGCTCAATAATTAAGCAAAGCTTTAAAACAAATGAAGTAATTATAACGTAGCCACGTTTTGGTCGTCATAATCGGTCGACACCTCTAGCAATCGGTGCATTTATGATTATACAGTAACGCATCCAGTTACTGTTGTCGTTAGGCCTTTGTATCATCCCAATGCACAGTCAGTTAATAACATTTCTACTGTAAATCGAAGCGTAGATGATGATACGAATATATCGATTTTGCGGCATTCTCAGTACACATTTGTCGCATTTGCATCTCAATCTCTATAAAGTTATACAAACGCAACAATT
The DNA here is from genome assembly GCA_944738645.1 of Eristalinus sepulchralis. Taxonomy (NCBI): domain Eukaryota; kingdom Metazoa; phylum Arthropoda; class Insecta; order Diptera; family Syrphidae; genus Eristalinus; species Eristalinus sepulchralis. The sequence goes on from OX122886.1 coordinate 10,798,204, forward strand.
AAAAATCGCTGACTATTCACAACGCCGTAGATACGCTTCTTGCGTGATGGAACAGGAGACAGTAAAAAAAACGATTTTTCTAAAAACATTTTCCTTCGTCATGTGGCACATTTCTCCCCTGTCCTTGGGGGATATGTAAACAAATCACATTGCCGCATATGGGACTCGGAAATCTTACAAGTGATTTGAGCGTTGGCGTTGCATCTGCTCCTCGGTAGAAATGTGTCACATGTCAATAGGACAAATTCGAAGCGATCTGATCACATGAAGCAAATTTTTTGACCGACGATTCAGGATTAAAACCTAAGCGAAATGTAGCTCCAACAAAAAGAGGCAACAAGGCACACAACGAAACTAATTACGGCTTTTTTGCGTGAAAAGTTTCATGGTAGCGTAACTTAACTTTTTAGCGACGTCAATTGGCAACCAAGAAATTGCAATTTAGCACCGTTAAAACCCTTTCTACCACGGTTATGCAAAAGTCCATGCTTACGCGAATAATTCCTGGTCTCTAGATAAGGTTTTCAAGGTCAGAATTTTGAATTTTCCGATTTTCCGAAATTCGCGGTACTTTAAAATTTTCCTTCGTTAAAGGCAAATCCGCTAGAGAAACGTTCCGTGAGATAAATGGTGTTTTGGGGGATGGTTCTCTATCACTTCGAACCGCAGAGGAATGGTTTCGAGGATTCAGAGCCGGTGAAAACGACACCATGGATAAGCCAGCCAGCGGAAGACCTATGACGACGAATATCGACCGAATCATGGAAATCATCGAGTTAGACCGGCATGTGGCATCTCGTGACATCGCCCAGGAGATGGGAGTTAGTCTTCTTCTTCTTCTTGTGGCGCTACAGTCCGGGGTGGACCTGGGCCTCAACCAACAGGCCTTTCCAGGCAGGACGATCTCTCGCCAGTTGCACACTCCAAGTTGGTTGAGGTCCTTCTCCACTTGTGTGCGCCACCTTATGGGCCGTCCTCTGTTGCGTTGTCCCAATGGCTCAGATTCGAAGACTTTTCGGGCCGGAGCAGTGGTGTCCATACGCTCTACATGGCCTAGCCATCTTAAGCGTTGTATTGGGAGTTAGTCACCAAACCATTTTAAACCATCTGCAGATATGGATACAAAAAAATAGCTTCATGTTTGGGTGCCGCATGATTTGACGCAAAAAACCTTCTGGACCGAATCAACGCCTGCGATATGCTGCTGAAACGGAACGAACTCGTCCCATTTTTGAAGCGGATGGTGACTGGCGGCGAAAAATGGATCACATACGACAATATCAAGCGGAAACGGTCGTGGTTGAAGGCCGGTGAATCATCTCAAAAAGTGTCCAAATCGGGATTGATGGCCAGGAAGGTTTTACTCTGTGTTTGGTGGAATCATACACTATGAATCGCTCCCATATGACCAGACGCTTAATTCTACCATCTACAACGAACAACTGGAACGCTTGAAGCAGGCGATCGACCAGAAGCGCCCAGAAATTGCCAACAGGAAGGGTGTAGTATTCCACTAGGAGAAAGCCAGACCACACACTTTGTTGATGACTCGTCAGAAGCTACGGGAGCTCGGATGGGGAATTTTATCACATTTACATCAGTTACAGACCCAGTTTCAGCAATTTTTCCATTAATCGCTTTACAGTTGACTCTTTTGGAGCATTATTGTAACCCTAAATTGATCTTAATTTGCGGACTGTAGTCGCAAAACTTTCACCATTTTGGTAAAACAATTTCACAAGGAGAATGCGTTGTTCATTCATGTAGCGCTCCACTTTTATTAACCTTATACCTTCTACTAACAAACAATAATAATTGTTTAAATGTCAAACAATGACAATTCGAATGGTGTCAAATTGAAATCTAGCGTTCTTGTTGGGACACCCTTTTCTCACAGTATACGACATCCTTTCGGAATGATAAGTTGAAAAAAACAAAAATAAAAAATTATTATTATCCATAAGAAACATTGTTTTTTAATTAAGTCCAGCTACCAACAGAAATAAACAACTGTGCACAGCCAAACATACATATCTTATTTTTCTTTCCGATGGTCTGAATTATTTAAGGAAAAATTTAAATTAAAATGGGAAGGAAGGAAGAGAGTTTATAAAATGAAACAGGTCCCGAAACATTGCTCTTTACTTGACTTTGTATATCGCTTTTGCTTCTCTCTATCTCTCCCTTCTTATTTCAACAGCGAGAGTGTTGATGCTTCGAGCTGCTAACAGCAAGCTATAATGTGCCAGTCTTTGAAAAATGATCATAGAGTGACCTAACATAAATTTAAGCAAGTGTCCCCAATCAAAATCCATTGACAGCGGGATTCATATTTGTATATGCAGAGGGATGTACGTCATGCTAGTATGCCAGAAGCATAGAATGCAAATTCAACCACAAAACAACTAAGTATTTGCATTAAAGTCCACACAACAGCATTTGAGTAATGATCACTTTCTCTGGCCACATTCCTTGTTAGCCGAGCTAGAAGCTTTACGTCATCGAGACATGCTACAAAACTTCAACGAAATTGGGGTTCATTTAAAATTCGCTCATAGCAGACATTAAAAATCTTAAATTTCAATGCCAGCAACAACGCCCGAGTGTGCTTAAGCCATAGTTACAAAATTGTTCCCGTCGGAAGGTCACACTACACCCCACAGCACAGAAGAAAACAAAAGAAATTGCTCCTCTCAAATTCCTCAAATTTTACTACCCGCCAAGCCACCGCTCCATCTGCGATCATATTTCAAAATCTCCCGCAACTACGGCTTCCTTTTAGTCTCCGATCAGCGGATCGACCAGATCGGCCAGATCGAATCACCTCATTTTAATTTCATTTGTTCAGGTGGAGGCTGATTAGCTTCGCTCGATGCTACCACTGACACACATATTATTCAGAATGTTTTTTTTTTCCTCCACTTCTGCGTCTGCATTAGCATACAAGCCTGGCATCATCCCGCAAGCAAGCGTTAAACTCTCGATTATGCTAATTGCGTGCTGGGATGGCAAAATCAGTGACAAGTCATTAATCGAACACGCCTGCGTGTCGGATTGGTCCACAGAAGCAGCTCGCCGGCTGCGCTGTCTGCACCTCAGTCTGCCTGACGAAAGTTTTCAAATCACTTTCTTTCTCTTTGATATGCAAGTGAATTTTCTTGCATTAGGGGAGCTTGCCCTCATGAAGACGGGCGATAGCATCTGGATAAGGGAAATGGAATCGGACCCGCCGCGGAGGAGAGCCAACTTTCTTCGGGTCAGTATGGAAATTTAATCTTCAAAATGGCTCTGAATGAAAACTCAATGAAAACCTAATGCAAGACCAAAAGTCCAAAGCTAATCTTTTGGTATGTTTATTGCGTTGATGTCTGCAATTAATATGGAAATTTTGAGTCCCAGTGGAAAAAAACCAATGCCGAGGTATTTATGGGAGAGAACTTGCTTCCAATAGAAAGCAGCGCAGCAATGACAGAAAAAAATCGAATTAGAACTAAATTTGAATATTCAAAACAAAATATAGAACGTCCTTCCTAGCCAGAAGAAGAGAACACAATAAGGCGTTATGCTGAAGAGGGATTGAGCATTGGGACTAATGTAAGTGGTCTGTTTTGAGATGAGTATAACCTCACCTACACACAACTTGATCCATTATCACCTCGGATTATGGGATCCCTTACAAACGACAAAAGAACAAGGAACTGTCCCGACCGATCGTTGCGTTACGATATAGATTCCAAATAAGGACTAAAGTAGTCGTGTGTCTAGTTGAGTGAGTGAGTAAACCAAGTGTTAGTTTCGGCTTTGTGTCTTCATTCATTCATTTTTATTACCGCTATTAACAATTGCGTAGCACTACAGCTACTCGTGTCTTGGGTGCTGCTGTTCTCTCACGAGGAGAAGGGACCTACAGTTTTTTTTTCTGACTCTGAGCTTTTCATAAGCAATAAGTACTCTTGGAGTGTCGTCAGTAACTTAGGTAATAACTTGAAAAAAAAGCGTTCCGTTCGGGAATTGAACTTAGATCGTGGGCGTGTGATTCGACGCATCTACCCACTACGCCACAGCGACCACATAAGCGGGAAATAAAAATTAAAGAATGTAACAACCAGATGAAGACAAAAAACCGAAACTAACACAAGCTAAAATGATATTGTACAGAGTTATTTATCTCGCAGTTTCAGGTTGGTAGCGCTGTCATCTGATACCTACCAAACTCAGCTATCGTTTGACGTACCACAAAATTAGCCGAATGTTTGCCAATTACGTTAATGAATCCCTAATCAATCGAACAACGCGCTAAAACTATATAATACAATTGTCTTCGAGCTCTAGAGATATCGTTATTTTTATAAAAGATGTGGAAATGAAAAATCGAGCTTCACTTAAAGAATTTAACAGCAATACATGCTTCGCTCGGAATGTCCATCAGCCCACTTTTAAACGTACACTTATTACTTATTCTTTAACCGCAGCACACGGATATGGAATGCTCTTCCCAAAAACCTTCTCTTCTTCTATAACTTTGACCAGTGCTGTGACCTGATTCCGTTAGCACGCTCAAGTTATATAAACACACAAAAATATAAGCACCTGCAACTATTCACATTCTTGTACGTTTTGTGCGTTGAACGTTTCATGAGGTGATCCATTCGATTTAATTAGAATCTACTTTCAGTTAACGATTATAACCTCCGAGTATCCACTGAACTTACACAGTAGTGTGCACAACCCTTGCATTCACAGCTCGGCCTTGCCACTTTATATATCAATACTGAGGGAGCTTGGCTACAATTAGACTGGACCTTTAGACATGTCCGCTTTGACCATTTGACAATTTGTGGGATCTCTTTCTTAAAAATCTAGTGGTCGCCGTGGTGTAGTCGGTAAGTGGGTCGACCCACACGCAGAAGGTCTAGGTTGGATTCCCGCACGGGACACTTCGCATTTTTCACGGCAGCACCTCTTTCGAGTTGCTGACAATACTCAAAGAGTCTCAACTGTCTATAAAAACCTTCTCAAATCTCGCCGTTCAGAATCGCAAAAAAACTGTAGGTCCCTTCTACTCGTGAGAGAACAATAGCACGCACAACACGAGCAGTTGTTGTAGATGCTAGGCCCTGGTCCCTTGTGGGCTTTCTTAAAAATCTAATCCCCTTCAACCTCATCTCATTCGGGAGGAAGGAAGTTCTTCCTTACCACAATGTCCTCTAAGTCTGAATGGGAAGTCGACTTTCAGGTGTAGAAAGTGAGGAAGTAGAACTGAGTGTCACTTGAACTTAATATTTTGCTCAATCTAACATTATTTTCTAGACACAAACTATGTTACAGTTTCTTAGTTACTTATCAGGTCGGCCCACCATGGAGGTTCCCAAACAGAGATATTGTTGCCTTCCATCATTAACATTCCTTGGCAAGTTTCTTCCAATCTATGTTTCTTGTGACACATCTTGTTAGACCTATGAAGTCCAGGAAGAGCGTATGGGTCTTAGGTTTCTCAGATTTTAGGTTCGATTAACTTAAGTTTGAAAAGAAAATGATGGAGTCGTAGTTCCTTAGTCGAAAATAAAATGCTCGGTCGCAGGATTTGAACGGTCCGCAGTCTTGTGGGTTGGGCATCACAGGCACGACACCAACTTGCTTCAGAGATGTTACACCTTCGCTTCCCATACAAATTCTTTGTAAATTGTTTTCCGATTCCAAATAACGAAATATGAATAACTTTACATACACAATTAGTAATCTTTGAGTGCTGTCAGCAACGCGAAAGAGGTGATGCCGTTACAGGTTAGATCTTCGGTTCCGGAATCTAGCCTGTAACTTTCAGCGACTAAGTCGATGTACTTACCCACTACTCCGTCACCACTTGTTTTAATTATCCCTATAAATATGGAACTTATTCAGTTGGACATGTCAGACTTTTCTTTGTGTCTATAATTTAACCATGAATCGTCTTACAAACGAACAACGCTTGCAAATTATTGAATTTTGTTATCAAAATGCTTGCTCTGTTAAGAAAGTTCATCGCGTGCTTCTTCCATTTTATTGTCAGTTTAATCGACCTACTGAAGCGGCTATTCGGACTATTGTGACTAAATTTCGCACCAAATTTACATTGTTGGACATTAAGCCACCAACACGCTTACGTAGAGTGCGAACTGAAGCAAATATCGCAGCTGTATCGGCCAGTGTTAATGGTGACCATCAATTATCGATTCGTCGCCGTTCGTAACGTAACTGTGTATGGTGAGCGCTACCGTGAGATGATATCCAGCTTTTATTGCCCAAAATGTAAGAGCTTGACTTGCATGACATGTGGTTTCAACAAGACGGTGCCACATGCCCCACAGCTACATGCAACAATGGACTAATTGAGAGGCGAGTTCGGTGAACATTTTATTTCACGTTCGGGACCGGTCAACTGGCCGCCTAGATCGTGCGATTTAACACGTTTAGACTATTTCTTGTGGGGCTATGTTAAAGCCCATCTCTATGCAGACAAGCCCGCTTCAATTGACGCATTGGAAAACAACATTGAAGCATTTATTCGTGAGATACCGGTCGAAATGTTGAAAAGAGTATGCCAAAATTGGACTAAGCGGATTGAACATTTGAGGCGCAGGCAAGGTCAACATTTGCATGAAATAATCTTCAAACATTAAATTCGATCGATCTATCGATTCAAATAAAAATTTCATGAATTTTTCAGAATTTCATAAGTTTTTTTTTTTTTTAAACTTTCCTATACCTTTTAAAAAATCACCCTTTATGATTGTCGTGCTTTAGTACTGTTCTTCGGAATTAACCCGTCAGATTTACCATTGCTTAGTGTGTGTACTTCAGTTCTTCATTTTAAATCTATGTGAACAACAAGGAATTACTTGTGGTTCAAGAAATTTAATTTTTAGTTGAAATCGAACTTAACAATTCAATTGGCTTCAACTCAAATTCTCTTTCAATCGGCAATTTGCCGTGGCTCCAAAACTGTTTAGTATTATGGCCCCCCAAAAGTATGCATATGATTACTCAAAATTTCAAGGAGATTCTGTTTAAATGACATTTTTCTTTAAACCAGCAACGAATGGATGAACGACGAAGTAAACTGAAATTCTAGAAACAACAAAAAAAAATTAAGGCAAAGGTGTGAAAGCAGTTATTGACGATTCAACAATAACTCCAACTAGAACATATGTTGGTCCAAGCACAAATCAAGAGAAGGGAAACATAGTCAGGTACGAATTAGTTGAATTGGATTAACAATATCCCTTGGGATCGAAAGAAGTTTCAATTATTAGCTTATCCTGGAAATTTTCGGTTACCTTCTTAAGGAAAAAGAAAGTATGCTCCATCTGTTGTGAAACATTTTTCTCGTTTTTGAACAGTGCGATAGCAGACATCTTGCCCTTTTTGTCAAAGCCATGTTTTACACCTTCACTCCACGCAAAGTGAAGCTCCGCACTTGCGTACCCTTGATGGAAAAACGTGATAGTCCGTAAGAGTTCAGTTGAGGTAGTAGAAGCCTTAATAACTACGAGTAAATGCATCCAACATGTTGCGATGGGGATGTGCCCGTACAGCAAGCATTGTTGTGAAAAAAAAATATATTGTGTTGACGTTTTCGATACTCTGGCTTTTTACAAGCATCGAACAGTTCAAATTGATACATTGTTGTTATTAGTGCTGTTGTACTTGGACTTTAAACAATCAATAGAGACCACGTCTGCCTCGCCTCACCAAAGAGAGACCATTGTATTTCTGATAAAGCGACGAGGTCGATGTGGATGGTGCGCCTGGGTACACCCATTTTTTGCATTTCGGACGCTCGAAAGAGAGTAGTTCATCACGACCTCTGAGGAGTGCTTTAGGTGCATCATTCCATCAGGCAAGTAACCGTTCGGCAGACACAGAGCGAGGTACTCGGATCAAGACCAGAAACTCGTCTGGTTGCGCTTGCGAATAGCTCTTGATGAGTTAGAGACGATGTCGGGGAATCGAGCGCTCTGGAGGTCTCTCGTGTGTGCATGGGGACGAGGTATAATCTGTCTTAGATCTTAGACTCCAGTTTTCAAAAGATCTTAATCACCGTAGAGCTAACAGGGTAACTAGATCTATCGAAACCAAGAGTTTATGAGTGATACAAAATGTTCAACGTTAAAAGAGGTTCCAGAAAGCATTAAAAACAGAGCACAGATGACGTCCAAGTTCAACATCAACCAGAACCAGAACCAGAGCCAGAATTCCATCACAGTCTAAAGTGTCACGGTAAATAAAAAAAAAACTCAAAACTGTGTTCTCCAAACAATTTATTTGAAAATCAGGCTTAAATCTAGAAGCTAGATCATAAATAAATTAACCTACATGCTTACAGCTAGGGGCTTACAACAAAATACTGTTTATCCTTAACATTAAATCTAACGGGTCTGCCGTTCGTTCAACGATTATCCCAACGTAACCAGCTTGTCGACGGGCACCTTCGCGAAGAACGCGTTCAAGTGCTGAACGATGATGGGTGCCCACTGATCCCTGGTGGCAGGAATGCCAACTCGGATAATCTCTGGCAAGTTCTCGTTGACCAAGTTCAAGATCATTGTATCTGTGAGATGAAATGAAAAGTCAAACAAGCACTCTTCGGAGCAGAGTCATACAGCAACTTACTCAAGTTCGTGTCCGAGAAGATTCCATTAGCGGTGATTCTGGCATTGCCCACAGTGATGTCAGCGGTCAGCTTGTTCAACTGCACTCGCCGGCCAACGTCTGTCTCCACAATCGCTCCGTCTGTCAGCACGTTCGCCTTGATGTTGTCTAGAATCGAGAGTAGAACGTGAGTGGATGATACGAGCCTAATCAACCTGTGACGGCATTACTTAGCGTGATGTTGAACAATCCCTTTGGCACCAACCGCAAACCGCCAAATTTGACATCGGCTTTGAAGTTACCTCCAGCCTGTAACTTATTAATGCTGGCGTTCACTCTGACTACAAAGTTGTTGTTCGTGAAGTTGCTGGCGAAGTCGGCGATCCGAATTCGACTGATACCGTAGATGTTGGTGTTCTTCACTAGCAGGCCACCCTGAACGCCTTCATTGGCATAGCGGAAGATGCCCTTTTTGAAGAAGTACGGGTCAACTGCGTCCATGTTTAGTTCGGGAATTCCTTTCTGAAAAGTATCCGAAAAATTTAACAAGGCCTTTGGTGGTGGGGGGATTGCATGTGGCTTACGTTGAGGAGAGGAATGATCGTTCTGAATTCGTTCCTGATGCACTCATCGCGTTTGGGATCCTTCACATTGCAGGGTGCTATCAGTGTTGGAATCGATTCTGAAAACAGAAGAAGTTTTAAATTAGCTTTTAAAGTGTAGGATTTCTTTAAAGTTTGGCAATTGACGGACAAGTGATGCAAAGTTTCCGCGTCTTGTGTGTTTTACGGAAGCCGAAGGCTATTTTTCCAACAACTTAGATACATAAAAAAGTTCAATTATGTATCTTGTTTGTCTGAAAACAAAGATAACGTTTTAATACATTTCTAACGACGCCTGCAACCTTCACCGACTGCCCACAAAAATAATCACACTCATCACCACTGCATTGTGGTTCTTCAAATTTGGCTTCTTTGCTATGTGGGATTAATTTAAAGTCAATTTGCTTCGCCTTCGCGGAAGTTTCGAGTGAAAACCTTCAAGTACCCACAAGAGGGAGTCTCACAATAACAACGGCAGTGACTAAACACTTATTTTTGAATTTGGAATCCGCTTACCAGCGCTTTGCAGCTGCTTTGGCGCCATAAGTTTGTTATTTTTTTAATTGGATGCACAAGCTTGTGGTTGTGGTTGCTTTTGTCAACGCAGATTATCTGGATCATTGCCTCTGTGGAAGGTTGACACAATAGGTGATGCAAGGAATGCTAGGCGCGTTCTGAGCTCTCTTGTTTGCCATGAAAACGATAAAAATACAAATCTGATTTTGGCTGGTTGTTTTTATAGCTTTTCGATTGATTTTGGCATTTAGACAGTTTGTTAGATAATACCTGACAGTTTTCACTGCTGAATTAAATGACACCTCAGCCCACAAAGGATTAGCTTGTAGTTACTTCAGGAGTAACTCCTGTTCAGTGTGCTATGGCTCCCTCACCATTTAGATGGTTGCTAAACTTTTTATGGCCCGGCTTTAAACTGCAAACGTTGAGACGCTATTCCATAGAAAAGTAGTTCTTTATTAGTGTGGGCGCAACTCGAATAAATCGGTGACTTGTCATGAAATGTACGTTCAGCTCAGGAATCGAACCTAGGACCTCAATCGTGTGAGTTGCGCATTAACCCACAGTCTTACTAAAATGACTTCAATGAGGAACTTAAAAAGCAGAATGTACCACTAAGTTCTTGCCACCTTGTATTTTGACACTGACAGCTGGTTCCCCCTCTAAGTCTTAAGAGAAACTCACCCTACGCGGAACGCAATGGGTCACTTTGTGCTGGAAATATTGAATTCCAATGTAAATGCTGTGTGAGACCGAAAAGTGTGCTATTTTTGGCTGAAATGAAACACTGCTGTACACAAGTTTGTCCAAAAAGGTCGTGCGACTGGTACGTTAGTAGACATAACTCTTGGTCACATAGATGTGGTTGCTGACTCAATTTACGAACATCCACTCGCTATCGATCTCAGCCAACTCAACATTTCACGCACTAGCCTGAGGAAACTTCTGCACAAAGACCTCGCATTATTCGCTTACAAGATCCGATTGCCTCAACAATTCAAGGCGCGCAACTCCAGCTTCATTATCATTTCTCAGTTTGTGCCCTAAAGCAGAGTATAGTGGACAATGATTTTTGGCAACACATAGTCTTTCCTGACCTGGCTTCTTTCCTGGCACGGAAAACCGTCGTTTTAATGTCTCGAAGTCAATGAATCCATTGATAGAGACGTTTGTTGCGGATTGTGAAGTTTACTGCAATTGTAGACCCGGACTTAAGTGACCTTTGTTTCATTCAGGATGGCTCATCATTCCACATAGCCCATGCAACACTTAATCGGTTGTGCGCCAAGTATCTTATGTGCTATCAGCCGTCTTTGTGATGTTAATTGACCACCTCGAAGCTGAGATATGATTCCTTTGGCCATGTTCCTCTGTCTTAAACTATAAAAGACTGATGCTATGCTAACAATTCGAAAATGATTCAAGCACATATGGCCAATGTCATTCAAGCAGATAGAGGCATGCAGCCAATCAGGAGGAACTCAAGCTAAAGCCACATCAAAAAACAGGAGCTGCTCGTGAGCTCTACAAACAGAGAAGAAGGGATTGCGTGGACTTCTCGAACGGAAAAAGAAAGATGTAGAGGTGCTATGGCAGGACTTAAGTCCAAAGGCTTTACGAAAAGGTAAGAGTGGTATTCGGTGGATCTAAGTTTCCGAACAACGCGTGCAGTCGACGAAAAAATTATTTTTTCAGACAGTTAAACGGGAATGACGACCGCTGTCAGGCAGAATGTCCCACTCAATGACGATGGGCACAACTTCGTCCCACATACACGAAGTCAAGATAGGAATATCGAGACAAAACTGCTGTAGTAAATAGACTGACCTCCTTAAGGCAGCTCAAAATGATCTGGTTGAGGCCATCCACTAGTTTATTTGTAAGATATGGTCGAAGGAAAGCATTGAACGATAAGTGGAGTCTCAGTTTCGTTTACCAGGTTCACAAGAGAGGTGATCCAGTTGATTCTGGCAAGCAAAATTGGATTAGTTTCCTTTACATCGTGTGTTAGATCCTGTGTGCCGTTGATATTTGAAACCGTTCGTGTATTCAAGGACCTTTTTCAGCACTAGGCTCCACTGTAACATCAGTAACGAAATCAAACGTGGAATTACTTCTACCAATCGTTGTTACTTTGGTCTCATGAGCCAATTTAGAAACATAGCTCTCTATCTTGAAATCTCAAGGTGACCTTGTATAACATCTTGATCACCCCGGGCCTGCTTAATGGCACAGAAACTTGGCCGTTATTCATTATTGACGAGGAAGCCCTTATTCTTTTCGAGAACAAAATATTTGCCTGCAATATATGGTCCTGAAGGCGTTGATGACATCTGAAGAATATAATTCAAAGAAGAATTTTACAGGCCGTACGATATCATGTACCTAGTCAACGTTCAACGTATATACCGCTTAAGATAGCTAGACCATGAAGAAATGATGGCTTTACAATGTTAAGTGCAAGGCTCTTACCTAAACTAAAGGCTCTTACAATCCGACAGACGAGTGACAAGCAACAGAAAACGTCCTCATCTGAGATTGCGCACAAAAGAAGAGAAGGACCTTATCAAAGCTCGGGTGTGAAATTGGTGGCAACTGGCTAGAGGCCATGCTACCTGTTGGCTAAGCCACAGGTATACCACGGACTGTAACGCCAAGGAAATTTTCGCAGGAATATTCCCATCGGTCTTAGGTCAGAAGGTACAAATAAAAATCATTTTTGACAAATCGCTTATTGATTGATTATGAATCGCAACACTGGTGTTGATTTCGGTTACATGGATTTAACAAACGCAGTCTACTCAGAAAGGCACTTTTTTTAAAGGCCGATACAGTCTTAAAGGGCCGATACAGTTTTAAAAGGCCGATTTAGTTGCAATGTCTTCAAGTTAATATAAGAAATATTTACAAGGGTGCTGAAAAGAGTTGCAGACGCATACGCGACTGGACGAAAGACTAAAATCTGCATTAGCTTAAGCTTAATTCCTAAATATGCAACCGGAAACTTATTTGGTATGAAATGCTTAGATTACTAAGCGTGCTAAGAATCACATCCTCGACTCCTAACATTATATAACAGCTCATAAGTAAGTGGCACGATTCAACTATAAACCGAAAAAAGGAACAAACGAGTCCTGATATAAATCTTCCCTATATACCATCCCACCCACCATTGACACCCACTCCTCATCGGGACGTCGCCTTTCACAGTGTAACAAAAATCCTGTGACTCACGCTGCTCAAGTGCTATTTTCAAATCAACCACTCTCTGTGCAAGACTTTCACTTCGTTCGTGACAAGTTTCCATCCAATGACTCATTGTTTGCGGGGTTTACCGTCCCCGGTAGGCAGTGACGAAATGCCATGGCTTGTCATTTACTCAATTCTTCGCGCCAAAATGCCATAAACAATAACGAGACAACCCTTTGATTGTGTCTTTCTTTTTCTTCCCTCCGCTACAACATACGTTGTCATTAGTCATCGAACGGTAAGCGCTCAGTGAGGCCTGCAGTTCCCCAAATGCATTGTTCAGCGTTACATGACTAATTATTGCAATGCTGCGGCTGCGTGTCATGTGTGGCAATGCTATGTGCGGCTTATTGAACACTCAACCGAGTGTGGAACTGCAAGTGCTTAGGTTTTTTTTTCTCGGGGATTGTTCTATTTGGAGACGTGAGAGATTGCATCAAATCTTCACTTAATGATGTTGCATTATGCGAATGCGTAACTGCAGAATAGATTGACCAATCAAGCACTCATCCCTTCCATACACATTCAGAAGTAGCGTGCAAATTAACAAGACCTTGAGGGCTTACCACCTTCAATGTGTTCCCCCAACTCGTTTACGCTCTCTCCCAAACAGTGTAACCTATTGCGCAACCACGGCTCATTGTATCTTTAATTAACAACCAATGTAACACAATCACAATCACAGCAACAACAACAACAGCGAATGCACTGAAGTGAAGAAGTTTAAGTGCAGCAACACAAGCGTAAAAACAAGTTTGCACCTCAACTCTTTCGTCTACCATCACCATCAGACCAACAGTTTACACCGCGCCTCGTGCATATTTTTTCTGTTTTTCCGTATTTTCGTGGTTGGTCTCGCTTAGTCGCAAGTGGCACAATCATATGAGATCTCATGCAGGTACAAAAACACAGCACACGCAAAACGACGACACACCGTGCGCAAGTTTGCGAAAACCGTGCAATAGCGGTCTGTTGCGAAAGCAATCGCGCTTTGCACGCTCTGCGCGGAGAAGAAGTAGAATTCAAATGATCGAGGAAAAGACCGCTCCGTTTGACGGAAATGAACCAATACCGCTCATTAATTTGACAAATTATAGTCGCCAAGGTTGATGGTCGCTTGAAATCGCTTTGGCTAGCCTGACTAATTGTCTCCACTCCCCTCAAGCATTGCCATATGTGTGAAATGTAATGAAACGTGGAGGTAGGAGAGGACGTCGACAGCGTCAGGTGAACCTTTTATTTTCGTTTGTGCTGGTTTGTTTTATGCTTTTATGGGTGTGACCTATATTTTGTCCGAACAAGCACTTTTTTAACCCTGACTGGAGTTGTTATCGCACTTGGGCTGTGAACTGTGAGGCAAGACACATTTACTCTGAGTTTTTTTTTATTGCGATGCTATGTTGTGAATGGAAGGCGAGCACCAATGGAAACAATGAATGATGGATGTTTAAATGACCTTCTCGACGCTTGATCGATTCAGGACCGATTTCGTTTACAATTGAAGTCAGGGTTGAGTTGTGTAAGTTGTGATGTGCGTGGCTACCCAACACCATTGTACTCCATCTTCCGGGACGACCATCTCGATCGATGCTGAGCCGTTTGAATAGAGTCTTTGTTTGATTTCCGTATTAAATTGTTTTCTGCTTACATTTGTTTTCATCTTTTCCGCATTCGCCGGTTAATTAGTGTTACAGATAATGAGATTTATTAACACCGAAGGAGTGCTAAGCGTTTGATGGCAAATCTGTTACCAAACGCAACCAATTTTATAATAAAATTCATTCAAACTAAATGTGTATTTTATTTTCAATTAAGTCTTCTCGGATTCGGTTTTGTTTAAGGCGACAACTATCTGGCAATCCAGCCAGAGGTTAATCAATGAGACGGGTCTAACAACCTGCCGACCCTCAAAGTTGCTAAATCGCGCGGAATTAAATTAGCATTTGTACACCAACGCCAGAGTCTAGATTGAACTTCAGATTTTGCGAATTTTGTATTTAATTTTGCACATGATGGGTTGAGAGATTAAATTAAAGTATACTTTGTATTTTCTTCAGAATTCACTTGAGAGTCTTAAAAATCAGATGACGGCTACAGAAAGAATTAATTTCAATTTGTTCGTACAACAGAATGTCTGGTGAGTTGATTTATGTAGAAGATCGCTTGAATGACTGTAGTTTATGCTGAGATGGGTGTTGCCTTCAATTCGCAACCAACTTCAGCTACTCAGACGTCAAGGTAAGAAATGGCAACAGAGGTGTGACCATAGATGTTTAAATTCATAAAGATGCAGCGGAAAGATTTCAGACTTTAGATTAGTTGAGACAGACTTCAGCAAAAGTGACTGCTTGTGATTTTCTATGGCTTTGAATTGTATGTTTGCGTTTGAATGATAATATCAAATCCACCGGAGGGAACATCAATAGTCAGCAGAAGAGTATCGAGCTTGAAAAGACGATGAATAAAATCTGAAGCTTCCTTATAGAGAAAAACGTTTGTACCTTCCATCTCGAGAATATTCAAGGAACAGGGTAAGAAAATCGCGTTTTTTAAGCCATTCCCACTTGGTAAGGTTAGCAGGCCCGTGTGCGTCACTTAAAACACTTTTAAAACAAGAAAAAATTACAATCTTCACAAAATTTATATCATCTACATGAAAATCTTCATGCTTGCGGGTGCTTCATCATGAGGTTTTATTTTCAATGAGCTGTTATTTGCAGATCAATCGTGATTCCTATCAAATTGCTTTATCATTTTAATTCATTGTCATTTGGCAAGTCATCGTGAAAAAACCTACACCACAAGAGTGTCTTTAAATCATTCAGCTGTATTTCGAAAAACTGCGTTTTGTAAGGAACGTTTCGAGGTTACTTAAGGTTTGAATAATCAGCAGTACAGCCAATAACATTTTCAAATTTGATTCCCAGTTAACGTTAGGGGATGATACTCAACCGGTGAAACACAATTTAGTACGTAGTAAAGAGATTAAGGCAGCCTAACCTTAATACGGTCTTCGCGTCATTTATGACCCATTTCACGAAAAAACTTAACTTTTCTCAAACACTAAATTTTTTAAGGACTTGATGTTTCATGACTCTGTCCAAATTTTTATAGTATAGATAATAAACGTTAAATTAAAAAAAAATATATTTTAGACTCTGTCCCGTACAAATTTTTATACACCTACGACCCTCTGATCAAATTTGACCCAAAGTATGATTCAGATGTTATTTACAAATATTTTTATTTATTATTAATTAATTTTCGAACTGGTCAGTTTTAGCTACGCGGTTGCATTGCATGATTCAGTCTGCTTTTATAAAGTTTTGAGTAAACATAAAGTGACAGATAAGTGCTTCGTTTAGTTAAACGACAATTTACTCCGTAGCGATGAGTGATAGCGAGAGTGAATTGTCTTTGATAGCGTTTTCGGATGAAGAAGAATCATGTTGAGGTTGCTGATTCTTCCGACAGTGATATAAATGAAAATGAAAATGCTTTTGCGTCATCTGAAATGATGTCGTTCAAAAATGGTCATTTAAACCATTCAAAAGCCCCTTTTCGGAAGAGCTTCGAAAGAAAATATTATCAGTTTGTTGCCTGTATTGACGCGTTACTCTTGCTCAAGAATTCCGAAGAAGAAATTTCCAGCTTTGAACTATTTTTCCCACCTCCTTTGATACGTACGATATTGACCCACACCAGCATTGAGAGAAAGCGAATATATGATGAAGAATGGGCTGGACATTGATAACGTTGAACTCCTTGCATTTATTGGATTGCTAATATTAGCTGGCGTTTTTCGATCTTAAGACAAAAGCGCTGAGAGTCTCTGAAATTCTGAAACAGGAAGACCAATATTCGCTGCAATTATGCCTCTGAAGACTTTCAGAAAAATATCGAGAGTTATAAAGCAACAGGCAAACTCGAAGTCAACGAAGATCGCTGGATAAATTTGCTCTTGTACGTGATTTGTGGAATCACTGGGTTGAATATTAAACCAAAGCTTTACAATCCATTCCAAAGTGTGACCATTGATGAACAAGTAGTAGCTTTTAGAGGAAGGTGTCCAATCCGCCAGTACATGCCATCAAAGCCATCCAACGTTGTATTGCCAAGGAAATTGGAAGAACTCCTTAAAAAACTACAAGGCATGCGTGTTGTTCTTGACTTGATTGTAGGGCTAAGAGGACACAACCTCATAACCAACAATTTTTTCACGTCTCATCAACTGGCGAAAATATTTTTGGAGGAACAAATAACGTTAATAGGAACGCAAAAACAAATTAGAACTACCAGCAGAATTAATAAACCCAAACGGAAGACCACTGCACTCATCAATCTTCGGTTTTATCAAGGAAATTACCCTCGTTTCGTACATGCATACCCAAAAAGAATAAAGCTGTGCTTCTACAAGCCCGAGATAATACTAGACTACAACAAATGTAAAGGTGGGGTAGACACCACCTTTGGACAAGGCTGTTAGCGGTTACACCTGAAAACGAATGACAAAACGGTGGCCTCAAGTGGTGTTCTTAAGCCCTGAAAATATAGTATTGAGTCAAATCTAACCCGAAGACCGTCCGCGTCAGTTAATTTGAAGACCGTAGGGAGGTTACGGTGGAAGTCTAATCGAAGACCGTGACGGATTGATTCCTCGGTGTTTTCGTCAGTCAGTTTGGCCATGTTAAAGAACTATATACTTCCTGAAATGCAAGCATATGGTCTCGGTGCGAACCTAGTTTCTTCTAAATGGAGTGGTACTTCAGCCCACAAGGGACCAGGGCCAAGCTTCTTAAACAACTACTGGTGTTGTGCATGCTATTTGTTCTCTCACCAGTAGAAGGGGCCTACAGTTTTTTGCCGACTCTGAACGGCGAGAATTTGAGAAGCTTTTACATAGACAATTGATACTCTTTGAGTGTTGTCAGTAACTTAAAAGAGGTGGTGCCGTGAAAAATGCGAGGTGTCCCGTCCGGGAATCGAACCTAGACTTTCTGCGCGGCGGTCGACGCCCTTACCCACTACGCCACGGCGACCACTTGTTTTGTTGATACAACCTGAAAATTGTACAATTGTTCTTCTAACAATTGTTTCCATAAAAGCAGTTTGCTTCGGTAATCAACTGGGAATGCCTTTCGAGTGCCTAGCACATTTATCTTAGCTCATTTCACTTGTGAATTCAACATCAGCTTAGCGTCAAGCGTCACATTAAGTAAGGGAAAAGGTATTTTAGCCTACTTTAGAAAACTGGGAACTGAACACTTTTACCATAAGTAAAATTCACATGGACAGATACCTTCTCTTTGACAGCAATTCACCAGTCTCTGGTCCATTCTCTGCCTTTGTTGAGTTCTGCAGTCGGCGAAACTAGATCTTTCAATAGTTTCGCCGACTGAAGGGATATCGGTATCATTAGTTAGAGTAGTCGATTATATAGAAAATAGATAATCAGAAGAAGATCACTTCTATGTGGCATTCCATCGGAATCGTTTAGATATCTTACGCGAAAATCCGATTTCCGAGGCATAACCAAATTTCATTGAAATCTTCAACAACCAACGCTACCATCTGGTCATTCACCATAGTCTTGGCAGGGAAAAGCCTTTGGGCCTAAATAAAGCAAGAGCAACGGAGAACTTAAAAGATACCTCTGAACCTGAACTTTCCTTTTCCTAAATAATAATGACCGATTTTACACATAATATGCAGCTTCGATCAGTCAATTTGCAATGTTGAGCTACACTCAACATCCTTGGCACACATATGACAACAGAAAACACACCGTTGCATCCTGTAAATTGGATAGTGCTAGGGTCCAGAAGAGACCAGGACCTAACCACTTCAGCAGTTTCTCGAGTTGCGCAGACTCAAACAAAAGGTGCAGTCTGAGAAATAGACCATGCCTGGGAACTGATACACTTACTCACTACACCACATTAGTCGCAGTGAACAACTGCCTTCTTTAAATTAATTTATTTTTTGTCGAAGTCATGCATCTTAATAATTTGTGTTAATTTTGGAAGAGTCTACTCAACAAACTATGAGTCACGAGTTCGGCTTGTTATCATCGGATATAAATTAATAGCACGGCGACATTAGACAAATTAAAACTGAACTTGTAGATGCCTGATGACACAATAATTGTCCTTGTACAATTTAACGTCTCCATAAGAATGCTACCAGCTGTTGCTATTGGTCTAACTAAAAGTGATAATAAATCTTAAAGGCAACACTTGCGATTAAGACGAACAAACGACAATTTAATGCATCGAGACACACTAACCAAATTCAAAGAGAGCTGATTGTCTATAAACCAGCTTCTCAAACCTTGCCGTATGGAAACTGTTGATCCCCTCTACTCGCGAAGGAACAAAAGCACAGCATGAGAAAAAGCTAAGCGCTGTTCGGCTGTAGGTCTTAGTGCCACATTAAATATTTAATTTTAAGTTCCCAATTTCCATTTTCCTTTCCTTGTAAAGAAAAAAACATTATTTTCCACTTCTCAAGTAACAGTTTGTGAAACCCTCATCAAATCTGCTCTAATGCATGTCCCCAAAATTTAGACAACAAAACCATTTCATTCTAGACAAGCAACTTGTAAGCAATCCCATTTTTAAGTTCCATTTTGAAAATTTAAAAATTCTCCTGCAATATTTGCAGTAACAAATGAATAATAGCTTTCTGCTGCAGTGCTGCACAAAATGCAAATTTAGAGCAATATCGTAAAGTCACGTTGCGAAATATCGCAACGATCAACTTTGAATTTAAACGACAATTCACAAGCCGGACTGAAACGTGCACTAGTCGCTCACCCGTCCAACAAACCCCGTTGACGTGTCAAAGAATGCCTTGATAAATGTAATTCGTAATTTTTACACCCAGAACTGAGCAGAATTTTAAAACCATTCAATCATGGCGAGCAGTTACGAAACAAAACGGAGGCTATGCGCTTGCCATACATTGTACACAAACTGGTATCGGGCACAAGGATAGAAAATTCAATTGCACTATTTTTCCAGTTTTCACACCAACTCTTTTGTTTCAGCAAAACAATTAAGACCGTCGCAAATGGCGACAAATATTGATTCTTCTCACGAATTAATGAATTAACAAGCAAGCGATAACTTACATCACACTCTCAGCCAAACAAACAGCTTTGTCGTCGCCGAATGACAAAAAACATAACAGCGGTCAACAAGCAATTTACGACTTGCACCAGCCGTTTTAACGACCACGCCAGCACAACAAAAGAATGCGGTGTGTTATCATCTCCATCAATAATCAATAGTATCGCATTCGGGCGTAAGACTTATGCAAATGGAATTCCCTGGCACAGACCTTTCCCAATCGGTTAAACAACACCACACACACCTCCAACAATCGCCTCTGTTTTCTTGCAAATCTCAACTCCGCCGATCCATAGAGGTTAAATAACTCTTCGAGCCCATTATTAAATCATCATATCACACAGTTACACGACCTTTCCTTCGCTTTCAGCCAAATAAAAATACAAACAAACTGAGTGTGGGCCCTCGTTAGGCCAGTTGTCAGAGCTTGCATAACACACACAGAAATAACCACTTATCTCTTTCACCTATGCGCTAAATATTTCTAATCTGGTCCACTCACGTGCGTTACTCTGCTGCGGTATGGTTGCAGCAAATCCAACAGCTGCACACCCACAAACGGCCAGCAGAAGTGTTGTTGCCCCAAACGATATCATTTTTTCGTTCGATTTTGTGTAAACCTTTCCTTTCTCGATGCGGAAATTGAAAGTTTAGTTTGAGAGTTGAACGCGATCTCCACACAGAATTCCTTTCGATTTCGTTTTCAATTTTCTGTTTGAATTTTTGCCACGGCAACGCCCGGTATGTGGAACAAGAAACACAACAAACACTGCGCACACACGGGGAAAAACTGTCGGGTCGGCGGTGCACCTTCGCTCGTGCTGAGGTAAAATCTTTAAATGCCCCCCGAAAACGTTTATTTATAGTTTTTATACAGAAAATTCAACGAGAGACGATCAACGGCGTTTGCGAGTGCGCTTTGCGCTTTTCTCATTGATTTTCAACGGTCATTACGCGCGACGACGACAGCGGTGGCGGTGCAAAATTCAGTTGAGCCTGTAGTTTTTTTTTTTTTGTTTGTAAACGGGGGAGGGGATGAGTTTCGTTAAGTTTTCACGCCGAGTGGAGACTTATTTTTGCGTACTATGGAGCCGATCTGTTTTCATCCGACTGGTGGTGGGCTCCCTCCCCATTCAGACTGACGAAAAATGAGAAGAAACAAAAGTGAAATTGAAACCATTCGATTGCATAAAACTGCTGCAAAGTCGGTGACGATGACGACGAGGATGTTTGTGCTGCTGGCGGCGGATGATGGTGGTGGATGTTACTGGTTAACCTTGAAGAGCAAATTTTTGGTTGTCTCAACTGAAAATGCGGCTTAGTCATGGTGGATTTTATTTACAGTGGATGTCACAGTCTCGGTGAATATGCAAGACGAATTTTTAATTACCCCTGGCAAGAAGTTAGCACACATCGTGGTCGCTGTGCTGCTCATTTGTATGCTCTGCAACGGGCTGTGTCAATGGGTGTTGACTGAAGTTGATTTATTTGCGAAACGAGGGAAACATAGGCATGCATACAATTGATTGATCGTGATATTTTTGCATCTTCTTTGTTCACTGCAGTGGGAGCCTTAATAAGATGGCGGTCCTTGAAGAGACCTCAGGAACTGAATAAAATTGATTCATTTGGTTTGTAAGAACTAATGGACCCTCTGTTGCCAAAATGCGTGTCGAAATTGATTAAGACAATGACTTAAGTTGACGCAGTTTAGGCAGCTGGCGGTAATTCTTATCAAATCCTGTTCTCCCTACGTTCAATCAAAATTACAAATTCGAAGCTAATCAAATTAGTTGTCGATGCTGTCTAATTAGCAGTTCAGTCAAGGCCACAGCTTAAATTTTTGCACGCTTTTGCGGTTTCTATAGAACAAAGAAAACATAGCAAAGGCATCAGGTGGACGAATGGGACAACCTCACGACTCTCATCCCTCAAATTCCATGTCACACCACACAACACAGCCACTGAACTGAGGATAATGTGATTTGGTCAAGTGAAACATGTTCCATTTCAAATAGCACATCATCTGTTTGAAGGACAAACTCACCTGTCCAACCCTGACTGACATATTTCACAATCAACAGCCGCTTCATATCGTACATAGATTGTAATTATTTCATAATTGTTATTACAACGATGACAATCGTATAGATTCTCGTTGCGCATTGACACCATTCTTCCTCTGCTCTGCCCCCTCCCCATTCCCCTCTGGACAGTAACCTACATCATGTTAAGAGAGATGAGTTTGTTCACGGTCACATGCATTGCCAAATAACCGCAGCCCATCACAGCAACTATAGCAATTGTATCGTGATCTTGGCTTTGACATTATTTCCAATCCACTCTGTCTGTGGGTGCCCACTTGATGGATGAAGAGGAGCTGCCCGTTCAATGCCACATTAATTTAACGCATTGGATTTCCTTAAGTGTAGCGCCCAATAATTAATAAAACAAACACAGACCCCAAACTCACGTACTTAGTTTCTACGCTTAGTTTTTTCGCTTTTGGATTTTTTCGATTTTCGAAGTTCGTTATCCAACTCTTTTGTTTGTGTGCCTGTGTGACGAGACTTAATTGACTTGTTGTATGGGGCGGTTTTTTTCCTGGAAATTCAATTGACTGGCGGAACTCTCATGTCAAACACCTCCGCGGATTCGATGTGCGCGAGCGTAACTGATAGTAATTAGTGCAGACGGAAATAGGAACACACAGTCGGTGGTGATGATGACGGGGTGGCTCTCTACCGTGGAATTCCCCCCATTTGGCAAGGCGTATCCTTTCCCATCGCAGAAGAGCTGCCGAACAACACGAGTGGCATACAAAGTGAACACTTCGACTTGCCGGCTTGTGCGCTTGTAAGCGGGAAGATTTGTATCTACTCGATTGGATTTCGTATTTCCCTATGTTTGGCTTTGTACAGAAGTCTTAACGAGTGTCGCACCGTTTAGCATACAAACTGTCTGATTACAAAGAGTGGCTTGCGAATTAAAGTGTTTACCTTTTCAATTCAAATGTTTGAGTGTCGTCATCGGAGTGGCACTCGTTTAAGAGGCAGAGGTTGTGTGCAGTGTGCCATGGAGCGCTGATTGATTGCATACAATTAAATGCGTCGATGAGTGGCGTCGTTGTTTGAGGAAAGCTGAAAATCCGTTGCAGTGCAACGATGAAGAGCTTGAATCTTTCGCTCTACTGAAGTGTGATGTAAGAGGCGATGTGCGATGGGTTAAAGTGTGTTTCTTCGCTGGGAATTGTTTTTTTAATTTTGTTCGATTTGGAGAACATGCACACGGTTGCGTGTTTCGTCTGTTAGCTGACGTTTGTCTAGGGCGAGAAATATGAATTGTTGACTAACATGAAACCATGCTTTTACTAGTTTATAGCATTGCAGCGAAAGTGGAAGAATTCCTTTTATGCAGAAAGGGGAAGTCGATGTTGAGAGTGCGTGACAAATATATTGCTGACTGGCAATCAATTATTCAGAATGTCATAAATTTGTAGAAGTTGCGTTCAGAAGCACCTAGTTTACTCATTTTAGTGCACAATGAGGCGACTTTCCCACAGTTTTCGGGCTAATTTTAGAACAAAAAGTTCTACTTTCCAGCATTTGTGGCTCACTGGAATATCAAGTTGACTAAGCACATCAGCACTGTTCATCTCAATCCCTCCTTGGAATCAATCACCAGACATCGTCAAAATATCTCAATAAGGGAGAGTTGAATTTAAAATGAACCGCCATGCGTTTTTTTCAGCGATAAACTCACTCGAACTAGTTAGACGCAACGAGTGGGTCAGTTCATCTGCAAGATGCGGCCTGACGTTGCTGCATGCAGTTTCTGCGTGACTCCTCGGTACACGTGATTGCGTCACTGACGTTTATTAAATCACACACGCACTTCTGAGGCTTTAGGACAAAGATGTCCATAGAAAAAAGAAATGCTGATTTGAAAGGGGCTTACACACGACTCTATAATCCATTGCAGTCAGACACGTCAGATAGTAAAGAACCTGCTCGGCGAAACCCAAAACAATTCAAACAACACACTAAATGCCAGTACTTATCATCAGAGAAGCAGCAAACATCTCATATTTCATTCCGTCAATAAAAGATCTCAAAAAATCTTGAACACCTCATTGAGTAGTGATTAATGCATTTAAGACCACTAATTAGTCTTTAACGGCGGAAACACAATCAAAAGGCACTAAAAGTAACTTGGCAGTGGTGCACTTTAAAACGAAAATGGGCGCGATTGAGTACATTTCAGGTTTTGTTTACAAAACCTCCGATCAGTCTAGACCCTTCGAGGTCGTGGAAAACCAAAAAATGCGGAAGTTAAACACTTGTGACAGTCGGTCGCCTTGGCTGCGGCTGAAGGAGAAGGGTGACTGCATGACCTGTGCACCGAAATCGGTATAATTTTGAAGATGTTGAAGAAATCAATGCCCTCGTCTGAGCACTGGAATTTCTGCTTTTGTGCTTTCTGGGCTTCACCTAGTGAGTTATATGAAGTTTCCGATTTTTTGAAAAAAATAAATTTATTTTATTGAATTTATTTTGTCAAGGCATTGACATCTATAGTGGTCGCCATGGCGTAGTGGGTAAGTACGTCGACCTACACGCAGAAGGTCTAGGTTCGATTCCCGGACGGAACACCTCGCTTTTTTTCACGGCACCACCCCTTTCGAGCTGCTGACAACACTCAAAGAGTATCAATTGTCTATGAATTCATTTGTCTCCTCAAATCTCGCCGTCCGGAGTCGGAAAACTCGAGATCCCTTTTGCTTGTGAGGGAACACGCACAACGCTAGTAGTTGTTGAAGAAGCTCGGCCTTGGTCCCATGTGGGCTGTAGTGTCACTCAATTGTTAATTGACATATATAACCTTCTCCCTCCGTGAGGTTCATTACTTATAGAAGGAAGTTTACGAAAGGTAACACGCTTTCAAAGGTTTCTTAACCACTGCTCGGCTTCGGAACACGTCTTGATGACGAAGTGACGACGCAACGACAGAGTGACGACGGTAGGCAATCCGTTAAAGAAATATCAGGAGAGTACGGTGGATGCTGATAAACTTCAAGTCCCATCTATAGCAGCTTTTGCATTGTTACATGCGGGGTTTAGTGCCTGGTCTAGATCTGTGCCTCGTTCAATACAAATATCCACTTGTCGATTTTTCCTGTCATGACAATAAAGTTTGCAATCTGCTGCGTCTATAATACCTCGAACTGCATTTTTTTTGGGTTTGTGTCTACCGTTTTGTATACTCAAATGCATCATTTATAGTTTTAGCTGCAGATAGAAATGATTGTGTTCAGGGGCTTAGCTTGGACTTAGGACTAATCGAAGAATCGGTATTTTCCCCCGTACATGATTTTTACTGTAGCGCATTCCTTGTGTTTCCAAGCTCTGCTTCCATTGGGTGTGCTCAATGCTTCCTTCAATTCGAGTGTACAGATATGGTATGTTCCAAGAATATTATTCTTTTAAGACAAGATATGCTTCTAGACAGTGGACTGCATACGCCATTTTGCGTTTTCTATTTGTATGAACTTCAGAGGTTTGGGAGAGATGACGGTGTGGAATAGGATTTCTCTTCTTACTTTAAAGATGATGTTCATCAATGGGCGATTTTTCAAGCATTGAAGTAACTCTTGTCATGCAAGTGATAGCCTGCGGTGCGATGCTTAAGCTTCACCTAAAAATTATATATATTTTCGCTAACTTGTTTTCTCCAGCAGTTTGTTAAACTTTTCCTTCACAGATGTTATTTTCTCTTTTGGATCCACAGGCAATGCTAGATTTTCCCACTCTTAAATGCAAATTTCGACAGACATTACCACATACAGACAAAAGTACTGTTGGTAATGTATCGTATTTCATTGCTATAAAGCTCCAAGTGGAGCTTGAGAGTTTAAAATTATGGAGGCGGTATACACATCTCTTAGCGAAACCTCTCGATTGGTGAAGCTTAGTTATTGTAATTTTTAACTAAGAAGGAACCGAATAGCCTCTTCGGTCTGGTTGATATTTTTCTTTTGGTTCTTCATATGAATAATGATTAAAGCCTTTGAAGAGTTTCTACTTCGCACTATAGAACATATTTCACTTGTTTTGCTTCTTCTACTTTGCAATCGCCGTATCCTTCTTTCACAAATGTTGTTCTTTTAAAGTCATCTTACCAATTGAAGTAAAAAAAAGATAAACTCAGAAATTTCTGTTAGCAAATCGAAAGAGGTGACTCGGTACGAAAATGCGATATGTTCAGTTTAGGGCCCTTCAGCTTGTGAGTCGACGCATCCACCCACGGTGCGGCTGTTAATTGTAAATTGACATATATATATACGTTCAATTGATTGTTTTATTTTCCATTAGTTTCATTCGTCCATGTCCTCTAAAGATGAGTGAGCGACGAGTTGATCGTGATACACCAAGATAACATTGAGTGATTTTTTAAAGCATACTTCCAGGTGCTTTAGTTATTTGTATGAACTGACTCATACGTTTTTAAATTTTTGACCAGTGGGATTTCTTCTCATTTTGCGACGCCAACAATATGTTTAACTCGAGCGACAGTTTTACGTTTGTTCGACTAACTTATCGAACTGTCGTTCGCTGTGTGTTGGCTGGTGCAAAAATTAATTAATATAAATTTAACGTTCTCTTCTCTTCACAGGAAACTCAAAAATAATCACTGAGTCTGAGACCTAAGTATACATATGTACATACGTGGGAATGTATTTCTTTCGTAGTACGACATCGAATTAAATTCTTCCCAAGCCTAAACTTGACGGCTCTCATTTAATCAACCGAAAGACGGATAAGGAATAGGGAGGTGGAACTAAGAAAAACGCGCAATGATTTGATCTTGAGTGACAAAAGTCAAAGAGCCTGGCGAAAACAGCCCAGATGTCTTTATTACTAAAAAAAATCCATGAACAATCAAATTATCGGCAAAACTACGACGAGGAAGTGCATTGGATATCAAATATCGACAAATCCTGAAAGAAAGTACAATGAACGCCCAAAATTTGCTCTTACGAGTATTATTTTAGCTTCCTCTGTATTCTGTCTTCCTACTTATGAAACTAAACCGACAACCCAATGAACAAGCACCAAGAAATTCTTTATTTCGGATATCTCCTAGACCAGTATCTTTTCTCGTTGGTTGTCCTGAAAACAGATATAAATCTTTATCCAATAAAATTGGGTCGCCCCTGTCTATACAATAGACCTTTTAATCTAGTGGCACCTCATTACACATCTAAAATGCTGAAGCTTATGTTTAATTCATGGACTAGTTCAACGTAGTCACAGGAGACAAACATTTCCTAAAGAGAAGGGGTAATATATCAGATGTGGAACTTGATTTTACGTGATCATCTGCCTTACGGTTTATATCACGGGGTCCATTTTCCCAAGAGTCGTAGATAACGCAAGATTAGAAGGCTTATTAACTGAAGTACCAATTGAGATCATGCTTAAGGGACAATCACACCAACTTGGTATGGAGCTAGGCCTTGAGGCCTTTCTAAAACCTCTGTCGCTCTATAGGTCGCAGCACCCGGTTGAGAATGCAACTCCACACTGAGCCGGGAAAGTTCCCTAACCGCTTGGCCTGAATCAGTAGGGTAAATAACCTGATAACCAAACCGGTCAACATGATACACCAAACACGGCTCTGCCCGCGATATGGATATTAAGCCACAGCCATCACGATACTCCTACAAGAGAGCCTACCGCACGGTCAGGCTGAAACCAAAGTTCCAGTGGCACCAGAATATAGTCTCCGGTCAAGTTTTCACTACCAGTTAGGTTCCCTCAAAACCTGGGTCTGGTAGCCGCCATTCCGCCACCAAATGGACTTTGGCTTCATCCGTGATAATATACTCATAAACTCACAATATTGGTACGGATGTGATTTTGAATCAAATGATTCATAAATTCAGTCACATCATCTGGGAAGGGGGTATGCTGATGTATACAGGAGAAAGTGTGTGAAGGCTTGAGCAAAGCCTTTCGACACAAGAACGCAAGTAATTGAGATCAGCAAAAAATTATACAGCCTATGACAGAGGGACTATCATCATTAATGCAGATTGGCCTCTCTAAAAAATTGTTAGGTAACTAGATAAGTATTCTGCCTACCACCTTAGCAAATGGAAAAGGGATAACGATGGGTTGAAAATCCGTATCAGCGGTGTAACCAAGATTTTCTGATTTTTGATAAATTTTGAATAGATTTGGAAAACAAAATTTAAAGGATTTTCATTTTATTTGCGGTTTCCACTTGGTCCCAGCATACATGACCTCACAGCTAAGTAGTTCGATTCCAAAAGGACCATTCAACATACATTTCTCACTTAAAAAAAACTCACATTACAATTTTCAAATACTTCTCTCCCAGTGGACCTTTCAAATACACGAACAATTTCCCACTTAATATCCTACAGTGTCTGCAAGTCACTTAATTGCTCATCATTTGCATAAGTCTATGCGGAGCCTTCGCCGGACCCATTTAAGTTTCTGATGCTATACCCCCTCTACTTACGAGTTAATTGTACGTGATGCCTCGCTACAAATGCAATGATCTGCCACAGGCTCAGGCCATAAACCTATACTCACTGTTAATGTCGTCTTTTATTGCCGACAGACAATTAATTCAAATCCAAAACGTGACACTCATCGATTGGCATTGAAACAGATTCGCAGACGCCCAGCACACACGATGCCTACTTACGGATTTCAGTCATGCAATGAATAAATAGTACCTCAGCAGCATATCGGACGCCGAGTGCATGTCACGAAATGTATGCACTACGGCGTATGAGTGTTTTTTTTCCGCACCAGTCGCCGGGTGGCGACCTTCACCCAGAAATTACAATAAGAGACGCACGAAGCTGTCATTTTTTGTTTTTATTTTTTTATTTCAACAGAGATAAAGGGTCAAAACAAGATCACATTTAGAACGCGCCCTGCGTATGCACAGACGACGAAAACGGGGGACAGCGAGAGGGAGACGAAGGAAACTTGGGATAGGCTGTTGGGATGAGCTTAAGTCTAATTTTTGGTAATCAGCTTATCGAATGGGACATGCAGCATGAACTCATTCATTGCGTTGAGGGCGAGTGGCTCCCAATAGACGCGGGTTTCGGGCAAGATGACTTTGTAGATTTCACGCCAGTACTGGTTGACGAAGTCCAACACAATAGCATCTGCAAGGAGACAACAATCACCAATCGTGCAATAAGGAGCAGCTGAAGGCAAACTTACTCAAAGCTGGATCAGGGAACAGACCACTGGCATAGATCTTCATGTCTCCAACATCGGGGTTGATGTCGAAGTTCACCAGACGCAGGTAGCGCTTGCCGTTCTTCGTCTCGAACTTGCCGTCCATCTCCTGGGTGAACTTTATGTCGCCTTAAAAGAAAAATATGTTTAGTGAATGTGACAAAAGTGGTCGTTGGCATCTTACTCATGGTCACGTTGAAGTATCCCTTAGGGTTCATCTTGACGTCGTTGAGCTTCATGTCAGCCTTGTAGTTGCCCTCAATGAAGATGCGTGGGGTGAAGGAGTCAACCTCCAAATGGGTGCCCTCTTCGTCGATTTTGAAGCGGACGTCCTTGATCTCAGTGCGACTCAGACCGTACACTTTGGTATCCTTAAGGCCGATGCGACCGGTCAGCACACCGTTGGAGTACTCATATTTGGAGTTTTGCAGTGCAAACGGATCGATTGGTGGAATCTTCAGTTCCTTGTTTCCTTGCTACAGGATTAGATGATGA
Organism: Eristalinus sepulchralis; assembly: GCA_944738645.1. Taxonomy (NCBI): domain Eukaryota; kingdom Metazoa; phylum Arthropoda; class Insecta; order Diptera; family Syrphidae; genus Eristalinus; species Eristalinus sepulchralis. The sequence continues at coordinate 10,828,114 of OX122886.1, forward strand.
GTGGGATGTCATGGAATGGAGGAACGTATGGTTACTTACGTGCAATTTTGGCAGCATGCTCTGGAAGACTTCGCGAAGGCATTCATTTATTTTGTCATCATTTTTGCAGGTTGGGATATCACTTGCTGTAATGGCGAACAAAATTGATTTATTTACTTTGGCATTTGAAGGAAAGTGTTTTTAATGAATTAATCCCCTAAACATCAAGAAGGTTTCCAAAAGACTAAGACGCGGAGCAGAAATTGCATTTGATAGCCAGGAGCTCTTAACGCCCACTTGTCGGACAGAATGTTTGGAGAACTCTTCAGGCCACTTGCAAATGATCTGGTTAGGTACACGCAACGACCCACATGTAAGATATTGCCCTAGGAAAGCATACCCGATGAGTAGAACATCAATATCCTTAACCCTTTCTACAAAACAGAAGACCCTGGGGATAACTACTGTATACGTCTTCTTAGCTTCGCACATACCGTATTCTCAATCTTTTTATTCAATAACCTGATACTCTTGGTACTCTTTCAGGTCACTTTCAGGCCGAGAAGGTCCACTACTGACCCAGAAAGAAAAATCAAGAGATGCAGATCGACACTCACCACCTATTCGTTGATGTCTAGATGGTAGACATCGGCATGCATAGACACGAGCTTTACAAATTCTTCTTCAGCGTTGACAATCCTTTCAAATTCGTGAAATTTTCTAGAATAACGATATAGAATTATCGACGCCCCTTCAACGTCGAGAATAAACTCACGGAGACCTTTAAAGTCCAAAAAGATTTAAGACATGGTGACGTCCTGTAACGAAGCTTTTTTAGCATCATTCTTGTGAGGGTTGTGCAAAACTCATTCCTCAGCACAAAAGGCACGACCCTCCAAATGTCCAAACGGTTGCTAGTGTTTATAGACGGTTTAACATGACGCTGTCAAAGAAGCATTTGCTGGTTCTGGCATTGAGGCGGTCAAAAGGCGTTTAACGAAGAACTAGATCAAAACAAAGTACATGCAGCGTCGACTCGAAGACTCGGCCAGAACGTCACCATAGACAGCCCTAACTTCGAGGTGGTGGAGAAATATGTCAACCTCTACAACCAAGTAAATAATACAAACTAAATCAATCCCGAAATAAGACGCAGAATAATCTTAGTCAATCGCTGTCTCTTTGGGCTTTGGGGGAGGGTCAGATAGAGTTCCCCCTTTAAACTAAAACTATAAAAGACCTTGATCATCCCAGCCCTTTTCTATGGCGCGAAAGCATAAACAATCTCAAAAGCGCATCAGGAGGATGAAAGTTCTATGTTCAATATTTGATTACTCTATTCATTGAATCCACCACACCCCATCATTCACAACTTTTCTTCAAATATCAAATATCAAATATCAAATACCAAATGCCATCAAACCAAACATGATCGATCTTAAGACTCAAAGCCACAGTTATGGTCAGAGTTCTATCTAGTTTAATTCAAAGTCTAAACGACTTATTGCGCTTTCAAAGGAAAAACATTTTGTTGCGTTTTGACATATTGCAATTTGAAAACTAGTGCTGAATAACAACACGCAACAATCATTAGCTGTGCGCAAACAGATATTTCAACATCTACTCCAAAGCGAAAGTCGTCATCAACCCAAACAATTACCGCCATCAACTGCAGATCAAGCTGTCAAAAGTGTAAATGCCTCACTTAACCTTTCAACACACGACGTACGCGCTCCCGCTAACTTCAGATTGAACGATGTAATTGAGTACCAGCACTCTACCATTGACAGTAGTTTCCATAAGCTAATAAGAACTAACGCTTAAAAATTGAAAATTAAAAGCCCATATCAATTACCGTTACATGTTTGCGAATGACCCGTTTCCCGTTGACGTCAGACCGTAAAATCATCATTTCTGTGGCAATCAACCAACCTGTTCGATTGATAAATGGAAAAACTGTTTGCTTGTGCTGAGTCAATATTTGACAAGAAACATTTCACTAAATGAACACACCCTTCACAAGTGGATTCTGAGTGATGTGAAAATATCAATGAAGTATTAGAAATTGTGTAATTGGCCAACGTCGACTGTGAGCAGAATGCAAACTCATAGATTTTAATCACTGTGCGAACTTCTGTAATTAATTGAGTGCCGTGCAGTCAGCTCAGCGCACGCAACCCAAGTCCAACAGCTGCACCTGTCCTTCAAGTTCTGAAGTAGCTCCGATCGTGCGGTTTGTTTTGTGGTTAAGAAATGTTGAATACATTTTTTTTAATTATTTCAAACATTTCATACGTACAAGTGTAATAATTCTGAAGGTCTTCTCAGTTGCCCGAAACCAGATTCTTAAGATGCCAAGGTCGAGATAAGTGTTGACATCGCAGTTGAATACACTTGCTCAAACTTGAATTGTTACATTGTCTCGTTGAGTGAGGGGATTTTGGGGGCCAAAAGGCGTGGAGGCAATAGACAAAATGTGCTTTGTGACTAAGGCACGTCGCTTGACTGACTTCCCTTTCATTTGACACGGGGATGGTCGTTGCCTGGTAGCGAAATGTCGTTAAAATAACGATAAAGATTGCAGTTAAGATTGAGGTAATTTTGGGGAATGAAATATACAAGATAGATGAAATGAACATTTAACCTTGTTTTAAGTACCATGCAATTTAAGCTGATAATGCATTGGTGATAAGACGGTTGTGAAAATTACTTCCTAAAATTCTCCAATAGCTTGGAGATGTGGAGTTCTTGAAGGTAAAAGACGCAACCAACCTAAACGTCTTAGCGGTTTTTAAAGGAAGGAAATACTATTAGACCCGCCATTATTTAAGGGCTTGAACTAAAGCAAATGTAGCCTTATCTGGCAACCGATCCCTGAAGGGTCGTAGTTTGACTACTGCTTTTTTTTTTTTTTTTTTTTTTTTAAAAAGTATTTTTTTTTTATTTTGAGTTTCATTTGCATTAAATCTAGATATAAAATAATTAAACTAGCTATAATAACTTTTATTTTAATTAAAACTATCTTACTGGCTCCATGCGAGCACTCTAAGTTAATCTATGAATTTTTTATAATTGCCTTTCAGCTAGTTTGACTACTGCTAAGCCTTAAGTCATTGACGACATGGGCACCCTGCTTACAGTCGTCAAGGCTATGTTCCCTAGCATTCGCGATCACATTGTGGCTTTAATGTAGGAAAACCACATCTCCACTATGTGCGGTCTTCTACCTCCCTACCTTCTATCTCTCCAGCCAGGAGTGTTATTGTTAATTCGCTCGTTGTAGCCAGAGTGGCAGATGGTTCTTTGCCTTCGGGACTACATTCACATTTTGGTACAACTGATAGAGCAAGCAGTTGTGTCACCTCCTCCATGCAAAATAATTTCGCAGACAGAGGAATATATTCGACGCAAAACGGTCAAACGTTTCCTAAACTGTTCGTAGGACATCAGATGCACAATGAAGATTTATGATGAATCTTGTCCATCTTCCCTCTGATTGATCACAAAGAAAAAATGCCACAGCAGCGTGAGTCATCTGTGGAACACCAAGATTGAAAAATACCTATCTGCTCGCTGACTACTCTAATGCCTGTTAAGAAGAATTCTTCGCCATAAGGAAAACAACGCAAATTGTGCAGCAAATTCACCTTTCATACATTTAATTTAACTTTTATACAAAAGGTCAAACGGTCCTGAAGGTATTGAAATGCCATCTGGTTAACTTCAAGTCCATTAGAGACTGTATGAAGGAACACAAAATTGTCCTCAGCATATCTTCAGCACTCCGGCATTAATGAACATGAAACGACAGATTGGCTAACAATGTTATCCACCCTCTCTTAAACTCAGGCAAATAATTCATTGAACAGAAATACGTGTCAAAAGTACGTGAATAGTAGCAGCGTCACTCCATCTGCTTCATATCCCATTATTAATGGCCAATGCAAGACCTAAACGCAACAAAACCCCTTATATCAAGGAGCAGAAAAGGTTTGTAGAAGTTCTAGGAATGAAACACATCTTTTGTCACTGCCCAGATCTTCAAGAAAACTACCAGCCTAGGTTCTTTCATAAGCTCAGTCATATTTTTCAGGTTCCTGACTTGAAGAAATTTATATTCAGATCGAAGTGGCCTTTGTAGTCGTATGCACGCTCCCTTAGCTATTGTTGCTGCTCAGCATGCATCCTGACAGGATATACTCGAACGCAGTGGGTATTTGTGACCATTGCGTGTAATTGCGTTTATAGCTTAACTACATTATGCAGATCTACTTTAGTTATGTTCACATATGCCCATTGCAGGGTACAGCTGACTCCCTATTAAAGCGACTTATTCATAAACCTCAATATGGTGTTAGAAGTAAGCATTGAACTATTTAGCAAATGTCTCGAATAACTGATGTGATGCAAAACGCGTTTAAATGCATTTTTTGTTTATTTTGTTTTTTGAAATAAGAAATAAAATCAATGCTGAAAAATCGTTCAACGAAGAAGAATCTCTATCACTCTCTTTCTCCTTTTCTCTCTACCTCTTTTTCTCTCTCTCTCCCTCTTTTTCTCTCTCTCACTCTCTCTCTATCTCTTTCTCTCTCTTAGAATCTTTTCCTTAAGTTATGTAAAACGAATATAGTTTATATAAAGCTGCAGAATGCTATGTGACCATCCTATAGTAAGACAACAGGTTCAATTCCTGAACTGAACACTGAACACCTCTTTCGCGTTGTCTAGTACTCTCTGAATGCTATCAGCAATTTGAAAGATGTGTTCAGCTTATCAAATATTGCTGTTCAAGAAGCCTTGGGTCACTTCCACCCGTGAGAGAACAGTAGTGCCGAAAAAACAAGAACTTGCTTAAGAATATAGACCCTGGACTATAGCGCCATTCAATTTCTAGTTATTTATCATAAAGCTGTTAATGCTGACCTGACACAAAAATATCCTAAGACGAGAATACACAATGATGCTTCATAACAGCCAAAACAGGCGATGAGTCGAGTGAGAGCCACCAACAATTTAATTTGCTAAAAACTGTAAGTCATGGGATGTCATTAAGGCACATACGTTTGTGCTGCAAAAGCCAGGCGTCATTAATAATTGTGAAACCAAAATTTAATAGTTAAGAAACCAAAGTGCATTACGTAATACAGCCATTAGCCTTCTTCATCAATCAAAAGTGGCTAGGAGAATGTTAGAATGCTTTCATGACTACACATTCAATTTCAGTCGATTGTGCACTTCTATCTTTATCAACTCTAATTTGCACTTGGATGAGCATACAACTCCATCAACCACTCTTGATGTTACTGGTTGAAATTTAAAATAAACTGCAGTTCTCAGATAGGGAAACATTTCGTGTATAGGGGAAACCTTAGGGTCGCAGTAAAATTTGGACTGAATGATGGTTATATTTAAGAAAATTTTTTTTGTAGGACTTTTCTACACAAAACATGAAACATTAACGGACAACATAGCCATATTTCAAACTTCTCTTTGTGACATAAAAAAATCATCATAACTTAACATTGAAATGCCAAATTTGGTTCCCATTCGTTTCTTTGATTTACCTCGCGTAGTTTTAAAAGAAAACTGAACTTCAAACCCCTCAAAACCTAGCAGCATAACAAAACAATTCCCATTCACATTAAAACCAGACTGTAGTCAATCAATGTCAATTGAGCATTTGTTATCCAAGCCAATGACTAACCACAACCATGACAAAAAATGAATTCCCACGCCCACCTACACGACACACTTTTTCCCCCAAAATGAATTCACAACAAAAATTATTTAATAATTCAGCACAACACGACACAACTCATTTGGGTTCATGCTAATTTTGTTTGGATACCCCATCGTTCCGTTTCAGATACATACATAAGTGAGTTTCGTGTGATGCAACAGTTGCGTGACAGGTCAATGCGACCGGTATGAGATTTGAATAAGGTGTTGGCCAAGTTTGTGCGCTGGCCCAAAAAAGATGAATCCCTGAAATGTCACATCTGATCGTTGCACTCGAAGAGTCAGAGAGCAGTCGCGCAATTATTGCTCAACTGATTTGCAATATCATTAGATACGTACTTGACATATTCACACGGCATGACAGAGTGTGCCGGGCCGATTGGCTGCATTGGCTGGGCATTCTCGTAGCAAGACTTTTTTCGCACTGAGTTTCATGCGACTCTATTTGTAGAAAGAAAATGAAACTTGCTGTCTCTGTACACCTGAGAGAGCTCAATCGAGTGGAAAATTACCACATGCATTGTGGGGGATAGAACGTATGTGCACGCATTTGGAAAGTTGAATTTTTCATTCGACACAAACCATATTCCAATTGCTGCGAGACACACAACACATTGTTGCATTGTTGTGCAAAAAGTCGTAGTTCGCAGCATCTTTTACTCGAAAGGTATTTCGTCGCATGTCATCAAAGAAAACTAACAGCCGCTACCGCCGGAAAAAGATTGAAGGTGGAAACCGTTTCGCCTTAAAAAGGTTGACTGCGAAAAGTCCGCATATTTTGCATAACGTTAAGTGCTACTTTATGGCTTGAACACAAGGATTAAGTGGCACAAGGCTTGATTTTAAATCGGGGTCAATCTACATGAAAAAATCAAATGTCTCCAAAGAATATCGCTGCCTATAAGTATGCAATTGCGAATGTCATTGAAGTCTTCAATTTGAATTTTAATTGAATTCTGTCTGAGCTGAAGCAGACTGCTTGTTGCCTCGATAGAACCTTAGGTGGTGAGTTCTTTGTTTGGGAGTACTGGATCGGGGTGTCATATCTGGACCTCTTTGAGTCTGAAAACTGTGGCCACAAGCGACATAGAGCATAGATCTTGACTTTAAACCATCAATTCCTTGAACAAGCAAGACAAATGCTTGTCATATTCGAACTAGATTCACTGTTCAAGATAAATTTTTGCAGAAGCTGAAGGAACTATGCGAAGGCTTTAGGTTGAACTACATTTTTGGTGACTTGTCATTACGCCGCCACAGCTCCGTCGGAAAATCAGACCGCGAACGCAAGAAACTTTAGAGGAGCTATGAAATCTGACAGAACTTTAGGATCATATGGAGATGAGTGTTTTAAGGTAAATGACTGGAAATGATGGAGTCAGAATCCTTTTCCTGGAATTATACCAGATGATTAAAATAAACATCGAAATGGTTAGGACAACAATTTTAAAACACAAAAACACTATAAATTGTTGACATTAAAAATATTTTTTTGTGCAGCCAAACGTCTAACATGCCATCATCTAATCTCCATCCATCATCATCTGTCACCAGGTCAGACTTCGAAAATGATGCTTCCACCGTGGCCTTAGCACAGTGTCTGATTCCTGCATCTCCTTGGAGGATGTAGATCCTCATTTACTCCCGTTTGTCATCGTGTAAAATTCGAGAGTATCAACGTTTTCCAAGTCATTAGCTTGTAGCGGATTTTTCACTCTTCTCCATTAACTTCTATTTGAGGCCATAAATGACACTATAGTCTAGAGGAAGAGGCATTCTATGCGCAGCATGACTATTCATACAACCATTATCATTACAGTGCCACAAATTTTCTTCTCAATATTTCCTACCAATGAACGACTTTTTCCTACGCGCAAAAAAGGAACCTCCCCGTAAAGAGGGTCTCAAAAAACACAAAAGCTAATCTCGAAATATCGTTAACTTCACACCCAAATCAACAGCATTCCCACGATCTCCACTTGATCTCCCCCTTAGACTACCCTCAAACCTTAAAACTTATTGGCCCCTCACTCACGTAAAACAAATTCACCGGAATCCTCAGGAACACTAGCACCATACACCACAGCACAGAAGAGTGCGATTTGCAACGCAACAAACTTCATCGTTTCGCGTCTGTCACACACAAAGAATCACTTGAAACGAATTTAAAATCGACGCAGAGAACGAAACCGACTAAAGTTTTTGAGTGAATGCTGTAGCGCCAGAGCCGTGTGTAATTCACTGTTCAAAGATCGGCAAGCATCTAAGAGATACCCCAGCCGAAGGCCTCGTATATATTTGATTTTATTTAGTTTTTTTTTACGTCTGCTCGCATGGCTCGTGTATTTTTTTTTCCACTCTCATACTTCATTCGCTATCATGAAATTAATTACATATACGTTTCGATGTGGACTTGCATCGGATAAAGCTAACTCCCTTCTGCCTCCCCTACTGTGGCGTGGTCGTCTATTAGACAAGTGGTCGATGATGATATTGTCAGTGATTTACAGAAGCAATGAGAGGAATTATTAAAAGTGGGGAAGGTTCTCGAGTGAACCGGGTTTGAACGTCAAGATGGATACAAATTTCGGACGAGTTGCATTTTGTTGTTCAGGGTTCAGAGGTAAATTGCAATAAGCCAATTGTCTCTCAATTAAATTCATTGGGGAGCTAACTAGAATTGTGAGAAGTCACAATCCAGTTTATTGCTGAGGTTAGAGTGAGGTCAAGGTGGACTAATCGGGCATTTCGATAGCATTCTAATGACGAGTGTGTCATCGCTCAAGGATTAACCTTGTTTTGAGAAGCTTGACTTTTCTATAGTGATATATTTTAAGGACGTCCTGTATGCATCAATTGCGCTTAGATGAAATTATTCAACGCAAACCAGCTGGCGAGAGACCGTGCTGGCTGGAGAGGCATGTTGGTTGAGTCCCAGGTCCACCCCGGACTGTAGCGCCACAAGAAGAAGAAAAAGAAACTGTACAGTGGCAGTGGCTCGGTTAAATGTTTACGGATACATGACTTATCCGTGTAGTGGGTATAACCAACCTAGCTCTAGCCAAGAGAGCATTTAAATCGATGCAATTGGAGCAGTGGGACTCAAATAAATTAGTGCGCGCAACTGTGTGATTTTAAAGTCCTTGTCAATCTCATTGAGAGTGCCGCCTATCTTTCAACTTTGATATTGATACCGAAATACAGTGGTATCCAGGCTAGCTGCCAAGACGATGAAGGGGCAGCACCAAATCAATCACACCACTATCACAAAACAATAATGGATCAGTGAGCCCCGCTTTTCTTACAACCAAGGCGATTAGCCAAGGTCCAATCCTATAGGCTCCCTCAGCCTTGTGAGGTTAGAAAAAATGTGCCTGCGAACCGTCGTTGGGCCACTGAGTTATTAGAATACACGTCTTCAGGCGCGGCATCCCTCACAGTGCCTTCGACAGAAGCTGCCGAGGTGAGGAGGAGGTAGAATTCATTCCTCACCTCCTCTGCGACTGTCGAGTTCTTACTAAAAGGCGAATGAAACACCTAAAGAAATACATTTTTGACAACCTAGGTGAACTCAGTGTGATTAGCGTATTACATCTCAACAACTACGTAGTTAGCTTACAATGGCTTTAAGGCACGACGGGACAATTGCGCTTGCCCACTGGTAAGTGATAACAGGCTGCTCTAACCTAACCTTACCGATTACGCTTGTGCGTGTTTGGACTTAAATTTAAGCCGAACATTTGTAGGAATGATCAACCACGCTTTCATCCTGTCATCTAAAGGAAACAAACTTTGAAATATTGCTTCGGCTGGAAAATTTTGCAGCATTATGCATACGGCTTGGATGCTCTAAAAGGCCAAAATGTCCTCCCATTTCAGCTTCATCAAAAGGAGTGTGAAAGAGTGCAGGAAGAGTGCCTCAAAAAAGTTGCTGACTGCATATTAAATGCACAGAACTTATGTCTAGCTTTTCGAAAAATTACAATATTCACCACATCTATTGTTCTCCAAGGAGGAGTGGGATTGGTGCTGTGCGGCTTTAGTCGGAATTTTGCCATATGTATGATGACTTATCATGACACGAATTTTTGGAGAACAGATTTATTTAAAAGACTGGACTACCAGTTGGTTGAAGTCTATTGCTTGACTGGCTAGACTCAACCAACCTGTGGTCTTCTTTGTAGCCTCTACAGTTAAGGCTCTGTTGATTTACTTAAAGACGTACATGTGTATCGAAGGTACTTCGTCCAGTGAGGACAGATGTTAGGGAGCTACAGCTTTCAAAGGACTGTGGCATTGCTCCCTATATTTACATCCCCTCGTTTTGTTCTCTCACAAGCTGACGGGATCTGCAGTTTAATTGCGACTAGAAATGGTGAAATAAGAGATAGACAATTTATGCATTTTCAGTGATTTATAAAAGACGATATTTAACAAGGCACCTCTACTCATTAGACATCCCAAAGACAACTAAAGCAAAAAATTAATCAGAGGCTGTTATACTGATTTATGCACAATAAGCATAGAATCACTTAAAGTATCAGCGTTGCCCAAAAACTATTAACCCCCTTGATAGATAAGAAAATGGGTTAAGATTTGAGCTACTTCTGATTTTTAAGCAACCCTAGGCAATCTGAATTTTCAAGGCTAAGACGACTGAGTTGAATGTTTCATGCGCTCTTGATAAATCCATTTATTTTTGAGTGTTGTTATAGTCTGCATTTTTTTTTTAAAGGCATTTTTTTTTATTTTTTATCTAATAGTAACTTAAAACTAGGTACAAAACGCTTAACGTAGGTACGACTAAAATGAAAACTTATAACTACTTACTGGCCCTACGCGGGCGCTCTAAGGTAAACTATCGATATATTTATTTTTGCCTTTCGGCGTCATTGCTAATTATTTTTCTTTCAAGTAATAAAAAGTATTATTTATTTTTTTAAAACTAAGAACATTTTTTTAGAAACTTAGCTATCTATGGAATTTTCTACAAAAATATCTTAATTAATTAATCTATCTTAATATATCCTATTCTAACTTAAATATACTTACGACCTTCTTTTCTTTTTTTTTTGTTTTTGTTTTTTTTTTTTCTTTTTTTTATATAGTCTGCATTGCGAGTGATATTATTCTCTCACGAGTCCAGGAGACGTTGAGGTTATAGCCAACACCAAAGATCGAGCACATAAACACGAATGTTTCAGCAATAAGACTCTAGGAATAAGAGCCCTATAATTCGAGGAGGAGCGATAATTCGGGCTCAGACCCTCCATAAGTCGCTGGTAAGTTAGAAAGTGAGTTAGAGTTGTCAGCAAATTGAAAGAGGGGGTGCTATTCAAAAATGTCCGATGCCCAAAAGAGGTATCGAACCGGGGACCTACGGCGAGTAAATCAATGCACTAACCCATAACGACATAAGTGTTATTTATGGTCGTGAAGCTAATAGAGTAGCCACTTGGCCACTTATTTGTTTGTTTCAGACCATGCCTTCTCTTAACCTAAAACATTGTGTTCATATAAAAGGTAGTACAACCGGTCAAGTTTCGTTGCGTAACTCAATTTGACAGTTTCTGGTTTCAATGTTTGCCAAATTCTACCATGGACAGGTACTCAATTCAGCAGAGTGTTCAAATCATTGGGCCCTTTACAAAAATGGACGTTCAAATCGAAATGCATTTTGTGCACTCCCTCAGTTTTTTGTGCAGCATAATCGACCACAGTGGATCGAGCAGATTTGTCACAAGGGACTGTTGAAAAACCGATGCATCCACAAAGAGTGACTGTTTGGTGCGATTTGTGGGCTGGCGGTGTCATCGGGCCTTACTTTTTCAAATATTGGGTCGGCCAAGGGGTTCCCGTGAATGGTGTTCGTTATCGCGAGCTGATAATGGACTTCTTGTGGTCAGAAATTGATACGATAAGAGCTTCCAACGGGTTGGTGCCAGTTGCCACACAGCCAACTCTTTTGCTCTAAAATTCAATGGTAGTGTTATGTCATGTTGTGGCGATGCTCGTATCAATTGGCCGCCGTGATCATGTGGTTTGACACTTTTGGACTTTTTTCTTTGGGGATAATCAAGGCAAGACTAATTCAAGAGCTCAAGGACGACATTGACCTCAATTATGTCCCAGAATCATTAAAAATATGGACCAGAGGTTTGTCACTGAAACCGTGGCAAGTATTTGACCGATATTTTGTTTAACGCATAAATTTCATCTGAATAAAAATTTTGTATCCTCCCCTTGACTGCGTCTGCATTCATCCAACGACAGTTCATATTTCCATTCACAAAAATAAGACGCCTTGTATATTCCATATCGACTCTATTCCTTCGCAACTTCAGTTTAGATGATATCGAACAATTGGCATTTTCCAGTGGTAGGGAGTGGTCGACAAGAATCTATGATGGAGCATATCGCAGCACGGCCTGCGCGTCAAAGGTATGTTGAAGCGTTTAATACGTTTTATTTAAATTAGAAATACGAAAAGGAAATTACGTGACATTTTTGGCAAAGACTGAGTATGTGGCATGCAAGTTAATTTTTCACAGATTTCTTCTCAAGTTCTTTCTTAGGAGTTAAACTGACAATTTGCATATTCTGAACAAAACAAAAATAAATATTATGATTGAGCCTTTCTGAAGGTTATTGAATCTCTAATCAACGTCACGCTCAAGGCATTACAGTTCTGCCGTTACAATAAGTCATCACTTGAATTTCTGCTTGGCGGATGTTCTTTCACGAATGTTGAAGCCATACACATTTGTGTAGGTGTGTGTGTTTTGTTGAGGTTTTATTTTTGGTCCGTTTTATGATTTTACTTTCAGTCCATTTACAAAAAAAAAAAAAAAACAAATGATTAATTGTCACATAAGGGGCAGCAAATGTGTCGTAAAGGTGAGTGTTGTTAAACCGACTCAAAAGGACATAGCGGAAATGAAAGTGAAATTGGACCAAATCGTTTTTATAAAATGATGAAGGAAACAGTTCTATTCCTTGTTTTTTTTTTTATTAAATATTATTAGGGACACTGGGATGCCTTCAACTTTGAAACTTTATCTTTCTGACAAAAATGGTTAAATTTTAATACATGTCATTTTTTACCCGTTTGTTTTTCAATATTGAGCAATGAAACTTTTCAGGATTATTTGTTGCATTCTTTACTAGTGTTGAACGAAACGAAGTCCATTCTTACTTCAATAGTACTCTCGGTTTGACCTAATTTTTGTTTCATTGATTTTCAGCTGATAACAAATGACAGTTAGTACTGAAAATGCTTCTTCAGCTTCAGTTTTGCAATTGATTGATCGAGTTTCATTTACGCACGTGTTACGATTGACTAAAAAAGCGAAAATACCTCAAATTTTAAAGTGTTTCTCCGTGCCAGTAAGGCGGCAGATAGTGCTTATGGTTATGATACTGCAACAGCCAACTGTGCACAAATTGTTTTCGTCGAATTTGTTCCGGTAATTTTGATGTTAGAGATTTAACACGCTCCCAAAGACCAATCGTCAAAAATATTGATGAAATTAAGGGCATCGTTGTAGCCGACCTGTATGTAAGTACCGAACGTGTTATCTCAACTTCACAGGAGCCAAGCATTCTGACCAAACAGAACAAAACAAAAATAACGACTAAAACCGGATATATATAGTTCGATAGAAAAATCTTACGAATCCACTTTCTATCTGTGAATCGATATTGAATTGCAACGAAATCCATTTTCCTTTTTTGAAGCGGATGATAACTACATATGTAGTGATGAAAAATGCGTCACTTCCGACATCAGGTGGAAACGGTTGTGGTCGAATGGCAATCAGCCGGCTTAAATGGGGTCCAAACCAGAATTGACTTCCGGGAACATTTTACTCTGTGTGTGGTGGGATTGACAGGGAATCATCGAATATGAGGCACTCTTCCACCTTCAAACTCTTTATTCGATCAATTGGACCATCTGAATGAAGCAAACGCTCGAAACGGGTCGACTTTGGCCAATAGCAGAGGAATTGTCTTTCATCAGGATATCGCCAGGCTACACACATTGATAGTTACTCGTCAGAAGCTCAGAGAGATCGGTTGGAAGTCCGGACCTTGCACCAAGTGATACTACCTGTTCCTGCCTATGGGGAAAGATTTTGCTGGAGAAAATTTCGCTTCGCAACAGGTCTGAAAAACATTGGTTGCAACAGTTTTTTGATCGTAAGGACCGAAGATCAAAGAACCTGTATGTGGTAGATATACCGAAATGAACTTCAAAATGGTAGACAGTAAAGGGACAAGATGGCGCATGTTTGACTTAGATCTGCTCCTTCTATATGTGCTAAATGGAACCTTCAATTTCGTAAAAATATTGGATGTTGCTCAACTTCACCACGTTTATACATAAAAAACTTCTGGATATTGAATTTTTTCAATTCAGTCATTCTTCAATTCCATACGAGTACTTTCTTCTTCTCGTGGCGCTACAGTCCGGGGTGGACCTGGGCCTCAACCAACATCAGCACGATCTTTCGCCAGCTGCCGCCAATTGCGCACTTCAAGTCGATTGAGGCCCTTCTCCACTTGTGTGCGCCACCTTAATGTCCCTGTTTACTGCGGAGCCGAGGAAGACGAAATCCTTGACTACCTCGAAGTTTCTGCTACCTAGTGTGACGCTCTGTCCGAGACGTCGATGTTGTGCGTCCTTCTTTGATGACAGTATGTACTTCATTTTGCCCTCATTAACCAACCAATGCCAACAGACGCCTAATTGACGGCGCGCTGTGTTCGTCCAATCACGTCAATGTCGTCGGCGCAAACTAGCAATTGAACTGACTTTTGGAAGATCGTGCCTCTGGTGTTGACTTGTGCGTTACGCACGATCTTCTCAAGAATGATATGGAAGAAGTCACATGACAGTGCGTCGCCTTGTCTAAAACCTTTTTTCACATTGAAGGTCTCGGTGGGTTCGTTCCCGACCTTGACGGAGCAGCGAGAGTTCTCCATCGTCATCCTATACAATCTGACGAGCATACGAGTACTTTGCTAAGTGTAAACTTAAGAAAGACTAACCTTCATGAGGATTGCATAACTTTAAAATGGTAGTCGACACTCGGCTTTTTGCACAAAAGATAAAAGAACGTGAAGTCAAAGTCTACAAAATCTCTACTAACAAGCACACATAATTTTATAATTTCAGTGTGCTGCTCATATGTATAACTTGATATGCGTGAATTGGCATCAATGACTATTCCATAATACTCAAGAGACATGTCTACCATACTATGTCAATAGCGACCGCACCTCCAAAAGCTTTATTTCACCAAAATCCAATTCCGATACGAATGCGACCTCCGAGCCTATCGTTATTCAAATATATCGATTCTTCCTCAGTTGCATACTGTCCATAAAAGTGTCACAGCGTTCACCTCCGGCAATCTAGGCCGGAAAACCGCGCTTCATTCCAAGATATAGACCCCAAAAGGACTGCACACATGCTTCCTAATTACTCCCCTAAGCAGTAACACTTATCACATCGTTAACAAAGTTTGTCCAGAACCCATTACTATTGGGGTCTCATGACTGAATTTATAATCATCCCCGACACGGCGGCGATCATTAATTTCGAGTTCGATTAAAATTCAAATTCCGCAGCGATGGCTGCCTACACTTCTAAGTGCCAGTTTTCATCAGGGTCGTGATTATTTAGAAGAAGCTAACTGATGGGCGATCATATGTTTATGCAAACGAGCTTCGCTCCACGCCGCCGTCGTACCGGGTGTTGTTTCCCTTGAAATGATTTTTCATTCTATTCGAGATGTGAACAAATACGAATAGTGATGCCAATGAATTACTTGAAACAAGTTTTTGTCTCTCGGAGTCGTGCTTGACGCACTTGAATCGATTGATGTCAAGCCGATGGCGTATCGCTGTAAACTTCGGTCGGTTCCACTGACCACTCACGTGCATCTGGGGAGGAGGGTAGATGAGAAATGGTGCTTTTGTGCTCGATAAGAATGCGATTAAGACCGAGATGTGTATTCACGTAGATCAGGGCCACTGCTGCTGCTGCTCTTAATAATGGTGTCTAAGTTTTCATTGCTGAGTTACCTTGTTTCACTAATAACTTACACCTTGATAGAGAGTTTTTTGATAATCCATCTTAAAGTGAGGTTACGCTAACGTGAGTTGGGTGACACGCAGCCCTAAAAGCCTTGAGCACATTTCTATTGTGGGCAAATACCAATTGCGTTCAATAAACAGTCATTGTGATTAGAAATGCTTCCGCTTAATTGGGAATCGATGATTATATTATCTTTTGTGAAATGTGTCCTCGAATGAAGAAAATTGCTTAGTCATTAAAATTACTCTAGGTCATGTTAACATTCCTCTGTCCTCTGCTGTGCTCTATTTCTTGAAAAATGAAAATATTATTCAACGTACCGCCCAATCATGGAAAGCTGTTAATATTCCATAAGAACAAATTCTAAAGAAGCTGAAAATTCACAATGATTCATTTGCCAGCTTCGAAAGTAAGGCATAATAAAGCACACACTACGATAAGATTTTGATGAAAATTTTAGTTTTTCACAAAGTTTAAAGATTGCCATTAATTGTGAAAATCAATATTCTTCATATAACCGCCGAGGGAAAATATGGAGCAAATGTTTGTTTTGAGGCAATTCTTAGCCACTTTTTCGCACATTTCAGCGGGTATCTCGGACATAACGTGGGTATGTTGGTTCTTAATGTGTCTAGGTTTCAGGAATCATTCACGAAAGCACAATGCTTTACGTATTTAAAGGGAAATAAATCTAACGTTGTCCTGGTGGTGGCCAAATTAAGTCACCAATATATGAACTTACGCCACCAGAGAACTTCTCACGCAAGAAAACCACATGAAACATGTTGTATGGCTACGTCTTGTACTTAGAACTACATACTCGTACTTACATCCACTTCACAATCGCTCTGAAATTATTGCAACCCTTTGCCAATTGGCAGGTACTTAGAAATATGGATCAATGATATCGACCATAGAGCTCATCAAACAGTCACTTTGTCTGAATGAAACACCACCTCTTCGATCACTTGTGCGATTTCTGAGCCCATAACGACGCAATTTTGCAAATATTTACCTTCTTCTTTTAAGAAAATGTCGAAAATGTTGTTCAAAAATTCGGCTTTTATTGTCTGTTGTTCTAATGGTCAAGAAGTATCATTTTGTGCGTCACTATGACTGGTCAGCAAGCTTGAATTGTAATTCGGACATTATAAGACTGGAGATGCAAATCTAAGTGCTGCGAAAGCAAGGAAATTCTATGAATGATTAGCAACACTTGCATTTATAGCAGCAATATTTTCGGCTATCTGTGCATTGCGATGATGCACAGGTTTAACGATATCAGCAACGAGTGCGAAAAAAGTACGAGTAGCTAAAAAAGAATCGCGACTTTTGCAGTGAGTCTTAATAAACGTAACGCGTTGTTTGATTGAAAGACACACATTATGATGCAACTTACTTCGTATGTGTTTAGTAAGTGTCAAACACCAGCGCTACCAACTTTAAACCTCTCCTCGATACACTGATTTACACCCCATGGTCCTATATATCCAATCCTAACATTTTCAAAGGTACTTCCTCTTTCCAGCTGCTTACAAGTTAAAAAACGAATGTAAGAAAGCTATACCATGTAGACCCCCTCTAATAGTGACTGAACAATAGCATACACAAAACGAGTAGTTGGTAAAGAAGCGAGACCCATGTCCTGTTTCGGCATCTAATTTATTTATTTTAGTTGAAGATTTCAAACTTTGCAGGAAGTCGTTCACCTCAATCATAGTTTTACTGTGAACCCATGCAACCGAAGTCCAACAGTTTTCTAGTCCTGGCTAAAAGGATTTAAGATTTTTAATTTTAATCGAGTTTGCCTTCACTTCAATCCAGGCGCGATAAGGCCTCGTAGTTGATTTTTTTTTTTGTAAAACGTGTTACTTGTATAAATGACCATTCAACTATAGATTTGAATCCAGCTCGGACAAGAACTGAAGTCCAATAGTCATTTCTACAATTAACATTTCGCTTGCATGTGACCGTAACATAGCAGAACACGGAACAAGAGCAAAGTTGTTGTTCTCTAAAGCAACATAAACGTGACTGCTTGATGACGCATCACTTGTTTTCGTGTTGTTTACCCCGGCATTACAGACTGACCTGAGCCAGTTGCTGTTCAGAACAGCAAGGGGTTGTTTTCGAAAAGAATATTACAAAACTAGTGGATAATACATTTTTTATTGTAGTCAGGTACCGCAACAACGAACCAAAAAATGTTGTCTTTCACAATGCATACATATGTATGTATTTGAGGTCAGTGAAAGAATTTTCAATCACAGGATACTTATGTTTGTACTCTGAGCTTGCGATGAATCTGATGTTCTGGTGCTATTTTGATTTTTTTCTATTGGAAGCACACATTAATTCAGTCTGTTTTATTGTACTCAAACAATTCTTTTTATTGAAAAGGCATAACAAATACATCCTTCACAGTACTATACGCCGGAACTACATTTTCCCATTTCTATCGAAAAAATTTGTCCTCAACACAACGATCCAATCACTTTTGGATTTCCTCAGAAGACCCGAACCGCTGATTCCCCAAATTGTCAAAAAAGCCAATAGTCGGAAGGTCCAATGTCTGGAGAATACGACGGATGGGGTAAAACCTCCCGTTTGCAATTTGTTTGTAACCGCTACAGCCAAGTGGAGTTGAGCGATGTTATGTTGCAAAATCACCGTGTCATGCCTCTCGGTCATTTCTGGTCGTTAACGCAAGACACGACTTAAACACAAAAAAGCCAGTAGTCGGTCCAAGGTCTTGATGGGGTAAAACCTGGGTTTCGCTTGGTCTTAGCAGCTCACACCCATCTGAACAGTGAAGCTTATTTTATGGCGCTGATGTAGACTATGATGGAACGGCTTCACCAGGTTTTACATGGAATTTTTCATCTTGAGGTTACCGTAGAATATCCACTCTTCATCTCCAGTCACGACTTGGTGCAATAATCCCTTCCTTTGATGTCTTGAAAGAAGCAGTTCCGAGTTGAAAAATCACCCTTCGACAACTCTCGGTTTCAACTCGTACGGCACTCAATTTCTTTGCGTTTGAATAAGTCCAAAGTTCTCAAATCAAACGGAAATTGTTTGCTGAGGCACTACTTCACTTCACTTTGCATTTGGCACTGATCTTAATCCACAAAAGCCTTCAATTCCCTATTTTCAAACTCGTTGGCCAAGATGTCTACGACGCTTAAATCACCACTTTTGAGCCGTTGAATATACTCTCTCATGATTTATCGGTGGGAGAAGATTTACCATAACCTTCAACAAGGTTGATGATGAACTTCATTTGCAGTTTCCTTTCAATTAAAAAAGATAATCAAAACTTTCTGCAAATGATGTTTATTTAAGACAAATCCGGACAGATCAGAGGTTTTAGTACAGTGGACGCATCAAAACTTTCCAACCAACCACCAATTTGTTTCGGGTCTTCAAAGATGTGTGTAAAGACAACCATCCTTCAATTCGAACGGCGCCCAGGTTCGATTCCCCGATTAAACACCTCACATTTTTTCACGGCACCACCTCATTCGATTTGGTGACAACACTTAATGTCTATGAAAAGCTTCCTAAATCTCGCCGTTGGGAGTTGGAACAAAACTGTAGGTCCCTTCCACTCTTGGGGAACAATAGCGTGCAAGACGCGAGTAGTTGATACAGAAGCTAGGCCCTGGTCACTTATTATTTTCAGACCGGGAAGAACATTAATTTCCCTTCCTATTCTCAACTTCATAATCTGGGCTTGCAACACCATCACCATCTTGTTCTGTACCATCTTCACTGCCTGCATAAGTATGTAACATCTTGGCTATTTCTCCATTCCCCAAAAAATTGAAATGTCATCCTAAAGAACAGTCCTCTCCATCGTCATGGAGACCGAAGTCATTTTCACTCAGAATGCAGAATATATCCGTTTGTCAGTTCTACAAAATTTTCTCACAATTTAAACCGCTTCATTGCCTTTAAAACCCGTCTCTGATTGTGCCTCGATTCAGTCCATGATCGGCAACAAAGCCCGTCTTGTAATTGAGACCAATTTAGTACTTCAATGAGTCCAATAAACCCGAATCGAAATGAAAACAAGTGCAACTTGATCGCCTTGATTCGTAGATTGCTGCCCTGGTTGATGCACTTTTCTCTTGTTGCTTTTTGCCAAAGTTATCGGACCGAAGAAACGTGTAGTCTATGGATTTTGCTGCCGGTATCACGAGCCACTATGCCCGGTGTATCACAGTCTTGCGTATTACCTCGTTGCTGTGCTGCCCGGCTTTCTTACTCGCCGCAGCGCTAGTGGACTGTACAACTTCAGACATTAACTCATAATAATTGCAGCCGATTGCTCAATTTTGAGCATCCGCCAGAGACGTTGAACTATAACCGTATCCGACAGTTGTGCGTCTGGATTACCATAATGGGTACTCTCGATTTTCACTTTTCATTTTCCGCTGACGTTGCGACGGTCTATCGGACGAGGAAAAGAAAAATGAACTGTTGACTAATCAGAGGATAAGCAGTTTTCTGTTTGAAGTCACAATGTTGTGTAATTTGAAGTAGATCTGGGTTCCACTGCTCGAGTGAGTTGGTTCAATTGTCTGAATTGAATTGTATCGAATGATTTGGTTTTAATAGGGGCATAGTTGAGAAATGTGCGCGGAAACGTTTCGTCGTTTCTTTTAAGTTGTTTTTTATTTGCATCAGTTTCAGTGAGTGAATCTTATAAGACTAGATTGGACAAATTTTGGAAATAATTCCGAAAGTGCTAGGAGGGATAGGTAGACAGTAGGACGAGGACGGGTAGGGCGACGAAATGATGGTTGTGCACTTTGATGATCCACTGTGTAAATTTACTTTGTACATACAGGCTTACTTTTCGAAATTCCTTAGTTGAACGAAGGCTGTTGCGAAACCCCATAAACATCTATTAACTGCAAGGGAAGGAGTAATAACTGGTGTTTTTTTTTAGAACTTTAAGCTGACAATAAGATTTTCGGCCATTTTGTCTTCTGGTTTATTTTTAGTTTGGTTTCGCATTGGCTTCTAAATTGTGCGAATTTGGCCCAAAACAGGATTGCCATTGATTAAAATTTTGTTTAGCTACAAAGCTCACTTATTATTACAGCCTTATTGGGAATTACATCCACAAAAGCTGTTCGGTGTGCGGTACCTTCTTATTCTTCTTTTCATGGCGCTACAGTCCGGGGTGGACGTGGACATCAAACAACATGCTATCCAGCACGATTTCTCGCCAGTGTCCTCCAATTGCGAACTCCAAGTCGGTTGGGATCCTTCTCCACTTGTGAACGCCATCTCAGCCTTATTCGTCCTCTGTTGCGTTATCCCAATGGCTTTCGAAGGATTTGAAGACTTTTCAGGCCGGAGCAATGGTGTCCATGCGCTCTACATGGCGAAGACGCTTGACCAGACGCATGGCGTCGTACAGACTAAAAAGTTTGTCGTTGCATTTTCTCCTCCAGACGCCATCAACTCATACACAACAAAAAATCGCGCGCAGAACTTTTCTCTCAACAAGACTTAGGGCTTCCTCATCCGCTTTAAGTAGCAGCCAGGTTTCCGAGCCGAATAGAAGAACTGGGACGATCGAGCTATTTAGTCCTTCGAGAAAGAGCTCTGTTAGTCAATTGCCTCTTGAGCCCAAAGAAGCAGCGATTGACAAGATTGAATCTGCATTTGATTTCGGAACTGATGTGCATGTCCCTATTTACCGCGGAGCCTAGGCAGACGAAGTCCTTGAATGTCTCCAAGTTTCTGCTGTCTAGCGGTACGCTCTATCGGAGACGTCGATGTTGTGTGTCCTTCCTCGATGACAGAATATACTACGTCTTGCCAAACCCATTTTAGCCGCTTCCGCTTCAATGCCTTTGTCATGCCTTCCTTAAATACGATGCTGTCGAGAACATTACAGTCAATGGGGATATAGAGCCCTGATTTTTGAGTTTTCCGTTCATCAATTGAACAAAATGATGTTCAGCAGCTGTGCTCTGTTTTAAAAAGACGGCGCAGCATGCCAAAAGGCTTGTGCCATAATTGTATTGTTAAAGGAAACCTTTGGTAACCGCATAGTTCCACGTTATGGACCAGTGATTTGCCCTACAAGATCGTGCAATATAACGCCGCTTGCCATTTTCTGTTAGGAAATGTGATGTCACTAGTCCGCGCCGATAAGCTCGAAACGATTGATAATTCAGAGCACAACATTCGCCGCGTTATTGCCGATATACGGCCATGTTGGAAAAATCATCGAAAATTGGACCTCCAGATTAGACAACGTCGGAGCCGTCCATGACTATATGCCAGAAATCATATTTAAATTATAATGCCAGAATATCATCTTTGTTTTATTCCATTTTAAAGTTCTGTGCAGCTCACTGCAAATTATTCCTACTTGAATGTCACTGAGGGATACAATTAAATAATATTTATTTGATCACCTTGGTACCTTGCCAGATGTATAGATCAAACCCCCTTAGAACAAGTTTCCATAAAATGGTCGCTCATTTCTAGATGGAATGACGCACTTCTATTCACTTGGTGTAATGTTACAGGTGGCTCCGGGTATGCAAAACAAATTAAGTTCACAAAAACCGCCACCTCCCTGTGTCAACACAATATTGCAACGTGAGGGGTTAGTGATGTCACGCAAAACAGCTTCTATCTCCGACGTAGATCAGGGAAATGATTTCATGGAGGGATGGTTGGATTTTGTAAAAAGTGGCCCAATCATGGTGCTTGGCGTTACTTCTGAGTTACACCATGATATCAGGTTTCTTTGCCCAACTTAATTTGACATTTTTTTGTTTCGGAGAGGTACACAACTGAGCGACTCGTTAAGGCTGTTGAAGCATTTTACAAAAATGGGCGTTAAAATCAAAATGCATTTTATACATGTGACTTGATTGTGATTTTTTTGATGCAAAATTGATCAGATGTGTCCACAATCGGTAGAATAGATGACAAATTTCAGCAAACCGGGTTTGCAGGAAACGTAAAACTACCTGTGTCTGCTCCCCTAAGTTAAGAACTGCCGTCAACATCTTTAACCGCCGTCGTGCCTAACAACTGAACCTCCCTAGAACATCACTGATGCGAATATATAATAAAAAATTTGAATTTACATGCTAACAGGGTTCAATTGACTCGAGAGCTGAAGCCTACCGTCATCAATACACCGAATGGTATTTGAACAGACCTTACAACAAAAATCATTTTCAGCGACGATCTCAGTTTATTCGTTAACAAGCAGAATTTCCACATTTTGCAAATAAGAATAGACGAGCGATTGTTGAAAAACTGATGCATCCACAAAGAGTGACTGTTTGGGGCGGTCTACGGGCTGGCGGCGTCATCGGGCCGTACTTCTTCGAAAATTATGCCGGCCAAGAAGTTGCCTTTACTATTCGTCGATTGATTAAAGCCACATATGACAGCGTGCATAGAGACGAGTAATACAGTGCCATGTCTAGTTTTGGCATTCCTACCAAACTCGTCAGATTATGTAGGATGGCAATGGAAAATTCTCGCAGCTTCGTCAAGGTCGGTAACGAACCCACCGAGACCTTCAATGTCAGAGATGATGTTGACTTCTTAAACATCATTCTTGACAAGATTGTGCATAACTCCCAAGTCAACACCAGAAACACGATCTTCCAAAAGTCCTTTCAACTGCTAGCTTACGCCGACGACACTGACGTGATTGGACGAACACAGGGAGCGAACACAGGAAGTATATGCTGTCATCGATGAAGAATATATAACACCGACGATTTGCACAGAGCGTACAACTAGGCAGCAGAAACTTCGAGGTAGTCAAGGGCTTCATCTACCTGGGCTCTGTGGTAGAGGACAACAACATCAATTCTGAAATCAAACGCAGAATCAATCTTGTCTATCGCTGCTTCTGCCCACCCCCGAAGGTTAAGAGCCCTCTCTCGAAGGACTAAATTGGTTTAACACAACCGCTTGGTCATCCTACTCCTCCTTTACGGCGCAAAAACTTGAATCCTACTAAAAGCGTATGAGGAAGTCCTTAGTCTTTTTGAGAGAAAAGTTCTGCGTGCGATTTTTGGTCCTATGGCGTCTGGAGGAGGAGGCTCAATGACGAACTTTATAGGCTGTACGGCGCCATGCGTCTGGTCAAGCGTCTTCGGATACAACGCTTAAGATGGCTAGACTATGTAGAGCGTGTAGACACCACTAAAAGTCTATCTTTGAATCCGAGCAATTGGGACAACGCAACAGAAGACGGACTTTTGTATCAATTGGCCGCCATAATCTTTCTTTGGGGATATTGAAAATGGACAGTGTACGTAAGAAACAATTCAAGAGCTAAGGATAAGATAATGACAAACGACGAACTTCAATCATGTCTCTATTCCACTAAAAGTATGGACCATCGAACAGAGATATGTCATCATTTAGTCGACATTGTGCTTCACACATAATAATCATATTTAGATCCTTTTAAATAATTAAAATTAACAAAGGACCAGGGCCTAGCTTCTTTCTGCTAGCTATCGTGCATGATATTGTCCCCGCCCACGGGTAGAGGGGACCTACAGTTTTCTTGCCACTCCGAAAGCCGAGATTTGAGAAGCTTTTCAAAGACAATCAGCAGCGTTGTCAGCAACTCCAAAGAGGAGGTGCCGTTAAAAAAAAAAGAGCCATGTGCTATGTCCGGGAATCGAACGTGGAACCTTGGCGTGTGAGTTGACTTACTCACTGCGCCACGGCGACCACATAGATACTTTTAACACAGTAAATTCCCCCAAAAAATTTTGTTTTATTAACAATTTCGTTGGGCCACCCTTTAAATAAAGAGATACATAATGTTGACTGAGGTACAGGGATACGGGTGGCCGTAGTGGCAGCTTCAGACAACGCGACAAATAAATTTCCTTCAATGCAACCGAAGTATATTTGGGTCGCGAAAATGATAATATTGCAACAAATGTGTAAAGCTGCAATGCAAACCAATTAATTTCCTAGATGCCGCTTAGAAAGTGCAAACAAAACACTCATCCCTCAAAACACAGCTTGTTTATCGCATTTTAGGGCTTATCTAGTCCGTCCACAAACAACAATCGTTTTCCGCACAATTATGCGTGTTTATGCAAGGGCGTGCCCTATCGCCCGCAGTAGCTGCAGGGCGCTCTGCAATGAACGAGTAAACAAACTCCATACAATCGATGCGTCATCAGACATCATCTTCAAAACAACTGTGTGTCCTTGTTGCACTTGTACGTCGGCGCCGTGAGATGAAAAGAGACAGAGAGGGCTGTTCTCTAATGAATGACTGGTCCAACTGCAAAACATCGATTTTTGAGTTTTTGAGTAGGTAGGAAAATTGATTTCTATAAAATTGGCGATCGTTTTGGGAAAGGACATCAAAAGTGCAACGAACATCGTCGTGACAAGACACGAACATTATTTTCACTAGACAACAAGGAAGCAGAAGAAAAACTTAAAGTGAAGAAATGGAGTTTGAGAGCGTTTTCGAATACCGCCACAAGAAATTCGGCAAAAGGAAGCGCAGCGCCGATAAAGGCAGTCATTTCACACAGGCAAGAGTAGTTCAAAAATCTGAACAAAAGCGACCAAAAATTGAGTCTACCCCTTCGACTGTGCAGCTTATAGCTGTTGTTCAGATGGAACCAGTTAATTTGAGTCCCAGAAATCGACCGATTCCAGAATTGCCTGAGGAAACGGAAGTAATCGACTTAAGCATGGAATCACAGACATCTCCCGAAGGCGATCTCAGTCCCGTGAAAAAACAAATGGTCACACGGAATAGATCATTCCGTGCCACTAGCTCCTCAAACTCAACAACACAAGAAAGCATTATTTCAGTGGAACCCAGTTTGGACGAAGTTCAAGTGAAGGACGAACCACTTGCAACACCGCAACCAAGTGAAACCGTGGAGAAAACCAGGAGAAGGGGACGATCTTCAACCCGTCCAATAAGAGCACAGACAAATAGTCGTGATACAATCCCCTCTCCAGTCATAAGCGATCTCATCTCGGTGAAGATTAAGGAAGAACTGATCGAGATCAACACAACCATCAAGGAGAAAATTCCGGAGGAGACTTTCGAGGACATTTGCCGCTTCCACGAGAACATGGTTCGCCGGTTTCCCAAAAAAGACCGCTCGCCCAAGGAGCAGGATCGACGCAACAAGAACACGGTAGCGTGTCGAAAAAGTCGTCGTGTTCGTAAGCTCTCAGCCGCTTTGGAGGAGAACGAGTACAAGAATAATTATTCGCTGTTCAAGGATCAGACGCGGGAATATTTCATCCTCGAGAAGTATTCACAGTTTATTATGGCTCTCGCCAAGAGAGAGTCCTCTGTGATTGTGGTCGACTGAATGGAGTTGGAATGGAGTTTTTTTTAAGCCATGATTGTGATTTAGTCTTATTTTTAATTTTGTACTAAGTAAGCTTGTATTGGGAAATTAGGCCGAAAGTGTATCTAGAGTAAGATGTACAGAGGCGCGCAAAACTGTCCGGATTTTTTGGACTTCCATGGACGTTGTACCAAAATGAATAAAATAAAAGTAATTTTCAAATATTTTTAGTTTATTTGTTCCTCTAAACGTAGTCCTATTGATTAAGTTTCAAAAATTGTTGATTTCAAAAACAGAAATTAATAAAAATTAAAAAAAATCCATATTCGGACACTTTTGCACATTTCAGTTTTAAGAGAAGGATTCCATTTAAAAAGGGATTGACGCTGAATTTTTATATTTTTATTATAGGCCTTTAATTTTACAGCAATAGTTTACACAAACGTAACATTTTCGTCTTCATTTTTAATTTATTTTTCTAACGAGTAGCTGTTTTAAGGAAAAAAAGAAAATTTCAAACGATCTTGAAAATAAAGTTGTAAATTTGTTGCAAAAAAATTGTTCATACCGTAACGCTGCGAACGAATTACTACTACTACCACTAATTACTTTTAGGTAAAAGCACCGTTAACGACATGAAAAAATGCGATTTGTTCAAACTATGTTGGGGGTCGTCCACAACTTCATATCTGCTGGTGAAGCTCAATGCACGGGACGTTTTGCCTCATATCAAGGACGTTCGAGCACCGAAAAGGCTTCAAAAGCTATAAACACGAATGTAAGTACATGGACAGCATGACGTGCACTAAAAAGAATAGGTTTGGTTGCCAGCGTTAAAAGAGGTAGCCAGCTCTTGCAAACAAAATATGCAACAGCGTTTGAAGTTGTGTGCGGAACACAAAAACTGGACCCCAGATGACTAGAAAAGGGTAATTTGGAGTGATGAAAGAAAAATTTATAGTGGCCGTGGCGTAGTGGGTTAGTGCGTCGACCCATACCCCGAAGGTCCAAATTCGATCCCCGGACGGAACACATCGCATTTTTTCACGGCACCAACTCTTTCGAGTTGCTGACAACATTCAAAGAGTCAAAATTGTCTATGAAAAGCTTCTCAAATCTCGCCGTTCGGAGTCGCGCACACTGAAGCTTGGACTTGGTCCCTTGTGGGCCGTTGTGCCACTCAATTATTATTAATCAGATGGCAAAGAATACTTCTGGCATCGACCACATGAGCGCATTCAAACCAAAGGATGTAACATGGCGGAGAAGGCATAATGGTTTGGGGTTGCTTTACTCGGTGGCATATTGGTCCTTTGGTAAGAATCGTGGAAATAATGAAAATGGAAGATGTTGTTTTGTTTTCTAACAATTGACGTGCGCTAAAGGGATTTGGTACCCCTAAGTGATCGGAATTAAGTCACAGCACGGGCCGAAGGTATAGAGGAACAGATGGAAACGAGGTTCCGGTGCACATCGGTTTTAAATGCCTGTGGATTGTAACGAGGGGGAAAAGTTGAGCTGGGAAGAGCATTCCATATTCGTGTAGTGAGGCTGAATAACGAGTCTCTTAACTTTACTGCACGTCCGTAGGTGGGGTTAAGGGTGAACGGGTTTCTTAGCGAGGCGAGTATTGCGGGTAAATTCTTAAAGGTGAGGAATGCAACTGGCTAATTCATTAGAACATTGTTTGTTATAATAGCGATAAAATAGTGATAAAGACGCAAAATTTCGTCGATGTTCTAGCGAGTCGATTGACTTCGCAGCATTAGTATTTACAATCGCTGTTGGGGCAGGAAGGTCTAAGGAGCTCTAGACCAGATAGGAACGTTATACTCAAGTTTTGGGCGGATGTAAGCCTTATATATCGTTGCCAGATCTACGGCTACAACAAGGAAATATTCCGAATTGATGTTGTCACCGTAACAGAGGACAGCCTAGGCTAAGGTGGCGCACAAAAGTGAAGAAGGACTCAACCAACTTGGAGTGCACAACTGGCGGCAGCTGGCGGAAGATCGTCCTGCCTGGAGAGGCATGTTGATTGAGGCCCAGGTCCACCCCGGACTGTAGCGTCACAAGAAGAAGAAGATTAAAAGGGGTGAAATATTTCTTGCATCGCTTTAAGAAACCTAGACATTTCCCTGCATTTTTGGCAATGTCGAATATGTAATCGTTCCAACTAAGTGTTGAGTTAATACACATATCGAGGGTGGAAAGTCGTTTGGTTTCCGCAATACTAAAGCCAATCATGGATAACGGCTGGTTATTTTGGGAACGCTTGAGTGACAGTAGACAGTACTGAGTCTTGGAAGCATTAAATTGCAGTAAGAATTACGATCAGTAGACGATGTACTTTTGTCTAGCATTTAAGAAACTGAATATCAAAATAAAAATGCATTGAAAAAAAAGAATATTTAAGTATTCTTCTTCTCCAAACTTCCTGATTTTGTATACAGTCCACGTATCCAGCTGAAGAATTCGCTTTCCAGCAAGATAGAGGCCCAAAGCATACAGCAAAACTTGTTCAAAATTGACTCCAAAGACAATACAAGAGTTGATGAAATAACCTGCACGGAGTTGGGATCAAAACCCAAAAATTTTTGGGCTATAGCAAAAAGGAAATTGGGCGCATATCAGGATCCACCAAAAACATATCGACGAACTCTGGGAGAGAGAGCAGAGATATTGGCAGAACGTTGACTATGCAATCACTTAAAACTTATGCCAAAACGAATTGAGAAATACTAATACTAACGCTAAAGACGATTGAAAGAAAAAAAAGGAAATGTGCAACAGTGTGCGAATATGTATTTTTTTTATTAATGCCATTTTGTTGCCGGTGGGTTGCTACAAGGGTAGCTATGATGAGGGAGAGGAGGACGGCGGCACACTTGTGGTTGCTCGACTCAGCTCGTTGGGCGGGGTAGTTCTTGACCCCCTCATACGCACATCATCGATTGTACACAAAAACAAAAAATTCGTGTCTAAACTAGCTAAGGGAAGATAGAAGGAAAGAGGAAGAAAAGGTTGTGAAGAATGAAAAAGCCTAATACCCTAACCTGACAGCGGACGGACATCTAACGTAGGAAAAGAAAAAAGGGGGAAAGGATAGAAAAACGGTGTTAGCCTAGCCTAGCCTTTGCCCTTAGCACTAAACAAGACCGAAAGATCGTTCGCGGAGCTAAGCTGACTATCCTAACTTAAACCTTAACTAATCTACTTTTCTTAAAACTAAGCCTACTCTAGACCTATACTAACTTAAAACTACCTAGCTTCACCCTACTACGAGACGGAGCCTTCCAGCGTCATTTCATGATAAAGGTTCGTTAAGAACCCACGAGTGCCTGATGTCATTGGCACAAGTCGCCATCCCACCCCTCATGTCAGAGTTGACATGACCTTCGCTATCTCTCTTGGCGAATCTTCAAGAGATAGCCCCTTGAAACAAAGACCACGGAGGTCCAAAACATCCGGATAGTTTTGCTCGCCACTGTAAATAAGTTGAGAAATGTTTGTATGTCGGCATTTATTCATTATAAAAATAGAGTAATTCAGCTTTCAGTTTTGAAAACTAAACTTAACAAAACACACAGAACAGCTTTTGAAGAAAATTCCGTCCGCCCGAGGAAGACTCTCTTGTAGCTTGTTTAAGCCAGCTGCCTATCAACTGTAAAAGAATAAAACCGAAAATTGATTCGGTTAAGATAACAAATACTAACCTATGTAGCTCTAGATCTATTTCATAGGATAGCTGTTTCATCTTTTAATAATAATGGGGCACCTCTCCGCCCATTTGACGGCTTCTCATGCTCATTCTCATACCTTCTGAGAAGCCGGTTCTCTTCCCTTCTTTTTTTTTCGTAGAGCTCACGAACAGCTTTCGTTGCGTTGCCTTGTAGGCCTCTTGTTTAACTGAATGCACTTGTCTGTACTCGTCCCTAAGCCATGGGTTGACTCTAAGTGGCGCTGTGAAACCAAGTACATCAGTGGGAGCTTCTTTGATGACTTCTTGACAAGGTTTCTTCTATTGGTAGTGCAGGTAGCGTCTAACTTTAAGAGATTTCCAGCCAGACTCGATCGTCAAAGATCCCAGCGACCGGTTGCTTCTGTAGCTTTCCGCTATCAAACCGTTTTGGACTGTCGTGACGGCCTAGCCTAAGTGGAGAAGGACCTCAACCAACTTGGAGTGCGCAATTGGAGGCAGCTAGCGAAAGATCGTGCTGGCTGGAGAGGCATGTTGGTTGAAGCCCAGGTCCATCTCGGACTGTAGCGAAAAAGAAGAAGAAAATGAAGAAAAAGAAGAAGTAGAAGTAGATGTTATGGTCACCTCGCAAGGTTCGAAAATCGAGAATACTGGAGGAGTGTCTGACGTCGTTCGCAACAAGGTTAATCTGGGTTACGAATTGATGAGTGGAGTGTTTGTTGAGATGTAAGAACCGCTTGCTGGCCATAGAGAAATTCCGCCCCGAGGTGAATTCTACCAGCCTGTGTCCGTTTCCGGATGTGATGTCAACCACTTTGTGTTTCCGATGACGCCAGCAAAGATGTCCTCTGTTTCCAGATGAGCATCGAAATCTCCTAGAACGATCTTGGTGTCGTAGCTGGGGCATTGATCGTATTCTTGGAGATCATAGAAGTCATCCTTGCTGTTGTCATCCTTCTCCTCTGTCGGGGCGTGAGCGCAAATCAGGCTTATGTTCCCGAATTCAGTCTCGATGCGGATTGTCATGAGGCATTCGCTTACGGGATCGTAGCTTAAGACTTTTTGCCTAAGTCGGCGTCGAACAACAAATCCCCATCTGCAGCAGTCGCTGTAGTAGGTGTCGCAGTTCTTCATACTCCTTTAGCCCGGTTCATCCACTACACTTCCTGGACGTCAATAAAGTCTGCTTTGCATCAGTCCAGGCCTTTAGAAATTCTAAGGCTGCTCCTGGTCTGTGAAGGGACCACATTTTCCACGTGCTGTACCGAAAATCGTTGTCCTAGACAACGCAACAGAGGACGGCCTAGGCTAAGGTGGCACACACAAATTCGAGTGCATAACTGGTGCCAGCTGGCGAAAGATCGTGCTGGTTGGAGAGGCATATTGGTTGAGGTCCAAGTCCACTCTGGACTGTATCATCACAAGAAGAAGACTTATGTCTGAGGCATGCATCGGTCTGTGTAAAAGAAAGTCCTCGAACTCCAACATCTTTGAGAAGTCTTCACTATAAAGAGTTATTGCTTCAATGTAGTGAACTTTATGTATGTAAATAGCACAAGTTATGCCGAAGTTGGAACGACAAACAAATGACATTTCTGGTTATTCAGGGTATTAAGAATAATTCTCTCCATCTCCAGAATATGCCATTGATAATCCCAATCTTGGGATTTTTAGTTTGTGGAGACGCAACAACAACTCTGCGGGGTCTGCAATGACATCAATCCCTTCAAATGTTCTCTCGTCGCAAATGATTGTTCAGTATGATTGAATATTGCTCAGCTCCGACCAAAAGGACAACCTTGTAAGAGAAGACAAAGCTGTAGGGGTGCACATCTGAAAAATTGTCCCAGTAACCTGAACAAGCTTAGCTTGAAGCATTCTACACAAGATCATGGTAGATGAAAAGGCATATTGGCTGTGGTCCACCTCGAACTGTACTGCCAACCAAAGACAAAGAAGAGAAAGCTTTACTTGGTCACCTTGTTCCATGGCCAGCAAATAATAAACAAAAACAAAATTTAAATTTAATTTGATTTATTGTTATCTACTTAGTAGTCACGAAAGATCTTGTTAAAAACAAACTGGGCTTTGGGGAACATTCCCAAGGATGGGTGTCCACTTGCCATATAACTCTTCATGGAGATGCTCTCCTAGTGATCCACTTCCTAACGAGAGAACCCAAGCCGATCGAAGACACTTGTGTTCTTGCTGGGAGGCAACGATTTCCGAGATGTCGACGAGATTGCAGTCGCGACGGACGCATTAGACGTTCCCAGACTCACTTTGCCAATGCGATGTGATATTTTCGACACCGACGCAATACTCTTCGGCACCACTTCTCCCAATCGACTGTATACGGGTTTCACACTCCGATTCATAATTTCGTCTGACTTCAGACCGATAACGCGGGCCTTCTGGGGGCTTATCTTCATCTGGGGGGAGGTGTGCTTCAGTTTTGTGTTTTTTAACGTCTTGTGGAGTCTGTCAGCTATGTGGAGAAGGAGGACAATGAGAATTGACAAAGATGTGGGATGACTTGAATGGACTTACCGTGCATACTGCCACCGAGACGTGCCTTGACGGGGGCGGTGGAGGCGATTCGATTCTTGGGCTTTGGCTTGAGGGTCACTACACGGGGAGCGATCTCTCTGACCTCAGCCTCCGAGGCGAAGGAGACAATCTTGTCTCCGCTGGTGTCCATTCGCATGTCATCCTCGTCCGATTCGTCTGTGTAGTCCGAGTCTGACTTGAGAGGAACCTTCTTGACTAGCATCACTTTTTGCTGCGCCGGTTTCGCAATTGGCTTCGATATATTTGAAGAGCTCTGCAGATGGGAATGATAAGGCTTTGCAACGAGGGATGTGTTTGTGGCTCTTACCGTCTTTTCAACTTTCTTTAGGATCGGCTTTAGGAGCTGGGAAGAGTCTGAGTCTGACTTGCCTCCGAGGCGGGAGAAAATTGACGATGACGACTGCATGGTTTTGCCCACGCCGACAATGCGGACCAACTGCTCCGTGGGCTTGTCCTTTGACTCTGATGAATTGAGCGATGATGAGAGACGATCGAACACTTTTACGGATTCCCTGTCAGAATAAACTGCAAGAAAAGCTTTATATAACGTCTGCTTGGAAAGGAAAGCCGCAAACTCACGTTTAGCCTTCTTTGCCAGAATTTCTTTGCTTCTCTCTGTGGTTCCCGTCGGCAGCTTTACTGTGTACTTCCCCTCATGCTCTGGCAACACTCGACGTGGTCCTTTTGGCAGAGGAATCACAGGACCCATTTTTGATGTTGAATTGTCTATGAGGGATGATGTCTGTGTAGACATTATTCACATAAATCATGCTGCTACTTACTGTTCAGTGTGATTTTTGTGGACTTCCTCTCCAAAGGAACAATTGGGTTTGCGGTAACAGCAGCAATCGGTACCGGTGGATCACTGGACAGAACTCTGTCGCGTGCCGTCTGCTCACTTACATTCTTCGAATGTCTACAAATAAAAAACAAATTCACTAAGAGTTTCTTTGACGTTTTCAAGCTGCACCTACCTCAGGATAGCAATGATATCACCCATCAAAGTGATGCCCATCTCCCGCAAGTACTCCTTGTTCAGATCGAGCAGCATATCAATTTGTATACGATTCTCGACGAAAATGTGTGCATATGTTGCGGCAGCAGGCGATGGTACTCCGGCTGCATTGAAGAATTTAACCCATTGACCTGTAAAATAAGCACAGAGCGGCGTTATGAACATCTTTGGAATATTTTCGTGGGAGTGGGAGTGCGAGATGCGGAAGGCATTATGCTCACCAGCGGTTGTTGAAGACATTTTTTGCGGTGTCTGGCGAGAGAAAACTAAAGTCACAAAGTTCACAATC
The DNA here is from genome assembly GCA_944738645.1 of Eristalinus sepulchralis. Lineage (NCBI taxonomy): Eukaryota > Metazoa > Arthropoda > Insecta > Diptera > Syrphidae > Eristalinus > Eristalinus sepulchralis. The sequence continues at coordinate 10,861,861 of OX122886.1, forward strand.
TATTTCCTCTGCGAATTGTTATTAATATCCTTTGGGAAAGGACGCAATTAGGGAATAAACGAAATATTTGATCGCACTGCGAGTTGAAAACAAACATCCACCATTTATATCCCAGAAGAAACTGATGACAGATGACAGCCGCGTGAGGTTTGGTAATTTGCTAAATTGCTTTTTGGGGTATTTATGATGGATGTGTTCAGCGCCTGGCAACATGCGTTCATAATTTCTGGCAGTAATTAGTGCACTGGTCCCACGGAAGAATACACTAATTACTTCGAGCGTACCCAAACTTTGCCTGAATTACATCCTTGTGGAATATTTTACAAGAAATTTTTTTTCTTAGAAGAAAATCAAGGCCTCATTGGTTTCTGGTGAAAAATGTTCTAAGGCAGAAATTTATTTTTGCCTCCTATAGGTAGCGCTGCAACTACTAAAAAGAAAAACAAATCGTCTGTCATTTGCGGTTGTCACAAAAATGTGCAATACACCTCAAAGCCGCATAAACATATAAAAAAATATCTTTTGCAAGCCTCCTACGAAATTATGTCTGGTTACAGCCTTGTCAGCGAACAGGGCCTCCGTTTGGACGGTCGTCGTCCACACGAGTTGCGTCATGTGAAGTGTAAACTTGGAGTTTTCTCCCAACCAGACGGAAGCGCGTACATCGAGCAGGGAAACACGAAGATTCTGGCGGCGGTCTACGGCCCTCATCAGGTAAAGCACCACGAATATCCACCTTCGCATCCTCTTCAACTGAAATCTCTTACGTTTAGGCTTCATCCAAACTAGCCAACATCGAGGAAGTCAGTGTCAACTGTCAGTATAGCATGGCGACATTCTCCACAGCCGAACGCAAGAATCGTCCTCGTGGTGATCGGAAATCTCAGGAAATCACCATACACTTGCAGCAGACTCTGAAAGCTGCCATTAAGACTGAACTCTATCCACGCTCACAAATCGACGTGTACATAGAAGTTCTACAGGCTGACGGAGCAAACTATGCAGTGTCAGTGAACGCCGCCACTCTGGCTCTAGTCGATGCAGGAATCTGTCTTAAGGAATACGTCTGCGCCTGCACAGCGTCGCTTAGTAAAAACAACATTCCCCTGACAGACGTATCCCACGTGGAAGAAGTGTCAGGAGGACCGACTTTGTCCCTGGCGGCGCTGCCATATTCGAACAAAGTTGTTTTCATGGACATGTCGCAACGGTTCCACCTGGACAACCTGCCACTTGTGATCGAACAGGCAATGAAAGGTTGCCGGGAGATTCAGGCGATCATGGAGGAGGAGGTGAGAAAGCATTTAATTCAAATCGGATCCGCCAGTGACTGGAGCACCATATCAAAGTGATGTTTGTTTACTTTTTATTTGCTTCCAATAAATCCTTCAGTTCCACGTTAGAAATTAGTTCTAAAAGTTTTGTTTTTCTGCTCTCCGTTGCCAGACGGTCGATGAGAGATTCTAGGTGTTGGTTGCCTTTGAAGTATTCCTCGAGGTTGTGCACAGTGCCACCTTGAATCCGGTGGTCTGTGATACGGTCTTGGGGGAAGTTATACGTGCGTATCTTTTCGTTGCGGTTCAGGGAACCAATTTGAGATCTCCTCGTTGCACTCTTGCTATTTTGGTCATCCTCCAGCTGTTTCTGGATGAGCTTTGCTTGCAGACGCGCTATTGCTATTTCCCGGTTCTTCAGTTGGGACCTCTCACTCTGTGACTCTGCTACGGTTCCAGTTGGTAGGTGGACGACTCGGACAGCTGAATCGGTGGTGTTTACGTGTTGCCCACCCGCCCCACTGGCGCGCTTTGTTTCTATTCGAAGGTCTTTCTCGTTGATCGTGCAATCGACGTCAGCTGGCCTGGGAATTATGGCAACGGATGCGGTACTTGTGTGGATTCTGCCCGATTTCTCTGTTGCTGGGATGCGTTGGACTCTGTGAACGCCAGCTTCATACTTGAGGGTGTTAAAGGCATCTTCACCGTGGACAACAAGGTTTGCATGTCGAAGACCTGATCGAGGCATATATGAGACAGTACGGTGTATGGTGGAGTGCAAACTTACCTCCAATGTCAGTTCGATCCTCATCCTGCAGGTCGACATCCCATCCCTTGTAGTCTATGAAGTTTGAATACATGTCATAAAGCTCTCCAGCAAACAGCATTGCCTCCTGGCCGCCTACACCCGCATTTATCTCCATAATGACACTGGGATAGCTCTCATCGTCTGCCAGGGTCAACATTTGCTTGAACAACTCCTCCTCTGTCTTGCTGAGAAGGTTGTTGTAGACCTTTTAGATGGAAAACAAATGAGAAATTGCTTGGGCGAGCATTTATTTTGTACCTCATTCTCCTCCTTCATCAACTGGCGCATATCCTCATCCTTCTCGTTTTTAAGGTCGTCCAGCGATGTGATGTTCGTCAGGAGGACATTTCTCTGTTCGATTGTACGGACTATCTCGGAAAGCTGATTGATCCTTGTGTATTCGCCTTGATTCACTCGGAGATCGTAGAATTCTTTGCGTAGATTCTCCAGAAACTGTTTAACTTTGGCATCTTGGAATGAGATCTCAGGGAGCGTAGAATATTTCACTTTTGTCAGAGCCAAGGAAGCGCTGTCAAGATATTTTGGCGAATGGAGAATGTGTGGCCGCCTGTGGGCTAATAGTCGACGAAGTAACATTTTTCAATATTTCTAAATTTAACTTCTTATCTGCGATGGTAGGTTAAATAATTTTTCAACTTAGGTTCGTTGCCGGACATGTGTGTTGACATTTCTGATTATTACGATTTTTTGAGGTTTGTTTGGTTTGTGCATTTGTTGCTGATATTGGTTCGAAGATGTTAAATCAAAAGTCTTCGGGATTTAGATTTATGAAGGTTTTTTGTAAAAAATGTGTTTTTATTGCATGCATGAAGAATTTACCAGAGAACAGAATGCAGAAAACGGGAGACAGCTGTTTGATTTTTTTTTGTAACATTTCTAATGCAAGTCTTACATAGTTGACTTCAGGTATGTTAAAGTGAACGCACCTTTATGAAACTGTCACTCAGCCTTGTATGTGAGTTGAACAAACAGAAATTTGTCGGTTTCCGTAGTGTAGTGGTTATCACGTGTGCTTCACACGCACAAGGTCCCCGGTTCGAACCCGGGCGGAAACATCCTAAGTAACATTATTTTTTTTCCTCGCTGCTTTTATAAATAACTAAGTCGACATTAAGCTGAAAGACGGCAAAGTAATGAATCACTATTTTAGAGGGTGGCCAGTCCACGCAAAAAAGGCTTTTCAACAAACCTCTATAAGGCGCTTAAATGGGCCCGAAAGGCATCGTTTTTTAAACGAAAGACATCTCTGGGAGGACTGTCGCCTCACCCATAAAACCTCGGCAACTTTCCATTTTAAATAAAGCTTAAGAAGGGAGTCTCAAGCAGTGGCTGTACCCAATGTCATTCACTGCCTCATAATGATATCTGCCGTTCACAGACACGTTGGAATTGCTGGCCTCAAACTGGTCGTCGGTGGCCATGGCCTATTTTGTAAAAAGACTTTCTCTTCGTCATAGACCTGGATATGGTTCTAGGTGCCTCTAGCGGCTATTTTACATTCCAAGAGGGTTGTAAAATTTCCATTGAATTAATTTAAATGTTCATAAGATATATTTTTTTGCTATGGTATAAGAATCACCCTGTAGTGATATACTTACATAAATTGAAAATACCTTACTTAGAGTCTCCAATGCGACATGATGTGATATTCGATAAATTTGTGTCTCACAGTTTAACAATTCCAATGCGTTGCTGCCTTAACCATTCACGACAACATATTTACAGGTGGCGCTGCATTCAACAAGAAGACAATACCACTTTGACACATCCAAAAGAAAGTAAACAAATTCTGCAAATTCAAGACCAAACATTTAATTTATTTCCAGAAAAAAATAAAATTATTTCTAAATGGGAGACTACGATTCAGATGAGGAGAAATCTCAATTTGAGAAGCTTCGATATGCCGATGTCAAGCCCGGCATGTTTGTCAGTGGATGGGATGATGAGAACGATCTGATTGAAGAGGACAAGAATCCGCAATGTAAGCAAACACATTCCCCATTCAATATCATCTCTCATAACAAATCACTCTCCTGCAGCAAGTCTGGAACGAATGATTCTTTGGGCGGTGAATGAAAATCACATAAACGAGGTTCGAGAAATTCTGAAGCATGATCCTGAGACTGTTGATGCTGTGGATGCGGATGGTTACACCCCATTGCATAGGTATGACACAAGTTTCCATTTCCACCCCTTAGACTGATGTAGTCTGTTTCAGAGCTTGTTACAACAATTTCGTGGACATTGCGCAGCTTCTTCTGCGATACAAAGCGAATGTGAACGCCCGCACAGAACTTAAATGGACACCATTGCACTCGGCCTGCAAATGGAGCAATGCTGAGTGTGCTGCGTTGTTGCTACAGCATGGAGCAGACGTGAATGCCAGATCGGATGGACTACAAACGCCGCTGCATATCGCTGCGACTGTCTCGAATTGTAGGAACACAGCAATGACTCTGTTGTTGGACAGGAATATCGATGCACAGGCTGAGAATAATTCTGAGGAGAAGGCTGATGAGATCGCCCGTAGGACTGGAATGACATATCCTGTGTTTGAAATTGGAAATCCAGCTTATCATGTGGAAACGGGAATTATTGATTAGAAAGCTGGCTCAGGAATGGGTCATTTGTGCATTTAAGGGATTGTGTCCTTGCCCATGAGATGAGGACTTTTAAAACTGGAGGGATTAGAATATTTGAACACAATATAACTGTGTCACATTTAAGAACTGCCTTTTATTCGGCAAAATCTGCCTTGAATTGCTTGGTTTTGTGTTGTCTAGTTGGAAGCAACTAAGATGGTGGGGAAACTAGATCAGTAGGGGATCAAAAGTTGTTTGCAGCTGACGTCGAACCTTTTTGAGTGTTTGCGGTGGTAAACTGTGAAGAAAACAGTCAAGAAAACGATCCTATAGCCTTTGGCGTGTGGACTGAGACATCTACACACCACTCTACGCTACGACGTTGAATACATAAAATGTTGTATATATAAAAATTTATAAAAAATTAACAAAAATCTCGCATACTCTTTATCAGTAATGTACCAGAATGTAGTAGATTTCGTATAATAAGAAAAAAGTTGACATAACCAGAAAACATCTGTCATCTGTCAGTCAACGATGTGAATGTGAATTGAAAAAGCGATAAAAGACGCGTAGTTTGTGTTAAATTTGAGTTAAAAAACACAAAAACAAAATAATATTTATTTGCCTACTCTTAGTTTATTTATTGTATTAATTTATTTTAAAACACAACATGACATCTGCACTGTATTTGGAAAACTACCTCGACAGTAAGTTATCGCCGTCCAGGATGAGCGCATTTCAACAAGTTTTCCTGGCGCTTTTCACAGGTCTTGAGTCTCTGCCTGCTGAACTTGAGCGTAACTTTAAGCTAATGCGTAAGTTGGACGATCGTGCTCAGACCGCGATGAAGAGTATTGACAGCCATGCAAAGGAATTCATGAAGAATTTGGTCACAAACAAGGATGCCATGACTGAGGAGGAGCGCAAAAAACGTCTGCACGATATACAAGAGCTCTTCAGCAAGGCAAAAGAATTCAGCGACGATAAAGTTCAGCTAGCCATACAGACGTACGAGTTGGTGGATAAACAAATTCGCAGACTTGACAATGATTTGGCTCGGTTCGAGGGAGAAATACAGGATAAGGCCTCATCAACACCAAGCAAAACTGAGGAGACTGCCATTAAGAGTAAGTCTGTCTCTTTTGCTACGTCATCACTTTGTTTATGCATTTTTTTTTTCGATTATTCGCACCCACTCAATAGAAGGTCGCAAGAAAACAAAAGACGTGGGAAAGACAACCGGAAAAAAGAAACGCACCCCATCATCAGAGGACGAGACCCGCGGCGGTGGGGGCAACGCAGCGCAAGGTAGCAAAAAGAAAAAGCAGAAGGTAAATCAAGAAAAAGAGAATCGCAAGGGTCAAAAGGTAATCATCATCTCGTTCATTACACTCATCACACAAGAGAACATTTTTAAGCAATTTTTTTTTGAGTTTTATCAAGTCTACCGCTTCTCCTTCGTATTGCATTCCAATTAAACTTATTTTCGTTTCGATTTAGTCAATTTGAACAGACAAAACAAAAAAAAAACAAAAAAAACAATTTTTTTCTATTTTAGTTGAGTTGCTTGACACAGGTAATTTTGCCACCGTTACAATTTATTTTACTCGTTCGTATCATCTCGTGCATGCTCTGTCTTATTCCGTTCATTTCGTCCATCATCCCATTTATACGTAACTCTTGAATTTGTTTTCCACACACACACACACATTCATTCCGTTGAACTCTGTTGTCTTGTGGTGTGTCCATGTGCTAATGTCTTGCTAATGTGTCACACGTATCCTCTAAAATTTGCACTAGAAGAATGCAGAGGTGGAGGAGTCTGAGAAGGAAACCGGCCCGGCAACGCATCCCAGTGACGTTCTGGATATGCCGGTGGATCCCAATGAACCGACCTATTGCTTGTGTCATCAGGTGTCCTATGGTGAGATGATTGGATGTGACAATCCTGATGTAAGTTCTTTTTCTTGGTCCCATGACCAGAATTGCCTTTTGAGTCTGGTTTATTTTTGTCAAATTTTTCAGTGCCCCATCGAATGGTTCCACTTCGCCTGCGTTGGACTCACGACGAAACCGAAGGGGAAATGGTTTTGCCCGAAATGCACGCAGGATCGAAAGAAGAAATGAATCGACGCACTTGCTTAGTTCCAACGGTTTTCTATTTGAGTTTCTATGCTGTTTTTACACTCCTCTCTATAAGTTAAAAATACAAATTTATATATTAACTGTAAGAAATATATTCCAAGAATATGTCGCGAGAATAACGGTATTTTTATATGTAACTGAAAATTTATTGATATTGTGAGTGTTGGACGGTATAGAAACAGAGGGATAGTATTATGGAGTGTGGGTGTAAGCAGAAGCAATGAGTTTCTATTTAAGATCACAGGTTTAGAAGCAGGCTTTTCAAGATGCCCACAAACACTGTGGAGTTTGTAAGGATAGCCTGTTTACTCACTTCTAAGCACGTTCATTTTAGACGTGACTTACTGGTCGTCTTTCCTTCCTAACCTAAAAGGGAAAAATCAATGGATCGGATTATCAACACAGTCATAAAGTTCCATGGTGTGGCTAAGACGATGAAGGTGAGTATCCTTCCACATGTGTGATGAGAGCAGTGTTATGCACATTGTGGATGCTCCTCTAAAACAAGAAGAAAAGTACTCGAAAGACCAGTTGACAAGAATGTCTTATGTTTCGTAGCGTGATAAATTGAGAAGGAAACATGTCTACCAGGAAATGCTAAATATTTCAAGTCTCAAAACCAAAACCTCGGCAAAAGCGATCGGAATGACTAGTCTGCACTTCACAGACCTCAGACTGTACAGGCATATGTATGTACGTGTCTGAAATTGACGTCAAGAAGGTGATGGTGATGATGGCTTAAAGAGTGACTGTATAAGTCGTTACAGTGGCAACACCACGGAGCTCTATGTATCGAGAGAGGTGTGAAATTTCTGAATTGCCTTCGCCTAGCAGTAAGTGCGCATTAACCCGTCTAAATCCGACTTGGATTTTGACACCGATGGTTCTAACGAAGATCTTGTTTGGTAGCCAGAAGAAAATGCATCCATTGAAGATAGAGGATGTTATTAGAGACATCCTGTTGGAGGAAGACGATCAGGATTTGTATTTTGGCGATGATGGTGGTACAAGAAGTTAATACGTGGGTAGACACTAATCTTCGTCTTTGTCTGGAACAATGTCTTCAAATCAAAGTTTCAGATTACACAGTGTGACATCCACTTTCCTATTGTAGACGAAGGACTGTCTAAACTAACCGTTGTAGAGAACAGACTTACAATGGTCGGATGAACCAGCCGATTACAACTGGTTCAGCGGAAATGAATAAGTTCCTTGGATTGATAATGCGGATGGGTTTGGTGCCTCTTGTTCGCTTGGAAAAAAAGAGTACTTGGTAGTCGCCGTCTTATAATGGGTAAATTCGTCAAATCACAAGCTGAAGGTCCTAAGTCGGGTTCTCGAACTGAACACTTGACATTTTTCCTTGGAGGTGCTGACAACACTGATGGATATGGATCTCGCCGTTGGGTGTCGGCAAAAAACTAGGTCCCTTCTACTCGTGATGGAACAGTAGCATGCACAGCACTAGTAGTTGCTAATTAAGCTAAGCCCTGATTGCATGTGGGCTGTAGTGCCACAGAATGGCAAAAAAGGTAGAACTAGGAAACGGGCCATGTTTCCGATGGTACATTTTGAAAACAACGTAGAATCCACGTCAATCGATTTGGCAAGATTAAGAAATGGATTGATCATCCTCAAACCTACCTCCGAATTCCACTTTTTTGTTCTGGCGAAGATTTTGTTACTGTTGGCCCCAATGGGTGAGAATCTCTTTTGTTAAAAGCACATTGTCAAGCTGTGCGACAAAAAAACAAACAGCAAACTCAACCTTCTCTCAATTAATTTCCTTACCTTCTTAACGCACCTTGTAAATTAAACTCTCCGGGTGCATTCTGACCCCGATGACGCTTCTAAATCACGAACTTCCATTCATCCTACGTTTGTTTATCTGTCCCCCCACATAACCCAATAATGCCATCCGATGTAAACAACAACCATCCCCACCACACCCCAATCATTTCGCTCTCAAAACAGTAAACAACATTGCGGCGAATGTCAGCCGAAAGCGAAAACAGCAAAAACAGCAAAAAAACAGCTGTTTGTCGATAACATAGCGCAAAATCGCCCCAACCACCACCACCACCACGACCACGGACAGCATCAACCCCCCAAAGAAGACCAGCGAACAGCGACGACAACTGCAGTGAGTTTGCCGTTTCTCTCGTTCCTCCGTTGTTGTTCGAGTGACCCCCCTAAAAACCAACACAGTTTTTCCACCTCTTCTGCTGTCAGTCGAACTGAGAGACTTACTCGCAACGGTCGTGCCGCTCAAAGCGCGCAGTCCCCATCACACAGCATTGAAAATAGAAGAAAATCCTACTGCCCTGCGGACACTCGTAGTTCGGGTCGGTTTAGTTGTGAAATATTTGTCATCGGAAATAAAGTGGCTCGCAAAAGCGATTTTCGAATCCAATCTCGGAGTGCGTCTGTTGCTGTGCGTCAGTGCAGAGGCCAGTCGGGTGGCCCAAAAGTGGAACAAAGAGCAGGACAAGGCGAGCAGTGAAGCAAATTGCGACTTACATAACCCAGCACGGCACCACTGGCACAGGGAGAATCTGGCTAAAATTCGGTTCATTTTCGGCTGCTTAAACGACCACGCGCGCCTCAGAGTCTCGTGAAAAGTGAAACAGTCTGCTAGACCACTGCCGTCATTAACCGTCGAGCGTTAGAGACTACCAACAACATCAAGCAGTGGTGGTGGGTCATTGAAGTTCTGGTGCACTGCACTTGGGGCGGAATTCTCTTTCTCACTCCCACTCTTAGTGAGTCTCACTTTTGTCGCGTGAAAATCGACGGAACGTGCTGGACCGCTACACGTGCACGTAAACAAAGGCCAAGGGTCGACGCAATCGGCTGTGAAATCGCGCATAAATCCCGTCCACCTCTCGACTAGGAGAGGAAGACGCGACGAGGCAACCAGTTCCGTGACGCAGCTGAGAAAATTGACGCTACAAATCTGAGTGCCACCGGCAGCGGCAGCTTTAGCTTCTATCAAATGGCGTGGGAGCACCTGCGGCCGGGCAGCTCGCCCGTCGACTGGTGCGAGGGCAACTACCAAATTTCATCGAACATCGCCGAGTTTGTTAACACGGTAAGTGTGCAGTTGACTTGAAATTTTCCGCGTTTTCCCCCATTCCGGTAGCGGCCAGCGGATGTGTGTCAAGTTTTCGTTTCGCTTTTGCGCTGCACGTTGCGTGAACTTGAACAATCTACGCGGCTGGAGTTATTTACTTTGTCTTTTGTTTTGCTTTGTCTATTCTCTGGACGCGGCGGAAGTTTTGCAATTGTTTTCTGTTGTTGTCTGACCCCTGGACTTGGTGCATTTAGCGCAATGTTTACACGGTCTAAGCAATTTCAGTGAGGCGTGGGCAAAGTGCATCGGATCGGGCGCCATGCAATGCAGTTCCAAAAACGAGAGAGAAACTGGGTCAATGGTTGCGGCGACCTTGTACACTGAGCGCAGCACACATCACACAGTTTTTTCTGCTGCTGGGGTGTAAGACTTAGTTCGCGTAGAACGGGGCGTCAGGGTGGGTGGTTGTCTTCGGACGAAGTGAAGGGACGTGGCTTTGTGTTTATGTAGCGCGTTATGAATTCGACGGGAAGTCAGCAGTTTTTAAATTACTCATGTTCAGAGAGGAGCTTTTATTTGTTCCACTTTGCGGTTTATGATCTATAAATTTGTGTACTTTCAATGATGGCGGGCAATGCGATGTTGTTTTGATTCGCTTTAAGGGAGTTATGGCTGTTGGTGGCGCTTTTATGACAATGGCTCATGTTTTTGAAATTAAGATGGATTTGATAACATTCAGCGGGAATGGTGGAATTGAATCAATAAATCTAGAACTCGAACTTATTGTGCATTTCGTTGGGCGCCATTCTCTTAACAAGTCATCATTGTGCTTTAACTTAAAGTGTTCCTATCCTGAATAGAAACGAAGAGTCTTTCAAGTTCTTGTCTTTAATTTAAGAAGAAAACAGTCGGTTAACGTAGATTGTAGTCTCTTCTTCTTCTTCTTGTGGCGCTACAGTCCGTGGTGGACCTGGTCCATACGCTCTACATGGCCTAGCCATCTTAAGCGTTGTATCCGTAGACGCTTGACTAGGCTCATGCCGCTGTACAGCCCATACAGTTCGTGGTTGAATCTTCTCCTCCAGATGCCATCAACGCAAACAGGACCAAAAATCGCGCGCAGAACTTTTCTCTCGAAGAGACCAAGGGCATCCTCATCCGCTTTAAGTAGTGTCCAAGTTTCCGCGCCATAAAGTAGGACTGGGATGATTAAGGTGTTATATAAAGCAAGCTTAGTCTTTCGAGAGAGGGCTTTATTACTCAATTGCCTCTTGAGCCCAAAGAAACAGCGATTGGCAAGAGTAATTCTGCGTTTGATTTCGGTACTGGTGTTATTGTCCCTGTTTACTGCGGAGCCGAGGTAGACGAAGTCCTTGACTACCTCGAAACGTCTGCTGTCCATAGTGACGCTCTGTCCGAGACGTCGATGTTCTGCGTCCTTCTTTGATGACAGCATATACTTTGTTTTGCCCTCGTTTACCACCAGTCCCACTTTAGCCGCTTCCGCTTCGATGCTAGCAAACGCCTCATTGACGGCTCGCTGAGTTCGGCCGATCACGTCAATGTCATCCGCATAAGCTAGCAGTTGAACGGACTTGTGGAAGATCGTGCCTCTGGTGTTGACGTGTGAGTTACGCACGATCCCCTCAAGAATGATGTTAAAGAAGTCACATGACAGTGAGTCGCCTTGTCTAAAACCTTTTTTGACATTGAAGGTCTCGGTGAGTTCGTTCCCGACCTTGACGGAGCAGCGAGAGTTCTCCATCGTCATCCTACACAATCTGACGAGTTTGGTAGGGATGCCAAAACTAGACATGGCACTGTATAGCTCGTCTCTATGCACACTGTCATACGCGGCCTTGAAATCGACGAATAGGTGGTGAGTGTCGATTTGCATTTCTTGGGTCTTTTCCAGGATCTGCCGTAGTGTGAAGATTTGGTCGATGGTGGACTTCCCTGGCCTGAAACCACACTGGTAAGGACCAATCAGGTTGTTGACAAACGGTTTCAGGCGTTCACACAATACGGCAGAGAGGATCTTGTATGCGATGTTAAGGAGACTTATCCCTCGATAGTTGGCGCAGTCGAAGGGGTCTCCTTTCTTGTGGACCGGACAGACGACGCTGAGATTCCACTCATCGGGCATGCTTTCCTCCGACCATATCTTACAGATGAGCTGGTGCATGCGCCCAACCAGGTCATCCCCAGCCGCTTTGAAGCTCCAGCAGCTTTATTTGACTTCAGTCTCGATATTGCTATCTTGACCTCGTCTAAGTCGGGGGGACGGAGTTCTTGTCTATCATCGTCCAAATTAAGTGGAACATTCTGCCTAACAGCGGGATTTGGGCCGTCATCGCCGTTTAAGAGTCTGCAGAAATGATCTTTCCAGATTCTCAGAATCGATTGCGACTCTACTACTAGGTTTCCGTTTTGGTCCCGGCAGGCTTCGGTCCGAACCCTGTATTGTAGTCTCTACCGTTAAGAAAACGCTGCTCATAGCTTCATTTTCGTACAAAAATGGTCCAATGATGTTATCACTCCACAATCCACACCGAATTGTCAATCTGTGGATCCATTTATTTTTGACAACCCAACATGCGGGGAGTTTTGTCTGCATTTCGTCAGAAAAGATTACTTTTCGGCAGTAATAGGAGTCCAATTCTATGTTTGGCCCAAACTGTGAAGCGATAATGAAGCGGTACACATCGACTAGGACCACGTGTGTCGTCTACTAGCGCGCCAGTCTCATGCAAAAGCAAGAATGGAAGTCCCAAATTCAAGCAGCTTGCCACAGCAGTCCGTCTTTTAGCCATCTCACAAGTAGAGGGGACCTAGAGACTGTTGCGGGCTTTGAAAGACTCGATTTGATAAGCTTTTCAAAGACAATTTTGACTCTTTGAGTGTTGTCAGCAACTCGAAAGAGGTGGTGCTGTGAAAAAATGCGAGATTTCAATTCGGGAATCAAACTTGGGACCATCGGCAAATCAATCAACGCACTTACACACTATGCCATGGCGACCATTCATCATGTAAGGGATCAATTATCGGCGATTGGTAGGTTTATCAACTGTCTCTCCTGCGTAAAGCGAAAAGGGATGCACAAAGCGGATGGAGTGAAAAACTGTGTGCTCTGGGTCCTTCTCGGAGTTTGGGCAGTGTGGGCACTGCGGCGAGTTGTCGTGCCCAAACCTGTGCAGATATTTTCAGTAGCCGCGGTGTCCAGAGAGGAACTGTGAGAGTTGGTAGTTGCTATTCCCTGCGGATCTTGATATCCAGGTCTCGATGAAGGGAAAGTGGATTTGTACGCCTCTAATTGCATAACGAGGTACTACACAAATTCAGCCCATTGCAACAATATTTCAGTTTCTTTTGGGTACTCCCCCGCTGGTGTGAACTTAATTATCGATTTCCCCTTAACGTGTTGTACTCCTTAAGCGCACATCAAGCAAGCAAACAAAATCCCCAAGTAGAGTTGAAGACTTCTCTGTCAAGTAATATTGATGATGAAAGTGGACAGGCCAGGAAAGGCCACTATCCAGAGTGGACCAGAGTTTCAAAGTGAGACCTAGAGACTATCCTTGAAAAAACCCACAAATCGACAAATCGTACAAATCGAAGCCTACCACCTATTTCTGAATCCTAAGGCCACATATGACATTGTGAATATCATCTGTGCTAGCGGTAAGTTTTGCATTCCTACCAAACTTGTCAGATTGTAGACGATGCCAATGGCAATTTCTCGCTCATCTTTCAAGGTCCGTAACAAACTCACCGAAACCGTAAATGTTAAAAATGATTTTAGACAAGGTAACGCGCTGTCAAGTCAACATCACCCTTTAGAAAATTGTGCGAAACTCACAAGTCAATATTAAAGGCAATCATCTAAATAATCTTCCAGAAATCCATTCAGCTGCTGGTTTACACTGGACGAACACAGCAAGCTGTCAATGAGATGTTTTGCTGGAAATGAAACGGACGTGACTAAAATGGGTTTGGCGATAAACTAGGGAGAAACAAAGCGTGTGCTATCATCAAGGAAGGCCACACAAAATCATCGTCGCTGACAAAATCTCATAATGCGCAGTAAAAACTTCAAGGTAGTCAAGAACTTTGTCGCAATAACCAAGGACAACTTCTTCTTCTTCTTTTGTGGCACTACAGTCCATGGTGTACCTGGACCTCACCCAACATGCCAGCACGATCTTTCGCTAGCTGCCTTCAGCTGCGCACTCCAAGTTGTTTGAGGACCTTCTCCACTTGTGTGCGCCACCTTAGCCTAAGCCGTACTCTGTTGCGTTGTCCAATGGCTGAGATTCGAAGACTTTTCGGGCCGGAGCAGTGGGGTCTATACGCTCTACATGATCTAGCCATCTTAAGGACGACAACCTCTGTACGGAATTCAAGCGTATATGGCAACCGCTGTTTTCTTTGGGTCCAAGCGGCAATTGAGCAACAAGACTGGCCCACGAAAGGCCAAGCTGGCTTTGGTTAGCATCTCGATACTGCTTATCTTGTTTGATGGCCCACAAATTAGAACGGTGTTTAAAGCGGATGAGGAAGCCATTTTGGGAGACAAAATTCAACTTCTAGATCTATAAGCCATGCGGCGACATGCGGCTAGTCAAGTGTCTATGGACACAAAACATAAGTTAAATAGATCATGTAGAGTGGATAATTCTACTCCAAACAGACGAGTTTTCGACTCTGAGCCATTGAGAATACACAACAGAGGACAACCTCGTTTGTGATGGCACACTCCCGTGGAGAAAGACCTCAACCAATTTGGGGTACGAAAGTGGAGGAAGCTGACAAGAGACCGTGATAGCTGGAGAGGCATGTTGGTTACAAACCAGATCCATCTCGAACTTTAATGGCGCACACAACCGGAAAAGGACCTCAATCAACTTGGAGTGCGAATTTGCAAACAGCTGGTTGAAGATCGTGTTAGCTAGAGAGGCTTGTTGGTTGAGGCAGAGGTTCATCTCGGACTGTAGCGCTATATGAAGAAGACAACTTGCCATGTGCTAATTTATATGTTAAGCCAAGTTCCCTGTGGTTCGCCACACGTATGAAAATTCACGAACATCAAATCAAGTCGTATATGGCCCGCATAAGGATGTGTTCAGATTGAAAATTTCGCTCTAGTTTTTGATCAACTAATTCTAGGCGCTTTTTAGAGCAGTTAATGTCTATGAAAAGCTTTTTAAATTCCTCATGTGAAGTCAGCAACAAACTGTAGGTCCCCTCCACTCATGAAAAAACAATTGCACGTACAACACGAGTGTTTTTTAAGAAGCTAATACTTCGTCCCATGTGGGCTTTAATGCTAAAGATTTTATTTATATTTATACCTATTCAGTAAAAACCCAAAAATTTTTTTAAAAACTTATTTATACTAAACACGTAACCTCTCTCTTGCTGGCAACAACGCTCCGGGAGTAGTGTCCTTCTAGTAAGAAGCTATTTAAAATTTTCTTTGATCGGATTCAATGCTAAACTGTTGGTCTCTTTCCTTCCATAAACAGGGGTCAAGGAAATCGTTTCTTTAAATTTTTTAATGGCCGTTAATTTTCATAAACGTGTTTTGATCCAACTTGCGGGATTCTCCGCACTTGAACTCTTCTAATGTACTTGTCTTGCCATCGAATGTCGTGTCGCTGCTCATCAAAAAAGATTTATAGCTATTGAACATAGAGATTCGTATTCATTCCATCCAACCAACCTGCGAACAGATGACAATCATGTTGCCAACATACAGTCTGTGAGCTGCCTGTTTGTTTATAGAAGAAAATGCTCTTGTTTGAGGTTATACGGTTCATCGGCAATCGCACTTTAGACTTCGAAACTTGAACCAATTATTACTCAACTACAACGCAGATTTTTCTCGTAACATTAATCTCTAGGCCTTTGTTTGTCGATGACTTACAAACGTAGTGCATAAAGCCTGTGTTCCGGAGAATTTCTTTTGTCTTCCGAAGCCAGATCGGCTTAGTCACCGAACAAGTTTTCATTCCGTTCTTGTTTCTTTGTCTCGAAATGCGTCCTCACTTAATTTCTGACGAGCACTTCCAACCACTTGAATATGCACCAGTCCACGAGTGTTAATGCAAAATACGCTGAAAAGCGCCACTCATTAAATTTTAATTGCGTGTCACAGACCGACAGTTGAACTCTTGAGACACAAACCAGTTAATGTCGCAAGGTAGCCGTATCGCAGACAGATTAGCTTCTGTCAGCACCGCTGATAAATCACAAATCTGTATTCAATCACTCGACTGATTGGCTCGCTTCGTGGACGGAAATAGCGTGCTCCTCACAGAACAACTGAACCGAGCAGACCCTAATCCATCTATTTTAAGCCACGCACAGCAAAACCCAAACAACTGAATGAATTAATTCAATTAATTCGTGCTGAACTAAATCGGCGGACATTGGCCAAAATGAAATGACGGCCGTGGCGGTGGGGCAGCGCACTCGTCACGCTATCACTTCGCGGCGCGCACAGACACATGTGTGGGGTTGTAAGATCTCAGATTTTCATCGCAGATGCCCAACATCAACACAATAAAGCACACTGAATGTTGATTGCACGCGATTTCGATTGGGATGGTGACGGCGATGGCGATGAGTAAGTGCTACAATACGCAGTTCCGAGGTTTTAAGTGCGCTTTGTGTGCGGGGCGTTTAATCGTAGTCTTGTTGTCATAACTTTCTGGGTTCACCGTCTCGTTGTGTGTTGTCTCGTCATCAGTGCGGCGATGAATATCTCTTCATTGTTTATTTCTTCGGAATGGATTTTTGTGTAAGTGCTGTGGGGTCAGCAGGTGGTTGACATTCTTTGTTATAAATCGCAGTTAGCAGTTCTTATTTGTTGGTTTTTGCTACATTTGCAGCTGCAAGAATGTACTTTAACTGTAATAATATATTCTTGCGGCGGATCTTCCATAGAGAGGTCTAGAAAGAAACAGATTGCTCTCTGTTAAAATGGTTTCATGCCTTTCCCCATACACAACACAACATTTTTCTACAAGCAAAAGACCTATTAAAGGTATACATCGACTCCGTCATATTATTCCATAAATAAATTAATGGAGGGGATAATTAAAAAATATTTATTGGGCCTATGACTGGGTGAAAATGACACCAACTAGCCCATTACTAGGTACAAGGTTTTCTTATTTTTCTGACAGAGCTCAAATCCCATTTCGGCACAAGTGTTAATCTTTTAGTAGCACAAATCAAACTACTAGAACCTCTAACCAGTGCCGTTCATTATTCGATCCGGGGGCAAAATTCCGAAATGTCCAACATCTTTAAAAGTTAAATTCACGACATGCCCAAAAATTCAAATTCAGCTCTCCCGCCATCTGCCTTCAATTTCCCACTCCAAGTTTGTTGAGGTCCTTTTCCACTTGTTCGCTCCATCTCAACCTAGG
The DNA here is from genome assembly GCA_944738645.1 of Eristalinus sepulchralis. Taxonomy (NCBI): domain Eukaryota; kingdom Metazoa; phylum Arthropoda; class Insecta; order Diptera; family Syrphidae; genus Eristalinus; species Eristalinus sepulchralis. Next base: position 10,879,203 of record OX122886.1, read on the forward strand.
CCGTCCACTGTTGGGTTGTCTCAATGGTTCGGATTCGAACAATATTCGTGCCGGTTCATTCATGGCCTAACCATGGCCTTAAGCGTTGTATTCGAAGACCCTTGCTCAGGAGCATGCCGCCTACAGCCTATAAGGTTCGGTTTTGAATCTTCTCCTCCAGACGCAAACTCGCAAGCAGAACTTTTCTCTCAAAAAGACTAAAGGCTTCCTCATCCGCTTTTGGTAGCGTCCAAGTTTCTGCGCCGTTGGACGAAATGAGCTTCCGCACTACCCTATTCTCCAGATCTGGCCTCCGGTGACTTCTACCTCTTTTGAGACCTGAAAAAGATGCTCACCGGAAAAAAATATGGCTCGAATGAGTGGTGGTGATCGTCGAAACTGAAGCCTATTCTGAAGCCAAAGATAAATTGTTCTATAAAAAGGGGTTTCGAAATGTTAGAGCGGCGTTGGACTGATTGTATCACTCTTGAAGGAAACTATGTTGATGAATCAAGTCGAATTTTGTCTAGGAAATGTGTTTTCATTGCTTAGTCCCGGGACTTATTAAGTGAAACAACCTGCCCCTCTTGTCAAAGACAGCAGTCTGCATCTGCATTTCCGTTTCATTGTCTCAACACACCCACTTTCAGAGAAGTGTGGTCTTTACACTCCCCAAACCATTCGTAATCTCAAATGTTTCTATTTTCTTTTCTTTCAGATAAGCAACTTTTTGTTCCTTTTGTTCCCGCCCGTCTTGATCTATCTCTTCAAGGAGTACGGCCGCTTCGTCACACCTGGCATTCACCTACTGTGGGTGCTGCTCATTGTTGTCGGCCTCAGCTCAATGTACTTTCACGCTACACTAAGCCTGATCGGACAGCTACTGGATGAATTGGCCATTCTCTGGGTGTTTATGGCCGCGTACTCTTTGTTCTTCCCGAAGCGATACTACCCGCGATTTTGCCACAACAATAGGTAAGTCTCTGAGATAAGATATATTTTCGCCCGCTTTTATTGAGTTTTATTGATATTTGCGAATTCTTGTCATTGTTGTTTGAGTTTGAGAATGAGTTTATGCGCATACGTGTATTTTGACGTTGGGAACTTTTTTGAGATGGAATAACTGATACGTTTGTCTGAGGGGAACAAAAGAGAGAATGATTGAGCAATTTTATGTCTGGAAAGTGGTCATGGATTTCATAGACTTGTTTCTGATTTTTTAAATAGATTTGAGGAATATTGATAAGATATGGTGGGGGTTTCTTAATCAAACTTATCGCTTGAACGCGCTTGACAATAGTGGAAGGAGGTAGAGGGTTTTATTTAAATGAACTTTGGATTAGATCAACTTAGCTGTCCCAACAAATTATGTAAGAAAACAAGAATTTTGTCTTTCACATGGAGCTACAAACGCAATGTACCATGAAGTTTGGTTCGAGAATCTCTAAAAAATTCCAAACCTGATTTCGGCAAGGAGAGGCGCTGTCGTGTGTTTTCTTCAATAATGTGCTTGAGAGGATAGCGCGGAGGGCAGATGTAAACACGGAAGCCTCTATCTTCTACAAATCAATGCAGTTGCTAGGATATGCTGATGACATCACTATTATCGCCCGATTCCAGCAAACCTCTGTTGAAATATTCAAGGCTATCGAAGAGCAGGCGAAACGAACTGGTCTTAGAGTGAACGAGGATAAAATGAAATATATGCTGTCGACAAAGAAGCGATCCGTTGAACAACACCTCCAAGTCTAAGTCGGGCAAGCGAAAACTTCACAAATGACCCTTAGTGGAGATTCGGCGCAAAATCACCCTTGGCAACCATTTGTAAAAACAGCTATGGTCGAAACTTCTGACTCGAAGGACCAAGATAATGCCCTACAAGACACCCTACTCGTTCGCATATACAGAGCCGAGAGCTGGAGGATAAGCAAAATGGCAGAGCGGGTTCTTGGCTCCTTTGAAAAATAAATTCTGCGACAAATATATGGTCCTGTCTGCGAGGAAAGCAAATGGATTAGAAGACACAACCGCGAACTCTATGTTCTGTACCAAGATGTAGGTGTAGTTCGAAAGGTAAAAATCAGTCCACTATAGTGGTCCTATAGTGGTGGTCGCCGTGGCGTAATGGTAAGTGCGTCGACCGCCGCGCAGAAAGTCTAGGTTCGATTCCCGGACGGGACACCTTGCATTTTTCACGGCACCACCTCTTTCGAGTTGCTGACAACACTCAAAGAGTATCAATTGTCTATGAAAAGGTTTTCAATTTCGTCGTTCGTAGTCGGCAAAAAACTGTAGGACCCTTTTACTCGTGAAGAACAGTAGCACGCACAACACGAGTAGTTGTTGTAGAAGCTAGGCCCTGGTCCCTTGTGGGCTGTAGTGCCACTCAATTATTATTATTATAGTGGTGCGGCCAGATCGAGTGATAGACAACAATGCTCCAGCTAAGAGGGTCTTCGAATCCCAGCCTCCAGGTTCGAGAAGGAGAGGAAGAACGAACCTCCGGTATAGAGACCAATTGATTGCCGGCGCTAGAGAGCTTGGTCTTCATAACTAGAAGCAGTGTGTCCTGGACCGTAAAGAATGGAATGCAGCTAGAGCTCAAGCTCAGACTCTTTATGGGGCGCAATTCTGATAAACAAAACAACAAACAGCATGGGGCTAGCTACTTCAGCAACTACTTGTATACGTGCTTTTGTACTCTCACGAGTTGAGGAGATATACAATTTATTGTCGACTCCGTTTGGTGAAATTTATGAAGATTTTCATAGAAGAGTGTTTTCAACACCTCTAAAATGGTTTCAGGATTTTGGGTATATCATCGGTCCTTCATGGATCAAAAAGTCCATACGCTTCGCAGGTCTAGGGTCGCCAATGGCCAATTGTCGGCAGCACTCACTTAATAAATAAATTTCAAAATTTCAAATGTTTCTTGACATGACTACGACTAATTTCAATCCTTAGGATTCAGGAATTCTTCAGAATTTGAAATTACATTGGTTTTCTTCATCTCCAACAGGTCCCAATTCACTTAAAACACTTATCTCTATGCATAACCCTTTGTATACTTTTAAGCTTAGTTTTTAAATGTTCTCATGTTTCATTTCAGGAGGACATTTAGCAAATTCATGTTCTACTCAGCTCTACTCGCAACTGGTCTGTCCCTCTGGAAGCCAATTGTTAACGCCTTCGTGCTGATGGGGCTGTCGGTGCCAACAATGATCATGTTGTACAGCGAACTACAACGGTAAGTATTTGAACGCAATTTCAAACAAAGCAAAATCCATCCAAGATTACAATTTTGCGTTGAATAAATACCTTTGTGAGAACAAATGAATCATAAACCCAAGTCTATACGTATAATCTCAATTTTGGGTGCACCTGTCGCTGTACAGCGACGAAACACGACGCTACGACGTAGCAAACGATAAGAAATTTCACCGCCACCGGTATCGGTGTTCAAAGTACACGCAATTCAATAAACGACGCCCGTATTTGGTGCGCAGCGGTGGAACTTTGACAATACAACTTACACCGGCTTCGTAGATATGGGAAACTTTTGAAGGTCGCTGTGTTGGGAGACTACTCCGCACATAAAATTGTGTACTCGCCTCTTGCAGGTCCGTGACATTTGTTTAATTGCTGTGCGGTTATGGGGCTACAGTTTGCATTTATATTTAGGGGCAACAGAATATCTATTTATGCACAAGGTGTATACATATTATTGAAGGGGTACTTTATGGCCTTGATTGATTTTTTTCAGTTAATGAAAATTGCATAACATTGGTATGCGTTGACAGGGCGTAAATTGACTACGTGTATAAATATTATTTGAATTTCTTCTTAGCATTGGTTAGCTTACTTGAGTCTTGCTTACATTATTGCGTAAACGAAGCAAAATACTCTACTATTTGAAGCATAGAAGTTATGTATTGCCTACTCTTTATGACGTTGACATATTGAGCAGTCAGTCGGCCTTCAATACAACTGTATAAACTGTTCTTAAAGCGGCCAAATTTAACGTGAAATTGTTCTAAACCTTTGTTAGCATTGATGCTTAATTTTTTTTGCGCAAATTCTACTGCATTACCGACAAATCATGCGCTTTTGCCATGAAACTTACAGCTTTCATTCTAAATTTTGAAGATATATTGATAAAGAAGTCGTTAAGTACAGTAATCGGCATTAACATAGAAATTTTGTTTTTATTTAATGTCGGCATTACATAAAAATAAATAATACAGTTCATAAGATACCATGAAATTCAGCAAACACACAGTGCTGCTGTGGAGGGGAGTTACAGTTTAATGCCGACTTCAAACGGAGAAATTCGATAAGACAATTATTATTTAAAAAGTGTTGTTAGAAGGTCCAGCTGTGAAAAATTCGAAATAAACAAAAGTTGAGCTCGAAGATCAAAACTAGATTTCTGACGCAATTTTTCACTATGCTGGGCGATTTCCAGTCTTATAATTGAAACAATTGAATGTCTGATATTATCGTCCTCTCACTGCTTTCCCTTACACTAATACCATGTCATAAAGTGGAAGTAGAGCAAACACTTCCTAAAAAGCAGAGAAAAGAAAGAAGATATCGAAAATCACAAGTCTTTCTGTCTTTCGTAAAAACGTAAATAGCAGATTTTTATCTTTCTGAAGATGAACTATTTAAGGAAGTGTTGCATTTAGTTTTGACCTTCCATTAAGACCAAATTCATATGATAGTTAGTCTTAATGAAAATAGACAAGCCGAGCCCTTCCACTTGGCACGATGTTTAACTAGCCGACTCCAATTTCGCGCTCCAAGTTGGTTAAGGTCCTAGGAAATACAGACAATCTGTATTCGGTTGTCCCATTGGTTAGGAGTTGAAGACTCTTCGGGCTGGAGCAGTGTTGTCGGTGCGCTTTTCATGGTCTAGCCATCTTAGGAGAAATGCCCCTACTACTCAATTACCAAAGAAACAGAGATTGGCAGGAGTTATGCCGCGTTTTATCTCGGTACTGTCGTTGTTGACTATTTACTTGAGAGCAGAGGAAGACCAATTCCTTTACTATTGCACTTCAATGTTATATCTGCCTTATGTGTACGTTCTCGCCAAGTCGTTAATTTTGTTCGTCCTTTATCGACAGCATATAAGTAAATACTCTGTCTTGTCCTCGTTGACAGTTGAACTCATTATGGCAGCCTCCACCTCGATTCAAACTCTTAATTGTCGGCTAGCTGTATTCGACGATCACGCCAATGACGTAGCACATGCTAGCAGTTGCACGGATTTTTGAAAAATCATGAATCTCTTATAAGTCACTTTAACGAATCCCGACAAGATTAAGTCTCAAGCAATTCAATCAATCAATCAGTTCCTTATTCTTCCTTGTCACATCGCACGTGTGCGCTGTATCAGTAGTGTCACCTAGGATTCATTCGTTTCACCTCGAAGTAATTGCCTGACATTGGAAGACTACTACTCGCTGCTGCTCCCTCAATTGGAAATATTCTCTAATTGAATTTGGTGCTTCGACGCGACCTGTCAATGAAATTAATACACATCATTTCCCACGTTGTTGCCGCGTACAAACGTCACGGAACAATGCGTGTATTAATTTACTGAATAGACTAAATTGGAATATTGTATCTAAATCGATCAATTACCCCTCGGAGTCTCTGCACGATTGGCTAGTTCAAGCGTGGAGGGCTCCTCAATCACTTACGTGAAACTTGCAGCAAATTCATAAACAAAATCCGAAACTTTTGTCAAGTCGATCAAAGGTGTGTGATAGTGCTGGCGGTTGTGAAATTCCGAAATTGATGGGACAGGTTGAACGCGCGTCCAATCATTTATTATCACCTGTCGCCTCTGTTGGGTCACATATGTGATGGATAAGACAAAATGAATTTTTGGGAAATTGATCGGAGAGACGACGAGCAATCGATCAAAAGTAAGCCTTGTCCAAGCCTTATCGCTGTGTGACTATAAATATTTTGATAGACTTACTTGATTTGTGGTCTATTTCAGAAGTCAAAGCAGACATGTCGTATATATGGGTGTTGTAGCAGATAAGAGTGCGTTAGGGTGCTGCTGATATGCACACTTTATTTGCTTTAGGGCGATTGGGAATTAAACTAACATGGTTCTAAGTAAAGTCGGGTGGGGCAGATACGTTCACTTTGAAGATGGATCAATTGATTTTACTCAGAGGCTCTAATATCTATAGCCAATCTTGAAACAAGGCTTCTGATAAGATTTCTATTCACAAAATGGGGTTGAAAGTCAAGTGTTGCTTTTCTGTCTGTCTTCAGGACTTTGAGTGTGGCTCATTGAAGAATTATAATAGGGAATTGAAACTCATTGTGGTCGTCGTGACGTAGTGGGTAAGTGCGTCGATTCACACGCAGAAGGTCAAGGTTCGATTCCCCGCACGGGACACCTCGCCTTTTTCACAGCACGACCTCTTTCGAGTTGCTGGCATTGGAACTCATTTATCCGTAGGAAGTGACAGGACCCCGTAAAGGCCTTCATAATCCAACTATTCGAAAGAATGAACTGATATTTTAATCAAGCAGGGGATACGCTAAATTGTCGATCCCATTGCGAATAGGCAATCGTCGTTGTAGGTAAAAAGTTTGCTCAACTCCTGGACAAACGACCACTTACACTCTTCATTTTTCTTCTTAAAGCATCACTGATTGCATGTGTTACCAACTGGCAAGGCCTCTTTCCAACAGGATACTTCACAGCAAGTTGGTTGAAGTTCTTTTCTACTTTGAAGATCAGGAGGACATCTTCTGTTGCGTTGTTTCAAGGCTCGGATTCGAAGAGCTTTCGTGTTTATGCCTTTCCATCCTAAGCGCTATGTCCGAAGATGCTTGTTTAGGACCATGTTGCCTTACAGGCCGCTCATCAGTAAAATCGGGTGGCATAACAGCCCATGGGGGTTCCGGGACTAGCTTCTTCAATTCTACTTCTTACAAGAAGAGGAGATCTTAAATTTTTTGTCGCCTCCGTACAACGAAATTGAGAAGCTCTTCGTAGACATGGGTGTCAGCAATTCGATGGAGATGCTATCATAAAAAACCTGAAATATACAGTAAAAAAGTCGAATCTGGGACCTTCTTGGCTTGTAAGTCAACGCACTTAAACCCTACGCCATGGGGACGACAGTCCGTCGCTAAATTTCCCTCTGCAACTGCCAACAAGGCAAATATAACCAAAGACCGCACATAGAACTTTTCTCTCGAAAAGAAGAAAAGAGTCCACTACTCCAACTGTCAATAACGATTTTGTGTCAGTGCCACAGAGGATGAATATGGTCTACAGTGTGGTACAGGTTTAATCTGCTACTCAGTTGCTTTTGAGATTAATGTAACTTAGATTTGAAAGAGTTATTCTGTGTTGCGTCTAGTTTATTAACCGGCAGATTTCTTGACTATATCAAATCTCAGTCTCGTTGTCAACTGTGACATTCTGTCTGAGACGACAATGTTGTGCGCCTTGCTTTGAAGTCGCAAAAGCTTTGTTTTACCGAGTTTTGATCGAGCCTCATTTCTATGTCATCTCGCTAGTCTCGGTGAATCACGTCAACGTTGTCCGCGTAAAGAAGCGGAAGGAGAGCAGCTAAAAGAGTTTTGAGGATTCTCGCAGAATCCTTTTAAGACTGTCAGTCTTAAACCATTTTGACATTGAATGTGAGCTTGTTACCGACCTTGAAGAAGCAGTTCACCTTTGTCATGCAACACATTCCAATGAGTTTGGTTGGATAACTAGACATGGCTCGCACGCAGTCAAATCTTCTTCTTCGGATGGCGCTACAGTCCGGGGTGGATCTGGGCCTCAACCAACATGCCTCTCCAGCTAGCACGATCTCTTGCCAGCTGCTTCCAATTGCGCACTCCAAGTTGGTCCTTTTCCACTTCTGTGCGCCATCTCAGTCTAGGACGTCCTCTGTTGCGTTGTCCCTGTGGTTCAAACTCGAAGACTCTTCGGGCCGGAGCAGTGTTGTGCATCTGCTCTACATGGCCTTGAAATCGATAAATAGGCGACGGTTGTCCATTCGCTTGCCTTAGAACTCTCAAAGATCTTCCGCAACCTGAAGATTAAGTCTACCTTGCCCTTTCATGACCTAAAATCACGTTGACTGTGTGAATTTGCACTCGTTCCAAGTATGCAACAGATTCAATGAAATAACGTGTGATTCAGAATCGATCGAATTTTATAAGGAACTCCTATAGATCCCAAGTTTGAAGTCGCCATTCATGTTGAGACTATACCCTTCGCCTGTGACTACTTATTAAAGTAGTCGATCATCCAATGACTTCGAAATAGTGTCACATAGCTGCCATTATCATTTTGGTCAGTCATTCATTCTTAAAAATTGCACTCGCCCAGCGTTTCAAATTTTCCGAATCTTTGGTCAACCAAGTGATGCGGCCCTGCCTAAAAAATGGCTGGTTCCTTGATACTCCAGCTCCCTTGATTTCCAAATGATTTCCAAATTAACTAGGTTGCACTTCCGAGAACGCCCTCTAGGCAGCAGATAAAAATCAGCTAACTCCCTGAATCACGTCTACATGTCAAACGTTTAATTTGAACATCATCGTAAACCAACACCCAATGTAGGTTGCTCCTTATTAACGAGAAACAATTATTTGCTTGCCCAGCGCGTGTAAAGTGCCAGGAAAGTGGCAACCACTTACTCAAGCTCCAATTGTATGCCAATTAGGAAATCAATTACATCCCCTCGTTAAGTGATAGCTGCAAACCGGCGCGATGCCGGAGGAGATAAATTAGCACGTGAAACAATGACGGAGTGCACGCTACACAAGTTCATCCATCCGTCCGACGGGAAGGCGTCTATGCACGGTTCCCACGAGCAAATTGGAAATATGATACAACAATCGAATTACGAATGCACTAAGCCACGGCCCGAAAGGATACAATTTGTGCAGAATAGACGCGCATGCCGTGCGAAGGAGCAGCAGGCAGTGTGCTCAATTATTACACAGCCGCTGTCACTGCCGCTGTCAGGGTCCTTGAATTGCCCTGATTTCTTGAGAACTCCATGGTCGGAGCGAAAGTAAGAGCGGGCGGGTCGGGGCGAGGTATGCAAAAGTTTGCGACTAACAATGCGGGCCTCCTCTATTGATCGACCCGTCTTGTGTAATCAACGGATAATAGACTGCTGGCACTGCGACTCACGAGCTTATTTGTTTCCCATCGGATTATTTGAAGTTGAGGTTGGCGCTAAAAATAGGCGTCCGCCGCTGAGAAGGGAGCATCTGAAGTAGCGGTTAAGGAATAATTTATGGGCGTTTTGAAGTGGAAGAAAATATGTGGCAGCCGTGGGGGGACACGTGGCCGTCTGAGTGGGAGTGCGAGCTTCTGGTGGTCATGCAATTTGTCTCGTGTGTGTTTCGTGCTCTTTCTGATGAATATTTTAGAAAGTTGGAAATAGCTGTTAAAACTTTGACATGTTGAAGAATTTTTTGCTACGACATTGGTATTTTGGTTGTTAAACACAATTTATACGTGAAGTTTAGTTTGTCAACAGGTTTTGACCTTTATTAACAGACGGTTATTAAGAATTCATTTGAATTTATTTTAGCTAGGAGTTGTTGCATCAATAGGAAGCATCAACAGCTGTTGAGAGTTAAATTTTAGGTCACAAATAATTCATAACAGGCGCTTTAAAGTCGTTAAAGACTTAAAGGCTTGCAAGTGTAGCAGTTCGGTGTTGACAGCGGGTTGGGGGCAAAAATGCACCCACATGAGTTCTGAAGGACCCTCAATTTTTTGGCATTTACTTGAGCTTATGCAGGCCATCGTGAAGCGCGACATTGAATGTTGGCTTGAGTCTGTCAAGCTATCGCTTACCTAGAGGAATCACAATCAGGCCGATGATGAAGACATTTGTGGAACGTAATCGAACAATTGAGGAAGAATCCCTTCTGTCTGAAGAAGCAGATGTGGATAAGATTTAAGAAGTTTTCCTTCCCCAAATGTTTGGCTGGCTTAAAGTCTTGAGAAGTTTTCAAAGTTGATTAATATTCATTCTCAAACAATATGATCAGTGTGTTTGAGGTAAACGTTCCATATCCATCATTTTGTACCATTTACCAAACTGTCTTAAAGTGTATTGACGAAGGACTGTTTTCATGGTCCCTACGATAAATAACTAATTTTTCAACCACATACAAGTGGTTTACCTCCAACAAGTTACACTGTGGGTAAAATGTTTCTCTTTTCCAACTCCGCAGTAGATTTTTTATTGTTTTAATCCTCGGTTTGATATATCCGTTGATATGTCCGTGAGTTAAACTACTTTCGCAGAAATAAAGGCCACGACGGTGACGATTAATTTCTCTAGATAGCCTCATTAATTTTTAACAGAGAGATGTTTCAAACTTTCTTAGTAATTGATTGACACTACAGTTCATAGGGAACCAGTGCTTATGGCAACTACTCATGCTCACAAGTAGAAATTATCCACAACTTTTTTCCGGCTCCTAACGGCGCGATTTAATAAGCTTCTCGTAGACAGTTAGTACATTCTGAGTGTTGGCAGCGACTTAAAAGAGGTGGTGCTGTGGAAAATACGAGGATTTCAGATCGGGAATTGGACTTGGGCCCTCGGCGTGTGAGTTGGCACGCTTAACCACCACTCCACGACGACCGCATTATTACCAGCAAACTTCTTTCACACGTCTAAAAATTATGTTTTTTTGGAAGCCTACAAACGTGGCCTCTGCGACGGCGATAACTCCCTCATTCGAAAAAAATTTTTGTCCGATGAGTCCCTTCTTTAAATTTGAAAGCAGAAAAGGTAGCTTTGGGGCCAAATCTGTAGATTTCGGGGGATAAGGCAGCACTTTGTAGCATAGTTTGACATACTTACGGTGGCGATGACGAAGAATATGTTCGTTGTTATAGTGGAACAGGATATTTTTCTTCGTTAAATCGTTCTCTGCAAATCATGGTCGAGACAACCCAATAAGTCAAAATCGATAATTAATATACGAGTAGATCACACTTTGTGAATCCCAGAAAGTCTTCGCTTTCTTCGGTGCACGTTTGTTCATCGTTCAAGCATATTTTTCTCCCTGGTGTATACCAGTGAATCCACGTTTCGTTCACGTTCACCAAACGCTGCAGAAAGTTCTGTATTTCCTTGTGGTCTCACGGTTACGCTTGTTGTCCAGCAATTACGGCACCTATCGCGTAGACAACTTTCTCATGCTCAATATTTCATACAGGATATGATCAGAGTCTTTAGAGATCCCTCCTGTCTCAGCTATCTCGTGCACCTTCAATTGACAATCTGACAATACGAGATCTTGGAGTTTTGCCACATTATCCTCCGTGGTGGGCGAGCGTGATTTAAAAAAATTGATGTGCGACCGAGTTACCGAACACAGCAACTAAGCCATCATTGATTTCGCCGCGTGATTTCCCTTCCAACCGGAAGAACTGAATCACTGACATAAATTGTTCTTTTTCCCTTTTTCTAAAATCTACGAAAATGCTCGCACACGGTAAAAACAAACCTACGAGTCCGAAATTTGTAAAAATTTCTCTTGCAATAGTTGCGTTATCGGACGGTGAAACCTCGTACTTATCGAACCGCTTTCTAGCCTCTTGAAGAATATCCTAAACAGCGATGGACATACAATTTTTGAAACTGGGCCTTAGGTTCTTTTTATGAATTTTTGTATTTTTTTAAATTATGGGTAAAGAGGGAGTACTGTGGCTCTCTCGTGTCATTAAGATGACCTGGGAATGTAGCGAGACACTTGCCGATTGGCAGACTGAAGTGAGGCGCTCAAATTACAGGGACGTAATAATAATAATAAGTGAGTGGCACTACAGCCCACAAGAGACCAAAGCCTAGTTTCTACAATAACTACTCGTGTTGTGCGTGCTAATGTTCTCTCACGACTAGAAGGGACCTACAGTTTTTGCCGATTCCGAACGGGGAGATTTGAGAAGCTTTTCATAGACAATTTTTACTCTTTGAGTGTTGTCAGCAGCTCGAAAGAGGTGGTAGCCTGAAAAAAATGCGAGTTCTCCCGTCCGGGCGTCGCACTTAGACCTTCTGCGTGAGACTCGACGCACTTATCCACTACGCCACCGCCACCACAAATGACGGAGACAAATCTTTTTTAAATTCCTCTCGTTAGGTCTTCGTTGGAACGAGGTTCTAAGTTTTTGTAGGCCCATTCTCAAAACTATGGTTGAGTCCAGCTTGGGGAAGGAACAGTGCGGCTTTCTTGGCGGTAGAAGTACAATCCCCCCGCTTTTCACTTAAGGAATAGTTCTTGAGAAGACTTGGCAGTATGCTCTTATTTGTAGTTTTTGTAGACTTGGAAAAGGCGCCCGCCAGTGTCCCTCGAGGTAAACCTTGGAGTGTTCTACAGGAGAATGGGTTTGATGGTCCCCTGAGTGACATTCAATCTGAATATACCAACTGAAGTAGCTGTTTTCGGTTTAACATTAGTAAATCAAAACCTTTTACAGTGGGCGTAGGCCCTTGCCAAGGCTGCGTCTTTTTTTGTTTTTTTTTTTTCGTTCTACCATATGGCGGTAGACAGCAAAGAACCTGACTATTGTGGTATAACTTGTCGATTACAGAACAACCGTTATCTAGCTGATTACTGTGCACTCAGATATCGACGCGCAAACTGCTACCGCCCTTTTCAGTACAATCTCAGCGACAACTGAACTCAAGCCATGTGTAAACTGATGATGCAAGAGTTAGTATCCACCAGAGCGGTTCCCCCCTCGTTGCAACATGTGCGCTTGCCAATTCAAACAAATATCGACTCATACCTCGACAATGAGCTTGAACTTACGTACATGCATTTATTTCCACCCACTAGACAGCAAGGTTGAGTTCCTACGCCACCCACAAACTAGCCGACCCAAAATAGACCACCAGCGAGGGTTTAAAATAACCTCAACTGCTGCCTAACGGGCGTCGGTGTGTCCAAAAATGTCAAATGATTTACACAATGCACGAGTGAGGTCACGTTCTTATTTTCCCAGCTACGTGGGTTCCTTGCCGCTTCACGGCCTAATTATAGTTGGCACTGCCTTGAGGTTGCATGTCGCAATAGTGAGGCTGTGGCCTGGCCACCACTGCGGCTGTCCCATCGACATTTTGGCGTTAACTGTTGTGTAAGCGTTTGTGTAAGCGATTGCTATCTCCACTGAGTGGAGTGCAGGACTAGTGAGAAATCAAAAAAACAATCCAATCATGCGTTGTTAAGGTGTCGTACCCCTATTTGTTGTATTGACCAAACCCTCGTGAATAATTCAGCAGGCATGGGATTCGGTAAATAACAGCCTGTACCTGTTACCGGTATTATTCAATGCGAGGCTCCCATCGCTGCGGGCACTTACAAAGGGATACACCTTGTAATGGCTTTCTAATGACGGCACACAGTTGCATGGGATAGCGCCGTCGTATTGATTGGACTGCAGCCATTGAAAGAACCGAAGTATTCTCCGAGGAAATCAACATTATTTTTTCAACGCACAAATTGCCCGGAATCCTGTATGAGGGGGGAATGAACATAAATGACATTTTGATTCGGGCGCATTTAACTGATAGTGAATCTGAGAGGATCAGGGGTGGAGAGTGGGTGTCTTCAGTGAACCGTGCATGCAGGGGGTTGACGTGGAAATTCCTGACTGGTGTTAGTTGACCCCAAGGGGGATGTTCAGCTACTCAGACTAAGTGGATTGATAATACGAAATTATGAAGGAAAGCAAATGAGAACGGGAGAGGAGGTGTGTACACCGTTCGACCATGGCTTATCGACCAGAAATCAATTAACGATCAAATTTTTGCCTAGGGGCGTTCAGTTTACGGTTGAAGTCGTTCATTATTGTAATGGATAAACTTTTGAACTTAAGTAACTATAGACTGTATCTATGCTTATGATAGTCTGAGACTTAAACTTGATACTTTAGACGATTTCTTCATCTAAGTTGATGGCTTTGCTTCTTCTGTAATTTGTGTCGTTTGACATGACGACTGTGGGCAGACTATTCGGAAAGTGCTTGTTTTAAGAATAAATTTAGAAAACTGAAATGAAGAATCCCAAAGGTGTTAAAAGACAAGATCGTGCTAGCCACTTAACGTCGCCACGATGTGAGCTAACTCGCTCATTGATTTTCTCGCCCAAAAGAGCCAATGTTTCGTTAACTGTGTGGCAAGTAGAAGCACATATCGTCCAGGTCCATATCCTCAAATTCGGGACACAAAAAGTCCAGCAATAACAAACTCCATTCACGGTATCAGGTAACATTCAGTAGTTTGATACGAAGACGAGTCGAAGTTTACGTCTCTTCTGCCACACTATCGCAAACCACATCAAACCACGAATTGCCCGAAATGCGTTTTGACTTAAATGCCAAGTTTCTCAAAAAAGGCTTCAACAATCTTAATGCGTTGCTCAATTGTGTACCTGCCAATGGTCGAATTTGTATCGAATTTGAATCGTAACGTAACTGGGAATGGTGAGCGGTACCGTGAGATGCAACTTTTTTTGCCCAAAATGCAAGAGCTTGACTTGCATGACATGTGGTTTCAATAAGACGGCACCACATGCCACACAGCACGCGCAACAATGGACTTATTGAGAGGCGAGTTCGGTGAATATTTTGTTCGGGACCGGTTAATTGACCGCCTAGATCGTGGGATTTACGGCTTTAGACTATTTTTTATGGGGCTATGTTAAAACTCATGTCTATACAGACAAGCCCGTTTCAATTGAAGCATTGGAAGACAACATTGAAGCATTTATTCGTGAGATACCGGCTGAAATGTTGGAGAGGGTATGCCAAAATTGGACTAAGCGGATGGACCATTTGAGGCGTAGTCACGGTCAACCTTTGCATGAAATAATCTCCAAACATTTAATTATATGGACCGTACTATCGATTCAAATAAAAATTTCGTGAATTTGTGTTTGTGTTTTGTGCTTATGTGTTTTTTTTAAACTTTCCTATAGCTTTTAAAAAATCACCATTTACTTGTTCCGCCGGAGGAGGTGGCGGAATATTTTTAGTTTGGAAGTGGTGCTTAATCAAACATGTCTACTTGTTCATATATTTCCCGACACACATCACTCAATAAGTTCCGGGACTAACCAATAAAAACACATTTCCTACACAAAATTCGAAATTATTCATCAACATAGTTTCCTTCAAGAGTGATACAATCACTTCAACGCTGCTCTAACATTTCGAAAACCTTTTTTATAGAACGATTTATCTTTGGCCTCAAAACGGGCTTCGGTTTCGGCGGTCACCTCCTCATTCGAGCCATATTTTTTTCCAGCGAGTATTTTTTTGAGGTCGGAACGGAGGTGGAAGTCGCTGGGGATCAGATTTGAAGAATGCCGTGGGTGAGTAAGCAATGCAAAGCTCAATTCGGCAGTGATAGCCAACGACTTGTGACACATTGCATTGTCTTGGTGGAAGAGAATTTTTTTCTTCTTCATAAAGGACCGTTTCTTTGCAATTTTTTCCTTCAAATGCCCCCATTATGCCATGTAGTATTCGCTGTTGATTCTTTTGCCTTTCTCAAGATAGTCGATGAATAAAATTTCGTGAGCATGCTAAAATACGGATGCCATAACCTTACCAGCCAACCTTTGGGTTTTTGGGTGCCTTGGGTGAGGTTAACCGGCTTCTGCCCACTCCGCTGACTGCCGATTTGACTCTGGAGTGTAGTGGTGGATCCATGTTTCATCCTTTGTGACATACGATGCAAAAGGTCCTCTTTATTCTGGAGAAACAGCTCTCAGAATAATCGATACGTTGTTGTTTTTGGTCTATGGTGAGCAAACGCGACAGCCATTTCAAAAATAGCTTTCTCATGGGCAAATGTTTCGTGCAAAATAGCGTCCACACTGCTTTCTGACACCTATAAGGTGTCTACTATCTCTCACAATTTCACTATGCGGTTTTTCAAAACGATTTTCTGGGCTTTTTTGACCTTTTCAGGTGTAACCACCTCAATTGGCCTTTCAGAGCGTTCAGCATCGTTGGTGTCCGTACGACCACATTTAAAGTCAGCATACCATAAAAAAATAGTTGTTTTTGATGGAGCAGAGTCCCTGTAACACTTTTCAATCCATTGCTGAGCTTGCACGGTGTTCTTTCTCCATCAAAAAGCTGTGTTTACTCAACACACGAAATTTAGTTTTTCCATTGTTTTTGTTAGTGGCGCCCCCTATATGTCAGTCCCGGGACTTAATGAGTGATCTATTATTTGTACAAATTTTTCAACTTATAACTAATTGTTTATTAATTTCTTTCCATCTTTTCAGTGTTCGTGATCAACGCGTCTATCGCCTTGGTCTTCGTTCGTGTACCGTCTGGCTGGTGGCGGTCTTCTGTTGGGTTAACGATCGAATGTTCTGCGACGCCTGGTCAGCCATCAATTTCCCCTACCTCCACGGTCTGTGGCATGTGTTCATCTTTATCGCCTCGTATACGGTTCTGGTGCTGTACGCGTACTTCTATGTGGACACGGAGCTACCACAACGGCAACCGATTCTCCGATACTGGCCCAAAAACGAATTCGAATTTGGAATACCGTACATATCGTTCCGAAACCCAAACGCAAGCCACAAGAGTGCCATCTAAGCTCAACACAGTCGGCGACTGACTAAATTTTTGCTCATACGACGACGTCAGACTTTTATCAAAAGCGTTTAAAATCAAACGAAAATTGTTAAAGAAATTATATATATACAATATTTATCGAGTGAGAATTCCAAAGACACACAAGTCACAAACATTCAAACGTTGATGCACTCTTTTATGCGCAACCCCGCCCCCAAGAGATACATTTTTAGCCGTAAGATACGAATGAAACGAAATTCAAAAGCTTTACCTGCTGCAGGGGGGTTCTTTGTACATCTATGCTTCCAGAGAGTCAGAAAACAAATTCAGGATACCCCTTTGTAATGTAGTCGCTTAACGATAAACAAATTAGACCCTAAGACCATTTTTGCGAACAATTCAAAAAGAGTACAAGTCGCGAAAGGACACTTTGGCACCCGAAATAGCCGATAATCCTACACAAACCTAAGCTGTAAGCCTTGTAGTTTGAATTCGTTGGGAGAAACCCAATTAAATATCATTTGAACTGCCATTCTCTTGACACTGAGTGCGTCCTTTCACAAGAATTCCTATAGATTTTCTTTCAGCTGTGTTTTAATTTTTAAGTCTGCCTATACCAAAAAAAAAAAGAAAAAAACTCGTAAGACCACACTAACTTTATAGTTTTTGACCAAAGAAAAGACTTTCTTTTTCGTTTTTAAGTGATTTTTTTGTGTAGATCTTAGGACGTTGTTAATCTTAGTAAGCCTTGTAGGTGATTAGTAATTTAAGAGACAGAGACATATTTTAAAATGCAATAAAGATATCTATTTAACGGAATGGGCGTTTCTTTAATTTTTCAAATTGCGACTCCCTGTATTTTTCTAATCAAACAGAATCAACTTGAGAAAGCTACCAGATGTATGGTGTCTCCAGGTAACAACACATTATATTGAGGGGATACGAATTCGGTCCGTTTTCAAAAGATGGCGCCACCTGCAAGTTGGGGCTGATCTTGGAAGCGATTACCTACTTCATAGGAAAGGTGTAAACTCTGTCAGCAATAAAAAACGTGCCTCAGCCTCTGTTTTAGACAACAACATTTTGGACTTAGCTTTTGCTGTTTGTTTTACACAAGACGCGCTGTCTTCTGTGCCTTCTTCAACATCATTCTTAAGAAGAGACAGTGCGTAACTCAGAAGCCAACACCAGAGGCACGATCTTTCAAAAATCGGCTCAACTGCTCGCTAACGCCGACGACATTGACGTGATTGGACGAAGACAGTGACCCATCATTGAGGCGTTTATTGGCATTGAAGTGGAAGCGGCTACACTGGTTTTGGCGTTAAAAGAAGGCAAAACGAAGTATACTCTGTCATTGAGGAAGGACAACTTCCACGTCTCGTACAGAGTGTCCTACTAGGCAGCAGAAACTTCCAGGTATTCAAGGACTTCGTATGCCTCGGCTCCGCAGCGGAGAGGGACACCAACATCAATTCCGAAATCAAACGCAGAATCACTCTAGCTGCTTCTTTGAGCTCAAGAGACAATTGAGTAATAGAGCTACACTGGTTTTGTACAACAGCTTGATCATCCCAGCCCTCATTTACCGCGAGGAAACTTGGACGCTATTAAAAGCGGATGAAGAAGTCATTACTCTTTTTAAGAGAAAAGTTCTGCGTGCGATTTTTGGTCCTGTTTGCATTGATGGCGTCTGGAGAAGAAGATTCAGCAAAAAACTTTGTAGGCTGTACGGCGGCATGCCCCTTGTCAAGCGTCTTCGGATACAACGCTTAAGACAACACAACGGCCCGAAAAGTCTTTGATCCATTGGGACAACGCAGCAGAGGGTGGCTGAGATGGCACACACAAGTGGAGAAGGACCTCAACCATCTTAGAGTGCGCAATTGGAGGCAGTTGGCGAGAGATCGTGCTAGCTGGAGAGGCATTTCTGGTTAAGGCCCCGGTCAACTCCGCACTTTAACGCCAGTAAATGAAATACAAGAAGCAAAGGTCGTGCTCTGCATATGGTCGGCCTAGACTGGTGTGGTGTATTACGAGCTACTAAGACCAGACGAAACGTTTTTGTCTACAACTAATTCGTTTGAGCTGTGCATTGCGTGAAAAACAGCCGGAAATGGCCAAAAGGTGTGACAAGGTGATTTTGCAGCATGAAAACATGATAACGCTTGGCCCTAGATGGCCTTAGCGGTCACAATCTTCTTGTTGGGTCTTACCCCAACCGTCGTTTTCTCCAGACTATACTCATTTCGACTACTGGATTTTTTGATGGATGCAAAACGATTTAAGGGGTCAAGCCGCTTCCAGACGGATTCGAAAATAATCAGAGAGATTGGAAAAGATAGTGACTTCCGATGTGATGCATATTTAAAGTCTTAAAAATAAGATATTTTTGAATATAAAAACGGAATGGACTCCTTATATGTACTCTTACATGCATATATCTATGTAAATACAGTTGTCTAAAGCTGGAAGGCCAAAGACTCTAAAAGTTATTTGACACTGTGCTCCCTCTTAGTGGCCACTCTTGATTGGATATCTATCTATAGACCTCCTACGTTATTTTCTTTCCCTTGCTACGCAATGAAATTTTTCTGCTGTTCAAATCAAAACACTTCGTGCTTCCTCATCGAAAAGGCCGAACAATTTATGTTGTTGAATAAAAACATATTGCCTACACTTAGGCGGAAATTATGAAAACAGTGGTGGCCGATTAAACACTCCTCGGTGGTCAACATGGTCTGACGAAAAAAAAAAAGAAATATCCCGACGTTCCTTTAGTCGCCGCCTAGTGCTCTACAGCCCAAGTTTGATTCCTTTTCACCGCTTCACCTCTTCCGAATTAAGAGGACGTTTTAACGAATTTTCTCAAATGCACTGTTTAAAGGTTCCTACAGCGCGTACTACAGCTATGTGAGTCTACCCACCTACGGTGTTCTTGCACGCATAAGACGCCAAAGCAGCCTTTTTAACGCAATCAGCTACAAATATTCGACTTTCAGCTAGGTTTTCCATTAAATGTAGTCCCTAGAACTACGCCGTATCAAAATTTCGAGAGCGTTGTTAGCAAAGAGAAGGTAGGTCGACAGTAGGAATCTTAAATTTCGTTCAGTTTTCTTTGCGTTTGTACTTAGATTTTTGGACAGTAATGTATTTTCGTTCTCCATGACAGAGGGGTGGTTACAAGAGAGAGTGCGATAGAAACTTTATTCGCATATCCTATCAGTTTGGAGCTTTCGCCCTCTAGCACTAGCAACATCACATTGATAAGTGTTCCAGACAACCGGGAATAAGACGCCATCCTGAGTTACGTGGCTTGGGATGATGGAGAAACGTGTGCTTATTAGTCCGTTTAGTCCACTGGCCGTAGTCATTGCATAAGACAAGCTCCCCAGCACCGCGCAATCCAACAAAATTTAAACAATTGATATACATTTTATTTTTAATTTAATAAGAACCATACAAAAAAGTTTAAATGAAATTAAGAAAATAATTATCTTCCTATCTATCAAAGTCGCGTAATTTCAATGTCTAGCGGCACAGCTAGCTGTTGCTACTCACAATAGTTATGCTTTCGGTTTTCTCAATCACAGTACAGGTACCAGGATGCGTTCATTATCGTGTCAATGTTTCTGAGAGTTCGTTGGGTTGGGTCAGTTCTTCGTCATCGAGGAATGTAGGTGCGATCCCATGTGCGCACTTTATCCTTAATCCGAGTCGGAGGAGATATTTGTGCAGGACTCCTTCTGACTGCGTTTCCCATTGGCGTAGATGTAGTTGTGGAAGTATGGTCCACGGTAGATCACAGAATTTTTGTCCGTCTCGTGTATCTTCACCTCGTAGAGGAGTTCGGGTTTTTTCAGTTTCTGACGCAGGTTATCCCAGATGTAGACGGCTAGATTTTCGGTTGTGCTTGGCTGAGGAGTGAAGTGATTCTTGGTGGTTACAAGGAGTTGCAGATGATAGGATTGGGTTTACTTACTATTTTTTCAAAAAACTCGACGTCCTTGTCGAGATTTTTGTGATCTAAGTTTTTGAAAATGACCAAATCCATTGCAGCCTTGAGATCGGTGATGTTCATAACCATTCCAGTTCGAACGTCAATCGGTCCACGAACGGTAACTTCAACTAAAAGAATGGGATTTGGAGATATTTTAAGGTTATGGTATTTTAAAAAAGACGATTGTGGTACGCTGCGCCTTAGGTTTAGTTTTTTCCCGCAGAGGGACATTCTTTTTATTGGATTGTATATTTTTTTGTCTTAATAGAAAACATCGCTGTAACACGATGCAAATGTAAATGTAGGATACAATGCGACTTTAAAGACTGCGTTAGATTGGAATCTTCAACAGGGACTTCAGAACACGATAGATGAGCGTTTTCCGAGCGAAGTAGTTTGCTTCAATAGTGGGCTTGTATACGCTAAAAGGTGTCTGCTGGGAGCGACGTGATAAAGGGTCATTCATCGTGAGGTTTGATTTATATGGTAAAATAAAGGATATAGATTTGTAAGCGAATGAATGTTGGCCACGACTTTATTGGGTGTGGTCAGCAACTCGAAAGAGGTGGTGTCGTGAAAAAAATGCGAAGTGTCTCGTCGAGGAATCGAACATAGACCTTCTGCGTGTGAGTCGACACACTTAGCGATCACCGGCTCTTTGGGTCATCTTGTCAAAATCAGAGCTCGCGCAGACCATGGTCCAAGTGCAGCGATCGACGATGAACCGATTCATCACGGTCTTCGGGTAAACTCTCAACCACAGCTGCTGTAGTCTATTCACTACGTATTGAATGTGGTAAATGATACTCAAACTTGCGAATGGTATTGGCTTCAGTAGGCCGATAGAGCGCACCGTAAGTTTCTCGAATCGAACGAAGAACATTTCACACATAAAGCTGAACAATTTGGAGACGCTGTTGTGACGTAAGTCCCTCCATGACAATTTGCCAAACGATACTAAACCAAAATGACAAACCAGTTTGATAGGTGTGATCTATTGAATCGAACCTCACTATGACTCAGCCTTTATATTTGACTAGGGTTTTTGTTTCAAAGTCTCCAGTTAACATGTTACACAAACTTTGTGGGTAATTAACAAGTTCGCGGGTTCCTCTTAATACCTGCTGTGGAATATGTGATTCATCGTTATCGATGAGAGGTACATGACTTTATTCGCAAATTAGAGCCGAGGATGTACTAGTACCGTAACAAGTACCAATATCAAACTCCCATTTTCATTGAAACATGGTTTCCTTTTGTTCCTTTTTAAACATTGTGCGATCTTGCGACCTAGAAATTCCCCTTAAAAAGACGAGGATGTCGTCCATTGTATTTATAATCTCTCCTTCTTACGCAGGCAAAGAATTTCTGGCCTAAAATGACGTCCCTTTATGTTAAAGTTATTTGCTATACGAGTACAAACGGATCTATACAGACCAAAGCACGGGCACCCACAAAATAATCTGGTAGCCTATAAGTTCGGGGCTAGGACACAAGGTTATTATTGCTGGATACTGCTAAAAAATTGGTGCTGCTGTAACGTGACGAAATGGAACAGTTTTTGCAGCCGTTCTAACAGTCAGCGAACAATGGATTGTATAAGTTAAGAACAGAAATATTCACCTCCAGTAATCATTCTCTGTTCCCACAAAACTAAATGCTGACACGATGTCTGGACCATCTGACACATGCCGTGCATTCCATCACGTACTGCGACGGTAACCGGAGACCTCCTGTGATAGCTGCTGTTTGGAGCATGTGGAATATTATTTAAGGTAGACGTAGAATCATTGTAATTTAGTCTTAGTTTTTACTTCTAGAGGGGTCACGCTGCCCGAATAAAGTTGACATAGTCAACGACCAGTGATGGAGACTATAAACGAGTTTGAGGCAAACAAGGTTATGATAAGCGTTTGGTGGGATCAGAAGGGAATTGTCTCTTATGAGCTTCTTAAACATGCGAAACGGTACACGACTATTTGACTGAAGCAATCAGGAGGAGCAACTAATAGAATAATAGGCCACAAACAAATCTAATGACAAGAAACAAATTGGGAAGCTTGTTTGGGAAGCTTTGATGCATTCACTGTGTAACCCAATTCTTGTACATCCCTAATTACCATTTGATGCGGTCTCTGCAAAACCTTATCACACACAAAAGTTGCTCTCATTTGTGAGCTAAATCTTAAATTGCATTACAATTCGTGTATGTATGTAGGAAACACAGAGGTGGTTAATGACACCGTTTGGTAGAAATGTCTATATACACAAAACTGCGGTAGAAATTGTGTCGTGATCGGTTCACAGCCCGTGGCGATAGTTTGGTAAGGGTAAGAGAAGGGATGGCAAGTCGCACATTTATCTCAAATGTCTGTGGTATGTATTTGAAGGGGAAAAATTGAGCTGAGAAAATTTGAAATTCGTGTAGTGAGGCTGAAGTTGGTCTCTGTAAACTTGACAATGGTCTATGTTCTACAGGTAGCTTTGGAAATAACTGATTGGAAATCTTGAAGGGGGAGAATGCAACTGAGTAACTTCTACTTCTTTTTTTTAAGTGGCATTGTAGTCCGGAGGTGACCATGGGTATTAGCAAATATGCCTTTTCAGCAAACACAGTCTCTCGCCAGCTTCCTCTGTTTTGGGTACTTCTTCTCTTGTGCGTGCCATATCAGACGAAGTTGGTCAACTCTATGGGGCATTTTTTTGTTCAAATATCGATAAAAAAAAGGAACAAGGACCTCACCCTTTTATCCTAGCGAGTTGGACAAGTTTACAATACTTCCGTCTCCTAAGAATTTCATCGTTCTGTCGTTCCAGCAAGTGAAGAGGAAACCTTGAGACATCTTCACACCAGTATTTTACCGTTTGAGGCTGCTTAGGCGCAATCCGAAGTCGTTTCGTGACCGTCGATGAGATGTGAATCCACTAGTACACATCAAGGACCAAGGAACACTTGAAACAGGGAACTTCCCCCAGTGAACGTCCTCTGAAGTGGGAGTAGACTAATGTATTGGCTGGAATGGTGATGGGCACCGGCATCCACGAGGTGTAATCTATATCGACTATCTGGTAAAGGCCAGCAGGGTCGCAAGGCTCTACAAGAAGAAATGAAGGGGCTTACACTCATTGGGCGAATACGAACTTCTGTACCATCCACCACCGAGATTTGCCTCTCCAGCCAGCACGATCTTTCGCCAGCTGCCGCAACTCCAAGTTCGTTGAGGTCCATTTCCATTTGTGTGTTCCACCTTAGCCTAGGCCGTCCTCTTTTTGTTTCCAAAATTTAAAAAAACTTGTCGGGTAGAAATTTGGCTCGAATGGACCGGTTACCGCAGTCACGGAGACTTACTTTGGAAACTTCCCGATAAGGCATTTTTAAACGGGACGGAAAAAAGAAGCATCGAGGGAAAAAACCTATAAGATTGAAAGCTGACCTACAGTATTTGTGAAGCGGAACATCCTCAACCGTGAGCAACGCGGATAGAAACTGTGTTTGAATGGGTGTACGGAACAATGCATTTTCTAAGGTTTAACGTAAAATGAGAGATAGAAATGTATCTCGCCGTTTATCCGCCTAATGGTGCATGCAACAGTCACGTTTACGGGAATTTGTGGTTAGGCACTGGTATTCACCTGCACGTAATCAAACTCACAAATCAAGGGTTTAAATAACTCGGGTCAAATTAAAAAAAAATCACCGTGTTCTAAATGAGACACTAACCAAACGGGGAAGAACGTTGCTCAATCAACGAAAACACTGTATGACTAACGTCACGATGGAGTTGGCTCTTGACACAAGCTCCAAGTAATTTTAGTGGAATCTTCTGTCTCCGCCATTTTACGCAGTTACTATCCGCTTAAGACAGATGACAGTCTCAGTATTCTAGTCTTTTAATACAAATGGCCTTGACGCTGCTACAGTTTACAGGCAACTCTAGACAACAAACGAAAATTCCACTCACTCCACACAAACCGTATTCCATTTTGAAGCACGTTCCGACGAGATTATGTCCATAGATGCAATCAAAATGTCTAAAAATACTCATTGTCTGCAGCAGTCACAGACAGGCAGCGAGCGTTTTTCGAGATTAAATTGTTTAACTGCACCAGACGTGCTCAATAATCGTGCCTGATAGGAGGAGAGCTTCACTTTGCCCTGTAAACATGCAGGAAGTTCCCAATGTAAATATTAAGTAATCGGCTCGATCGATGAATATCTGAGTTCACTGACACCGTTCCAATTTCTCCCACAATGCAGTCGACAGAATGATGAACGACATCGTCACGGCATTCCCCGTGAGTGAAAAGAAAAAAAATTAATAAGAACGCAGATCATTGGAGCCTCTATTTGAAGCTCAATTACTGATTACGGGTCTGACAGAGAAGGCAGGCAACCGTATAACACATCTCAAACCGGATTGTGATAAAGCGTGCGCAAATCAACAACAACACAAACTAAATTATTCTCAATTCGGCAAAGCAAAACAAAACAGCAAAACCTGTTGTGGTCATCGTTATCATTCCACAGTCGACAGCACTTCAAGAAATTGCCCCGCCGCCGCCCCTCAAACTATAAATAGACCCTTGATAGCATGAATCCGAATTCCAGATGAAACTGGATCAGAACTTATCGAGTTACCTATGAAATCCTCTGCTCAACTGTGACGTGGAGCGTCGCCGACAAAGGCACATATCAAATGCAAAACGATTTAAACTCACCGGTGTAGTTGTGGCCATGACCATTCGAATGATTGCATTTTCCATAGATCTCCAGATTCTCGGCTGCGGTAAGTTGATTACTATCAGAAAAGTACACAGAGAAAAAAACAGTTTGTAAACATTCACAGAGTGAAAAGTAAACACATTCAGCGTCATTCCGGGGGAAAGGCAAAAAATTACAAAAAAAATTGGAAAAACGTGGACCCGACGAGGTCGCAGTGGAAATTACCTGTTCAAACGATGGCAAGCGCTGAACACTTCCCTGCGTGTTAAAAATGCAACCGGTTGTGACATTATTCTGAAAGTAAATTCGATTTTAATTAATCTACGAATTAGTTAGAGGCTCTCGTGTAAGCGGATTTGAAGGTAAATCACTTTTTCTACGAGCTTCCTATTCGCTTCACAAAAGAGAAAGGAAACCAGAGATGAAGGAATGAATTGCTTATCTCTGAAGGAAACTCATTTAAAAAGTAAGGACATTTCAATTTCACAATATATGGATTAACTGAGGGGCAGGGATGCAGGGAACTCACTTAAATTGTTATAAGTCAATTGTTTTTGATCAAAATTTCACTGCGGAGTGACGAACGCTGAGCAGAACTTGTTGATTTTATTTTGTTTTCCTCTCCTCTTCAACGAGTTGTGGTTAAATTGACGTATGGAAATTTGATTCTGAGTTGATGTTGACATGCAGGTGGCGCAAGTGTTGTTTTGAGGCAGAATGTATCGGTGTGGTGAGTGCTGATGATTGAGTTAGTTGGTGAAGATTACTATCATCCACCAGATGGTGTGGGAGAAAATTTAATTAAACCATAAGGTTCTTTAGATGTTTTTAATGCTTTGTAATTTATGAATAGGGATAGGGACGATGTATAATTCCCGAGGTTTGATTTATGAGCCATACGGCGCATGATTTGGTTCAATGGACTTAAGAAATCATTTTGGTTCACGTTTTGCCAGCACCTAGACTTGCTATATGCCATCTTCAGACTATTTTCTCTAGGGATATGTGGAATGTCTTACATCAACGATTGACGCTCTGGAAGCCAACGTTAATTGTGTTATCTCGGAGAGACCATCTACCAATCAAATCAGTATTTAGATGGTTAGACTGCATAAAATGGCAAGCAACGCCATGACGCGCGTTGACAACAACAATACCAAACCAAGTACAGAATCTGTGTTGCCAATCGCTGCTTCTCTGGGCTCAAGAAGCAATTGATTAACAAATACCTTTCTCGAAAGGCTGGCCTTGTATTGTAAAGAGAGCACCTTCATCATCACTGTCCTGATTTATGTCCGTGACACTCGGACGTAGTTAAAAGCGGAAGTTCTGTTTGAGTTGATGGCATCTGGAGAAGAGAATTGAAGGACGAACTCTATGGACTGATCGGTGAGGCGGATACAATGCTTACGTTGGTTAGGTCATGAAGAGCTAGAGAGACATGCTGGTTAAAGCCATGATCCACCCCGGACTGTAATTCCACTCCAAAAAGGAGAAGTTGGCATCCAAGAGGAAGAGACTGCGTTTGACATCTATTTCTCCATTGATGAGTAATCTCAGCAGAAGTCGAAAGCAGTTGAATCAGTGTCTAGAAAATGTACATAGTCCATAGTACTCCCGAATCACGACTATGAATAGATCCTAGTTAACATATTTTTATTATCGAAACAAGGCATACAAGTCAGTGACGATACGACAAATCTCATTCCACTAGATTGAATAAGAGTTTCCTGGCAAACAAGGCCCTTACGGGTGATGAAAATAACTCTATTTGAAGTTCGTGAGGTTCCCTGAAGATATCTGCACTTCACTGAGGTGTAATCTAAGTCATAAGGAAGTCATTTGCAGAGCACTACCAGTGTCTCGTGCGTTCAGAAAATCATTGTGATGGACGATCGCGAATCGCTACCACCATGGGATACGTTCGCCATAATTAGTAGTCCTGTTTGGGCAGTACAACTCCATTCTCAAGTCGTTCTGATTTTCTTTTCATTTTCTTGGTGTCGAGTTTGAAGGTTGCTGCGTAGTCTCTAAACTTTGGCCAATTCCCTTGTTTTCTTCATTTATGTTTTTCCTCTTTCTCATTCAGTTGCAAGAATACCCTTGCTAATGCGCTTATTACATCAACACACATATTCTTATTGTTTGTATCCATCTCAATAAAACAAATAAATAAAAAAATCCCGTCCGCTCAAAACTTCAAACGACAAGACGAATGTTTCAATTTGGTTATTCCGCATAGCAAAATGAAAAAGTGACCGTGAATAGTCACAACATGTGTGGACACTAAGTGCTGTGGGCCCAGCGTTGTAGGTATACCTCGTCTGGATCGACACTTACAAAAGGAAAAAAAAGTGAGTGTAGATCAAGGTTCTGTGTCACATTGCACTTCTTCTTCATTCTTCCACGTGCTTGTTCACACTAACTTCATAAAATGCTTTATCAATTTAAAACACACTCCGTTTCATTCGGGTGATGTGGGCTTGAACGTGGCTTACAATCAAGTCGATTTTTTTTTTTTTTTTTATTATTATTCATTCATTATTACTTAAATGCTAGACAAAAATACTTAAATC
The DNA here is from genome assembly GCA_944738645.1 of Eristalinus sepulchralis. Taxonomy (NCBI): domain Eukaryota; kingdom Metazoa; phylum Arthropoda; class Insecta; order Diptera; family Syrphidae; genus Eristalinus; species Eristalinus sepulchralis. The sequence goes on from OX122886.1 coordinate 10,907,111, forward strand.
TAGCTTAATAATATAATTCATTGATCTTAATTCTAACCTACTGACTCTTCGCGAGTACTCTAAGCTAATCCTGTATATTTTTCTTTTTGCCTTTCGGCCTCTTGTATTTTTAATTCTTTGCTTAAAAACTAGTTACACATTTTTTTTTTTAAATCCTTCAAGAAATTTTTTTTTAAAAACTTGAAATTCACAATAATATCAAGTCGATTTTAAATAGCAGAAAATTCACCACCGTTGGAACTTCAATAAGCAATTCTTTTCCTCATCTACTCGCACAATGTGACCAAATGAACTCACCTGGATAGGGTCCATAGAATATGTTAAGTGTTCCATCATCATTAATACGAACAGAGATATGTACATATGTATGTTCGCTCTAAAATGAGCCCTTAATGTGACAGTCGTTGATCAACAAAGCATTTTGCATTTCTACGACATTCCTTAGTTGTATTTTCTCAGCATTGGGAAAAGTTCGATGTGAACAAGTGTTGAATGTTAAAAAAAAACATTTTCTATTTGGATGAATTAAGCGCTTTATTCAAAGTCTGTCTAATTGTTTAAAAATTTTTCTCATCCTCTGTTCAAATTGTGAACACCTCTCCATTGATTTTTCACATCTTTCACATCTTTTACATCACCGAGGCAAACAATTAATAATCAGAAGGATTCAAGTTTGATGAGCAAGCCGCATCAGGTGGAACTTCCCAGTTGGGGCTTCTATGGCCCATTTCACATTCTGCGACTAGACTTGGCTAACTACTGAAATTTGTGCTCTCAATATTATCTCCGTCCCCCTCTCTCTCTCTGAGCTCTTCTTCTTTTTCGTTTTCTTCTTCTTCTTCTTTTACTTGCGCTACAGTCCGGGGTGGACCTGGGTCTCAATCAACATGACTCTCCAGATAGCACGATCTCTCGCCAGTTGCCTCGAATTGCGCACTCCAAGTTCGTTGAGATCCTTCTCCACTTGTGTGCGCCATCTCATCCTTGGCCATCATCTGCTGTATTGTTCCAATGTTTGGGATTCAAAGACTTTTCGGAGCGGAGCAGTGGTATCTACACGTTCTACAGGGCCTATCCATCTTAAGCGTTATATCTGAAGACGCTTGACCAGGCGCATGCCACCGTACAGCAAATAGAGTTCGCCGTTGAATCTTCTCCTCCAGACGTCATCAACGCAGAAGGAACAAAACTAGCAAGCAGAAATTTTCTCTCAAAAAGACTAAGGACTTCTGCATCTGCTTTTAGTAACGTCCAAGTTTCCTCTCCGTAAAGGAGGGCTGGGATAGTCAAGCTGGTGTAAAACGCCAGTTTAGTCCTTAGAGAGAAGACTTCTTTACTTAATTTCCTTTTGAGCCTAAGGTGGCAACGATTCGCAAGAGTGATTCTGCATTTGATTTCGATACTAATGTTTGTGTCCCTATTTACCGCGGAGCTGAGGCAGACGAAGTCCTTGACCACCTCGAAGACTCTGCTGCCTAGTAGTTCGCTCTATCCTAAACGTCGAATTGTCCTTCCTCGATGACAGAATATACTTCGTTTTGCCTTCATTTAACGCCAAAACCATTTTAGCCGCTTCCGCTTCAATGCCAATAAATGCCTCATTGACAACTCACTGTATTCGTCCAATCACGTCAATGTCGTCGACGTAAGCTAGCAGTTGAGTCGACTTTTAAAAGATCGTGCCTCTGGTGTTGACTTGTGAGTTACGCGCGATCTTCTCAAGAATGATATTGAAGAAGTCACATGACAGCGCGTCGCCTTGTCTAAAACTTTTGCCGACATTGAAGAAGCGCCAGACTTGTAAGAACGAAATTTTTCCATGTGACCGACCATATTTTCTACAGACCGCAGCTCTCTACCCTCTGAACGAGAATGTACCAACGATTGCATTTTCAGGCACATACTTCATGATCTTCATGATCACTTTTGGTATTTAACTCTGTTCTGTATGTGATGCTGACGATAGTGTAACAGTTGATGATGACAGTTGGAGACATGGTGTCCTTCCAATGATTTCGATTGGAAGACTTTGGGGTAAGACCTGCGATGTTTATGCGTTCTACAGTTCTAGAAAGCTAAATCGACTTAAATAAGTGCACCAGAAGACGATTAACTATATGCATGCTTCTATGCACTTTGAAGCGTTCGTGGTCACTTCCACACATTACGTTATGCAAACGAAAGCAAAGATCACACGCAGAAGTTTACTCTCGTTTTTCAATGGCATTGCATCATCAGAATACGCGAATACAGATTTCAAAAATTTTGTTGAACGCTTTGACATCTGATTGGATAAGTGCTGAAATGGCGATAAGCACGTACACGCCCAAAAATGAATTGCGGCAGCAGGCGAATCCTGATACAACAACCAAAGTGGAGATAGTCTGTTGCATTACTCTCAACTGGCCAACAAGGGTGTCCAGATGAACAATGATACATTATTCGAGATTGAAAAATCAAGCATGTTCCAAAGTGTGTTCCTTGATCCGACGGGAAGAAGTTTTTTGCTAGCAGGGTCCTGTATATTAATCGAATTGAAACACACCCTTGACAACCACCAATTGGCTGATCTTTGAGAAAATGATCGTGTGAACATATATATGTCTTAATTTATTCCGCTCAAAGCTATTCTACCTTTAAACAAGTTCACAATATCTATCTTTTCGTCCTTTTCGTATAGACCGCTCAAAAAGTTCGCATTTGACTCAAATTAAAACGTTCACATCACACATCTTCCCAGAGCGTACATAGGCGCCCATAATTGCTCAAGTTAAACGGTCAATCCAATATTCCTTTTCAACGATTTGTCAATTTAAAATCCCTTTACCTGTCAGCTCATCTTGTCCGTCCACTCATTCCTTTTAAGCCCTCAGTCTCCCTTTCATCATGCATCCTAAATCATTCTAGTCCCTCTCCCAATAACGTTCACTTGAAGTCCTCTGCAGCACTTCCTCTAAAATTCCCCGCTCCGATTAACACAAATCCCTGTCTACTATAAAATGTATCTTCTTCTAAAGTCGCTGCACAATTCTAAAGAGGCTCGATTCCTACGTCGAAAAAAAGCAAACTCTTCCCTGCGTTCCTGACTAGAACACTTCCCGATAACGGTGGAGCACACTTGAGAACAACCGTTGCATGCAAACAGGAATAGAAAAAAAAAAAAAAACAGTGAACCTTCAACGACTCGGCTGAGAGGTATTTTTATCCCCTCAGCGCAGCATTCAAAATACAAAATCCCCACGAAAGCAATTTATAAAAGTTTTTCCATAAAAATTTCGTTGGCCAGGATGTTTCGTTAAACTATCCGGCCGTTCGTGGTGGTGGCGCCCGAACCAACCACTCACGGTGGCCGTCCGGCCGGCCGGTCTTTGGCTTGGCAAATATGATTTATGTGTGTGCCTTTTTCGGGGGTTAAAGTGGTGAGAGAACGGAGCCAGCACTTCCTGTGTGTCCTACCGTCTCCACCAGCGCTCTCGATTGCCGAAACAAAAGCGCGAGGGATTGGGTGTGGACTCAATTTTTTTGTTTGTTTGAAATAGTTGACCCTCTTTCTGTCTGTGATCACGAACATTCAGTTCACAGGTGAGTCAGAGATGCGCCACCATCCAGGGCCGTGTCTGTGGTCGCGGTGGTTGAAGCTAAACATCAATTGGTGGGCGGTTTGTTGGCAGCATTCTTTTGCCTGGAGGTGGAATTCGAAAATTAATTTAGTTTGTTGTTTATGTTTAGTATCGTGTTGAAGTGGTGTGTCCGAGGTTGAGTGCAGTTGTCCTCTCGTGAAGCATCCATTCTCTACAATTATGTACTGACCATAATTTGGCAAAAGCAGTGCGGGAGATAGTTACGGCACCTCCCTATGATACACTTACTCGTAGATGCCTCTGCAACGCAGTAGGTTTTCAGCTCGCCGTAGAACAAATCAGCATCTGCTGGGTGGAGTCGTCAGGTACCTGATTAAATTCTAGTTGCAGACCTTGATTGAGTGGGACAACTGCATAAGCCTTTGGAAGAGCCGTCTTACAAATGTCCATTAGGTTGCAAATTTGAACTTTGTGGAGCTATCTTCAACGGTTTTGGAGTCCAGCGTAAGAACTATTCCTAGATTTTTCGAGCTGTGTGCTTAAAGTTGTTATCTTGCAGAAATATCGAGACAGGATTTTCTATTTTCGATGACTCAAACTTAGCATACGTCTTAAAACATCCACATTCTGCATGGGCTGGTCCACATTTCCTTCCACATGAATATCAACAAGACAAGCCGAACCAGGCAGATGTGGGATTCAGTTTGACGTGATCGCCTCTATTTACGGCCTTTTGTGACTGGGTTCATTTTCCAAAAGTGGAAACAAGCTAGTGTCTCGAAAACTTTTCCGTTTTACGCAAGTTCTTAAGAAGAAATGTGTCAAAATCAAACAATAGCTATTGAGGCTACGAAACAAGTTAGAAAGTCAAAAATATCCCTTATCACGTAATTTGTGTACGAGTAGAAATTAGTCAGGTCCGTTTTTGTGTTCCAGAAATTTATTTTATTGGAAAAAAGTAAAAAACATCACTTAAAGTATTGTCCATCGAAAGCGACTACGTTTCCTCCTTTCTCTGATAATTTTCGAATATCAGTTCAGAAAAATGAGTCCTCTCTGAGATCGATCCAATCATTGAGCCATTCTTCGGTTTCTTCTACTTCTTCGATTTGTGGTCCCGAACCGGTGACCCCCACAAATCGTTTTGCATCCGTCGAAAAAGCCAGAAGTTAGAAGGAGTAAGTTCGGGAGAATACGGTGGGTGGGATAAGATCTCCCATTTCAGCGATTCCAGGGAGTTTTTTACCGCTACAGCTACGTGCGTTGAGCGCTATCATGTTAAAACTTCATTTTGTCATGCCTTTCGGTCGTTTCTGGCCGTTTTTCAAGCACAGAAATTCACAGCTCAAACGCATTACTTGCAGTCGATAACGTTTCCTATCAATGGTTTCGCTCCTTTTAGCAGCTCAAAGTACTGATCTAGTCCCACCATATGCAGAGCATGACCGTGGATGTTTTTCTTTGGCGTCGATGTAGACTAAAGTCTGAAATGGGTTCCCCAGGCTTTGCATACATTCTTCTTGCATTCTTTTTGGGTTACATCTCCAGGTACTATCAGGTTCAAAAATCCCTTTCTCTAATGTCTTTCAAGAAGCAATTCCGAACTGGTGTTTTTTTAGAGGTATTAATCTTTTTAGTCTTTTTTGCGTTGATGTCGCCTGGAGAATAGGTTTCAACGATGATCTTTATAAGATGGACGCGCCTGCTCTACTTAGTCTAGCTATCTTAGGCGTCTTCGCATACAAGGCTTAAGATGTCTTGAAATGTCTTTAAATTCCAGCCATTAGTGCATCGCAATTGAGGATGTCCTTGGTTGAGATGGCGCATGCAGCCTCAACCAACGTGGAGTGCGTAACAGGAGGCAGCTGGCGCGAGAACGTGCTAGCTGGAGAGGGAGACATGTTGGTTGAGGCCCAGGTCCATCCCGAACTGTAGCTTCAATAAAAGAAGAAGAAGAGATCTGAAGTTGGCATCACTATTTTTACAGTCATTTTGTCAGCTGTGATTTCTGAGCTTCTGAGCAACGCTACTAAATTGTACAAATTTTGCCAAAAACAAAATTACTGTTGATCCTGATTTTCATGGGCATTTTTGTTTAGCGATGAAGCTTTATTTTGGTTGAATGTACATATGCGTCAATAAACGAGACTGTCGTAATGGGAGTGTATGATGAGATGAGTGTATGTTGACACAGTGTATCTTGAAACACACTTAAATCCACAAAAACTGACTTTATGGGTTGGTTCCGTACTTCTTTAGAAACAAGGCACTATCTTCTACAAATCAGTGCAATCGCTGGGATATGCTGATGACATCGATATTATCGCCCATTCACAGCAAACCGATGTAGAAGCATTCAAGGCTATTGAAGACCAGGCGAAACCGACTGGTCTTAGGGTGAACGAGGATAAAACGAAGATTTGCTGTCCACAAAGAACTTATCCGTCCAAGAACACCTAGGTCGGAATGCGGCAGTTGACAGCTACAACTTTGAGGTAGTTAAGGAGTTTGTCTACCTCGCGGCAAACGTGAACTCCACAATGACAACGACAATAGTCTCGGCGCAGAATCACCCTTGGCAACCGGTTTGTCAAAACAGCTAGGGTCGAAACTCCGGACTTGAAGGACCAAGATAACGTTCTACAAGACACTAATCCTACCGTACTCTTATACGGAACTGGGTGCTGGACTATAAGCAAATCGGCAGAGCAGATTCTTAGTTCCTGTCCTGTCTGCGAGGAAGGCAAATGGAGGAGAAGACACAACCGCGAACTCTGTGTGGTGTACCAAGATGTGGATGTGGCTTGAAAGGGAAGAAACTATCAACTACAGTAGCTTGGCCACATCGAGCGTATGGATAAGAACGCTCCACCTAAGAGGGTCTTCGAATTCCAGCCTCCAGGTTCGAGAAGGTGAGGAAGGCCGAAACTCCGGTGTGAAGGGGAAAAGATTGCGGACGCTAGAGAGCTTGGTGTTGACAACTGGGAGCAGCGTACTCGGGACCACCAAGAATGGAAGGCAGCTATAGCTCGGGTCGCAGGCCTGATACACACAAAGACTCTTTTGTTTGATTGCAGGTTAAAAATGTCCTTCTGTTAGTGATCTCTCTGATGTTGACAAATCCTGTACATATCGGCTCCGTCAATGTTCTCAGAGGATCTTTGCTGCTCTAAGGTAAAGTTTGAAGCATTTAGTAAGGAGAGCATTCATTTCTCAGGCTCAGGCTAAGGCCCATCATGGGTATTAGGACTGAAAAGCAACAAACAAAGAAAAAAACTGTTTTAGAAATGATGCTAGCCAGAAAATTCACGTCAACCGTTACCGCTATAGAGCCATGATTACTAACTTTTTCGTTCATCAGTTGATCAACCATGACGTGCAGCAGCTGTGGTTTCAACAAGACTGCGTAACGTGTCACACAGCTTGTGCCACAAGTCATTCATTGAAGGAAATGTTTCGTTACCGCATTGATTCACGTTACGAACCCTTGAGTTGGTTTCCAAGATCGTGCGATGTAACGCTGCGGGGATATGTGAAGTCCCTAGCTTGAGGCAGTAAGTCCGAGGTGATTGATCACTTGGAGGACAACATTCGCCACGTTGTTGCACGGCAGTAAATTTTGGAAAAAAGTCATCGAAAATTTTACCTCCAGATTAAAGTAGCCATCGGCCAATTTGTTGATTTGTTGCCATCTCCCTTTCCTATCACGTGCAACAGAATAGAACACCACCTTACCGACGACATTAAATTATGTCTTAATACTATGAAGTCTTCCACTTAACCATCAATTACAAAATCTTTCGCAAACAGTCACCCGGCACGTGGCTTCGAGCATCATTAACAAGTCTCAAACATCAATAAATACGTTCCAGCAGACAAGATCTGCTTTCGCCCCCCCCCCCCCCCTCCTCCTCCCACTCGTCCATCGCACTCACAACGACATCATCATTACTTAATACAGTCGGAGGCTTAAATTCATTGAACAAAGGGTCTGCCAGGCACACAATCAATTAAGTATCGTCGTCGATTTCGAAATGATGAGGCTGCCATTACTCTGATGACGACCAGTATTACGAGGATAATGGCGGGGTGGAGATGTTTTCGAATTCACAGCCAGCTTAATGCTTTAGCCCAACCTCCACGGCATCAGCCATCTTCCCATTCTGATTAAGCACAAGGACATCTATTGAATATTTCAATCTGTCGAGAGAGGGTGAAGGAGAGTTGGGGCTCCTGTAAACGGCCAAAAATCCAACATACCCCAAAAAAGAATGCCCGAGAGAATGCCAACAAGACACAAACACGGTTTATGGACTCTCCGCAGTCAGAAATGAAAACTCGAATTTATTGTTTTGTATAATTAATACCAGCAGCTCCGAACCGGGTCTGTGCGGAGAGGTAGGTGGTGCAGCATGATGACGACGCCACCGCCACCATCACCGCCGGAGGAGACGACGAGAGAAGTCAGGAGGAGTCGGGAAATAAAAAGGAACATCCCGCCGCAGATATAAATAATTTTAATGCCGATAAATGTTGAAAGTTTCTCCGCTTCCAGGATCTGCCCCAAGGCCACCCTCTCCCCCTCTTTCTGCCGGTGCTTCGTCCGATATTGTGGCTTTGTTGGGTTACTGGCGCGTGGAGAGGGTGGAGAGGGGGATACAGCAGCAGTTCCGCTCTGTCCGTGTAGTTTATAATGAAATATCGCATTCATTTGTCAGGCGGTAAAATTTTTAAGTGGCCCATTGTTTCGAATAAATTATCCTTAAAACTAAGTTATTACTTAAGGAACGGGCTGGTCAAGTTGAAGTTCTCAGTTTCGGTCTCGGACTGTGGCTGCGGGCGGGGACGACGACGACGACGACGATGACGTTGGCCATCGGTTCTCGTGCGGTGAAAAACTATTTGTTCCTGTTTGGTCTCTGGTCGGGTGTCTGGCTGACTGGTTGACCGGTTGACTGGCTGCCGTCGGATAGGCTAAGCGGCGACGGCACAAAACAGCTGAGATAGGGCACGAAGTGTTGTTACAGTTGCCGTTGGCCCCTGCCGAGGGTGCTGCCTGCACAAGGTGGAAGGATTATTTTCATTATTCGCCGTGCCGGTGGAAGGGAAGTACGAGTATTTCCCTACGCCCGACATTGAGAACACACAAAAATTACTGTCCGGATATTTATGGGCGAAGTGAAGCGCCCGGGTCAGTTGCAATTTGAGTGCAGAACACACGGTGTCCGGCAGAGGGGACGAGAGAGAGGGCGAGAGAATGGAGCTCACATGGGAAGTGCCGGTGTGGATAACTACTGTTGCAAGGACGAAAGTTTTTGCGAAACAATTCAGGGTGACACTGCTGTGTGCGGTGGCAGGTGCGAAGATGACGAAGGTGTTGTGGCGGGGGCCTGGACATTGGAAGTTCGTCAAAAACACGGGAGTCTGAGAAATGCTGGTCATTTGCTCTAATTGTGGCAATAAATTCGTTTTTTGTCGCTGTGTGTGAGAGAGAAGTGGAGAGTGGAAGTTTGACAGGGGATTTGTCTGCGGGATGGTCGTGTGGGGTGTGTATGTGTTTGGGGAGGAATTTGAAAATTTTGATTACCTCGTGGCTTTGTTGGTCAAATGAGTTTTTGGATTTTTGAGACAGTTTTGAAACGGAGTTGGGAAAAGAAACGGACAATTAAGGGAATTTATGGAAACGAGAAGAAGGAGTGAGAGGGCCAAAGCTTTAAAAAGAGTTAAGGTGCCATGCCGCTTGCTCTATTCCGTTCTGATGTCGAATCTGGCTCTGGTCTGCCACTCAAATGGTCGATAAAGATTTGCAACTGACTTAGGCAACGTCGGCCAAATGACAGTTTTGAATCGTATTAAAAGAAGCTCGATGTAAGAGTGCCTCTCTGGACTGTTTGAGTAAATTATTTGAATGACAAAACGCCGAAGAGCAAGATTTTTATCAGTAAACACCCGAACTTGAAGTCAATAACTTTGAAAACGATCTAGAGATGACATCCACATGGTGAGTGAATCGAACTCCAACTGTTTTCTTTTGTTGATAAATTTTAAAAAATACGTAAATTTTCAAATTGAATCAAAAGTTTTCAATAAGTCCACCTTTGGCGGGAATGATGGCCTGAGGGGGACCACGAAAGAAAGCATCGCACGCTGCATGTAAGGCTCTGCGGTTTTTTGGTCCATTCCCGCTGAAGTGTTTGTTCGAGGTGGTCCACACTTTGGTAGTTTTTAGTACAAACTTTCGCCTTTTAAACTCGCCTGACAGAGAAATCTAACTGATTTGTATCTTGGGAATTTGCAATCCATCTTTTGTCAAGGAAATAAAGTGTGGAATCAATCTTGTTTGATGCGTGCTTCGTAAGACAGCCTCGAGTTTCCTTGAAATGTCCACAGTCTCCGATTCAAATTTTTGTTTGGTTAAGACTTTAATTTTGCTTATAAGAAAGTTTTACGCTCTACAGTCGCATTGATTTGGCGCCAAGTTCTGAAATACGGAGCGGAGATGGCGGCCCAAACCATCACCATCGGTGCTGCCTGCTTTCTGATGGCTGTTCGAAGGTGTAGATTTTCAAAGGACCTCTCTGGCAGGTAAGCTCGGTCATTCTTCTTGTTGACATATTGCTTTTAAACAAATGGCAACTCAGCGAAAAAAAAATCCAAATTAGTCAACTCATCATTTTCGTTCAAGGATAGCAACTCCTTCGTTCTTTCGACTCTAACTCTTTTCTTTTACGGCGTAAATAAAAAAAAACACACACGACTTTTTGAAACTTCAATGGCTTTAGCTCAAGCTCATTGTTCAGCATGTGTTGCATCCATCCCAAGGATATGATGAGCTCACGGGGAAATTTTTCTTTTACTTCGGCATATATATCGCTCAATGCTAACCTTCACTTTCCGTAACGAGCCACGGCTTATGACACAAATAATTTATTCACGTTGAGGTGCAGGAGGGCACAAACGATAGCTCCTGTCGGTATTCTGAATATTAACCAATCACAATACCACGCTTGAATTCTATCAAGGATAAACTCTTTTTATAGCTGAGAAGCAAGTCGTTTGAAGAGCTTGTAAATAATAAAATTTCCTGTTATGTATCAAGATTTGGAAATTATAGCAGTCAGAAGTTGGTTGCAGTTCAAGTCAGTCAGGGATATTAAATCAGTTAGCCTCACCTAACCATTTGACGTGACGAGAGGAGAGACTCGACCTCATTTGACAAGATCGATGTTGCAGTTCATCGTTCAGTATCCTCTTCAAAAACTCCACAGTTTCAAACAACTAATTAGTTTCCACACACCAACCACTCGAAATCCCTAGCCGATTGACAGCTTTGCTAACACCTCCAGACTGCACTCTTACCGGGTGCAACTCTCCTTCCACTTCACAAGGCGAAGATGTCGTACTAATAACATGGAGCGTCTCAATTACACGCGCAGCAAAGAAAAACCAAAGATTATTGAAACGGTTTCCTTCTCGAAGCGACCGAGAATTACAGCATATACAGCAGGACTAGGACTACTATGTTATTAAGGGACCTTGAAGCCCACAAATTCGCATTCCAGTGATTAGCAAACGTCATTCATTGTTTGATATCCGCGGTGGTGTCATTGCTTGTCTTAACCTCGAAGCATAGGTGGACAATGTCTTTCAGTATTAAGAAATTATAGCTGTCTTTCGTGACGTTTTGTCTAAAATTTCGGTGCTGGTGGTCCTTTTGACAGCATATGCTTTCTTAACCATCTTAGTCGCTTCCTTCTTGATGCTCACAAGCGCCCCACTCACAGCCCCTACCTGTTCTCCCGATGAAGTCAATTTCATTGTCATATGCGAGCAGTTGCACAGATTAGTGGAAGATCGTGCCACTGGTGTTAACCTTGGAGTCCTGCACGATTCTCTAGGGAATGATGTTAAAGAAATCAAATCGCGGTGCGTCGTCTTGTCTAAATCCTCAGTAGAATCTATATCAACCTTGACAGAGCAACGGGCACTTTCCATCATCTCCATCACCCTCTATCATTTGCAAAAGGACTACTTTTGCTGGGACGTGAGAAATGGACAATATACTGTATAGCTCGTGTCTATAAATACTGTCATACGTTAAGAGTAGATGGTGGGTATCCACTTAAACTATTTGGGTCCTTTTCAAGATCTGTTGCAATGTGAACATTTAGACAATAGTGGATTTCTTTTCCCTGAACCAGCAACAACCAATCAGGGTGTCGACGTAGGACGGCGGAAAAGATCTTAAACGATGTATTCGGGAGACTTATCCCTCTGTATGTGACATCATTTCAAGGCTCTTCTTTCTTTTGGATCGGGAAAGAGAGAGAGAGAGAGAGAGTTTACCCACAGTACTCGCCTCTCTAGGAATGTCCACCCGTTCACCCTTAAGCCCACCTTTGGACGTAGAGTCAAGTCTAGAAACCCGTTCTTGAGCCGCACCATATGACTATGGAATGCTCTTTCCAGCCCAACTTTCCCCTTCATAACAATCCACAGGCATTTAAAGTCAATATGCACTGGTACCTTTTTACCCTCTCTTCCTCTATACCTTCGGTCCGTGCTGTGACTTGATTACGGTGACTAAAGGGTACCAAACAAACCCTTCAGCACGCGCCAATTATAAAAAGAAAGATACTGAGGTACTGAGTCCGGTTTCATTCGACAAGATTTTACAGATAAGTTGGTGTATGCACCTTACGAAGTCCCCATCCATCATGAAGTCCATCGGGACCGGCAGCCTAGTTTGACTTAAGTTTCACTATTGCTGCTGTAACTTAACTCAGGTCGGTTTTATGGATTCTGTTATGGGATATGGGTTATTTTGTCCTCATCTGTAGAAGTTGACTTTTCACATTCCCAGCACCGACTGCTATTCCTTTTTAAGTTCCTATCTTTATCCCTGTAAGTGTTCATTCTTTTTTTGCGAACTTGGCATGTTCCTTTCACTTGTTGGAGGCGTTTTCAAACGCCGTTAGTTATATCCCTCAATCTCATCGATCACGCGCTTTCTATGGTCTTTCCTTTTCTATCTGAGACGACAGTGCACTTTGAGTGCTTTGAGGTCTTTGAGCTGTGTTCGTCCATGTCCGAGCTCTTTGAGCTTCCCTCGTCCTTTTTTGCAGCGCTGCTTTGTATGCTATCATCGAACCATGGGTTTCTTTTCGGTGGCAAAATGAAAAATAACACATAACTTGCGGCTCCTTGGTCGTATGACAACTGCTGTTGAAGACTTGATATCGGCGGCTGCTGCCTCTGCAAGAGATCAATCCAATTTTTTTATGGATTTTTAGGTCCTATCCTGAGGTTGCGCCCCGCGGCAATTCGTCATGGAAGGTGATGTCTGGTGGGCTATGTTCTCTAACTGCGCTGCTAAGGTTGCCCTCCTTGCCCAGTTAACTTTAAGTTGACGCTAGGACATTGTAGGCACCCTATGCTTGATCAAGGAGCTCAAAGAAGCAATTTTTGGTTTCGTCATCTTTCTTCTCTGTGGGGGCGTGCGCACATGCGAGGCTTATGTTGACGTCACCAGGAGTTCGCTTATACATCTAAAGGTTAAGCCCTCTTGTTTAGGTCAGTTGTTGATGACAAATCCGCATTCAAATGTGCGTTCACTTCGTTCTTTGTAACAGTCATTGCGGTAACTATCACATTTTACCATTTTTCTTTTAACGAACCAGGTTCTCTGCAAGTAGTTCGGGTGCCCTGAGTGTGTCGAGCGTCCTGACATTCCACGTAAAGATTCGAAGATCGTCTGCTATGGTCGTCAGTGGTAAAAGCATTCATATTCAAGGCGCCTTGCTGCTTGGTTATTAAAGTTTTTTCTAAGGTGGAGAAGTTATCCTCACGCGTAACCTCCGATCCTGGAGTATCGGGTCCTGGTTCTCTGGAAAAGTAACTACTGCTTGCATTAGTTAACCTCCAAGCAGTCGTAAACCAGTGGGCGCAACTACGAAGCTGAATGTCAACTTGATCTGTGCATTTACAGGGATCGCTGATGGAATCTCTCCAATTTGAAAGCAATCGCCAACTTTGCCTTGTATTCTCAGGTCCATGTTTTTCAGCTTTAAGCACGTCTTCTAAGCATATGGATGTGATCCAAATTTTGGTGGAAGTCTCGTCTATTTTGTGCAGTCTGTGTAGGCCACGTAAGGCTCAGTCATCAACCCTAGCTTGACCATCTACTTCATTGGAATTTGAAAACAGCCCGATGAATGGCGAGATGGTCAAAAATGACAATCCCCTGTGCAAGGCGGTCCATCTTGTGTTTTCATAAGCCTGTTTTGAAACTGTCCTTCTGTGTCCTGCTTAAAGTATCGATAGTACGTCAGTATAATACCTTCGTGAGGTATAAGTTCAGCAAAGAAACCCCTCTCTGTTCAACTTAAGATGTGTGTCACAATGAGTCTACTTATGGTGACTTCCGGCACCTCTTACTTCTGCACTTGAGTGGGGAATTTCCTCCTCACCTGCCTTAAAAATCTTTTTGCATAGTTATCCATTAATAGTTGTTCCACGTTCCTAGCCTGCTCACAAACAATGCTTCCCATCCATGCCACCACCACCATCGGTTTCCCCATTATTCATCACAAATTCGCATTCCCTCATGACAAAACCCTCAAAAGCCTATCATTGTTTCGCCGGAAGTTACACACACTCGTGTGAACCGCTCCCACCGAAGCAACTCAAAGACGAATTAGTAAAGGCAACCATATACCTTTCTAATTGGACTAACCGCCCGCACTTAAATAAACAGGTAACCCTTCATTAAACTTTCAAACAAACTCTGCCCCCCGTCTCCGCCCCGTAACACAGTGCGCGTCGTCCATGTCGCCAACAACGAACCATCCGAAACCCAAGGGACACCCCTAAGTACGGTATTTAAGCAAGTTATACCAGAGATAATGCCAGACTAGTGGGTTTATCCCTTCAAAATGGCTGGCAATTTCCTTGAAGATCCTCCGGAAGGCATTAATTGAAACCTCCGTGACAGTGGTGAATGGATGAAAGTGAATTTGCCATCCTAATTGGCAGATTGTTGATACAAACTGGCACACACCCCTCGAGTGGGGGGCGGAATGTGGCATCTAGTTTGTTTTAGAGGATGACACCTACATGTCGGTGAGGGGGGGCGAACGGGCGGACATGCGGAAAAATGGAAACACCAAAGGAAGCAGGTGAGGGGCGGCGAGATAGGAACAGGAGAAGGTACTTAGCTTGATTGTCTGTGGAAAGCTCGAGAGCAACACGGGCGGATGGCTTAATTGAAGATGATGCTATCGATTGCGAGCTCTTTGTTGTGTCATTTGCTGTTGAGGTCGTGGATGATAATGAGACGCAAAAGGACTAGAAAAGTGTTGATTTTGAATTTTGCGTAGCGGTTTGATTTAAATTTCTGTCACTCAGCTCAGTCTCAGTCTCAGTCTCAGTCTCAGTCTCAGTCTCAGTCTCAGTCTCAGTCTCAGTCTCAGTCTCAGTCTCAGTCTCAGTCTCAGTCTCAGTCTCAGTCTCAGTCTCAGTCTCAGTCTCAGTCTCAGTCTCAGTCTCAGTCTCAGTCTCAGTCTCAGTCTCAGTCTCAGTCTCAGTCTCAGTCTCAGTCTCAGTCTCAGTCTCAGTCTCAGTCTCAGTCTCAGTCTCAGTCTCAGTCTCAGTCTCAGTCTCAGTCTCAGTCTCAGTCTCAGTCTCAGTCTCAGTCTCAGTCTCAGTCTCAGTCTCAGTCTCAGTCTCAGTCTCAGTCTCAGTCTCAGTCTCAGTCTCAGTCTCAGTCTCAGTCTCAGTCTCAGTCTCAGTCTCAGTCTCAGTCTCAGTCTCAGTCTCAGTCTCAGTCTCAGTCTCAGTCTCAGTCTCAGTCTCAGTCTCAGTCTCAGTCTCAGTCTCAGTCTCAGTCTCAGTCTCAGTCTCAGTCTCAGTCTCAGTCTCAGTCTCAGTCTCAGTCTCAGTCTCAGTCTCAGTCTCAGTCTCAGTCTCAGTCTCAGTCTCAGTCTCAGTCTCAGTCTCAGTCTCAGTCTCAGTCTCAGTCTCAGTCTCAGTCTCAGTCTCAGTCTCAGTCTCAGTCTCAGTCTCAGTCTCAGTCTCAGTCTCAGTCTCAGTCTCAGTCTCAGTCTCAGTCTCAGTCTCAGTCTCAGTCTCAGTCTCAGTCTCAGTCTCAGTCTCAGTCTCAGTCTCAGTCTCAGTCTCAGTCTCAGTCTCAGTCTCAGTCTCAGTCTCAGTCTCAGTCTCAGTGTCTGTTGCTGCGTCTGTATGCCTCCTACTGCCCTACCATCGGCACCATCGTATCGCCGCTTCCACTCACCAGAACAAGATTAGCCCAAACGCTTCGTTAATTACCGTCGACCGTTGCCGAAGTCATCGCATAAAACAGAACCCAACCAGAGCTCGTATCTCGAACTCAGCACTGGTGGACACGAGTGAATGCATCCAATGCGGATAAATCACAAAGGACACCCGAATTCCTGCTCCCGGAGCCAAACGGTCTGGCCGAGCCAACGAACCGAGGCACGTCTGCAACCGAATCTGCCACAAAGTTGTGCGGCGTGCGGAACACTGCCACACAATTGCAAGGCAAATGTATATCGTTACAACGCCACTCCACTTCGAAGAGAATGGCAGCGCAACACTTGTGGCAATCGAATGTGTACACATCCGCCTCCCGAAGAAGGTCCTTGTCCCCGCCCACATACCGCCGCAGCAATCGTCTTCCTCCGAGTGCGGCACTCCCCCACACACACACCGGCGCTCGTCCCTATTTTGCATTTGAATTAGATAAAATCCAATGAATAGTTCAGCCGCACACGAGCGAACTTACAAAGTATCCCGCTCTCGGGGGGAGATTGTCTGTTGGGGCGGGTGGTGGTCAGGGGTGGCAGGGCGGATAAGTGGCCGGAGTGCTGGAATTGAACTGACTGGGTGGGGGAGCATGCAGTACGCGACGATGAAATACTTAATCACTCACACACCAATTGGCTGGAGGACCTTAGCAGGGGGCGGTGAGGAGCCGCAGGATTTAGGAGAATCTTTGTGACGTGGAAAAGGTTTTATTCGACTGTCAATGAATTGGAGGTGCAGCGGAGGTGGATTGAGTTGCAATTGATGTTGGAAACCGTGGCAGATAGCAAGGATACGGCCGGTAGGGAATGCTAATCAAGAAGTTAGGAGATGTATGGCGGGAATCAGTTCGAAGTCTTTCCCCTCTTATCTAGCGCTTGAGTTAGGTATGAAATTGGGCCGTATTTTTTAGGAGATGCCAAAATAGTGAAAACAGCGAAGTTTGTGAGGCATTTCTTTGCAAGTATTCGTTTTGGTTTCAGAGTCAAGCTCCAAAATTTGAGATTGATGAGCACGAATGGGATCTTAAACCGTCTCTCCTATGCATCGGTTGCTTGGTGCAATAAGCTTTCTTCTTCTTAAGTACGTGACTGTTGCTTTCTCCAGAATAGTCTGTGTTGGCTGCACAGGAGCTTTTTCTAGCACGCCAGGTCCTGGTCTTGATGCGTTGCTAAATCTTCCTCTCCTTGATGTCTTCATCGTGGGATGCACAATCAAGACCGTCTTCCGACTTAAACGAGGTGGTCTTTAGCTTAACTCGCTGTGTAGCTTTGATGACCTTGCGCACTGCATCTCCTATGTCGCTAGTCCCACGGATAGACGGCTAAATGCGAGGATAAAAATAATCCAGCGGCGTCGGTTATACAAAATCGGCTTTCGTTGTTTCCAGGGCTGGCTCTGGTCAGAAACTGAGCCAGTCCTGGACTGAGGAAGGTCATGTACCAAGACGGTAGAGGACACGATCTGGGGCTGGGTCAGGTACAATGTTGTGAAGAAAAGGTGGAAGGAGCAACTTATCTGCGTCTGTAGCGGCAGCGTAGCTGTGCCTAAGGCCTTCCTCAACCCTCCAACTACTTCCAAGATAGTAGAGGAATTCAAGCCCATTCTTAATTTGGTCGGCAAACTAATTCCACTAAGACTTGTCTGGGTCTCGGGACACTACGGGATCAACGAGATTTCTGATGAACTTGCTAAGTACGGTACTCATAGAGGCACTCATTTGGCCAGCATTCATCTAGGGACTACTCGCGTCCTTGGTCAGAGCCGGGTTTCTCGTCAGCAAAACTAGAGATGGCATGACTCTTCAAGATGCAGGCTGACCAAGCGTATGCTACCCAACGTCAGAAAGAAATCTACCTGTTATGTCTGCACAGACAAGGCTATAGACTAGTTGTTGGCTTACTATCGGGACACTTTACCTTCGCTTAGCACCTAAGTGTGCTTGGGATTATTGATGAAACCCTCTGCGACGCCTGAAGAGAAGGTAAAGACACTGTAGAGCACTTCCTCTGTCATTGTCCTGCGTCTGCTCGGATATTGTTCACCTGGCCAGAAATTAACAATAAAAGGTGACGGCTATAGAGGCTTTTTCGTTCGGCACTTGATCAAGCGTGGCGTGCAGGAGTTGTGGTTTCAACAAGACGGCGCAACATGTCACTCAGCTTTTGCCACAAGTTATTTATGAAAGAGAACGTTGGGTAACAGCATGTCTCAAGTTAAGGAGCTGGGAAGTGGCCTCCAGGATCGTGCGATTTAGCGTCGCCATTTTCTGTGAGGATATTTGCAGTCGCCAGCCTACGCCGATAGACCCAAAATGATTGATCACTTTGAGGACAACATTGGACGAGAACATTCAGCCCTGAACTGTACAGGCTGTACCGGGATGTGAATGTAGTTCAAAAGCCCAAAACGCGACGATTGCACTGGCTCTTCCACATCGAATGGACAACAGTGCTTCAGCAAAAAGGATCGCCGTTTAATAAGGAAAAAAGGACCGGAAGGATCAAACCTTAGTATATACCAAAAAGCTTTATGTGGATAGTTGAGAGCAGCATCCTCAGGACCATAGACTCTTCCTGGATTGGGAGCTTCACACTACGAGGATTGGGAAGAGTTTGACAAAGTCCTTTCCTTGTTCCGAAATTGGGAAGCGTAATGTTCAAAGTTGACCTACTTATCGACTATTCCCCTCGAAAGCATCCCCTTTTTGTGTCAAATACTCCACGTCTTAATGTCTCCTTTTCGAGTACAGCTTTCCCTTCAAATAACTCTAATTTAAGAAGGAAAACTCCCAAGAGTATCGCCCAACATCACGCAAATCCGCTCCAACGTCCCACTTATCCTGCGACATTCTGCGCACTAAAAAAAAGCGGATTTCCCATTAATTGCAATGAGTAGACCGGCAACTCCGCTCTGGAAATATCACAAAAAATACAAGTACAATTCTGTGGTATTTGCTTCCTTCTCATCCATAACCTTAGGTCGTCGTCGCTGCCACCGCCACTACCACTGCCACCAATCAATGTTCTCGATTTTCTTCTCGTTTCACTAATTGGATGGAAAAGACAGCAACGGGGGGCGGGCGAGGCGGGGAGAGAAACCAATGCAATGCACTGAATCCGCTGTCCCCAGTTCTTCGTCCGTGTCGTCACTTCGTCTCGTTAAAACTTCCCTCGCATATCGCGCGTCCCCTGCCCGGCTGTGTCCATCTGAAGCACCCAACTCAGAAAAGGCCAACCGTCAGGATTATAATGCTGACTGCGAAATTTAATGAACATGGACAGGAAGACGAACACTAACAGGATTCTATCTAACCTTGTTAGATGCTCTCAGCTCCCAAGGAATGAGGGCAGCAGTGGCGAGAAGAAGAACAAGAAAAAAAGGACCCAACGGGAACTGGAAAAAAAGGAAAATCGAGAAAAACTGCGCTCCTCTATGAATGGCGGCAGCGAAGACTGTCAGCAAAGGAATGCAGTGCACGTCCTTGCCACCGATATACCGAACCGTCAACATTTGCTGCACTCCCTCCCTGCATGTGCGGTGTGAGAAGGAGCCAAAGAAAAATCAGTCATGGCACTCTCATCTATTAGCGACGTTTTATTTACCTGCCCTGACAGGCAGTCCTTCCCATCCCTCGCCACCCACAGCACATCCGGTTGGGTTTTTTTTCGTGCCAGCCATCCTAATGGAGACTTAAGGCTTAGTGTAGCCGGGGTTGCATGCCCGGGGTAGACCACTTAACAAATTCGAATTACGTTTCTTATTTGACGGGAAATGGTAATTTGTTTAACCGAAACGACGACGACGACGAAAGGATTAAGGGGATTAAGTGGTGAAGTGCACCGCAGGCAAAAGATCTTGATTAGGCGGAATCGGCTTATTCCGTGGGGGAGAGATTGCAGACGTGGATTGCGTTTGCTTCTTTGAATTGTGCGGAATTGGCGTGCCTCCGCTTGAGGAAGTGGTAAAAGTGAGTGACTGCAATGGGATTCGTGCTTCCGACGGTTGTATGAGAAATGATTTTCGATTGAGGACGAAGACAGTGGCTGGAATTGGGTGGGGACAGCTCAAGGAACTGCCAACTGTGTACGAGGAAACCCACAGAAAATGGAGTAACTTGTAGCGGGTCTTTTGTTTTGTGGTTTCAAGTTGGTAGCTCTGGAATCTTATACCTACTGCAATCAACTGTCACGCAAAGTGTCAAGCCATTCACTTAAAATTTACAATACAACGTCACTTAACAGTTGAGTAAACACGATCAAACAACAAAAGTAGTGATCGAAAAGTAGCCATTTGTCGCTTGTTGATTATGGTTGTCATAGTCGACCGACTTTGCAAGCAATCGGTCAATCTGTGTATAGTGGTAGCGCTACTGAGCTCCTAAGGCCAGTGCATCATCGTAATGCAAGGGCAGCCGATGTAGGTGCAAGTGTTGCTGATGGAGGTTTGCACCTCCATTTCTATCAACTGCAACTTATGCAACTATTGAAGCCTGCTGACGATTCAAAACGCTGGAGGTACAAAAGGAGAGGTGCGTTGGAGCAACAGGCAACAATGTTTCGAACAATAGTTTCTTTAGTGCTGTTGCATCCAGCTAAAGTGACTGTTCGGTGTGCGTCTTTGTCGAAAAGCATCTGTTCAAAATTTGAGGGACTGTTCGCATGTGACACAACAACGAAGCAGTGAATTCATTGCTCAACCCTTCCTCCAACGCAGCACGGCACACAAAATATAAATATGTAACGACGTTGCCTAGATAACAACTTCATTTGCTTGATCAATTTCTGACAACTGTTCCAAGTCCTAGTGCTTGGTGCATCTTTCTACAATCGTTCCAAGTTTATGTGCTGGGTACAATTTAAATGGACACAACCCGCTCCGAGTTTATGCTCTTGGTGCATAGCTCAGAAAAATGCTTCTGAAACAAGGGGCAGTGCCCCGTATTTCTTCGTAGATTCCAAAAAAAAGGCGGTCCAGATTGGCGGACGGTAATAAATAGTTTATTCGGAGCGATATGTTCGAATGACGGCCGATATTTTTTCGCCGGTAACTGAAGGTTATGACTTGGACGATATGTCTTGTGGTTCCAACAAAATGGGTCGACAAGCTAAACGGCACGTCCAATTATGGTTTTATTTGCATGAGAATCTTCCTAGTCGCGTAATTTCACCTCAATTGGCGACCATGATCGTGCAATTCGATCCTCTTAGATTTTTTTCTGCGGGCGTAGGTAAAAGCCCGATAGTAGTGTCACCGTTGCGTAGTGGTTAGTGCGTCGACCGCCATGCAGAAAGTTTAACTTCGATTCCCGGACGGATCTTGCCGTTCGAAGTCCGCAAAAAACGCACAACACGAGAAGTTGTTGTGGGCTTTACAGCCCACAAAGGGAGCAAGGCTTAGCTTCTTTCGAAACTACTTGTTTCTGCGTGTAACTCATCTCTCACGAGTGGAGGCGACCTGCAGTTCTTTGCCGATTCCGAACGAAAGCCTAAACAAACTTTTCAGAGATAATGAGTAGACTTTGAGAGTTGTCAGCAACTCAAAGAGGGTGGTGCCGTGCAAAATGCGAGGTATTCAGTCTGGCAATCGCATCTGGGACCTTCGGCATATGAGTCGATGCACTTACCCACTACGCCATGGCGGCCACAATTTCTTTGATCTGTTTAAATGAAAAATAAATTTCCTAGAAGACTGCAATGTAGGCAATCGTGGAGGCCAAGCGAGTGCCTTTATCTAGTTTCCAAACAAAAAGAAGTAGTACAACGCCCAAATCTTGAGAATAGGATGCGTGGGGACGAAGTTTGTAGTCCAGTTCGAAAAATTTGTTCGCGGCGGAGGAGGTCAATTTCTGTTCTTGTTCCAATATCTTGATATTGGAGATATTTGGATTTCAATAAATGTGAGTTTTTAAAATTTCGAGAAAAATAGAAACAACTTTGTTAGCTAGCACAGACTTTTGAAACATTTCCAAATTTCAAAATGACGCCTTAACTTTTTGCACTGACGACATATACATCAAGGAGCACTCGACGTGTCGACAATTCAATTTTTGATAACTAGCATTGTTCTTATTTGACGTGGAGTGACCGACTGAACTGTGTTGCTTAGATACCTCTCTATTCCAAAAAGCCTGACCAATTCCATGCACTCGATGGCGGGCTTTACCAAAACTGTAAACAGGCACTGAATCGTGTCTCAAACTTAAAACTGATCCTGATGAAAATCTGAAGAAAATGTTGCCACAAAAAAAAAGCCTGATCGCAATTTCATAGATTCCGAACCTTAGAAGCACCACCAGCAAGCAATTATCATCTTACAAGAGGATAAGTCTTTGTAAATCGGAGCTATTAAGACTTCGGTTAGACACTGATTGTGCGACAAAATTGGACAAATCTCTAAGACAGTAAGAAGGCAGATGTGAGATCTTTTTTTATGTCATCGCTTGCTATTACGATCCTTTACCGGGGAAGCCATTTTCCCGAGAGTCGTAAGTAACCCAAGACTATGATTTAGTTATGAAAATTCCAAATGAGTTCATGTTTGACGAGGCGCGAGGCCTTTTTAACGCCTCTGTCATTTTATGGTACCCAGTTGCAAAGTAAGTCCACACTGAGACGGAAAATTCCACAAAAGTGTCTGGTTTGAGTGAGTGGCTTAAACAATCTGATTAAGGCTAGTCAACGCGGTACACTTACATCGCCTCTGTCCGCGTTATTTGGCATCAAGGCACTACTACCACGACACTGCCATAAGTGGACGTTATGCCCGGTCAGACTGAAGCATAATTCCCGGGGGCTGCAGTCTTCCAGCCAAGTTCCTTCAGCATATGGGTATGGTAGCCGCTATCGCACCGTTGTCACTCATTATAGTGTCACACTGTCACGGATGTAATTCATAGATCCAGTTACATCATCTGGACAGCAATGTGGTAGAAATATACGGCCACGGCCATTTATGTAATAACAGTTTTCTCTTTGTGTTGGTGCTACAGTCCGGTTGAACCTGGCATGCCTCTCCAAGTATCATAGTCTTGTGCTAGGGGCCTCCAGTTCTGTTCGTCCACCTGTTTCAGGTCTGTTTATAGCTAGGCACGACATCGGAGGTATCTTTTGCACCATCGTTAGGCGTCTGCAGTTTCGAATATTCATTTGAATGGGGTCTCTATCTAGTTGAGGGGTGCCCGTCGAAGGTGATGTCTTTCTCTGCCACATCGTTTTTCGGGTTTGGAATGGAAAGCCCTTCGAGCTGGAGCTATAGCGCCCATTCGTTCTACTTGATCCAGCCCTCAGAGTCGCTTCACTACGCCGATGCCATTGTACAGCTGGTGGATTTCGCTGTTATTTCTTCTCCTCCAAACTCCTTTTTCGAAAATGAGCCCAGATGGCTGTAACAACTCCTTTCTATCATTCAAATCGTTATCGTGGGGTCCTTTACCACGCGGTGTGAGGTTGGCTGTTAGCGCCCACCAAGCTCATCACTGAAAAGTTAGCCTTTTCCCGGTTTTCTTGAATGTTTCCAATGCAAACAATTTTCAAGACAACTACCCATTCTTCTCCTTTTTGAGAAAAACATCAATTCTTGATTTCTTTGAAATGCTACTGAGGAAGAAGTTCGTTACGGCCAGTTCCAATTAAATCTGACAACCTCCAAAAATTCGGAAGTACTTCATTTGCATCTCGAAATAGCTGATGCCTGTCAGAACGAAGGACAATAGGTCAAAATGCAACAACCACTCAGTCAACACGAGACAGAGGGACATCAAATGGAAGAATACACTGTTGGGTAGGATGGATGAATACAACCCCAGAAAAGTCAAAGTGAAGGGCATTTCGCGATCCATGCCTGAGGCAATTACACGCGACCTTATCCGTTCATATTCTCAATTAAAATCAACTGACCCCATTTGCCTTGCAAGGACACGTCGCTTGACTCTCTAAACGTGGCTGCAGCATAAAAAATAAATTACCCAATAGACAGACACACGCACACAAGCGACGTGCTCCTTCGTGCATTTTTCTCTCCTTCACGTTTGAAGGGGGGGAGGACATCGCTCCGTTTAGGGGTCATGGCATCGATTTACCGGAAATGCAGTGTTAATTGTTTCAATTAAAGGGGTGTACAGCATAATCAGAGGTCGCCACATGACAGTTAACGTAGGCATTTTCTGTTGCATGTCATTGGTGCAGCGCGGGACGGTAATTGAGTTGAGTTGTGTGTGTCAATTTGTATCAATTAGTCAGGGCGCGGGAAGCCACGGATAGCTACAGAAGATTGGGGTTGGAGGGGTCTGATGACTGCGGGCATAATTAAGAGATGTTAACTTGTAGCAATGAAGGGAGTTCAATCGGCCTAAGGCAAGGAATTTTGAAGGACCGTGGAATGTAGTGGATATTCAAATTCGGATTCCGTTTACCTGTGGCTACTGTTCAATCAGACAACCAATCAAGTCGAGTAATCATCTTGCAAAATTTTAATTTACCCCTTAGAGGTATGCGCGGCTAAGATCAATTTGCAAATTTTGTAGGCACCCGGAACGCATCTACAATCGAGAATGATTCCCTTATTTATTTGACGCTAGAGCTTAGAGTGGATATAGGCCTTGTCCAAGAAATTCTCCCACTATGTGCGCCATCTCAATCTGAAACTTTCTCTGGTTCTCAACATGGCTATCCACTACGATCGGCCCTAAAAAGAACTTTAACTGCCAGCCTTGCGCTGGCGTACATTCCAAACTCCTGGCGTAGTCTTCATAACAAAAATTGGAAAGGGGGACTACTTTCTTGCCAAAAACTTCAGGCCTATCAGTCTTACTTCCCTCATGCTAAAAAGCTTGGAGAGGCTGGTGGAACTGCATCTGCAATACACCCTCTATCTCAGATGCAACATGCTTATCAGCGCAAAAAATCTTGCGAGACTGCGCAGAATTGAAGGTGCACTTGACAGAAAAGCATACGCGCTGGGCATTCTCATTGATATAGAGGGTGCTTTCGACAATGCGACTTTTGATGGCATGCGTACCGCAGGCAGAGAACACGGCGTAGAAGAATCATCGGTGTTGTGGATAAAAGCAATGCCAATGAACAGAGCTATCATCGAAAGACGGAGTGCGACCGATATGTAATGTCGGGGGTAAGCAGGGGCCGCCTGCAGGGTAAGGTCCTGTCTCCTCTCCTATGGTGCATTTTGGTCGACCTCTGCTTGTCGCCTTGAATAAATCTTACACCTACGCCCAGGCTTACGTGGAAAATGTAGCCGCACTCATCACAGCCGCCTGTACACAGGACACTGAATCGGTTCTCAAATTTAAAACTGATCCTCTAGACGTGATCGGTGACTGGTGTACGAAGATTGGGGTTTCAGCCAATGCTTCAATCCTTCAGTCACGTGGAGGAAGCATCTGACTGGTTTGACTCAATAAGTACTTAAAGTTGTCATCATTCCGTTTTGCTAAAGATCGTTGGAAAAAAACGTTGAGACGAAAAATTCCTAGACGCCGTCAATTAACAGGCAGTGTAAGGTAGTTTCTGGCCAAACTTGGGGCCTGTCGTCTAGAACATCTTTCTGGATCTATACGGCAAAGATAAGACCTCTTCTCTCCTATGCAGCAGTTCTTTGGTAGAATTAGCTTTCGCGCAAGCGCCGAACTGCTGCTTTCACTATGTTTCTAAGAACGGGCTGCACAGAGGGTGTCCCTAGCAGGCCTTATTCCAGTCTTGATGCTGATATTCACATCATGGAATGAATGAAAAAAGGCCATCTCCCGACTAAAAAGGAATATTCTTTGGTTCAACTTGTACTGGAGCTTCGGTAACCTCGCGCTCTGCATCTTCTGTGACACTAGTCACATGAACACGCCGTCTGATGTAAGAACACCAACAATCTAGCTACGTCCTTCATACAAAGTCGACTTGTCCCGTATTCAGGACTGTTTCTGGTCAGAAACTGAGCCGGGAAGGGAATATGCTGGGATTTTCACGAACGGTCCCAAGACGACGGAGGGATCTGGAGCTGCGGCCTTCGCCGAAAATGACAACATCAGGCTTTACACTGTTTTAGGTAACATCGCGTCGGGTTTCTAAGTGAACACGTTTGTGATCCTAATGGCCACAAGTTGTATTGTGAAGAAACGGTGAAAGGGGCGAAGTATCTGCGTCTGTAGCGACACTCATGCTGTGCTTAAGACCTCCCTCAACACTCTAATTATTTCTAAGATAGTACAAAAATGCAAGTCTTCCCATTGAGAATTTGCTAGGCAATGATAAAAAAAAGAATTCTGCAGGATGCAACCAATCAATGCTCCGAAACGTCAGCAAGAAATCCGCGGCTTTTCTGTTGTCTTTAGATGAAAAGGACTGCAGACGACTTGTTGGAATACAAACTTGTCTTTCGGAAGACCAAGAAATTACATTAAATGTAGTTTACTGTCTGGTAGAACAATGGACTAGTTTTCGAGTGCTCTAGTGCAGTGTTGAAAAAAAAGTTGGCTAGGATTTGAAGGGTCTTCAAACCGCAGCAGTGTTGCCTACAAGCCGTAGCCGTCATAAACGTTGTCCCCATAGACTAAGCTCATGCCATCGTACAGCCTGTCCACTACGTTGTTAAATTTTTTTTCTCTAGATGTCAACAAGGCAAACAGGACCAAATACTCGGACGCAGAACTATTCTCGCGAAAGGATTGAGAATTGAGTAACATTGAGAACGCCTTGACAAATGCTAAAACTTCGGGAATGTGTGGTACTTATTAATCCTTCCATATGTACTGCTATCAGCCATGCAACTCAAAAGGAGGTGGAGGTGCACTAAATTGAGTCATTCATATCCGGAGAGTAATACGAGTACTTCTGCTTCCGACGAAGACTTGTCTAAGAACCACTCGTGTTGTGCATTCTTTCTTACGAGTGAGCTGTCTTGAAATGAAAACTACCTCAGAGTAAGAACTTTAAGGAAATTATTTTTCAAGACAGCTACTTCCTTTTTTTTTTCTTGATGTGCTCATAGTACGAACTGTGAGCAGAAATGAGTTCTGTTAAGCATGTTATGGGTGTGAACGTCACGCAAATCGCTTCAAAGAGTCTGTGTGTTTGAACGGCCCTCAGTGCAGATTTCTGACCGTAGCTAGGGTAAATACTCGAGGTGGTACTCGAGACAATAACGGCCGTTTCATCTCAGCCGAATACGAAAAATGGTTCAAAGTCAACCTCCTGAGAGCAGAGCTTATCCATTGTGAATCGTCGAATGCCATGTGAGGGATGATTCACCGTGAGGTTTGATTTTTAATTGGCTTTTTTTGACAAACCACGTATGTTTTCAATCAAACTGTGCTATTACTGTTGTTCAGTATCATTTGGCAAGTAATCACGG
Source organism: Eristalinus sepulchralis (assembly GCA_944738645.1). Taxonomy (NCBI): domain Eukaryota; kingdom Metazoa; phylum Arthropoda; class Insecta; order Diptera; family Syrphidae; genus Eristalinus; species Eristalinus sepulchralis. Next base: position 10,934,377 of record OX122886.1, read on the forward strand.
AAAGACTCACAGTCTAACAACGTCTTTAAATAGTTAAGCTGTATTATGAAGATCAGTGTTCTCTGATTGATGATTTATAGAACCTATGGTGCATATTATCGACCTACTAAAACCGCTTTTGTCAATATCGCTCAAAATTTAAATCTCAGCTAAAATTAGTGGATGAAACTCGACCGGTTAGACCACATCTACCACGTAGTGAAAAGGCTGCAGAAGTTGTAACTGAGAGTGTACACGAAGACTTAAGGATTTGATTCTTTGTAGTATTAAGCAAATTGGATTGGCGTATTGGATGTGAGGATGTCGACCTAAAAGCGCACAAAATTCAACTTGTGTAAGCAATGAAGCCAGACGACTTGAATTTGCTCTGTGAATGGGCTCTTGATAAACTCAATTCAAATTCGTGGTTTTATCGTGATATTTTGTTCAGTGATGAAGCCAATTTCTGGCTCAACGGATACAATAATAAGCAACATTGCCATATTTCGACTGATAAGCAACCCGAAGAGTAGCAAGACCTGCTATTAGGTTCGTTAAAAACAACGGTAAAGAATGGTTTATTGCCTGGTGAGGTCACTGATCTTTAAAAATGGGGCAAATCAGAATGTGACTGTAACCGTTATCGCACCATGTTCATGGACTATGTGTTGCCTGAAATCCAAGCACATGATCTCAGTGAGCTCTGCCTTCAAAAAGTCGACCCAACAAGTCATACAGAGCATGAAATAACGAACTTGTTGCGGAATCATTTTGGGGAGCAGTTTATTTCATGTATTGTTATGGTAAATTTGAAGCCTAAATATAAGAGACTTGGACTATTTTCTCTGGAGATATGTATGTAACGTGTCAGGTCTTCAGCTATGATTGAGGCTTTGGAAGCCAACATTAGTCGTGTTATTTGCGAGAGAACAGCCGCTATCTTCGTACGAACCGCGACAAAATTGCACCTTCCCAGAATGGATCACCTCAGACGTAGTCTTGGTCAGCATTTATATGATATCCATTTAGAAACGTAAATGCCATGAATTGGTCTTATAATCGATAATAACAAATTTAGGTTCACTTTTAAATTTATGTGCCTTATTTGACATTATAAATGAAACCTCACGATGAATCGCCCTTTATTTTGTTTGTGATGCGAGAAGGGGTAGAGTTGTTTGTCATCCGAAAGTAGTGTGTCCAGTGTAGGATTTCAAATCAATGGCTTCTTCTAAAGATTTGTCTGGCGTGTGGTGCATAGACAATGATGAAAGAAAAGCTTGTTGAAACGATGTCTCAAGAGGTCCAAATGTCCATAGTGCTGTGATTTGCAAACTGAGTTCAATCCTGAAACAAAGAAATTCATCTCCAGATCTATTAGATACCAAACAAAACAACATACTCATTCACCTGCGAATAATATAACCTTTCTCAACTTAAATGAAGGATCCTTTAGACCATCAAAACCAAATTTCGATCCGCCTTCAGGTGTCCGAAATATTCTAGACTGCGTTGCTCCAAACCCCAAAAGGAACTATCAAAAACACAAACAACTCCTCTACCAATCAAACTTCCAAACTGTGTACCTTGAACTCAGTTTTAACCTTTCCCAATTGCCTACCAAGAAGGACACAAATCCAAAGCACTACATTTACGCGTTAAGGAACAAAAGTCCTCCGAAAAAGGGCAAAGAGAACAGATTCTCTTCTCTTCAGAAACACTTTCGAAAATCTCAATTGCCCTTTGAAAAATCCCTGCGCAGTGGAAGTGGGATATTTTCTCTTCAGCATCGAAAAGGACATCTCTTAATTTGACTGCAGTCTGATACGGTTGTTAAGGGTTACGACCAGTGAGCGGGAGTCAATTAATTGAATGATTTAGGAGGTCATCATTCTTTAACTGTGTAACCAATCAACAGAATGTGTGCTAGGAGTAAACAAGGACGCTTTGATGAGAGTGTGTGACTAGATGGTGTGGGGACTGAAATTTTCATGTCTCCGAGGGCTTTCAGGGTTTTAAATTTCGCCATTTAAACGGGGATGAGTTAGGGACGAGTTTTTTTTTGAAGGGAGTGAATGGGGGGATATTTCAGCAGAGGAAGGATGTTTTTTGGAGGAAACAAAGTGAAGAAGGATTAATTTGGACCCATCGTTCAATGTGTTCTTCCTTTTTACTTCCAATTAAAAACGAAGTCTACGGAAGGGACAAAGAGCGGAGTATCGTTGTCTGCTTACTTGATGCCAAGTACGGAAAAGGACGACTTCGAGGAAGAAACCGAATTTCGTGGAATCAACGATGAGGCTCCTTACACAAGATTAAAATCAGTTAAAAAAGTTTGGTAAGAAATCGAGGAATCAAGCAAAAAGGGACACACTTGGAGTGTTTACAGGCTTCCTTTGCACTTTTCGATGTTCGTACAGAGAGCAGTTGAACGAAATGGAAGACATCATGGTTTGACTGGCAAAGTGTGGTCACCTGTTGGGCGATGTTTGTGCGTAAACAAGCTCTTATGGCTGATGGGGGATGGTAGAGGCTATTTTTACTGTTGTTATTAATTATGGAGAACGACGCCGATTTCTAAGCTTTCGCCAGAAATAGGCAAATCCAAAGCGGTTTCGGCGTTGACGAAACGAGCCCTCTATCCAAAAAACAGAGCAGAGAGGGCAGGGATAACGTTTTGGATGAACGGGGGGCTCTAAGCAGATGGAAGAAGAGCACTAAGGATATATTAGGTAATCGTCAACGTCAACGGTAACAAATTTTCCGAGACCTTCAATGTTAAAAAAGCTTTTCGACAAGGCTATGCGCTGTCATGTGACTTCTTCGACATCATTCTTGAGAAGATTGTGCGTAACTCAGAAGACAACATCACACCAGAGGCACGATCTTCCAAAAGTTCATTCAACTGCTAGCTTACGTCGACGACATTGACGTGTTGGACGAACACATCGAGCCGTCAGTGAGGCGTTTGCTGACATTGAAGCAGAAGCGACTAGAATGGGCTTGGCGATAAATGAGGGCAAGGCGAAGTATATGTTGTCATCGAGGAAGAACATATCGACGGCTTCGGGAAACTTTGCAGGAGGCAGAAGAAAATTCGAGGTAGGCAAGGACTTCTTCTACCCTGGCTCCCTGGTAGGGAGAGACACAAACGTTAGTACCGAAATCAAACGCATACGCTGCTTCTTTGGCCTCAAGAGGCGTTATGGAGCACTCTCTCAAACGCGTATACTGGGTTTATACAATAGCTTGATTATCCCAGTTCCCCCTTACTGTGCGAAAACGTTGGTGCTACTAGCAGCGGATGAGGAAGCCCTTAGTGTCTTTGAGAGAAAAGTTTTGCGTGCGTCTGGAGGAGAAGACTTAACGATGAACTTTGTAGACTGGGGTACGGTGGCACACGCTTGGTCAAGCGTCCTCGGATACAACGCTTACGAGCGTATGGACAACATAGTTCCGGCCCGAAAAGTTTTCGAATCTGGGCCATTGTTACAATAGAGGACGGCCTAGGCTGAGACGGCGCACACAAGTGGAGAAAGACCTCAACCATCTTGGAGTGCACATTTGGAGGCAGCTGGCGAGAGATCATGTACCCAAGTACACCCCGGAATGTAGCGCCATGGAAAGAAGAAGAAGAAGAAAGTAATCGTCAAGCTTCCATCTAGGTTTGGATTCTCTTAGACCGAGGTGACCATTGTGACCTACAACCCTTTAGTTTGTTTTAGAATTCGTAGATTGATTTGACATCTTTTTTTGGTAATATTCATTAATTTATTTAATGGATGCCAGTGCACAGTAGATGTAAGGGGATTTTTTCATCTATGCATCTGATAAGAGGATTGTTTTATGTAATCCTGGTCTTACGGCGTGTCTTTCCACGGTGCAGTGTCCTGAGAGGACTCTAACTTTTGTTGCCTATGTTGACTGAAGGTGTATGAGGTGCCGTCCTTTCGCTGTCTGTTCGAAATATCAAGTAGTCGTGTAGCGCGTCGGTATTGACTTGCAGTCTCTCCAGTCGCACTGTTTATGTGTCTTTCGATTTTCGGCACATTTTTTTATTTTTGCGTTTGTTTCTGTAATTTGTTTGTTTATTGGATGTGTACTTTGATCACGTTGTTGTTGTCCAGATCCATTTGTTTGTCCGTTTTCGTTGTATAGGTCTTGCCTCTAGGTTGGGGTGGGGGCCAACCAACATGGTTGAGGCCCAGGTCCATCCCCGGCTCAGGTCCACCCCGGACTGTAGCGCCACAAGAAGAAGAAGAAGAGCTATATGCTTTATTCATGTGGTCTGAGGAGACTGTGGGCTATTTAGACTTTTTATCACAGTTCGCACCTGGGCCAATGTTAAGCTGGGCCCCAAGCAAGGTTGATCCTCAGCAGGGTTCGATTGTCAACTTAATTCAGCTAATCTGGATCTAAAGTCTAACTCTAGACTGAATCCAGAAAGATCTTCGTGGCTGCGAGCTAGCATGCAAGATCGTATTGAGAAATACATATTTTCCTCAATACGATGAATAAAAACGAAAGCGATTGCTAATGCCATGCCAATGCTTTATGGGACAGAGACCGCCCCTTGAGGCTCCCTAGAAGTAAGTCGAAGCTGCGAAATGGCTGAGGGAAATCACCTAGAGAGTTGATTACACGATTTCGGATTGTAGTGTGTCAAAAAACAATTGTGGCATGAACTGTATGTATTCAGAGGCCTTCTCAGTTGCAGTTTCTGTTCTTCAAACTACTAGGGCTTAAGGAATAGTGACCGTTACTATTTCAAAACATATTCTTCTGTGACACTTCTCAAGAACTGTCCCTTGTTATCAAATTCTTGTCACATTTTAAAATGAAAAGCCCCATTCAAATGGAAATTCCACACCTCATGTTCTTTCATTTCATTCATAAGATCCCTTGTGGCACCGCATCCCTAATGAAAAACTGCATATTTCTTGCCCGGAGTCCGACGTTTGAATATTCTCCCCTTGCCTGCCCAAGGTTCTTTCACGCCCACTTCCACCCCACTTCAACCCCCCCCCCCCCCTTCACGCGCAACCGAAAACATATGACTATGCAAAGCACTTCTCGCCAGCACTTCACTTGCCACCACTTTCCATCAACAACACCCCCCCACAAAGCAAATTCCTAAAACAGACCTCCGCCCACCCTCAGAATTGTTCTCTGGTGAAATATTCACATGCAACAAATGGATATGACTCACGGTCGCATGCATTAAGCAGTAAACATTCATATTTTCGAAAACATCTTTCTTCCCTTATCATTTGAATGCGCAAAACAACGACGACGACGACGACGAGGAGGACGTCACAAAAGCAGGAGAACGCAAACAACAACAGCGACTAAAGGACAAGCGAAAGAGCATACATAAAGATGAAGAGGACTTCTGAATGGGCAGCAACGTCAGAGCATCCTCGTTGAACTCCCAACCCCCGCTTCCGTCAGGCGGCAGGACAAAACAGTAACATTATTGTGATGCAGTTTAACCGGAGGGGGGGGGGGGGGGCGAGCACTAGCGTCCGTCTCTGCCAGAAGGACGATATCTTCTTTAGCGTCTTCTCCGGCAGCCCACCATCTCAGCGTTCTTCCATCAGCATCAGGCATCGAGTCCTGCAGCAGCATCATCAGCACCAGCACCAGCACAATGGCAAATGTTGTTTCACGCGATTTTCATGATTATTACGAGAGCATTGTGATTCCGTTTTATTTTGCATGACACGGGAGTGCTCTTTTTAGGTGAAGGACTATTCAGCAACGGGCGGGGACTGAAGACGCGCTGGAGAGGGTAGGGCTTTGAGCTAAATTTAATTTACATTTTCGTTTTAAGACGCAAATTCTGCCTGAAGTGGCGTGTGCAGGCCCTGGTCCTTCAGTGATCCGAAGACATTGTGTTTTCACATTTCGACAGGGCGGTGGTGGGCGGCGTTGAAGTGAAAACATTGTAAAGACGGGCATTGCGTTTAGCTTTCGCCGAAGACTTATTCAGTTGTCTACTTAAGTCAGGGGCGTCCTGCGCATCGGGGACACGAGAGATCTTAAGTCGTTTGTGGGGTCGTTGCATTTTGTCGGCAGAGAGGTAGAATGCTAGCTTTTTGCCACTTTGAAGAACAATGCTCTGAAGGGAATCATATTGGAGTGTCTTGTTCTAAACTTTGTTGAGACTTTGCTAGAGTGCGCTCTAAATGAATTCCCAAAAATAACTCCAATGAGATTAAAGTCGATGACAGCTTTATGCTCAGGAGCTTTACATTTTCTGAATTCAAACCCCAGGGTATCAAGATTTCCCTAGCATTTGACAGAATTGTGGAATACTAGCGTAGGAGTGATAAAGCAAACTTCGGTTTGATTGAGATCTATTTCCCCGATCTTCATTGGCTTAAGGAAAAGATCTTCTTCAAAATCACGTGTGGAACGATCAGAATCATATCCTTTGATATTCTAAGCGGTGATGTCTACTCCTTGGCTTCATGCAAAAAGAAAGTAGAAGAAGAACTGACATTTGAAGCTGTTAATGTTTGAGCAACGATACCAACGCTTCGTCCTTCGAAATCAGTGTCAACAGTCCCATCGGCAGCAAAGTCGTGCTCACTAGGCATCGATGAAGAGCCTTACGAAATTCTCTCATACGAGCCAAACTAGTAGAAGAGACGTTGTCTATAGCGAGACTTTGAATGGTGATGGACATGACTTAAACTTGCACAAAGGACGACAGCAATGTGTGGTAAAGACGCACAAAGCTGTTGAAGAGACGTGCTTTAAACTCTTGGAAGCAGAACTAGGTGCATTTCCGAGGAGTGGAGTCTCAGTGTCATAAGAAAGGAGACCCCAATTGCCTCATTTACCGGGTGAACCGTCTACCATTTTGTATAATCACCTACATTGGTTCGTCGATTACTTCAATCTTATCAAATCGGTTTTAGGCCAGAAATGTCCATACGTCCACACGTCCACAATTGATGAGTGGAATCTCAGCGTCGTCTGTCCGGTCCACAAGAAAGTAGAGTGCTCCGACTGTGCCAACTATCGAGGGATCAGTCCCTTTAGCATCGCGTACAAGATCCTCACTACCGTACCGTGTAAACGCCTGAAACCGTCCGTCAACAAGCTGATATGTCCTTATCAGTGTGGTTTCAGGCCAGGGAAGTCCACCATTGACCAAATCTTCACACTACGGCAGATCCTGAAAAATACCTTAAAAGTACAAGAGGACACTTACTAGCCCCTTTTCCATTTCAAGAGAGCATATGACAACGTGCATAGATACAAGCTGTACAGTGTCATGTTTACTTTCGACATTCGCCAAAAATTGTCAAATTCTGTTGGATGACGGTTGATAATTTTGGATGTTCCACCGAAGTCGGTAAAGGTTTCATCGAGGCCTTCAGTCTCAAAAAATATTTTAGAAATTTTAGGCAGCTTTCAGGTCAATCTCCAACTCACGATCATCACCTAAGACTTGTGAAGTTTTTTCTTCTTCTTCACTTTCTGGCGCTACAGTCCGGGGTGGACCTGGGCCTCAACCAAAATGCCTCTGCAGCTGGTACGATCTCCCGCCAGCTGCCTCCAAATGCACACTTTAAGTTTTTTGAGGTCCTTCCCCACTTGTGTGCGTCACCTTATCCTAGGCCGTCCTCAGTTTCGGTGTCGCACTAGCCCAGATTCAAAGACTTTTTGAGCCGGATAGTGGTGATCATATGCTCTACATGGCCTGGCTATCTTAAGCGTTGTATTCAAAGACGCTTGACCAGGCAAATCCCACCGTACAGCCTATAAAGTTCGTTATTGAATCTTCTCCTTCAGACCCCATCAAAACAAACAGGACCAAAAATTGCAAGCAGAACTTTTCTCTCAAAAAGACTAAAGACTTCCTCATCCGCTTTTAGTGGCGTCCAGAGGGACGTGGATGACCAAGCTGTTGTACAAGGCCAGTTAGTCCTTCGAGAGAGTGCACTATAATTCAATTGTCTCTTGAGACCAAGGAAGTAGCGATTGGCAAGATTGATTCTGCCTTGGTGACGTTGGTGTTCCTCTGTACCACCCGAGCCGAGGCTGACGAAGTCCTTGAAGTTTCTGCTGCCTAGATGTACCCTCTGTCCAATATGTCGGGGCTATGTATCTTTCCTCAATCACAGCATATACTTCGTCTTGCCCTTATTTATCGTTATTTATCTTTAGCGAAACACGCGGATGAACAAAAATGAAGTGTGTCATGTGGAGAGAGATGCCGGTTAGGGCTCAAGTCCACCCCGAGCTGTAACTATAACCTCAAGAGGAGAAGGACGTGTCTTATTCAAAAAAGAGGATGTAAATTTCTTTTTTCTGAATGCCTACATTCTGGAAGGGAGTTTAGGTCAAATATATCACTTTCACTCCCTCCCTCGGGTATGTCAAAGATCACATAACTTGTTGACATCAATTGATTCCCCATTCAATAGGAACAAAGTCTCTTAACTGTTTCTCTCCAGCCAGATCTGTTGCCAAAATTAGCCTCTCAAAAGACTCCACGGCTTCCCATTCCCCTTCCTAGCACTTGTTTCCGAAACCATCCACCGTCGCATGCAAATGAATCAAAGTCTCATTTTCCGCCAGACGGAGGAGGTGTCGTGTGCGAAAGCAAAAAATGCGAAAAAAAATCCCAATCCCACTCGTCGCAAACCCCATGGAAATCCTTGAATCACTTCCACAACCGAGCTGCACAAACGCAAATTTGTTTCAAACACCATTTAACAGTCTGCGAGGCGAATACGAGATGCCTGTCACGTGCAGAGTGATGTGCAAATCGAATTCCACTCTTACTGTCGTCATTTGGTCTCCTCACCCGCCACCACCGCACACCCACTCACACATACACTGCTGAGTGAAGTTTTCAAAAACTACATCTGCAACACTGTCAGGGACATTCGATGCTCCCACCAAAGCCGGTTGCGGAGGACGGTGGCACTCTCTGCGCGTATACCAAACAATGGCTTCAGAGAAGTTATCCTGATCCTTGAGCGGAGGTAAGACGGCACTGCCACCATCCCGCCCCCACTCCCCCTTCGATTAACTTCATTTATTACACTCTTCATGGCGGGGAGAGCGCCATGAAGGAGGAGGGGGGGTGGGCGAGATAATCAAAGAATAGATATCGATTCACCTTAAATTTTCTCCAACAAATTGGAACTTGAATTGACGACACTCCGCCTCCGCCTCCTCCTCGAAGTGCTTTGCTCCTGGAGAGTCACGGAGGCAATAAAACGCTCACAGGCAGCATTCCAAAACGCATTCAGTGCTTTTGTTCGCTCCAGCTTGCCAGTCACGTCCTGGCGTCTGTCAAAACAGTTCAAAATAATCTGTCCTTCGGTGCGACGAGAGAAGAGGATTACAGTGGATGCTGCTGCTGTTAGTGCCACCGCCGGTGGCTGTTGGCAAAAGGCGTCAAGTTGGTGGGGGGAGTGGGGGGGTTTCCTTTTTTTTTTCTTCTCCTCGATTATGCAGCTGCCGCATGCATGGATAAGCGAATTTTGAGACATTGTGGATGTGGCGGTGATGGTGACGGTGGTGGTGTTGTGGTGCATGGAAACATTGAGGAAGGAGGCTGAAATTGATTCCGGATCGGGGATGTATTCGGTTGATTGTTTTTGTGTGTGTTGCTCGTTGGGCAGGACACGAGAAGCTGCAGCCTGCGTGATGGCCATCTGTGAGATCTAATTAGAGGAGACCATCTTGTGTGGTATGTTTTAGCTGTTCGGGCAGTCTGCACAAAGTGGCACTTAAAGCCGCTTTGAGCTCTTTCTTCACCCTTATGCCACTTCTTGGGACATACGACTTGGATTCTGCAATCTCAGCTGTCAAATTGAAGGCGCCTGTCCAACGTGGGAACGAAATTCACTTCAACAGCTACTGGGACACATGTCTTTGTTTATTGCTTGCAAGGCGCTCTTGTCAAAATTGCGAAAGAAGCCTTCTCACGCTGTCTTTAACCGAACGCCGCAGGGCATACGATTTCGTCCTCCAGGCGCGTTTGATTGTCGCAGAAATTCGTCAAAGGCCAGAACACACTTCGCGAATTAATTACAGCAGTTACTTATCGTCGATTCTAATGTCAACGTTTCACCTCCTTGCAAGGGGAACCTATTGATTCAAACCGATGCCCAGAACCTTGATACGCTTGAGAACCAACCACCTCCATCAACCTCTTCCCCGCTTCATCCACTCAAATGTATTTATTCAGACACCTCAACATGCTCACTCATTCACAGGAAATTAACGTCAAAGTCGCACTGATGAGTGTGTTCAGGGAGAGCGAAAAAAAATGATTAAAACTTGTGTCACAGCACTGCTGGTCGCCTTGACAGATAAGTCAAACAAAAATCGCATCCGACTTTGATTTGCTCTCGAGCGTCCTGTCAACCCTTTTAATAGAATTACTTTCTAAAGTGACTCTCCTCTGGTGCTGGGCGCGATTTTTTTTCATCCCCCCCCCTCCTGTACGGGATCTTGTAAAATCCTCGACTGTTTAATCCTCTGAAGGATAATTGAATTCATCTGCTCTCAACTGTATGCTTTAGCACGCTTTCAATCCTTCTTTACCGTAAACGCCAGGCGCTGGATGTGGAGTGGGAGTCTGAGGGGGCATGATGTATCATCCTATTCGACGTCGTCATCATGTTCACCGTTTAGCATGGACCTCGACCAAATCAGTGCAGAGGCGAGAGCAGCAAACGGTGAATAAAAATGAAACATAAAGCGGAGTGTACACTAAAGAGTTTAAAAAAGTGGCGACAACATCCATTAGATGCGACAAATTCAATTTACTGTAAGCCGTAGTGTGCTTGGATGGTGGGGATGTGTGCGCTGGGGAGGAGAGTGAGAGATAGAAGGATGTCAGTCCTTGTGCAAATAAGGAGGAGTCTATCTCGCTGTCGGATGTGTGTTTGCTTAGCGGGAATGGTGGAGCGTTGTATTTAAAGAGACGGGAGGTGTTAAGCCTTAAAGGCGATTTATGTTGAACGGGCTTAGGGCTGTTAGTCAATTAGAAAGTTTGACGGGTTTTTTGGTAATGTAACTGTTGCGTAGGAGGTGGATTTTGACACTAACATTTGCTTTTGAGGTGAACGCAGGTGATCAAGACAAGCTTAAAGTTCCAATTCAGTCATTAAGCACGATGTCAAGTAGAAAAGAAGGCCTTGCCTGATAAGATTCCCTTCTCTAAGCAAAAACATCAAAGGTTTGTTAAAAAATGGAAACAAAGTCGAGGAAGCGCCACAAGTTCGTTCTGGTGCTACTTTGGACGGATTGTTTTGCTCGCCGTTGGAAACTGTCATCAATGGAGCAGTAAAGTCGCTGTTGGAAGGAAGCAAATCATCTTGGCAGACCCGTGTTCTTAATTATTGCACTGAACTTTGTGGGTAACGATGTTTTGTTAAGGCTTCGTTTTCAAACGACGAAAATTTAATAGTTTCGGTGCGTTTGTCCGGCTTTTCCACTCTTTGTATTTCTTCAGTTTTTGAAACTATTTTGTAAATTTTCGGACATAGATGCACTTTATCTACCATTTTGTATATTTGAAAATTTCAGTTTGGGCCAACATTGGTTCGTTGTCTATGAAGTTGACCCAAAGTCGTAATTAGCATTAGCACATCAGCATATGATAAATCGGTCGACACATCTCTTGAAATAAAGCCCCTTCTTCTACGCTGGCAAAACCACTGCGTAAGCTTTTCCATTTGTCCTACTCTTTAGGGCCCTTCCCAAGAAAGTGGAAAACAGCATTTTTCCAGCCCGTCCCTAAAAAGAGCAAACTTCACGCACTTCCTACCGGACCATAGCACTTACGTCCCTACTTTCTTAGGTCATGGAAACGCTGATAAACCGTCAGCTTATGAAATATCTTGAGCCCGGAAGTTTCTTATTGACCGGCTTCCGCAGCAACAGGTTCGCTGGTCATTTGATGGCACATCTCACCGAAAAGTGGAATCAATATTTGCACAATGTAGAAAAAAGCAAGTTGTTGTTCTCTTGTCGAAAATGCGTGTTTATGGTGTCGACGAATCCCTTCTTCAATGGATTCGAAATTACTTTTCGAACCGTTCAATAAAAGTCGTATTGCAGATAAAAGAAGTAAGATTGAGCCACTTTGGTATTGATAACATTCATTTCAGAGTAGAAATGATGTGTGATAGTGCCTTTAGAAAAAATGGAAATTGAACAACTTCAGTCGGTGATTCGATTCTTGTACAAAATTTCGTTAAACGAGGCTGTATGTCAGTTCTTGAGAACGTTGGTTTTCGAAAACGACTATGACAGCGTAACAAAAATCCATGATTCGTATTAACTTCTTCTTCTTCAGATAGCGCTACTGTCCGGGGTGGACCTGGGCCTCAACCAGCTTGCCTCTCCAGCTAGCACGATCTTTTGCCAGCTGCTTCCAATTGCGCACTCCAAGTTGTATTAACAGCCGACTGAAAATTGAAAGAGAGATGGTTTTCATACACCATAGATAGAAAGTAGACATACAGTAGTCATCTCCGAGGGGATCAAAAAATATCTCTCTCTCTTTTTCATCATGTAGACGACCGCTCGGCAGAGCCAGGGCGAGATGGTTGCATCAAGTCCCTGAATTCCCATGGTTACGCTTGCGCCTTTTATGAGTAAGAGTCAAAGGCGGAGAATAGGACGGCGTCGGAGTAGAGTAGAGTAATCGTTGACGTTGCTTAAGCGTAAGGACTATGACGTTTCTGGATCGAATCGTAAACAAAGCCCTCACCTCACCCGCCAAAAGTGCTCCAAAGAAGGCAAAACTTTTCCTTTTGGATGGAAATTTTGTGGCCGCCACTTTGCTATTTAAAAGGATTCTACAGCAAGACAATGACCCCAAACATACAGATTGTGGGCCAAAGAATTTTTTTTAAAGCAATGGAGTTCAAGTTATGGAGTGACCGCCTCAGTCTTCGGACCTGAATCCCATTGAAAACCTTTGAAAAGATGTACAAAAAAAGCTGTCTATGAAGTAAAACCAAAAAATGCAAAGTAGCTATGTAATGCTGTGCAGGTTGCGCATGAGGAAGTCTTTAGTTTTTATGAGAGAAAAGTTCTGCGTGCGTTCTTTGTGGTCCTGTGTGCGTTGATGGTGTCTGGAGAAGAAGATTCACCGATGAACTCTATAGGCTGTATGGCGGCATGCGCCTGGTCAAGCGTCTTTGGATGCAAAGCTTAGGATATCTAGGCCATGTAGAGCGTATGGACACCACTGCTCCGACCCAATTCTTCTCAGCCATTGTGACAACGCAATAGAGGACGGCCTAGGTTGAGATGGCGCACACAAGTGGAGAAGGACCTCATCGAGCTTGGAGTGCGCAATTGGAGGCAGCTGGCGAGAGATCGTGAAGGCTGGAGAGGCATGTTGTTTAAGGCCCAGGTACACCACGGACTGTAGCACCAATAAAAGAAAAAAAAAGAAGGCTGGTTGTATAAGTAATTACCGGTTTCTATCTTCACGTAAGAAGGTGCCTCCTTAAACGATTTCTGCATCAGCTGCATGAATCGGGAAGAAACGGGAAAAATCCCCCAGCTTCTATGTATGCTCCAGCAACTTCTTTCTTTGATAGCCTGAGTGACCTTTATGACACTCCCATAATGAAGTTCTTAAACTTCTTGATCTCGTAAGCTCAATAAATGGCCCAGACATAAAGAGATGGCCATGGTGTGACATTAAGGGGTCCTTGTACGACTATGTGCCGAAGATTGCCACCAGAACGTAACTTTAACAAACCGTTGTCGTGTCTGATGACTTTGCCTTCAATTTGGGCTAAAGTTTTGATCCTGCCATGATCTTGGTTCTAAGCTTGATTCTAGGCTTATAATTTGGTCCATAAGCGTTCATTGAAGACCTCAAGTTACCTCCGACTCTACTGACTTGGTCTTCGGACTTAAGTACGGCTTGGTACCAGCTTTTGGTTTCTTCACCAACCTAGGACAGATCCTGTTTGCCCCGGTTGCTCAAAGCTAAAGATCGTCCCGTGGCTTAGGCTTACGATTTGACTGTGGTCAAAGCCAGAATTTTTTTTTTTTGGTTTCAGCGCCTTGTATTTGCGAACCTTATTTGTCTTTAACCTCCAGGACCAAAATTTGACTATGCTTTAGAAACAAAGATTTCTGATGAATGTACTTGGCTTTGAAGAAGCTTTGGCCAGGTTAAGTCGCAATTCCAGCCGTGGCTTGATGTCTTACTCCTAACGCGGCTTGACTTTATTTTTTTGACTGACTCCGAGCTGATCATTCTGTGGCCATTGTCGACTTTGATGTTTGTCATTGCAGGTTTTTAGTCCGCCTTCTAATGAAGGTCCTTAACACTGCTCTAAGGTAAAGCTTTAGATCTCTGTAACTAGTCTTGCGCCTTTGATTCTGACCTTATAGTTTCGTCTGTATTCGGAGTTGATGTTTAATGGAGGCTTAAACTTGTTTAGCATGAATGAGACTGAGGCCTAAGTCTCTGACCTCTCGTCCTTTCTGAGAATATATACCCGCGATCCGGCTTTAGTTTAGATCCTTTTCAGTTTCAACTTTATCTCAGTATCACTATTTATGCTCCTTTGTCCCTGAAATCTATGGTTAGTTTCAGGCTTAAGGAAGACTTTAGGGCATGGCTCTGCGTGGCTCTACTCCTGATTCCCTCTCTGATTTCAGTTTTAACTAAGCAGCAGCCTCCCACATATCCAACTTTCTCGCTTCGTGGATAAGCCGATGTGTGTTGTATTGGAGTTTCGCCATCCCACTCGTCCAGCATTTGCCGCATCACCACCCAAAGTGGGGAGTCTTTCCCAAAGAGCAAAAAAAAACTTTGTAAATCCCTTTATCTCCCACGGCATCAGCCCGCATTCCAGAACCTTTCCCACCCACCCACACACAACCACACGCAGGCTCATCTCTGTAAGCACACTCTTACCCATCGATGTGTGACTAATTATCATGGCTTCCTGCACACAATCCCCTTGACCACATTCGCATTAACACCCGATTTAACCGCCCGATAAATACCTTAAGCACCTTGGCAACCCGAATGCCATCACTCAGCTCTGCCCGCCCGCCCGCCATCCAGCCCCACATACGGGTGACCGGACGGAAGAGGATTGAGAAGAAAAAAAAAACGAGTATCTCGCATCCTCATCAGGGTGTGGGCAGGAAATGAGGAGACAACCAACGAGGGTATCAAAGTAAATGTCAATGGTCAGCTTTGATTGACTCTGATTGGATTCGTCCTTGTTCCGTGAGACGCAGACAACGGCAACGACAACGATGAGGACGCGACGGCGGCGACGGGCGCCCAGAGAAGGGACTCTTCTCGTGTCGTTTCGGCCCTTTGTCCGCATTGTTTGGTCGGATAAATCAACGCAATAAGTAATTTATGACATTATCCTTGTAGGGGAGAGCAGCAGCGGAAGCGCCGGCAACAAGAACAGCAACAAAAATTAATTGGACATAAAGAAAAAAGGACACAATGAGTGGAGATAAGCGGTTAAGTGGCCAGAGGATATTGGTATTTGTGCGACGCGATAGGAGTGTGGTGTCTTCAGAGAGGGGATTAGCTCTCAAAGGCAAAGAAGAGGAGACTTCCTTGACTTTCGGCAACGGCGGGAGAGTGCCTGTGGCTTTCAGATCTGAAAATGCTCGACTTGGATGATAAGTTCTTTGGAAATGCAAACTGTTTGACTTGTCAAGTAGCGCACGTCGGTGAAGCTCCCGCCGAAGGACATTCTTGCAATTGCATAGCACTGAGCTGCGGTTGCAAGCCTTGCATGGTCAGCAGCACTTCTATCAGTGGGACTTTTTCCCTACGTTACCAGTCGATTATCGGGAAGGCAACCTCTTGCGCTGTCTAGTGTGAAGGCTGTTTCCGAATGCAGGGTATGGGAAGGTTTGGCGTTGCTACAGAATCGGTCCTATAGTCGTGCCTTTAAACCTGCAACAATCGTCCGATTTGTTTGGCTACCGACAATTAGGCTGAAGGACATAGACACAAGTCGCAACTGGGTTAGGGAGGGTCATCAAATCAAAGGTCCCCACGAGAGGTAAAACTGACGTCTAGTACATTCTTGTGGACGGCCAACATCAAAATTGTACTCGATTTGAACTAGTAAGCAGAACCAGGTAAGCAAAGACATTCGCGGATTTTGGGAAGAGAGCAACATCGGTTCGAGAATCAATTCTTGTTTTTGGCCGACAAATCATAGGAATTTAAAAAAAAACTGCACGTCGGTTGCTACAACATGTCGGTTGTATGTTCAGTTAGTCGTTAAGGCACCAGCCAAAGCTCGAAACTCGTGGGCGGGGGAAAAAATGTCAAAATTAGAGAACTGGGAAATTCAGGGCTTTTTTCTATAATTGGCGTGCGCTAAAGGGATTATTTAGAGCCCTTAAGTAACCGGAATTAAGACAGCATTGCCGAAGGTATAGATGAAGAGAGGGAAAGGAGGTACCGGTGTACATTGGCATTGGAAGTTGAGCGTGTGATATGCCTATATATACTTCCGAAGGTGGACTTAAGGGTGAACGAGGCAAGTATTCCGGATAAATTCATGAGGGAGAGCAATGCAACTGGCTAACTCATTAGAGCATTTTTTGTTGTAATATCGATAAGATAGTTATAAAGACGCAACATTTCGTCGATGTTCTAGTGAGTCGATTGATATTAGTTTGGCATTAGTATTACCAACAAGTAGTAGGTGCAGG
Organism: Eristalinus sepulchralis; assembly: GCA_944738645.1. Taxonomy (NCBI): domain Eukaryota; kingdom Metazoa; phylum Arthropoda; class Insecta; order Diptera; family Syrphidae; genus Eristalinus; species Eristalinus sepulchralis. Next base: position 10,951,072 of record OX122886.1, read on the forward strand.
GAGGTCTAAGGAGCTCCAGACCAGATAGGAGCTTTATACTTAAGTTTTGGGCGGATGTAAGCCTTATATATTGTTGCCAGATCAAAAGGGGTAAGATATTTCTTGCATCGCTTTTAGAGACCTAGAAATTTCGCTGCATTTGTGGCGATCTTGAATATGTGATCGTTCCAAATAAGTGTTGAGTTGCTACACATTCCGAGAATGGAAAGTCGTTCGGTCTCAGTGACTCGAAAACCAATTATGGATAATGGCGGGTTTTTTTGGGAATGCTTGAGTTACAGTACACAGCCCGGGTCTTGGAAACATTAAATTCCACTCTTTTCCTCTTCCCTCAATCAATTATGTCTTCAAGATCGGGTCGGTCGCCACGGTTCAAAAATACAAGCTGCGAGCAACCATCAGCGGATACGGTGGCCCAAACTTACACCATCGGTGCTGCCTGCTCCTTCACTCTCTCGACTCTCACTCTTTTCGGTTGCGGTGTAGGATCGTGTGTTTTTAGGAACATTAATGGCTTGAGCTCCTGCTAAGTCTCCGAAATGTGTTGCATCCTCTTCAACGACATGATGAGCTCGCGAAGTCATTTTTCTTCCACTTCAACGCGGATTTCTCTTAATTCAAGCCCTAACTTTCCGATCCATTTCAGCCAATATTGCAGTTCTATTATGGCCCTCTTGATGACGGCATGTAACGCTGCCAGTATCAGGGTAACGGGCTATGGTTTGAGACATAAATGATTTGTTCACTTTGAGGTACTACTTGGCTTTGAGATGGTGCTTGGCTCTTACGATAGCTACTTTTGGTTTTTTATTTGTGGCTATCCCACTATCACGTTTGAATTCCATCGCGGATTAAAATTTTTCGTCACAACTGAGAAGCCAATCCTTTGAAAGGCGTGTCAATAATTAAATAAGCAGTCATTTGTCAGAATTAAGGCCCACTGCCATGAACGGTTTCGGACTCATAGCAGTCTTAAGTTGGTTGCAGTTGAAGTCAGTTAGGATGTAACATATATGCGAAACTTAGGAGATATGCAGAGTGCGGCAGACATGACGGACAGACGAACGAATACTCCGAAACCATAGAAATGTCTTTCTTTGGAAACAAAAACTTTCAAATTCAGTGTTTGCATGGTGCAGATGCTTTTGGCGCGGCAGCCATTCACTGATCGGACAAATTGTCTATTCCGTTCGGAAAAAGCCATTTAAAGACTGAGTCGTTACGGACGGACTTAAATAAATTTTAAGGAATTCTGGGGCATTGATCAAAACGTTCCTACCATAGAATTTCCTAATCTAAAGTTTCCTTTTGCTCTCAATGATTGTCTCAGAGATGGTGGAAGAGTTGGACGAAACAAGAACCTCGTAACACAAACTCCGTCATAAAGCTGCTCCACACCAGATGTAAATGCTGCGACATCAACCAAGAACATGGGTTCCTTGCACACAGCACAAAGCACACACACACACAGTTGCCTGGTTGCTCGGCATCTCTGTGTCTTATTTGCTCCTGACATCAGGACAATGAATCACTTATCAACACTTTACGTTGAAATTATACAACGTAAGGCGAAGGGATGGACGCCAAGGAGTGGTAGACAATGTTGTCCTGAGAATGGAAGTAAAATTGCTCCTTGTTGCTTGTGATTGAGTTATGGGAAAATGTATCTCTTTGTTGCGTCCGAAAGGTGGGCAAACGAGGATGACGGAGACTGATGAACACAAATGACAGTGCCAATCAAATTCCCCTCAGAGACTGAGGCAAGTCAGACAAAAGATGTCATTTGTGGCAAGAGATGTCCTGTTTTTTTGGTTAATGACTCTGACTGCAGACATCTTTTCGCCAGTGGCCATCCATATTCTCCATCGAAGCCGTATCAGTAGACGTTACCACTTTCCCACTTGACACTGCTCTCAGGACCCGTACTCATTACCAAAGGTTTTCATTTCCTATTCAGCACATCGAATCGGCGGGAAGAATGTCAACAGCCCTTGTTCCCTCACAAGTCCTCCTCCTCTCACGGAATAAATGATTCTGCAGCTAGGGCTTCTCACTTATCGAGAGTCTCATGAAATATTCTTTCGCTTGCAAGGACGGGCTCTTAGAATCGCTTCGCTTCCTGACCATTGTGACCCTAATGAGCTCAGACATCACTTCCATTGAAATTCGAAGGAACATGTACACTTTCAAATAAATTGTGTGCAGTGCCAATGTTTCCCCGCACCCCGCCGACGACGACGACGACGACGACGACGATGACGATGACGATGGAGACAAAGCGCAGTGTCTGTTACTGTTTCCAGACGAACGGAAAAACAGTTTCGCCGAGAAGAAGGCTTTTGTGCAGCATTCACCCCCAACCCCCCCAACCCCTATCCCACCCACTCACGCTTTGAACGAACGGGGAAAAAATACAGTTTTCATTGATTTTCAATTTCCCATTGAAACCGTCTCACCATCGCCCCCGCCTGACACCCCACGCCATCAATTGTCCTCAATGTTATCGAAGGAAATCGGATTTTTATGTAACGCTAGGAGCTGTCTGTCTGCCAGACTGCCGGAGACCCTTTCCGAGACGCGGAAGAAGTCGGAGTAAGTTAATAAAAACGGGGGAAAATTAAATTCGAGTCCTTCCGTTCAGAGGCTGACGCTGACGTTGATGGCGTGGGGCTGGCATCGCCAACGGAGCTGGACAGTGCAACTGCAGCACCATCGAGCTCAGCACCGGCCCAGCGAATAATTGGCAGCGCTGCCAGTCAATTTCAATTTACGTCTAATCCTTGAAAAGGACATTCGCTGATACAAACGTCACCTTGTTTCTGCGTCATAAATGATAAATTTAACAAAACTGATGAACGAAAATGAACGGCATTCAAATGACTTCTGAGTCGATGGGGCGCGAGGATATCTGCGCCCAAGGACACACAGTTCAGTTGAGATACGTTGAGGATCTCACCTACGAGTGGGGGGGGGGGGCGTGTCAGGGAGTGTCAATGGTCCATGTTGGTCGAGGTTTTCTTTTGCTCCTCTCAATGTCAAGGAGGCAGCTGTCATTACAAGATAATCCCCCGGGAGTGAAGTGCACGGGTGGGCGGTCGCTGAGAGTTTGTCCTCCTTTGCGTTGCGTGTCTGAAGTTGAAGGGATTACTTTTCGGATTTTCCTCTGATTCTAAGAATAAGACGTGAAGGAGAGCAATAGAAATGGCAAAAGGTTGCAAGATATCCGCCAATGTCAGCGAATGTCATTCGGGGAGAGGTCTGATTTATCAGCACTCAGGATGATGGGGGTTTCTGCAGAAGGACTTCATTTAGATGTTTCAATTTTTAATTCATGAGAAAATTGACAATTTGTGCTTGTAAGCTGGTAGGATTTTGCAGGCTTTTTGGCGGTCGGAATGGGATGTGAAAGCCTCGGCGTTAGAAATTGCGGGTGTTGTGAATATTACGACGTGATAGGCTGATGGGAATAGAAGACCTCCAATCCTCATCCTAAACGTATTCTTTCTTTTTTGAAGAAAATGGTGTTTAGTCGAGTGAGAAAATCTGGTTTCCCTTGCGAGTTGAGAGCAAAAGTTTCCCATCATTGCAGCTGCAAGAGGAAGGAGCGCAAAAGACACTGTGTACAACGGGATAGACCTTAGAGCCTTAGCCTTAGAGCAATCCGATTCGCTGTCCCAAACAGTCCATGTCACAATCGATCCTTAGCGCATCAAGTTCCCAAATCGTACTTTAAGTCGTCTAGGCAACATCAATGACCGCCTCGGAGACACTGCCAGGCCAGCTGAGGCAGCTACTTATATCAGGTTGCTTTCGCTTATTAATTTTAATGATTGTTTGGTCTTGAGGAGGATTGACCTGTGCACACGAGGCAATGCCGCCATCGAGCTAACATAACTATTCTCGCTTGTGCACAGATCAAGTTGACATACAGGCTGCTCGCGGCTCTCCCTGAATAGCCATCCTAAGGCCCGGTGGTTAACCAATGTATGCAGGGATCTCCTCTGCCCTAGCCCGAGGCTAAATAATGAGTCCGGCTTACCAGTCTGTGGGTTGTACATGAGGTTAACTCCCCCACCACATAAAACATATAAGTTCAGAGACAACTTCATGCCTCGCATTTGGACGGATCAACTGTCACGACCCCAGCAGACGGTCAAAGGACAACGACTTTGTCTTGCAGTTAGAATGCGGGTCCCTTAACAGACCACGTGCAGCCAGAGAACTTGCGGAGGACCTGAACTGCTTCAAAGCATATTGTAACTGCCATTCACGAAGTGCGATGGAAAGGACCGCGCAACAGGAGAATGAGAAATTCCGACCTCTGCTACGATGATGGATATAGGCAAGGAGGGCTGCGTTCATTTGGATGGGGATTTGTTGTTCGACGCAGACCGAGGTTAAAAGGCTTAAGCTTTAAGTATTTAGACCAGCGCCTCATGACACTCCGTATCAAGGCTTAATTTAGGAACATCAGCCTGATTTGCGTTCATGCCCTATCAGAGGAGAAGAATGGCAACAGCAAGAATGACTTCTATGATCTCCTAGAAAGAACATACGATCTATGCTCTAGCGACACCAAGATCGTTCTGGAAAATTCCAACGCTCACCTAAGAAAGAAGGAAGATGGCTGGCGTCGTCAGAAAATGAATCCTGCACGATAACACATCGGCAAACGGACACAGGTCGGTTTGACTTCACCTCGGGGCCGAACTTCTCTGTGGCCAGCAAATGGTTCCTACATCTCAACAAACATAAGGGCCTACTCATCAATCAACCATCAACCGAATTGATCACGCTGTGATCGACGTCACACACTCATCCAGTGTTCTCGATTTTCTAACCTTCCGAGGTAACCAAATCTTCTTCTTCTACTTCTTCTTGTGGCACTATAGTCCGGGGTGGACCTCGGCCTCAACCAACATGCCTCTCCAGCCAGCACGATCTTTCGCTAGCTGCCTCCGGTTGCGCACTCCAAGTTGGTTGAGGTCCTTCTCTACTTGCGTGCGCCACCTTAGCCTAGGCCGTCCTCTGTTGCGGTGACAACATGGACTTGGATTATTTCCGGTACAAGAGTACATCAGGAAGAAGGTCCGAAGGCTATGCAGACAAAAAGACATCGCACCGAAGTCTACACAGAAGGAAATGGTCAACTGGCAGTAGCGACGCAGTCAATGATCAGATATTAGAAAAATCTCTTTTGCAGACTGGCGAACGGCGATGACTATCCGAATATCACTATCAACCATGGGACGAGTATCGGACCAGAATCCAGAAAATTGTCTATAAAGTAAATTTCATGTAAATTAGAAAGAATTATCTTTGTTTTACTCCGTGTAGAAGTTCTATGATTTTCATTTAGACGCGGTGCAACAGTCATCTCACCTACACACCCATCACTTAATCGAACAAATCATCGGCCGTTCAAACAGACCCATAGCAGCAAAGTCAGTTAAATTGTGAATTGATGTCATTGATGTGATTGGACGTACAAAGCGAACAGTCAATGAGACGTTTGCTGGAATTGAAGCAGAAGCGGCTAAAATGGGTCTGGTGATTAATGAGGGCAAAGAGAATTACATGGAAGGACACACAACAACGCTGTTTCCTTGGGCTCAAGAAGCAATTGAATAAAATAACCCTTTCTCTCGATGGACTAAACCGGCTTTGTAAAACAGCTTGATCATCCCAGTTTTTTTTTTTACGGTGAGGAAACTTGGACACTATTCGTATTAAAAGTGAATGAGGAGGCCTTTAGTCTTTTCGAGAGAAAAGTTCTGCGTGCGACTTTTGGTCCTGTTTGCGTTGAAGGCATCTGAAGGAGAAGATTCAACGACGAACCTTTTAGGCTGAATGGCGGCATGCGCCCATTCAAGCGTCTTCGGATACAACGCTTAAGATGGCTGGGCCATGTAGACCGTATGGACACTACTTCTCCGGCCGGAAAAGTCTTCCAATCTGAGCCATTGGGATAATGCAACAGAGCACGGCCTGGACTAAGGTGGCGCACACAAGTGGAGGAGGACCTCAACCAACTTGGAGTACGCAACTAGAAGCATGTTTGTTGAGACCCAGGTCCATCCCGGATTGTAGCGCCGCAAGAAGAAGACGAAGCAGGAAATCCTGTCGCAAACACAGCAATAAACTTTAAAGCGCACAACCAGAAGCAGATTTAAAAAAAATCCGCTTCAACAAAGAAAACTCACCACGAAATGTTCGCTTTTATTTTTTATCGACATGTGAACAACTTTTAGTTCATAGAGGATAGCATTTCAAGCCACACAGATTATGTCAAAATCGATCAGTCGCGCATCCCGGTTTAAGGCCTTCTGTATGGTTTTCTTGTGGGGAACCATGAAAGACCATGGATATGCCAAACAGTCCAGGAGCAACAGAACGAAACCATCAACAGGGTCTTTTTTTCACAGTTTATTTATTTTTTTTTTTTTTGAAATTGGGAATTACTTTAAGACACTGTTGGGACGGTGCAACGTAGTTCTCGGTTTCCATGTAAGTTGTATGCTCTCGGAACATCAAGTATCGCTTGGGAACGTCTTCTGATGTTAAGCGTGTGACTTAATGGTTGCTGGAACCGTGGGTCTCTCATGTACTGCAGCAATGTTGTCATCTGGAATATAGCTTTGACATCAAGAGTTTGAAAAGTTGCGTTAAAGAGTCTAGCAATTTTTGGAAGATGTGTTGTGGTAGATATCTTATCCAGGGGGGATACTGCTCCGTTTCCCCAGGCCAGAATGCCGTATCTGTTGTGCGATTCTGCTAATGAGTAGTGAACCTGCTTAAGCCCTTGCACGTTTGTGTAACGGTTAAGCCTTTAAGTTTTTTTTTTTTTTTTTCATGCATTTTATTCATATCTAACATAACACTTAAATTCTAGACAAAATATGCTTAAAACTAGTTTTCAGGACTTCATTTCATTGACTTAAAAATAATCTTACTGGTACGTACATGTGCATGTATACCATCATATAATTCATCAATATATGTTCCTGCATACATGCACATGTACGTCTATATACAACTATATATGTGTGTATAATCCAAAATACACTACACATATATTACTCTTATTTTTTTGTTTTTTTTTTGTATTTTTTAATTTTTTTTTTTTGTATTTTTCTTTTTTATTTTTTTTTTGTTTTTTTTTTTTTTTTTTTTTTTCCCTTAAAACCTAACCCTAACCTAAAACCTAATGCTAAGAATATGTAAGCCGGCCAAAGATTGCAGCTGGTATTTGGTCCGTTGCAAAACAGTAGCCGACTGCCCCCCGTTGGCATCCCTACCCGGTGTTTAGAGGGTTCGACGAGGGAGTTTTATTCGCTTTGTAGCCACCAGAACACTTTATGCTGCTTCGCAACATCCAGTACATCCCATCTCGATACCGCTGTACTGAAGCGGAGGAAATTGTCCTCAGCTCGTCGTGCAACGGTATGGTCGTAGTTGAGTCGCCCATCCACAGCAGAACGGGCGAAATGAAAGATGAGCGGTACCGCTTTCTTGTCTTGTATCAGACCTAACTCATCAAAGTAGACAAATGCTTCTGGAGGAACGAAACCATTGTAGCGCACCCTTTCATAGTATTGTGTGTTGGGATAGTAAGCCCCAGAAATAAGATTGTTATTGGAGTCCATTGCTCTTGCAGTGTGTCTCCGAATCAGCTTCAGGATGAAATTATCCACTCTGATCATTTTTGCCCTATTGTATAAGACTTCATTAGAGTAGAATTTCTTGTACTCGGACCAAGGAGTTCGGTAAAGTTGAAGACAGGCCCGAAGGCAAGCCCTCTCGAACAACCGCATCCTTTCCATCAGACTAGCTCCCACATTGAACCACACGGGACAGCCATAGGTAAGCATTGGCCTGATTAGGGCCATGTAGCAGATTACCTTCACCCTCGCGTCGAGTTGGCTGTTGTAAAACAGTCTCTTAGTAAGGGCAAAGGCGCCTCGAGCCCTGGCCAGAGCAGCATCTATATGTTTATTAAAATACAGATACTGATCTAACCAGATCCCAAGGTATCTGACCACAGTCCTCTGCGCCAGTGGCTCCCCGTGTTGTCCAATGATAGCGAGCTTGCGCCAATTCTTCTTTGTGTCTGCCGAAGCCTTATGCAACGGCGTCCTGAACAGGATGGTTTCCGACTTCTCAAAATTAATTTTTAATTTCCAGCTGTCGCAATCTCGTCTGAAGGAGTCAAAGTCGCTCTGCAAGAGAGTGGTAATATCCTCAATCTTTGGGGCTGATCTGTACACTATCAAGTCATCTGCGTACGCAATTGCATTATGGCGAGAACTTAAAAGATCGCTCAAGTAAATGTTAAACAGGATTGGCGAGTTTACGGCACCCTGTTGGAGACCATTTTTAACGTGGAAGATGCCCGCAGAGGTTACGTTGCCATATTTGACTACGAACCGTCTGCCAGTAAGCATACTAAACAGTAGGTACAGTAGCGATTTATGCATGCCGAGCCGACTGAGCTTGTAAAAAAGTCCTTCCAACCAAACGGTGTCGAAGGCCTTCTCCAGATCAATCAGCACCGCACCAGTGCACTGTTTCTTGCACTTATGCCATTGGATATCAGATACTAGTTTCGACGCGGCATGTATGGTATCATGCCCCGCCTTGAAACCGAACTGGTTATCCGGTATGATATTTTTGTCCTCTACCCAGTCAAGCAGAGCTCTATTAACCACCTTTTCGAAAACCTTGCTGATATTTGGAAGAAGACTAATCGACCGAAGGTTGCACGGATCAAACGAATCTTTTCCTCTTTTGGATATGGGGTGCACTATCGCTGTCTTCCAATGTTCCGGATAATGTGCATTATTCAGAGCATTGTTAAACAGGACCGTGTACATCCTTACCACTTCTTGAGGGAGATGTCTCAGCACAATGTTTGAGATCCCATCAATTCCCACAGACTTTTTCTTCTTCAATGGTTCGAAGATCGCTTGAAGCTCCGTAACTGTTATGAACGGGGGATGAACCCCTTCAAAGGGTGCCTTTAAGTTGTAGGCGCAGGATGTAGATGTGCTCACTCCAAAGGGAAGTTCCCGTCGATGGTACTTTTTTAGCATTTGATACTTCTGACAACTTAGATATCGTTGCTGTTGGTTGATTGCGGACAGCGGTCAATTCGATGAAAAATCTGAAAGACTTCCGCAGGTGTTGATGGAGTACGAATGTGCATCACCCCTGTGTTCGTAGCGTTTATGACTAGGCCATTATCATGGCACTATTCGGATACAGCGTTGAATTGGTCCTGTATTATGTGCATCGCTGATAGCATGTTTTGGTGTTCCACCACGATTGCTATGTCGTCGGCATACGCATAAGCTGTAGATTTTTTTAATAAATTCAGTAGGTCGTTCGTGAAAAGGATGAATAAATTGGGGCCAAATTTGAGGCTTGTGGCAGTCCGTTTTTGACTTCTTTCTCAGTACTCAACGTGTCACTTGAATAATTCTGTCAGTGAGATAAGTTTTGAGCCAGTTTGCCAGGACTCATCTCAACCTCTTTCTGCTGACACTTTCAATGACCTTTTCATGTGTCAAAGTACAGAAAATTGGGGTGTCAGAACGGGCTACTGGGAAACCAGCCAACGTACACCATCTAAAAGTGGGTACCCAAATGAAACTGAGCCGATGTTGTTGTGAGCTTAGGTTTTCTCTCACCACGCTCTACAGCTAGCGCTGGTTAGGGCCACCATTCCCTAGTCAGTAAGTCAATCGTCGTTGTTAAGGGAATTTCCTTTCAGTTTGTCTGACAGGATGGTGTGACAGGTAGTGTGAGTGGTCTTCTTTTTGCAATATTTGAACAGAACAAAACCAAGTTGGCTAGAACTACGTTTTGCTTGAGTTCCAAAAACTTAAATGTGCTTTCCTTCCAGATGACGCCGAACAGCTGACATATCATAGTCTTACCGTTGCGATTATCAAACAAGGATACAAGGAAGGCAGTGGAAGACCTTGCCTCACCCCCAAAAACCTTCTGAAATCGAAAATTGGAACCAGTCGGAATTTCTTGCGATGTAAGTGGTGTCGTTACTTCCGTAGAGTTACTTTGTTAACGAGGCTCTCTCTCTGGTTCTTTAGTTCTTCCTAGACTAGTCCTAATTTTTGGCAGCCCGCCCACTGGTTTTTCTACATGATAACACCCCTGCTCAGACTGTGGTTTCTGTGCGTCAATCACTAATCAAACATGACTCTACCCCAATGCACCATCTCCTTACTCATGTGAACGACCGTCTAGCAGTGAATACACATCTTTGTTGTTCTTTTTCTGGTGTTGCAGGTTCTTAGCAAAAAATCCAACTCAACGGATAACAAAAGGCATTGCCGAATTTTCGCAGGAAACTCATTAAAAGTTGCATCTCCTGGACACTCCCAACTTCAACTTCAAAAGCGACGAAAATATGAAAATATTATCCCGTTGGAGAAGATGTCCTCTTGTAAGTTGCAGAAAAACTTGCTGAAAGTATGCATGCGTCAATTAAATTCTCAAGCAGAGAAGATTTCCCATCCTTCACCGCGTTCACTAAGCAACATCACCCACTCACAGACACCTTGTTACGGCGACCGCTTCATTCTTCGCTTTCCATTTTTTTATCCCACGACATGACTGACCTTTCTTTAGATTCCCCCACGAGTCCCTCGTAATCACTCTCAATCACCAATGAATCCCTTCAGCCCTGAGATCCAAGATACGAGTACTCCTTCCGTCATCTGTCGTCCTTCGAGTAAACAACGCCTTGGCACCGTGCCCCATCAAGGATAAGCCTTCCCATCCTCCCAAGAGAACCAAGGTAAACGCTAATCCCCACCCCCTCTCTGGCAACGGACGGGGGCAAAAAAAAAAACGGAAACAAGACATATCCTCATCCTGGCTACGACAACATTATGAAAATATTTTTATAAGCAAACTATAGACAGAAGATTAACTTTTCCCATGAATTTTCCACAAGCAGGGCTGGGGAAGGATGAAAAAAAAAACGAACTCTCGCCTGCTTAACATTGAGGAGAAAAGTTTCCTCGGTGACCACTTGCTTTTATCCCTACTGACATAAGCCTTTTATATTTCTTGCCATACGCCACAGCAGGACGAACGGAAAAACGAAAAAAAAACACACCACCCTCTCTGAACGGTGAAAGCGACCAGGACACGCTGAGTGTTGGTCGGGATTGGTGAAAAGGGGGGGGGGGTGAGGGACCCACCATTTCAAAAGCAAAACCACTGGACAAAGATCGTGGAGCGGCAGGAGGTTCAGGCGAGTAAAAAAAAAAAGAGTGTTCTCTTGTGAGCTTTATTATCCCATTTTCGCTATAATATCCTGCGACAAACTTTCACTTAACGTGCATTTTGCTTTAGACTCAATTTCACTAAAGGACAGCCACCCGTCCACCTCGTGAAATGTCCTTCGTATTAATTTTCATCCTTTTTTCCCTGTTTTTGGTCAATGTAAGTAGTTTCGATGGCATGGCGGGGGGGGGGGGGGGGGGGGGAAGCCTTGGTGGGGTGACAAGAGACATTTTTCATTCTGAAGGATGTTTGACAATTCTGAGCGCTTTTGTCATATTCAGTTGGAACTTGAGTTGCTTGCCAAGGAGAGAATTTTTGATAAGCCCCACCAAGGTTGACATAGACGACCGCTTTTTTTTGTCCTTGAGGGCTCTTAAATAAGGGGACAATCTTAAGAAGTAAGTTCCCTGGATCCGCAGACCATTAAGGTGCACTGGTTGCCTTGACCGGTTTTGCCTTATCTCAAGGATCTTGGTGAATTGTTGATTGACTCTTGACATATCAGTGTGGGAAAGTGACTGAACTTTAAGAATTTTTGTCGGTTCTAACCTTGGCTACAATGGTCCGTCGTATCCTTTGCACACCAACAAAATTGATTTCTGTAGAAAGTTCCGCAGAGAAATCAAGCGCTCGCATCAAGGTTTTAGCCGAATTTTTTCTTTCTAAATAATTCTTAACCATCTGGAAGATATGGTCGAAGAAAAGCATGCCCAATGAGTGGAATCTTAGTGCCGTCTGCTCAGTCCACAAGAATGGAGACCCCTACAACTGCACCCGCAACAGAGGAATCAATTTTCTCTACATCACGCACAAGAGCCTCTCTGCCGTTTTGTGTGATAGATCTAAGTCCATCTTCACACAGCGGTCCTGAAAGAGACACAAGAGGCACAATTCGACTTCTTTCTTTTCTTTTGCTGGCGCTACAGTCCGGGGTGGGCCTGGGCACGATCTCTTTCCAGCTTGCTCCAGTTGCGCACTTCAAGTTGGTTGAGGTCCTTCTCCACTAGACCCTCCTCCGTTGCACTGTCCCAATGGCTGAGATTCGAAGACTTTTCCGGGCGGAGAAGTGGTGTCCATACGCTCTACATGGCCCAGCCATCTTAAGTGCTGTATCCGAAGACGCTTGACCAGGCGCATGCCGCCATACAGCATAAAATGTTTGTCGTTGCATTTTCTCCTTCAGATGCCATCAACGTGAACAAGACCAAAAATTCGAACACAGAACTTTTCTCTCAAAAATACTAAAGGCTTCCTCATCCGCTTTTAATACGAATAGTGTCCAAGTTTCCTCGCCGTAAAAAAGGACTGGGACGATCAAGCTTTTGCACAAAGTCAATTTAGTCCTTCGAGAGAGGGTTCTTTGATTCAATTGCTTCTTGAGCGCAAGGAAGCAATGACTGACAAGAGGGATTTAGTTTCGGTACTAATGTTGGTTCCCCTCTCTACCGCGGAGCCGAGGCTGACTAAGTCCTTGACTACCTCGAAGTTTCTGCTGCCAAGTGGTACGCACTGTCCAAAACGTCGGTGTTATGTGTCCTTCCTCGATGACAACATATAATCTGTCTTGCCCTCTTGCCAAACCCATCTACGCCGCTTCCGCTTCAATGCCAGCAAACGCTTTATTGACGGGTCGCAGTGTTTGTCCAATCACGTCAATGTCTTCGGCCTAAGCTAGCAATAGAAAGGACTTTTGGAAGATCATACCTCTGGTGTTGACTTGTAAGTTACGTACGATCTTTCCAGGAATGATGAAAACAATTACAAGACAGAGCGTTACCCTTGTCTCAAGCCTTTTTTGACATTGAAGGTTTCACTGAGTTCGTTACTGACCTTGAGGGAGCAGCCTCCATTGTCATCCTACACAATCTGACGGGTTTGGTAGGAATGTCATAACTTGACATGGCCTAGTTGAAGGTCTTCAATTGCAACGCTTAGGAGGGCTACATCATATAGAGCAGAAGGATAACGGCCGGAAGAGTCTTTCCATCGGAGCCATTGTGATAACGCCACAGTGGATGACTTCGTCTGATATGGCACACACAATTGGAGAAGGTCCTCCTTTAACTTGGGGTGGGCGAAATTGGAGGCAGACGGCAAACGATCGTACTAGCTGGAGAGGCATGTTGGTTGAGGTCGAAGTGTACAGAATTTGCGTGGGCTAGGGGTTTCGAGTACTATTAAGTGATCGAACGCAGGTCACAGCACGGACCGAAGGCATAGAGGAAGAGACAGAAAGGAGTTCCCAATGAATATTGGTCTTGAATGTCTGTCTTCTCCCTATGGCGCACTGTTTGTTACTGCTATTCCTGAAGCATCACTAGGAAAGTATTGTTGGTCAATAATGATGAGCTTTGTCGTGTCTGCTTCTCTCGTTAAGTTTGTTTTATGTGGGCGGTTTCGTTAGTCGTCCGCACAACCGCCGGTCCGGGAGCTGATGTTGAGCCCTCTTGCCTAGGGCGATCGCTGCATAAACTAGTTCAGCATGCAACGGATGTTGGGGTGGCTATCCAGGCGGTGCCACTGGAAGGCTGTAGGCAGCTTGACACATGCACTTACAGAGATCGCTTTGGCATCCCGCCGGGTGCAATCAAGAGCCTTGCCCTATGTGCATAAGCCCATACCGCCGGCATTGAAGAGCAGGTGAAACAAGCTGGTCTGAGAGTGAACGAGGATAAAACGAAATATATGCTCTTGTCAAAGAATTGATCCGTCGAACAGCCCCTCGGTCCGAATGTGACAATTGACAACTACAACTTTGACGAAGCTAAGGAGATTGTCTATCTCGGGGCAAACGTGAACTCCACCATCGACACCTTTGTTGAAATTGGGCGCAGAGTCGCCCTTGGCAACCTTGTTTAGGGTCGAAACTCCCAACACGAAGGACCAAGATAATGCTCTACAAGATGCTAATCCTGCCCGTACAGAGCCGAGTGCTGGACGATAAGCAAAGCGGCAGAGCAGATTCTTGGTTCCTCTGAAAGAAAAATTCGGCGACGAATGTATGGTCCTATCTGCGTGGAAGGCGAATGGAGGAGAAGACACAATCGCGAACCCTATGTGCTGTATCAAGATGTGGATGTACGAGTATGTATGTCGAAAGGCAAAAATCCGACGACTACAGTGGTTCGGTCACATCGAGAGAATTCACCAGTTATGAAGGTCTTCAAACCCCAGCCTTCGGGTTCGAAAAGAAGAGCAAGGCCGAGCCTCCAGTATAGAGACCAAGTGATTGCGGACAATAGAGAGCTTGGTGTTGACAACTGGGAGCAGCATTCCCTGGACCGTCAAGAATGGAAGGCAGCTCAGGCTCAGATTCTCCTTCATGGGTCGCAGACCTGTAACATACACACACCCTTGTTCGGTTGAAGGTGAAGAATGTTCTCCTGGAAGTGATCTCTCCGATGTTGACAAATTGAGGGACATCTCGGCTCCATCAATGTCTTCAGAGGATCTTTGCTGCTCTAAGACAAAGTTCACAGGAATCAGTCAGGATAGTAGTTTTTTCTCATTTTTGTGACGTAACGTTGAGTATCTTATGTCATGGCTTCTTGTCATGGCATCTTATGTCTAGGGATGGCGACTTGTTTCAATAATATCAAGCACTCGTGGGTTCTTAACAAGCCTCTATCTTGAAACGACGCTGGGAGGCTTTGTCTCGTAGTAGGGTGAAGCTAAGTAGTTTTAAGTTAGTATAGGTGAAGAGTAGGCTTAGTTTCAAGGAAAGTAGAGAAGTTTAGGTTTAAGATCGGATAGTTAGGTTAGCTCCGCGAACAACCTTCCGGCCTTGTTTAGTGGTAAGGGCATAGGCCTAGGACACCCTTCTTTTCTATCCATCCCCTCTTTTCCTTTCATACGTTAGATGTCCGTCCGCTCTCAGGTTAGGGTATTAGGCTTTCTCATTCTTCACAACCTTTTCTTCCTCTTCTCTTCTATCTCCCTGTAGCTAGTTTAGGCCGGATTTTTTTTGTGTGCAATGGATGATGTGCATTTGAGGGAGACAAGAACCATCCCGTCCGACGAGCTGAGCTGAGCGAGAACCAGAAGCGAAGCGTGCCGCCGTCCCCCTCAACTTATCGAAGCTGCCCTCGTGGCTAACCCACCTCCAACGAAATTATTTCGTTAATTAAAGTGACTGGTATCTAGGGCACCGACAAATGCAGTACAAAAAAAAGAAGAGCATGCTGGTTTTCATTTTCAAAGCCTTTAGCGTCAAACTTTTAACTGATTCCATTGGAAAACATGCCTTGTCTCCTTATATCTTCTTCAGTCTAGGACGAACCTGGGCCCCAACAAAGAAGCCTCTCAATCTGGCATGATTCTTACTCATCTGCCTTCAATTTTGCCCTCCAAGTCGGTTGAGGTCCTTCTGCTTCCACTTGTGTGGGCCCTCGGGCCTGTGGGTGTCCTCTATTGCGTTGCTGTGTGTTTTGTCCATAGTCTCTGCAGGTCCATCCATCTAAGGCATTCAGTCCGTAGAAGACTGTCTGGGGTCATATCGCTAGGCTCAGCCCATACTGTTCGTGGTTGAATCTTCTATTTCAAAAACTACCAACAGGACGGGTTTAAAGCTTTTCTCTCAAAAAGACCAAGAGCTTCTTAATCTCCTCACATCGTGATTGTGATGGCGACGTGCCATTTGGAATTGAATGTCCCTCTGGGAACGTTAAGAGTCTCAAATTTGATCCAGTCCTACCTGCACCCTACAGTCGTAGAAGTGAGCAGTCTTAAGTTCAAAATAAGTCATCCCAGGTACCCTCCATTACCTCATTTCTCCTCACTCCTGGTCTTCTTTCCATGCAACTGTTGGAATGTAACATAGTTGCACGAGTCCTGTGATCTCACGACGACAGATGCGATGGTCGTAACTCATCGTACCACCTTATGCGCTCTTTCATCGCTCATTTGAAGTCCTTTTTAACCAAAAACCATCCCATCCTGACTGACTACGCAAAAACACATTGATGGATGTTGAATTCCATCGGCTGTGACCAGACCAGACACGAGTTGCCCCTCATGACTTGCAAGCCCCCCATCCCTACCCAGGATCTATCTGCATCGACAGGGCAAAGCATTTGTCATCTGCGACTCTCATCCCCTGCTCCGTAGGAGACATAGTTCGGTGCATGTCATCCGAAATTGTCCTGGTTGCGAATAGCATTGTCAACACCTAAGGCAGATATGTGTCAGGCGCTCCTCCGCTGACAAGACAAACGACTCCTTACGTAGTCCCTCCCACTAACAAGGAGCACATGTGGATTCATGTGTTTCGTCAGTAATTAAGCTTACGCTCCTTGTGGTGGAGCTTACAACAAATCCATTCAGATGCAGATATTTTGCGTGTATCACTTGAGTCCCGGTGCAGGCTGCAGGATTCCCAGAACTCAGTGTTGCATTTAATGTTGCTGCTGGTGTTGTTGTTCCGATTCGCAAGCATGAGTCAAAGAGCTGTAAATACAAAACGACTCCCAAGGTTGTCAATTCCATCAGAGAGAGAGAGAGAGAGAGAGTGTGTGTGTGTGTGAGAGATGCTTCAGTTGATCGCCGTGAAGGCTGGCAGGGGGCAAGTGCTGCGTTTTCATAAAGGGATGCATTCGTGAACATGAACATGCATCAGGATTACCCAGTTCGAAGGACACAGGGTTCGGTGAGTTGAAAGGATGATCGCGTTCAGTGAAAATTCACAAGAGTTCTCCGTTCCACGCACGCACCCGGTGAAGCGTGAAGGCTTGAACGGTGCTTTGAGAGCTGCGATAGTCTCGGGGAGATTTTGTGTTTTGAAAGGATTGGAGGAAATGTTTGTTTTCGCGAAAATCTGAAGGACCTTCATGACTGTGGAATGTGAGGGAAATTTCAGCATTAAGCCCTTCTAAACGATGTAGGCTCTGTGCAGCTCTGAAAGGCTTACTCTCCCGGGCGGCTTCGTCAATGGCTAGTGGGAGAATCAAGTAAAAAATTGACTCAGAGGATCCACTTCTTTTTTAGGGTGTGACAAAGGTAAGCGCTGCCAGTCCTCTCAAAGTCCTTCACAAACCCACTAACAATGCATATCGCCTTCAAGTCACAATCCCAATGAATGCCTTTCACTTATCATTGCCCTCCCAGGACGCATGACAGCCCTCCCGACTGAACAATTGAATCCCACTCCAGCTATCCCTCCCCTCAACCCTCCATAGACACACCCCTCTTACACAAATGGAACGCAATCAATTTCAACTCACAACTCCTTCGGTGCATCTTGTGCTGCTCCGTCGCAGGACATTTATTGGAAAATCCAAGTGACACTAAGTGGAGTATCAACTGTCATCGGGTGCACTTTTTTTTCCTGCCTCCATCTCGTGTATTATGATTAATGATCGCCCGGTCCTCTGGATCTGTCCTGCAACGTGGCAGGGGACAAGGGATTACCATCCTGTTTGGGCTGATAAATGAAGCAATCAAAAGGACATTCTTGCATTGTTTGCTACGGTGGCTGCGGTGGCGGTGGTGGTTGCGGGAAGAGTTTGTGTCTGTGCCAGGGCAGACGACAAGCCCTAATCTCATCAGAGAGGCTTAAAACAAAAGCTCCCGCCGATGCTCTACTGTGCGTCGCTGGCGGTCGCCTCGGCAGGACGGGTAATTGAGTGTGTTTCAGGCTGTTGTTCGGAATGACATCATTATGGGAAGTTATTTAAATGCAAAATAAGCTTACCGCCACACGGCTGCTGCTTGCGGGCACACTTTTCACCGCTCTGCACAATGAAGCGATACTTATCGGATCACATTTGGCTGGGGGATGGAGCGGTTCATTTAATGAAATTCCATGTTGCTCTTCGGTCGAGCCTTAGATGGCATCCGAGGGGGGTGGCGTCACTGTGTGTTGTCTAGGCGACGCGTCCCTTCCGGTGTCTCTCGTTCGGAGCCATCCCGCTGAATGACAGTGCGAATGTGCGCCTAATTGGATTTTTTTTTTTGTGTTCATACGAGGTGGTGGTTCTGTGACCGTCTTTTGCATATAAATTACTTTCAGGTGCTTCACTGTATGGATAGAGTCGGGTCGGATGCATGACATTCCGAAGGTCATGTGACGCTGGTTGCCAATCAATTTGCACCGAGACTTTTAGGATATCGAAGTTAAGTCAGAGACCACTTCCTTTTAGTCGGAAGATGTCCTTGATTCTGCATCCCATGATGGGAATATCAAGGGGAGGGAGGTTCAGCAATGCATCAAGAATAGAGCCGGGTATGCTAGGGAAAGCCCCTGTGCAGCCAAGACAGACGATTCTTTGAGACTTGGAGAAAGCAGCAGTCACGTGCTTGCGCCAAAAGCTTATTAAACCAAACAACTAATGCATTTTACAGAAGACGTCTTCATTGCCGTGTAGATCCAAAGAGATCGTCGCAGTGATATCTCCAAAGCTTTGCCGAAAACTCCCTTACTCTGCCAGAACACTAACAATGTCTTGAAAGTTGTCGTGTCAATGTGTTTTTTCCAAACAATATTTTTTATCTAAGATAACACCTATGTAGGTATTTCGCTTCTTTGGAATGATGACACCCTTAAGCACTAGATAAGTAAGATCAATCTGATTCCTCCTCCTCATGAAAGGAACAACCTCGTATGTAAGAGTACACCAGTCTAGAGACATGGTCCAGTCTAAAGATATGACGCGTGCGGCTACCTCATCCGCGTAAGCCTGGACGAAGGTATTAGATCTATTCAAGGCGACAAGCAAAGAGGCGACCAACATGCACCATAAAAGAGGAGACAGGACGTCACCTTGGGGGAAGATTCGTAACGTATGGCTATTTCGTAATTTACGTAGTATTCTGAAAAGCTTAGCATTGCTTTAATTTTTCGGCCTCCCGAGGTATCTGTCAGACGTATACGAATTTCAAGCACAGCAGATTTGAGAGGATTGGTGGAGTTAGCATTTGTCTATCAGAAACTGCATGACTTCCGCCATATTGTGAACAAAGCAATCCCAATGAAGCGGTTGCAACAATGGACCACATACGCAAGTCTGAAATTCCAGAAATGTTTGGTGGATGAACTTTTCCCAGGAAGTGAAGAAGAAGATCTGGAGATTCAGCAACCTAAAGTGACCGCTATCCTAAAACCAGATGGGCAATCAAAAGTTTTCTTACATCTTAATCAAAGTGCTAAGATGGCGTATCCCAGTCACAACACCCCCGGAAGACTCTCTGTTCCGTGGTGGAACATGGAACTGAAGAGGTTCCTACCTCTTCTAGGTAGGTCACTCAAGATTAATCTAGAAGAGGACTTGAACTTGTACAGATCGAAACAAAAAAAAATCGAGCTTCGAAAAGTGCCTCCTACAAAGATTTTTGTGGTAAGATCGAAATACTCGATGAAACCAGTAGACTGGCGAGAGTCCTTAAGAAAGACAAAGCAGTCAGGCTGGATACACTCACGAAACTCGGCGGTTCCGACTGAGTTAAAAGTTGAGACCCTTCGGCTGATCCTAGAGACTTACTTCCCAAGGAGCCAGATCATAACTGGTTCAAAACCACGGTCAACTATCGGATCTGGGGATGACCACACAATCATAACTCGCAGAGGCTGGTATACGGTATCGCTCGTGGTGATAGATAAAGGTATCAAGTACGCCATTGCGTCCTTTGATGGCTTCAAGTCACCTAGCAACGATGATATATACACAGCCCTGTTGGAAAGGGGCATATACCAACTACTACCGGCTGTGAAAAGAATCTTCACTGCCAGCCTTGCGCTGGCATATATTCCAAACTCCTGGTATATAGTCAGGGTAGCCTTCATACCGAAAATTGGTGAAGGGGATTACTCTCTCACCAAAAATTTCAGGCCAATAAGTCTTACTCCCTTCATGCCGAAAAGCTTGGAGAGACCAGTCGAACTGCATCTGCGGAAAAATGCTCTTCGACTACACCCTCTATTTCAAACGCACTACGCTTATCAGCGCGAAAAATCTTGCGAGACTCCGCTACAAAATCTTGTTAGAAAAATTGAAAGTGCACTCGACAGGAAAGAATACGCTCTGGGGCATGTGCAACGCAGCCAGAGAACAGGGCGAATCATCGGTGTTGTGGATTAATTCAATGTTAATGAACAGAACTATCATCGAGATATGGATTGCGACCAGTATGTAATATCGGGGGTAAACAGGGGCTGCCCCCAAGGTGGCGTCCTGTCACCTCTTCTATGTTGCATGTTGGTCGACTCTTTGCTATTCGCTTTGCACAGATCTAACATCTACGCCCAGGTTTACGCGAATAATGTAGCCGTACGATCCTTGACTTGATCGATGTCTAGAGAACTAGGAACGGGCCTTTAGTCAATCCTCTTAAAACCGAAGTTGTTCTCTTTACGAGAAGGAGGAACCTGACTGGTCTGACTCGTCCAGTACTTAAAGGTGTCAGCATTCCATTTTTCAAAGACGCGAAATACCTAGGTGCTATCCTGAATGACAAACCTTCTTTGGAAAAAACACATTAAGACTAAAACCTCAAAGGCGCTGTAAGTTTTCTGGCTGTGTAAGGGAGTTTTTTGAAACCTGGGGCCTATCACCAAAAAGATCTGTGTGGATCTACACGGCAATGATAAGACTTCTCCCCCCTATGCATACGTGACTCCTGGTTTCAGCAAGTTTCAAAGAACGGCCTGTATCGGCTGCACAGGGGCCTTCCTCAGCACGCCTGGATCTGCTCTTGATGCAATGCTGAGTCTCCCTCCCCTTGATAATCCCATCATGGGCTATACAATCAAGGCCATCTCCCGACTAAAAAGGAATGGTCTTTGGTTCAAATCGCACTGGAGTTTTGATGACTCAATGCACAGCGTCTCCTATGACACAAGTCTCATGGACAAGCCATCTGATGTAGGGTCACAACGATTAAGCTGCGTCACTTATATAAAGTCGACTTTCCCTGCGTCCAGGATTGGCTCTCGCCAGAAATTGAAGCGGGAAGGGAATGTTGTCGGATTTTCACGGACGGCTCCAAGATGACGGAGGGATCTGGGGCCGTGCTTTCGAGATTGCTGATGAACTAGCTAGGCAAGGTTCTAAAGTGACATTCGTTGGGCCCAAACTCACCTTGGGACTACCCGCTTCCTTGGTCAGGGCTCCCGTCATCAGTTGGGTCTTCCAACAGAGATGGCAGAGATGGCAGATCCAGGATGCAGGCAGACCAAGTGCATGCTCCCGAACGTCAGCAAGAAATCCGTGGCTTTTCTGTTATCTCTAGACAGAAAAGAGTGCAGAAAACATGTCGGAGTACAAACAGGACACTTCACCTTCGCTAAGCACATAAGTCTATTTGAGCTGAGTGAAGACACCCTTTGCGATGTTTGTCTAGAAGGTGAAGATATCTAAGAGCACTTTCTTTGTCAATGCCACGCCTTTGCTCGCTTCAGGTGGCGTCTGTTTGGCGCTGATGTTGTGGGAGCTGAAAACTTCAGCTCTTTGCCACAGAAGCACCTGCTGGCCTTTCTGTAGCCTGGTAGTACAATGGACCAGTTTTTGAGTCGAAGTGCTCCAGTGCAGTGTCCTCCAACCTCGCTGAGCGATTAGGCCCCTTTCGGTGTGTCTACAACTTTCGAAAACGACCGCTCTTACACGCAGTTCAATTCTGCTGTAAGTTTCACATGGCCACCAACGAGAATCTCCAAAACATTTCTCTAGATCCTTTTGCGAAAGTGGCTCCATCTGGCGGTGAGGCTTTCCTATAAGCCATCCGCATGTTAAAAGATTTTTAGAGCAGAACATTCGGCAGGCACCTGCTCGAATCAGCCGCCAAAGGACACTAAAACTGGGCAAAAGAAAACTTTTACAAGATGACCCCCAAGTGGGTTGCTGGGGGCAATGTCGCTCAACTTTAGTCCTTCAATCGTCCTTGAAGTAAACTGATATGATGTGTCAGCACGTCGTCCACTACCAGTAGAACTTTTGGCATCCTCGTATCTAAGCTACTAAACCAGAGGAGGACCTTTAAGACGGAACAACGTGCCAGGTCGACAAAATGTTCCCCAAATTTCTCATTTATTTGAAGTCATCACCTGTCTGATCCTTTTGAGCATGAATAAGTTCAGACAAAAGACACACCAGAGCTAAGACATTTTGTCCTTCCCAGGCGAACTTAGGCACATCCTTACAGACACTTGGCCTTTTCATCAAAGGCTCAGATTGAGCAGAAGTGTTTACCACCTATCAAGTGGATCTCCGAGTTCTAAGTGCCTCATAGATCGTTGCCTTCAAACAACCTCACATTCCATTAGCCTTATCAGCCTTCAGGGACAATTAGGATGCATTCCGTATCGTTGGGGTGAAAGTAAACAAAAATCTAAATCACCAACGCGTTCGCGAACGATCTCTGGAATAGCTCGTGTAATTCCCCCGCGCTAACAATATCTTTATCTCGACACGGAAGGAACAGAAATGAGAGCAGAACCGCTGAAACTCTATCCATCCCCTCTCTCCCACCCCCCCCCCCCTGCTCGCCCCACAATTCACATCCTTTAAAGTTAACGTCTTTAACAAAAACGAAGACGGGCACAACAAAAAAACAATATTTGTGCCTTCGTGTGTAGTACACAGCTCGTTCCATGAGATAACAAGGAGCAGCTCTGCTCCCCGGTTCCTCTGCTCCTCCGGCAGAGCAGCAGAGAAATGAACAACCACGAGAATTTATGTCACATTGTTAGAGGCGAAAATGTACGAGAGTGCACAGCGGAGAGGATATGGCGTGGCGCGGCGCGTACGACCGGCCCTCCCCAGCGCAACGCCAGTGCCACTGAATCAGAAGCGCATACACAACGTCTCCCAGTGAAGTGGAAAACATTTTCACTGGAAATTCAAGCGTGAAAATCCTCGAGACAAATGCGATTGCACTGCTTTGGTAGTGGAGAATATTAAATTTTCCGAGACGGCTTAAGATGGCGCTGGCATAGGGTAAGTGGTGTTTATTTAGCCGTTGGTTGGGTGACGGGAAATCGAGGGGGGGGGGGGAGACCTATGCAGAGGTCTTTAAATTGGACGTGAAAGGGTGGGCTGTGTTTGGGACGATTGAAAGGCGCTTTTTTTTTGTACCCGAAACGGTTTTAATTGAAACTTTGATAATTTCACTTTTTTTCCAAGGTTTTCTGACTGCAGATTGATCTTCTTCTTTGAGTGGATGACTTGGGCCTCAAGGCACTCTTGCCATCTGCCTCCAATATTGCACCCCAAGTTGTTTGTGATCCTTCTCCATTCACATAAACTGTCCACATTTGTCGGCAAATTAAGCTCAAAGGCTGCCATCAAAAGTTGCAACAGTTAAAGTGGAAGGACACAATTTTAAAATTTCCCCAGCGTGCGCCCACAGCCAGCAACGTATGAGTTGCATTTGCATACTCGCCCTCAGACCGGCCGCTGCTGCGGTAGTGGTGGTGACGATGACGACGCCGACGACGACGACGACCTCTTCGGCAGCTCCGTTGGCAAAAAAAATTGCTCCCAACCACATTTTCCTATCATTTGCGGGCTGGCATTCAATTGCGAAATGATTCATTGGCCACAGAGTGGTAATTGAGTGGAAAACCATGTAATGAAAAAAAAACGAGGAAGAACTCTTCACAGGGAAATGCTTTTCAAGGACCATCGCATCGCTGCCGACCACCAATAGCAAGTGAATATTGCAAACCTGGTCCGTCCCTTTCAATCCTTGATTTCTGCTTAACTACACACACACCCAAACACACACTGAGAGCACATATACACGAAATTGAAAAATGAGAAAAGAAAAAAAAAAACACTCGAGTGGCGAAAGGAATTCCAATTGAAGTTGTACTCAAATATTGAAGGCATCACGAGTGTGTTCCGCTGCGAAATGCAGTTTTTGTTTGTTCAGCTGAATGTGCAAAATTGAGACTTAGGGTTGAATTTGGACGCGCCGAATTAATTTCGGACGGATTTGAGAGGGATTAGGCGACACAGGGGGATGGATGGTCGCTGGACTAATTGAAGTGGACTAAGACTGTGGCGTTTAGGGTCTGGTCAATGGAACCAAGCCGTCTACAGGCGTTGGAAACGTCATAAACTAAATCACAGATAACTTGACTTTGTTCCAAATGTTGGAAGGTAATAGCGGTAAGACGCCTTTAATGATAAAATAAAGGCCGGTCGACCATTGGCAGCCTTTCAGAAAACACCTTCTTCCTTCTTCCTTAATGTGATAAATAAAATTACTTAAGGATATCAAATGAAAGGGATTTGTAGGTGGAATAAACTGAAGACTTGCAAGATATCAGATAATTTTTTCCCAAAATCCGTCGAAAAAGAACAAAACCTTAGAAGAAGCTTTGGAGGTTGGAAAACACTGCACTGGAGCGCTTAAAACTGAAAAGTGGTGAATCCTATTAGCAGTGACCGACATTTAATGCTGCGGAGAAATACCAGCAAGCCCATCTCTGACGAAGAGCCTAAGCTTACAGCTCCAACCACATCAGCACCAAACAGCCGCCACCTGAACCGAGCAAAGACGGGAAAATGACAAGGGAGGTGCTTTTCTATGGGCGTCGCAGTGTTTCATCACCCAGCCCAAGAACACTTATGTAAGTGCTTAGAGAAGGTGAAGTGTCTCGTTAGTGTGCCAACAACAGTCTTTCTTGACGAGAGATTACAGAAAAGCCACGGATTTCATGCTGAAGTTTGGGGGCATGCTCCGAGTCCTGGAGTCAGACCGTGTCCTGGAGAGTCATGCAGTCTCTGGTTGTGTTGTCGAGAGGGGGCCCTTACCAGTCCCAAGGTGGGTTCGGGCACAATGAATACTTCATTTGATCCTTGACTTGCAAGTTCATCAGTAATCTCGTTTCCGATGATCCCGTAGTATCCCGGGACACAGAAGTCTTAGCGAATATAGTTTGCCGATCAAGACAAAGTACATACGACTTGCATTCCTTACTATCTTGAAATTGGTTGAAGAGTTGAGTACGGCTTCAGGCACAGCTTGGTTGTCACTACAGAAGCTTGTGGTCATTAAGAGTGCAAAGTTTTGCACCTGAAAGACCGACGCGAAGTCACCCAAAGAGGTGTGAAGTCTAATGTCGTCGTTTACCTCGAGGGCCCCAACTCCAGATCCCTCCATCGTCTGGGAGACGTTCGTGAAATTCAAAATACATTCCCTTCCTGGCTTAGTTTCAAAAGCCAGTCTTGCACGCAGGGGAAGTCGACTTCGTACAAGGGACGCAGCTGGATTATTGGTGTCCTCATACGGCATGTCATTGAGACTGGTCCCATAGGACGGAGTCATCAAAGCTCCAGTGCGAGTTAAACTAAAGACCACTTCTGTTTGGTCATAACACCTGTTAGTGGCCATTATTCGACGCATTATAAGTTAAGCATTTTCTCTGTTAAGGATTCTAATCTACTGATTTTTTTCAAATTATGGTGCCTGGCTTGCTGAATTTTTTACATTTAGAATTTTCTGGCTCGTAAACATTTCAGGATTTTGATTGATTTCACACCACGATGTGGAAAGCATTTTAAATTGTGGCCTACACCACTCGAGGATTAAGATAGGGCTCCTGTTAAAAATATACTTCGTTTTCAGAAAGATAATATAAGAAAACTAAGAATAATAACTGGCCACTACGGCTACAGATGCAACGTAAATTAGCCGTGCCAAAAGAAGCCTCAAAGAAGACAAAACTTTCAACCATATCTTATGTTAATGTCTAGCTTTACATCAGTTAATAAATAATTAAGTGGCACTACAGTCCAAACCTAGACTTTCTGTGTGTGGGTCGACGCACTTACCCACCACGCCACCACACTATATTAGTTAAGGAAACATGTTTTTTCCTGGCAGTTGCGCACTTCGTCTTATCAGTGTGAAACCACACTCCAGGGAAGTCCACAACCAGTTCTTGGCTTTACGGCAGACCCTGCCAAAGACAAAAGATGTGTAAATCGAAACACGCCGCCTGTTCGTCGATTTTAAGGCCGCATATGACAGCGTGCATAGAGACGAGCTATACAATGCCATGTCTTGGTTTGGTATTCCTACCAAACTCGTCAGTTTCTGTTCCGAACACGATCACGAACGAACTCACCGAGACCTTCAATGTCAAAGAAGATTTCAGAAAAGGCGACGCGCTGTCATGTGGCTTTTTCAATATCATTCTCGAAAATCGTTCGTAACTGACAAGCCATAACACCAGAGGCACAATCTTTAAAAACTCTGCTCAACTGCTGTCTTACACGTGCGACACTGACGTGATTGAACGAACAGAACAAGCCGTTAATGAGGCGTTTGTTGGCATTGAAGCGAAAGCGGCTAAAATGGGTTTGGCGATAAATGAGGCCAAGACAAAGTATATTCTGTCATCGAGGAAGGGCACACACGCCTTGGACAGTGCGTCCTATTAGGCAGCAGAAACTTCGAGGTATTCAAGGACTTCGTATGCCTCGGCTCCGCAGCGGAGAGGGGCGCCAACAGCAATACCGAAACCGCAGAATCACTCTTGCCAATGGCAGCTTCTTTGGGCTCAAGAGGTAATTAAGGAACAAATCCCTCTCTCAAAAGACTAAACTGACTTTGTACAACAGCTTGATCATCCTAGTCCTCCTTTACGGCGCGGAAACCCTGACGTTACTGAAAGCGGATTAGGATGCCGTAAATCATTTTGGGAGAAAAGTTCTGCGTGCGAATTTTGACTCAATGGCGAAATCTATAGGCTGTACAGCGCCATGCGCCTAGTCAAGCGTTTTCGAATACAACACTTGAGATGGCTAGGTTGTAGAGTGTATGAACACCACTGCTTCGGCCCGAAAACTCTTCAAATTTCAGCCATTGAAACAACATAACAGAGGACCACCTAGGTTTAGATGGCGCGCGCAAGTGGAGAAAGACCTCAACCAACTTGAAGTGTGCAGTTGGAGGAAGCTGGCGAAAGATTGTTCTGGCTGGAGAAGCAAGATAAAGAAGGACAACCCGGATATAAAGGACAAACAATTCAAATATTCCTTGCATTGTTTGAATTGACAACGACAACGACCTAAGAGAGCGTAACAGAAGGATCGGAATGAAAGGTAAAGGGCATAGCGGCTTTCTTTATAAATGAAGTCAAATGCCGAATTTACTGGTATTCTGTTGAGAAAATTCAGAATACCTCTTAGAAGAGAGCGCATAGTACGTCCTTCCTCTTCTACTCAAATGCTGGCTAGGTGCAGATAGGATGTTGTTCGCTTTCTGCGTTCTCCTCACCCAGGCAATTCAGAGGTCATTAGGTGACCGAAAAGCAGAAGAAAAGGGATGTCTTGCTTCTGCTTGTAGGACACTGAGGAGTTCAATGGCAAACATATCATATTCGGCCTTTTGCAAAAAGACCAAAAGTCTGGCTCCAGGTCTTACGAGAGACATCTATTAACCAAAACAATGGACATTATGTAATTTTTTAAAAATCACTTGCAATAGTTCCTCAATGCTAATAGTAAGTACAGAGTGATGGGGAATGGACACATTACTGATCCATCTCAACGGGGCAATAGAACTGTTCGACCCTGTCATACCTCATAACCCCTATATTAAAACAAATCAAATTGTCCATTCCCTAATTCTAAAAATTACTCCAAGTCCAAAAAACATTTTTCCGACACCCATTTTCGACCTTAAGAACCCTTCGAAAACAATCAAAAACCCTGTTGAATGCGATGAAATTCCACAGAATCGAGAGTGCTTTTCAAACACAAGCAAAATCTGATGCGGGGACCATACAAATTGCATTATTTTACCTCAAATCGAGCAGATCCCGACATAAGTGCATCAATATTCAATTCGGACCCAATCCTATCATAGGATATAATTTCTGCCTCAGGATTATTAAATCTCAATTGATTGACTGCGCAGGGGGTATCAGTCATGGGCATCGAATCCCCTTAGTCGGATCATTTCCAACTGACTGCCGCCCGAAACCTTAAAACCAAATCACGGACACACTGAGAGACAGAGAGCGAGAGAGAGTGACAAGATGCATAATTTATTCCACCTGTTTCCGTCTAAATGGTTGCATACTCACTCAAGAATATCAATAACTCTCCTGTTCCTCCAAAACACACGACACCTACATGCCTTACACACACACGCACAGTCTCTCGGTTGGCGTGTTCCGAAAATTGGAAACATGCATCCCCGTCCGCTCGTGCACGTCAACAAGTCTTGCGGGCGCTTCTGTCCGATACTTCATCCGGTCTCGACGCAATTGTTTTTGAAACCAATTTTCGAATCCTCAAAGTATACAATGGCTCCCCCGCACTAAAGCTGTACGAGTACACAACAGAGACAATGGACTCCGGCACAAAGGCGTTCACTGCACTCGAACAAGCTGACTGAAATTAAAACGAGTCCACCTTGGCTACTGGCGGGCACCTGATCTGAGGCGGAGGTGCAGGATGCACAGGAACCCTCTGCGGAGTGGTTTTCGGTTAGATTTGAATGACACACATGTTTCTGATTATGTTCCGTCCGTGGGGGTGGGTTTGTTGGTTTTGGGGGGAGTTGTGTCTGCAACAAGACTCCTGCTTGAGATAATTTTCACAAGGCGGTCAACTGGGGAGCTGTGTCGCTTTAATGCAGCAAATTGCCTCCAATCGTTTAAAGCAAACTGAAGGCTTGATGTCCTGTGAAATTCTTTAGATTGCAATAAGTGGCTGGGGAAAAGTTTGAACAGAATTACGGAGGCTTAGGTGATTTTGAAAATCGGTCAACGTTTGATCTGTGTTTTGTTGACAGATTGCTTCTTTGATTATATCATTGATTTTGTGGACCTTTTCGGAGAGCGGTTAAGATTCTGGTTGGTGGGGCGCTGGTTTGTGGACTGAATTCCCACACTGAGTCTTAGTCTTAAGTCTAGAAAGATAAGCGAGTCTCACGTTGGAAGGGAGCACTTTGTTGTGAAGGGATGTTCTTGACATTATTTTTTTCAAGCGATTGAGTTGAGTAGATATGGTTTTGAGGAGGACATAGATTAGTCTTTCTAAAGTGGTTACTTGACCTTTCTCTCTATTGAAATGAAGACACGATCTCTGTGAATGCTCGTGTCAGGTTGGCATTCAGTTGCTATAGATGACTGCAAGAGGAGGTTGGTTGAGGCCAGGGTTTGAGGTGCACTACTGCATGCAGCCAGCTCTTTCTTAAGGGTTCATCCTGGATATTGTCCTCCACATTTGAGGATGAAGTGTGATTCTAACTCCAACGGCACTAAAGACTACTTAGACTTAATGTGACAACCTTGTCCACCATCTCAATGTCATCAACAGCATGATCTCAAACACTGCCTAAAATAGCAATGTCCGCGTCATGGCATGGATGTGTGAAGATGAATGCTCGTCATCTCCTTCTTCTCTTATTACTGGCGCTACAGTCCGTGGTGAACCTTGAACCAATATGCCCCTCCAGCTAAGACGATCACTCGCCGTCTGTCTACTATTGCGCACTCCTAGTTGGTTGAGGTCCCTTTCCAATTGCGTGCGCCATCTCAACCTAGTCCTCAGTCGCGTTGACTCAATGGCTGGAATTTGAAGACTTTTTGGGCCGGACAAATGGTGTTCATACGTTCTACATGGCTCTTAAGCGTTGTATCCAAAGACGCTTGACCAGGTGCATTCCGCAGTACAGCCTATAAAGTTCGTCATTGAATCTTCTCCTTCAGATCCCATTAAGGCAAACAGGACCAAAAACCTCACGCAGAACTTTTCTCTCGAAACGACTAAATGCTTCCTCAGCCGCTTTTAATAGCGATCAAATTCCCGCGCCGTAAAGGAGGACTGGGATGATCAAGCTGTAGTACAAAGCCGGCTTCGTCTATCGAGAGATGGCTCTATTACTCAATTGGATCTTGAGCCCAAGAAAGCAGCGGCTGACAAGAGGGATTCTGCGTTTGATTTCGGTACTGATGTTGTTGTCCCTGTTTACCGGGGTGCCTTGACTATCTCGAAGTTTCTGCTGCCTGCACATGACAGCGCGTCGCTTTGTCTAAAACCGGTTTTCGACGTTAAAAGTCTCGGCGAGTTCGTTACCTGCCTTAATGGAGCAACGAGAGTTCTCCATCGTCAACCTACACAATCTGACGAGACATGAATACCAAAACTAGACATTTTACTATACAGCTTACAGTTTATATGCACGCTGTCGTATACGGCCTTAAAATCTACGAATAGGTGGTGCGTGTCAATCTGTACTTCTTGAGTTTTTTTTCCAGGAGATAGACGAAGACAACGCTTAAGATGGCTAGACAGTGTAGAGCGTATGGACACCACTGCTCCTGCTTGAAAAGTCTTCGAATCTGAGCCATTGGAACAACGCATCAAAGGACGGCCCAGGCTACGGTGGCGCAACAAACTTGGAGAGGCATGTTGGTTGAGGCCCATTCCCACCCCGGACTGCAGCGCCACAGGCAGAAGAAGTCCTTCACTACCTTGAAGTTTCTCCTGCCTCGTGGTACGGTCAGTTCGGGAAGCCGATGTTGTGTGTCCTTCCGCGATGACAGCATCTACTTTGTCTTGCGCACATTACTCGCCAAACCCATTATAGCCGCTTCCGCTACAATGCCAACAAACGCTTCATTGATGGCTCACAGTGTTCGTCAAATCACGTCAATATCGCCGGCGTAAGCTATTAGTTGAACGGACTAATGGAAGATCGAACCTCTCGTGTTGTTTTCTGAGTTACGCACGATCTTCTCAAGAATGATGTGTGCGTCACATAACAGCACGTTGCCTTGTCGCTCGCCATCAGTTACTTAAAATTTTCAAAACCAAGTGTTTTGAAGTAACGGCGTAAATATTTTCACCCCCCAAAGTCAGCACATTCCCAGTGAAAAAACCCAAATCACTTCCACTCCGTCAGTAGGTGACTGACTCTCAATTCAAGTTACAGTTTGATGATTTTCGATGTCAATTATTTTCCATTCCCTACACAACCCACATGAAATTTGCAAATCTCTTAAGCAGCTCCTACCCTAAGCAGATCCGTTTTGCGCTTCGTTTACGTAATCCATACCCGTCCAACTATGTAAGTCACCACCTGCCACTGAACTACATCATGGCACGCATCACTTCCCGATTCGACCTCTCTCATCTGTTTCATGGGTTCACCATGCAGAACAAATTAGGGTTACCCTTGTCGTCATTGAAACAACCTCGGACCCGTCCAAAACGTAAAAAGGGCCAAGAACCGACCTGACTATGAGCTCAAACAGGGTCTTCACTTCATAACTAATCAAAATGAAATATTCATAAGAGATCCTCAAGCACACTCCCACGTCCTTCGTGCTCCCTGGCCGAGGCGCACAGATGGCTCTCGTCCGCTCTGAAGGTGAAATGGTTGCTGAGCTGTTTTGTTTTTTTTTTTTTTGTGTTTTTTTTTCTCTAACAACGCTTTTGACTTCCGTCTGACGTGCATCTCCACATCCTGTGCATCGGAGTATGCTTCGCTGGATGGACGACCCATTGCTCTTGTTTTGGTAGATGGTTGATGGGTGTGTGCAGTGGGAGGGAATTTTTAAATTAACCTTGTAGCTTGTTCCACAAACCCCACTCGAAAACCTCAGCCAACCATAAAGGATGCCGCGCAATCCGATAAACGAGCACCGCGTACCAATCAGGGCTTCCATCATAAACAATGCGAACATCTTTTAATCTAACGCCTCAGCTGTTCGCTCATCAAATCCCTGGAGTCGTGGGGCACCTGTAAAAAAGGCGGAAGGAGGGTGCGCCCCTGGGGATAGGCACTTAACATGTTTGCAAATAACATATTCACACTTGATACCCAAAGTCAAACAACAATTACGCGGCGTTTTTCTTCGCAACACAACGCAGCACAGCATACTAGCAGCAGCAGCGGCAGCGCGCTCGCACACGCCGACACTCCATGTTTTCCAAGCACACACTGGCAATTTTGAAAATGCCCCCAAGGCATTGACATCCCTTGGATTTACACAAAAAGCACATTCATCACCGTTCACAGGGAGATGTGATGTGAGTCCCTCCCTTCCTCCCCCACCCACCCACCCCTTCGCACACAGCAGAGTTACAAAGTTACAGCAACTGACACATGAATTGAAATCCAAACGAGGACTGCTGTTCAGGGGTGTTCATCCCACCCCCTCGGATGGGGTTTCGCCGTCCCCAGGGGTGGTGCCATTGCCTGTCAGGCTGAAAGACGTGGAAAATGAGCGATCTAGCGAGCACGGCACAAGGAAGCGCAGTCCTTTTAACGCGCGGAATAATCTTGACTTTGTGCCATTACTGACATTGGAGGAGCTGTTGCCAGGCGTCCGGGGACCGCGCGACTGAAGTCGTCGTTGCGTGATGTTTCCGTGTCAGAGACGTGAATGAATGACGAAAGATTTGAATGGGAAATTCTGAATGGCGTGAAGTGGGTGGTGGGAGGGGCAAAAGCCCAGAGAGGCTGTTGCATGTTCTGTGGTGTGAAAAGTTTCACCATTGACAGGGCATTAGGGTCAAGTGTGGTTGATTTTACTTGCAGGAAGCATTTGTTGCGATAGACTGACAGAATGACAGAAATGGGGTCAATAAACGTCAATTGGAGATGGGCATTTGTTTTGTGTGACCAATGGATGGATTTCGAGCTGGACGTAGAGGGCTTAGTTTACAGATCAAGAAGAGCGAGGAAGGGAAGAAGAAAGCTTACTTTTCTTTGCTTGACTATGTTGCTGGTGGCACATCCTCAAAGTGGGACGATTTAAGCTGAAATTGGACAGGATTGTTCACAAGTCAAGGCTGGGAGTCTTTACGGTTTCTAGTGCCATCTATGGATAGTATTACAGTCCGGGGTGAACCTGGACCTGGTTATGAATTGAAGAAACAGACAGTAATGGATCAAGATGACTGGAAGCAATGAAATGGTGGGATAGAGTACACCCAAGCAGGATCTATATTCACGGTGTTTGAAGATTGGCAGGGACAGTTTTTAAGGTGTTTTAGTTAAGTCCGTTGTGATTACATCAGCCTTTTTGCCAACCACACAAGCACATGTGTTGGAGACAAATTTGGCAAGGCCTGCCTACTTTTTAAAGAAGTCTAAATAATGGTGGCCTCCGAAGCTTCAATCACAGATGGCTTATTCCTGAAGACCTGGGACTTTACATGTCTGTAGAGAAAACAGTGCCTTTAGTCCTTTCGAGAGAAAAGTTTTGTGTGCAATTTTCGGTCCTGTTTGCGTTGATGGCATCTGGAGGAGAAGATTTGTGGACTTACTCTATGGGATGTACAGGCCACGTAGGACGTAGGGACACCACTGCTCCGGCCCGAGA
Organism: Eristalinus sepulchralis; assembly: GCA_944738645.1. Lineage (NCBI taxonomy): Eukaryota > Metazoa > Arthropoda > Insecta > Diptera > Syrphidae > Eristalinus > Eristalinus sepulchralis. The sequence continues at coordinate 10,984,670 of OX122886.1, forward strand.
AGTGTTTGAATCTGAGCCATTGGGACAGCGCAATAGAGGACGGCCTAGGCTGAGATGGCGCACACAAGTGGAGAAGGCCGTCAAACAATTTGGAGTGCATAATTGGAGGTAGGTGGTGAAAGATCGTGCAAGCTGGAGCGGCATGTTGGTTGAAGCTCAGGTCCTCCCGGACTTCATTGCCACCAGAAGAAGAAGAAGATATAACAGTCAAAAGGTGTGAAATCTAGGCCTGCGAACTTACCGTTGTCCCTTGTTACACGCGCTGTATGTATCGCCGTCCTGTTGAAACCAGAGCCTACCGAGACCCATGTTCTTGAAGTTCAGATGGCACATAGTCCGTTAATGTGGCGAAGTTGCTGAGGAAGACAACGAATCGATTCGTCACTTGGCGCACATTCTCTGCTATAGCTTCATGTCGGATATCATCCTCTAACATAAACTGGGACTCAAATTTGAGACTGTAATCGGCAATGGTTGTTTCAGCAGATTCATTCTCCGTGCCGTAGATTTCGTGGCTAGCACCAATAAAGTGTCTCACTGAACGCTGAGTTTCGTAACACGGCAGAACAATTTGGAGATGCTATTGAGGTTAAAGTCTTTTCGTGATGACTTGCCAAACGATACTGAACAAAAATAATGAATCAGTTTGATCGAAGTCACATATGATCTGTCAAAAAAGGCCTGTTGAATATAAAACCTCATGATGAATCACCATTTATTTAAGCAAATCGTTCAGTCTTTTTTTGAGAACCGATAAGAGTGACATACGAGCACAAAATTTAAACTGGTGCAGAACCGCTTAGAGTGCCACAAGAGGATAAACCTCAAGCTGTTCAATTACGGATGGCCGGCTTAGAGGATCAGATGAAAAAAAAAACGTAACTTTGACCTTATTGGTATGGTAACCTAGAGCCTGCGGCCAATGTCGTCCATTTGCCCTCTTCACCAGAAGCAGAGACCAAATTCATCAGAAACACAAAACTCTTCCCCACTTTGCCGACAAGCTAAATTCAACTCCTTTCAGACCGTCAATGACAGAAAATACAGTTTTTTTCAATTACACCCCCTGCGCCAACAATTTACTCTAGTGCACCCATTCATTTAGCCAACGCCCGGAATGACAATAGTTTTTCCGACGCACCTGTATTAAGTTGCAGTCAAAGAATAAGAAGCTCCTCTCACAGAAAAAGTTATATTCCTCCTCTCCAAATGCGTTCAGTTAACTTCCACATACCACCCTAGATGTCATCCTCGCCTTAGACTTTCCGTCGACAAAAGTTTTCACCTTCTAGTCTAACTTAACCCATTCAACATGGTACCTGCTTCAAAATCCGATCTGCACATGCATCTTGCCTAGAAGACGCTCACACCGTCCCCCAGATTGGCATACAGAAAGAAAGAAAGAGGAGGCGATTTGCAATGCAGGCACATTCGCTTGCCACATAATTCGTCATTCCTGCATCACGTACGGCGAATTTAGTGCAACTTCTTTGGGGACAGGAAAAGATGTAGTCGCATACCTCATCTGGGACGGCCGCACATAATCCCCTGTTATGGCATGCCAGATGGCGGAGCGAAATGTGTGTCTCTCTCTCCCTCATCCCTTGGCATCCAAAAGGGAACATCATTGCATCCAACTGTGCGATCCAGAGAGGTGATGTGACATTCTGCAAACCCTTTGTGTCGACAGGCGCCTAATCAAAGATTTACACATGTAACTTTCAATGGCTGGGAGGGTAGGCACCACCGCAACGAGGCACCAGTTGAGCGGGCTTATCTACCCTGAATCACTGCGAAGAATATTAATTCCGAATAAATTTTGCTCAACAATCGGCCGCGCATCGGGCCGTCAAAACATTTTGTTATGCAGAATAACACACGAGGGGATAATATTTAATAACCCCGATATCCCGATAGCTGCGGCGGCGTGGTGACACACAAACAAAACAGAAGGCCACACTTGGCGAGCAGTTTATGCTTGGACACCTTTCAGCGAGGACAGTGAGCGACGGAGAAGTAGATACAGTGATGGAGTTTCACGAGTGATGTAAGCCGTGAGGGACTTCAAATGTCGAGATGAGTGGAGTGTGGAAACCTCGAATGGAAGCAGTTATCTGGTACGACCTGAAGACTTAAGATTCGGTCTGACAACTTCTTTCAAGCGGGCCTACAATCCTTAGGTCGTTTCGCGACTTTTTATGAATAATGAGTTTCAACTTTACCTAGTGAACGATTTTGGACTATCATGGGCAATACTTCCGTCCCTCGGGAAGAGGGCCTTGACGTAGGCCACACAAGGCACTATCCAGACCGATGTTGAAAGAGGTGTTTTTAGTGGACGGACTCCTTTCAAAGCTGAATAGATACTTAGAGCAGGACGATCATCAAATCTCGTTGTAAGCTTAAGGATGGTGATAAATTTAAGGTGACGTTCAATGCCAAGAATGATGGCGTTGGCAAGGCGACGAGCTGTTATGCGACTTCGCTTGTGGCACGGTGGAATTGCTCTTCCATCACAGAGGTGGTGTAGGATTGTATTTTCTTCTATCTTGTCATCTCTTTATCCTAAACTAACGTAGGCATGGTTTTGTTTGTGTTCCAGTGGGCTGTATGAGTGTGAGGGTGAGAAGATTCACCTAGTCCTTTGAGCGACGCAGCCTCCCTGACTAAACCTGCACACCAATAACGCGAAAAGCATATGTCAACGCCAGAGGCCAACGCCAGAGTTGTCTAGAGGAAAACTTTGTATAAGCTGCTTTCACGGAAGAATGCAGACCGCCTACGGCTTGGCGATAGTCGATGCAGCATTGACCAATGAAAAAAGGACGTCAACGTCTTGGACGGAAAGTCACAATAGCCAGCAAATCCTATGGGGAGATCAATAACTAGGTTTGCCTTGGCTCCACGAACGACATCAATTTACGAATCAAGCTCAGAATGAATCCTGTCAATGAACTTGTTCTTGCGTTAAAGGGAAAACGGAGACATAAGGTCTCAAACGATGAAAGAATGAGTGAAGCTGTAAATCATAAGAGACTGTGTTCTTCAGTCCAACTACTCATGCTGTGTTTAATCCTCTCCTCAGTTAAAGGGATCCATAGTTTAATTCCGACTCCGAAAATTACCTAAATAATGAAAGATAAACGGTCGCCGTGGCGCAGTGGTAAGTGCATCGACTGCGGCGCAGAAAGTCTTGGTTCGATTCCCGGACGGGACACATAGCATTTTTTCACGGCACCACCTCTTTCGAGTTGCGACAACACTTAAAGAGTATTACTTGTCTATGGAAAGCTTCTCAAATCTCGCCGTTCGGAATCGGCAAAAAAATGTAGGGCCCTTCTACTCGTGAAGAACAATAGCATGCCCAACACGAGTAGTTGTTGTAGAAGCTAGGCTCTGGTCCGTTATGGGCTGTAGTGCCACTCAATTATATTATTAATGAAAGATAAACGAAAGTCCAAATTAAGATTTGAACCAGCCAGGAAGCAGTCTAGGAACTGGGTAGGTTCTGACCCAACTTTTTATTCAATACTGGTATTGACTTAATGGGCACTATCATATCCCGGCTTACTCGGATGACATTGACGTTATTGGATGATGACAACGGCCAGTATCTCCTTTCATCAATGAAGGACGCACAACATCCACTTCTCGAAAAGAACGTCATAACGGACAACAGAAACTTTAAGGTCGTCAAGGACACCGCTTACCTCAGTTACAGGGCAGATATTGGATTTTGTTTAATGTGATCACTTGTCGGTACGGATCCATTTTCCCAAGAGTCGTAAATTACGCAAGACTAGACGCCTTAGCCACTCAAGTAGATCCTGCTTGGGAGACAATAACCCCACCTTAGTATGGAGCGAGACCTTTCTATTAAAAACCTCTGCCGGTCTCTGGGTAGTAGCACCCGGTGGAGAAAGTCCCCTAACCACCTGGCCTGAATAAGTGCAGTGAACAAGCTGATTCAGACTAGTCAGCATAGTACGCTAACGTCAACTCCGCCCGCGATATTAAGTTCTTAACCACAGCCACGACTATACTTCTTCAAGGGAGCCTACTGCATGGCCAGGCTAAAACCGAAGTTCCAAGGGCTCCTTACCTCCCGCTGCACCAGAATATAGCCTCTGATCAAGCTGACACTAAGAGGCAGGTTCCCTCAACACCTGGGTCTGGTAGACGCCATTTCGCCACAAAATGGACATTGGATCCATCAGTGATCCGTGAACACTCATAATAGTGCTACGGATGCGATTTTGAATCAAGTGATTCATAAAACCAATCACATCATCTGGAAGTAAAAAAAGACAATGACGTCCATACAAAAATTAAGTGAAGCATCTCGCTTGCTCAAAAGCAAAGCCTTTCATTCGAATGATAGATGAGGCATCTTGCTTGAGGCCCATGTTGCCTTAGTTCCATTACAAAAAGAATATCGTCGTAGTCCTGCTCAATGGTTTCTTCATAAGAAAAGCTCTTAAAATTATGTTTAAACTTAACACACTTAAGTTGACTCTTTCACAAGGAGAGTAGCCATTACTAAAACTGAGCCTTTTAAATAAGGCACCGGATGACGTCCTTGTTTGAGAAGGCGCAGTTTAGTGGCAACATGACTTGTAAAACGAAAAGGAAGAGATGATTTGGTTTCCGAGCGAAAGCCACGCGTTCATCTACGTTCTATAAAAAGTCCAAGCTAGAGGTCAAGGCGCAACCCAGTCATTACTTGATGCACAAAAAAAAAAAAAAAAACAATTAGGAGGCATACATTTTTCCGTTTTTTTCTGACAAGAGAAACAATGGTGGTCCCCGTGGCGTAGTGGGTAAGTGCGTCGAACCACAAGCCTAAGGTCTAGGTTCGATTCCCGGACGGAAAACGTCGCATTTTTTCACGACATCACCCCTTTCGAGTTGCTGACAGCACTGACTGTCTATGAAAAGCCTCTCAAATCTCACCATTCGGAGTCAGCAAAAAACTGTAGGTCCCTTCTACTCATGAGAGAACAATAGCATGGATAACACGAGTAGTGATTTTAAAAACTTGGCCCTGGTTCCTTGTGGGCTTTAGAGCCAACGAAGCCATAGGGTCTGACTCAAAGCTGCCTTGCACCGTGAACAGTCCCAGGTATCTTACTTTCAGTCGTCTTGACCAAGGTCACCAGCGTTTGCTATCGGGTGTAAATTCGGTTTTTCTATTCTTTCTGAATTATAAGTCTGGGATTCGAAGACACTCGTGTCTGTGTCGTTGTCTGTCATTTTCACCCTCGAGCCGTTGTAGTCGTTCATTATCTAGAACACACCTACCTTTGAAATTCGCAATTCAGTCTTCGCCCCCACTAATCTTCCTCACAGACGCGTCTGTGTTTCAAAAGCGGCGTTTCTAGGGCTGCAGGAAATTTCTCTGCCTTCCTACTATTGAGATGGGACAAGCTCCATGTAGAGCCTGATTTTCACTTAAATTATTCAGACTAACCAAAATCGCCTCGGTTGGCAAGAGCAACCTTTTAACAGATCTCCTCTAAAATGTCATTTGCAACGTTTACGTTCATCTCGAGTTGTACAACGTTTCTTGGTGCTTGGTCTTGAAGGCCATGCTACGTCCGGGATGATGCCTGTAGCCGACAATTGTGGGTTGAATCGTCATTTACCATAAGAGCAACTCGCGTTTCGGCTGCTTTAAAAGTTCTCATGGAACGCACACCGATGCCGAAAAAGAAATGTGTACACAACTCCTTTTCCCTGACTGTGCCAAAAAATGCCTGCGGCAAAAGGAAAACAACGCCCGCGTGCATCCCACATTATTCAGCGATCAAAATGGAGATTAAAATTTTGCAAATTTTCGCCTAGTTTCGCTCCTATGAAATTTATTATCCGAAAATTCCCCGGGAAATTGTTTTGCGCGAATAATTACTCGAATGTCCGGTAGCGCAGGCATCGAGGCGCCACCCGCTCCGATGCGCTGATGTGTAAAACTGAAAAGCTGCTGGACGAAGGTTGCGCCTCTAATTGCCAGCTCCTATCGCTGGCTCGTTAGCAGGACATTAGCAGATCATTAAGTGATTCCATTATTGCCTTTGGCGGGCATATGGCAGGATTAATTGTCAAAATGGCGATTTTGTCAATCGCTGCGCCTAATGAATTATTGAAGCAATTATTTTGCCGCTGTGTCGCACCCACATCCATCGCGCTGGCAATGTGGACAGTATCCTTCGTCTCACAGTGACACAGAGCAAGTCGCTTATTTCGCAACAAAAAGAAAAAAAAAAAGAAAGAAGAGAATGATCAACACACACCCGTCGGATGACATGACCAAACTGACAGTGAATTGTGGCCGCGCTAATTAATGTTGGTATCCTGACATTAGTCTGGCCAACAATGATTTGATGCGCCACCTCCTTGCGGGGGGCTGTGGAGCACCACATCCGGCTGGCCGACAGACAGGCGGAGGAAGTCAAGGAAGGAAACATTTATTTTTGTATGCCATAATGAAGATGCGATTGGGACGCTCTCCTCCTTGCTTGGTCTTCAAATGACATCAAGGAATAGAATTACCACCACTCGGGGGATGGGGTGAGTCCAAGTTGAAGTCATTAACAAAGCATTAAGGAACAAATTCTGGCATCGTTTTGTGATTTTGTCGTGGCGCGCTATGTGGCCATGCCATGCTAACCTATTTAATGAGATGGAGCTGGACGGACTGGTTGGTGCGGTGGGGTGTCGCGGGGATGAACAAAAGGGACGGGAACTTCCTCGAAAACTCGTCTGTTAGTTCCGGAAATTAAGTTGTCAGCTGGACATTGTGTCAGTTTAGTCGGAGTTTCACTTCCACCCAGCTAACGGCCACCAATGAGTGCTGTCTCCCTGCTGCCTGGTCGTCCATCTATCCTCTTCGTCTGTTTGTGTTTGTATGGATGGGGGTGGAAGGGGGGGGGGGGGGGGTTATTGAAACAATTTATTATTTGCTTTGTTAAATGTTGTGTAATTGACAGGATTGTTTGTACCGCACAGAGAATGCGAGCCAGACACATTTAACGGTAATTACCGTTATTTAGTTATGTTTTGTGGGGCTTATTTGACCACATCACTCGACGGGGGAAGTTTTGTTGACAGGAATAGGAGTTTGTGACAGTGACCTGGACACAAATAGAGAGAGGTGGGGCTGAATTCAGCAAGTGACAGCAAATTTCCTGATGTCCACGATCGGCATGGTAACACCTACGATCGCAACCCTTTCAATATGCGTCCTCCAATACGAACATCATGTCCTCATCATTCACCCGTGAACGGTATTCAAGGAAACACCCCTAACAGCCTCACATAGGCATTCCCAGAACGCCCATCTCTTCAAATCATGTCCATTCAACAGCACAAAGTATCCCTATTTGCAAAGATTAAAGGAGTAACGGTGACAAAAGGACTCAAAAGGTCCAAACAACAAAGAAACGCACGCAAGGAAGAAGAAAATACGGCGCAACACACACACACCCATACACCAGCCAAAAAAAAAAGAAAACAATTTATTTTAACTGACACAATAAAGCCGACGGAATAACGGTCTTTCCCTCTTAACTGTAAATATTATTTCTGTCCCAATGACCTAACAACACAAGGGCCAACACAACACCAGCAGGCACACGTCTCCCTCGCTTCTTCCAGGCCATCGTCGTCTTGGAAGAAGCGAGGACCAGGACCGGGCGCCAAACAAGAAAGCATTGGGAGGAAGGGAGCGCCCAAAGTGTTAGATTCATGTTTAAGGATTTACAAAAAACAGCACAAAAACGAAAGGAAACTATTCCATTGGAAAAATAAATCCATTCGATGAATGTCCTTACAGATGAAACAGAGGTCTACAACAGCACCAGCATGGAACCACTTTATTTGAATGTGTATCCTTGTATCCTGTTCCTGCTTGAGAGTGTGTGGTGTGATGGCTGGCCCGCCACTCCTCGCAGAATTCCCCGGATGGCATTACAAGGTGACTACACTCTATTGCTCCCAAATGGCACCACCGAACCCATGACGAGCGGCAGAACCCTTTTTTTCTTCTCTCTTTCATGATGCTCGAGGGTTGGGTGCTTGGGGATGACCTCTGTGTTTCGTCTTGAAATTCGTTTGGGCGGCGGCAACGGGCAGACTGAAGTTCACACAAAATTTATTCGAATTTAATGAGTGCAAGGGATCACAGCTGCTGGTCCGGAGGATTTTATTGCAAAATTATGGTAAACAAGGGGCTGACCGGTGCTGAAGGTGAAAATGATTTGCTTTTCATTTGGTCTTCTTGGGATGTTGTTCTGCGTCGATTGAAAGAGTTCGATTAGCCTTTGTAGTCGTGTGGAAGGAAAGTGGGTGATAATGGGGTGACTTTGTTGTGGGAGAGGGGGGCGTGGGGGTGTCCAGTAATTACCTCATCGGTTGACTGGAGGAGTGAATCTGCATTTTTATTGAAGTTTTCAGTTGACCGAGTCGATTCGAATTCATTGCGAAGCTATGCTGTGGAATTCATTGAGGTGACCAGGGGGGAAAGGGAAAATTCATTTTAGGCCTTAACCAGTGAAGAACGTTTTAAAAATGGTGCTAGAGGAGTTCAGATGGCCATCAGTTCTGGCTACGATTGCTTGGTTGTACAGATTCGGATTTTTCCTATCCTGTCCTAAGCCACCTTGGGTTCTCAATTGGCATAGCTTTTGCTCCTTTTGTGATATGAATCAAAAGCAATTCTCGTACTCAGGTTCTGGCAGACCTTATCGAATTTCTGAGGTTTCTGCGAATCTGTGAGTGCTAATTGCTTCCACGTTCCTGCCCTCTGGCCTAGACCCAACTGTATACATGTGTGGGCACACATTTCTCTGACCATATTTCACTAAGGAACCAGGTCATTGATAGTGGCTTAAGAGAAAACAATGGACAACCTGTTTTTTTAAGAACTCTTGGTACTTGGGTTCGGGGAGAACAAAGTTTTTGTTTATCGCGGTGCAGTAAGTAAGGCTCAGATTAGTCACTGAAACGGAACTTTTGTTTTTCGTCTTTCAATGTGAGGATGTAATACATTCCTCGCTCTCTATGGATGATAGTCCAGAGGAAGCATGCTTAAAAGGACTTGGTTTCTTCTTTACAGAACCGTCTATCATTCAGTCACCAAATCATAAGCCAATTTTACAAGAGACAATTGTGATAAGATTGCAAGTTCGATGACATTAGACTCAACTTAAGGCAGACTCGGTGCACTGGTAAATTCAATATTTGTTGACAAACCTGTGCCGACCAGCTAAGTAAATGGCCATCGGACGCTTGTTTTAAATAAAAGTTCAAGCCAACTCCAATCATCGGCACAACTTGCGAAAGTATTCAGCAGGACCTGTTCTCTTCGAATATCCCAGCTTCATCGTAGACAATTTTGTGGTGTGATTTCAGCTCGTACAAATGTGTTCCAAAACAGCTTAACCATCTTACAGTCATCGCTTTTTTTCGGCCGACTGATGTATGAAACATTCGGCACATAGTCCTGGTCAAGGTTGGTAAGGTTAGGTGCGGCTGCTTGCCAACGGACAACAGCATTTGGGAAACATTCGAGCTCATTAGGACTCCACGCAGATAATGGAGTAATCAGTAGCCTCAAACCAATGTTAGTTGACTACATAACATAGCTATTTCTGTGTCCCACACTTATGTCGCTAAGCTCACCTGGCTTTTCAAGGAGCTCTTACCGCGGTTCTTCTTTCTTCTATTCTTGACAGTCATAGAGGAAAGCTGGAATGCTGTCAACTTCTTCTTCGTCCCTATAGTTTCTGCAGAAGTCGCTGTAGGGGACGCCAAGTCTTGAGGCATATACACACCTATGTCCCCTAGGATGAAACCTGTTATAAGCCGTAGAAGCGCTTTTACTAACTGACGGGGCAGAGGGAGTGACCATTTAGAATTGAACTGTAGTCTCTGTGTTTTTAGTAAACGTTCGGGGTACCAAAGGGTATGAAAGGCATGTCTTCCATGCCTGTCGAGCTTCCAAGCCTTGCGATTCGCCAGGATCTCGATATTAACAAGCACCCATGCACGTTGAAGTGCCTGACCATCTCCTTATACAGGCGACACCTGAGGGAGGAGTTTGAATTGCAAGTGTGCCTTCTACGTGATGTAATAGCAATTTCTGCCTGGAAATCGCTACAGTATGAGAGTAAGTTGATGCAGAGACAGGCGTTTAGGTTTTTGGAGTAGAAACCAGTTCCCATCCTGTCGTTCATTATTTCGTTAGTAAACATAGAGAGCGGCTCTTCCGACGTGAAAACAGAGTTCTAGTCAGTTCTGGCCTAGAGAGAGAGAAGGGCTTCGTAACATCCATGTTTCTAAGCAGAACATTTTTCAAGAAACTTGAATGACAGCTCTGTCTAAAGTCAAAGAGCCTTGGGCCTGATTGCTGCACAGTTGCAACCTGGTCCTTACCTAGAACATTTAGTGGAACAAGTTACAGCGGGGAAGGGGGCTTTCCCAGGGCTGGCTAATATCTGCATTCGTCTGAGTAGCTTACAGTAGGAACTTTTTGCGTTGTGCCGTCAACTAGATGGTGATGTCGTAGAGCAACGTTAGCCAAACTACTTCAGTCCATATCCAGAATATCTTCCCAGACTGCAGTCCTGATCGCATTCTAATAGCTGTACAAGTCTGAAGAGGAGAGTACATGGTCAAAAATAAAAGAGAAATAAAATCACAATCTAGGGACTTGATACAACAATAATGGTGAATGGCTATGTTGACGCAGCAGAACGTTAGTTCCTTGTATGCGACGAGTAGCTGAGTGTAGTGTAGTAGAGTAGAGTGAATGGAAAACACAGGTCTAGTCGGAAGAACGTTGATTTCATTTGAGATGAAGTAAGGCAAGGTATGGATTACAGCTAAATTGATTTTCCCAACAGAACGCAGCTGTCAGGATACTGAAGAGACATGTTTACTGAGCCCTAAAGATTACTGACTTAATAAAGTCCTTTTTGCTCCTTAGACCGCCAGGCCTGCGCGCGATGTTTTCGAATTTCTACAACGTATTTGAGTTCTCTCTAAATCATGCCTATGGAACTAGATTTCTCTTCAACTGTTCTGTGCCACGTTTGTCTGCTCTGTCTGTCTGTTTAAGCCAATTCCTCTGTATGGCGTACTTCAAAACTCCTGTACAGAGGTAGGGTTCAAAAGTCAACTGTCGTTCAGATTGTACCCATTGTGAGGCCATGCTGATTAAAGTTTCCTTTCCCACAACCTGGAGGGTTTCTCAAAGGAGGCACAACGATTTTATCGCATACGGAGGGATGGCAATAAATTCAGCAGCAGAGTTGTCATTGAACCGCCTTTCTTGGAATTAGTCGCCTTTCTTGGAAACTGACACCGCTACATTGTTCCTAACCTGATTTGGCCACAAAAAAAAAGCCATGGACGTAGTGAGCATGAACGTCTAACAAAAGGACGCGTGTCATATGGAAGAGTATATGACAGAATTTGAAATTCTTAGCAAACAGGTGGAGAGGTGACCAATTCCTTCCCGATCTTCGCCAGTCTTCAAGTCACCATTATCTGCTTCGGGGTTCCACTTCATCATCATCTTGTCGACATACTTGCCGAATCAATCAAAAATCCTTCTCAACAATCAACTAAGAGAAAGCCTGTCTTTCCATCGCACTCAAAGGCACTCGCTTTCTTTTTTCCCATCATTTGATGAATCGAAGTTGCACATTGAGTGGGGAAAAAACTACTCTCCCTGATAGTTTTCTTTTCGTCACAGGATAATGGAGAGTGTCCAACTCCTCTTTGTCTCCTTGCCAAACAATAAAGTGGATGTGATCTAAAGTTTCGCTCCCCCCCCCTCCCCATCCATCTCTCTGAAACCGGTAAACTTCATTCAAACTTAATTTTTAGCCTAGCATGCGCCACACAAAGGGATACTTCTTCGCTTTGGCCCAACTGTGCGCTGGCAAGAGACGAGCGCGACTGCAACTCGGGGAAACTTTTGCTCACAAGCAACGTCAATCGCCGACGTCGAACATTCTGCTCCTGATTCATGAGAAAACTTAATCCATCGCTTGGGCACATTGTGGTAACCTCCTGCCGTCCGCCGTCTAAAGGAGGAAGACGGGGGCAAAATTGATTTCGTAGAGTCCCGACAGAACACATGAGTTTTTCGATTAAAGCGAAACGTCTCTTGGCATCAAATTTCATGGCATCTCGGCTCCGGTTCCTGTGCATCAAACTGTTTGGTGTCACAGGCAACATCACATCCTCGTCCATTATCGCCAGCAATTGGCCACCCTCTGTGTGTTCACATATTTAACAAATCCTCGGAGATACCCGTACAGCCTGCCAGTCCCGTCCTCAATGCAGGTTGCCAGCAATCGGCATTCAGTCACAGCACAGTAAGCCCAATGAAACATGCCAGTCCGGCCAGCCGATGGACCGCAAACAGAGACCAATCAAATGGGAACGAATCAACTCGAACTCAAAGACGTCAATCAGGGGGAACTGGGTGCAAGAGGTGGGCTTTTGTCCAGCTACTCAAATGAATAAACTAATGTCCCTGTGCAGCCTAATCTGAGGACATGTCTGCTGAAAGGCCAGCAAAGCTCTCCTGCACTCTCCTGTCTGGTGTTGGGGGGCATTCATGCGATGGGCTTGCAAATGGCACAACTAAGTGGAGCTGAGATTCCGAATGAAAGGACATCGGGGACAAATTTTTTGATACTGTTTCTGGTGATTTAGTGGGAGGGGGAGGGGGGTGGAGTGAGTGTTAAGTTGGGTTTTGTGTTTTGATACTGAGCAAATTTTTGGAAGTGGCATGGTACAAAAAGGGTTCTTGGAAATCCACTCATCAGAATTGGAATTTGAGATTGACATTGGAGAGGGATGGGAAAGAGGTGGAGAGAGTGGCATGGTAGGCCAAAAGTGTCACGTTCGATTTCTGAACGCTTTCTTCACTGTAGAACTACCTTCGAGGGCTTATTGTCCATCAGTAGCTTCTCAAACTATGCCGGAGTTGAAAAAATCGCTGCTCCCCTTTACTCACGAGTGAACGAACGATGGTCCCTTGTGGGCTGAAGTACCACCCACCAGAAATGGACAAAATCACGAAAGCTGTTGACATTTAAAACTGCACCTTCCAAGAAAGTCCTAAATGCGGATGGTGTCAAATACCTTGAAACTTTGTTGTGAGAGTACAGGCGACAACTGACTCTTCTGACTGAATACTTTAAGAATCGAACTTTTCAGACTTAGGACTTAGAAGACAAGATGAAAAGAATTCACGAACTGAACTCCCTGAGTAGATTTTTAAGTTGTTAAAGCGCTCGCTAATTCCCTAGTCAAACTTCACGATGTCCGAGATAGAAAGAATACAGTGACACCATGTGTAAGGACCACTAATTCCCAAAAAGTGGTTAAATGTGAAAACAGTCTATGTCACTCGATTTTTTTTAATTTTTTCTTAAGTCAGCTATGTCAGCCCGGGGTCGACCCGTGCTTCAATCAACCTCTGCAGCTAGAATGGTCCCTTGCCAGCTGGCTCCAATTTCGCACTACATGTTGAGCGGCTTTCTTCTCCACTTGTCTGCGCCATCTTAGACGATGTCGACTTCAGTCGTACATAGACCGCCGCGGTGGTAACAAGTGTTTCGGCTTTGCGGAAGAAAGTGTAAATTTCAATAAAAACTTAATTAAGTGACAAGACAGTGACTTTCAAAACAGGGCAGTGACCTGAACAAAAGAGACATAGCCTCTGATCCGAAGTATTCGGGTTCGATCCCCAGAATTACCATAGTTCTTTTTTTTTTTTTTTTTTTTTTTTTTTTTTTTTTTTAGTGTTTCATACAAATAGTGTGAAAGAGTGAGAAATGGAGCCGAGTGAGCGGCTCGAGGAGTCAGGCGATGTCTTTAAGACACCGGTGGCTAGATCACGCCACAAGGTCAGCGACTGCAGTGAACGGTCGGCCAGTCCTACGAGCCGTCAAGCAATCGTGATAAGGAAGCGGAGGAAGAAGGGGCAGCCGCAACTGAATTTGACTAAGCGTCGCACGGTGACAGAAACGTCAGACGAGGAAGCGGCCGCACGAAAACAAAGAAATACAACGACCACAGCAGGAACAACAACAACACCAACAACAATAAAAAAAACCAGACTCTCGCCGATAACTGACGCCGAGATTGAAGCGCTCCAGTATCAATCGGAGGGCAACGAGGGTTTATATACGGGGGCCAATAACTCCTTCCAGCCCCTCGCCACCTCTAATGCGGAGGATATAGTATGCGATATGAAGGAGCTGGAAGAGAGTATTAAGGAGAGGGATGAGCTTAGTGCTCATATTAATTACCTCGCCGAGAAGGTCGCAAAAAACAAAGCGGCCCAAAAAGCTGAAAAGGAACGGCAACAACAACAGCAAAAACAACTGCAGCAGGAACAACAAAAAAAGCAGACGCAACAACAACGTCAGCAGCAGCAATCTAAGCGGCCTCTGCCCTCGACCAGACAGCAGCCGAAGAGGTTGCAGTCAGACGAGCAGCCTAGTACTTCAAAGGCAGCGCAACGGTTGCAACAGCTACAGCAACAACAGCAACAACAACAACAAAAACAACAACAGGAGCAGAAGCAACAACAGTCACAGCAACAGAGACAGATACAACAACCCAAGCAGCAGAAGCAGCAACCACCACAGCAGCAGCAACAACCACAGCAGAAGCAGCAGCAGAACGTACAAGTAGTGAGGAAAGAAAGGTGTCCGCCCATCAACGTCTTCGGACTGGAGACGAAAGATGTGGTGAAGCTATGTAAGTTGGCCACTCCTAATCTACACGAAATTAAATATAGGGGGCCCTTAAGGCAAACTATTAAATGCTCCTCAATAGAGGATCATAAGATAATTATTAATAAGCTGACGGCGGCGGACGCCGAATATTTTTCGTATACACCAAAAGGTGAGAAGCTACAGACCATGCTCCTTAAGGGCATGGATCCTTCTGCGGACCCGAGGGAGATCCTCGACGAGCTGCGCCATGCTAAGTGCGACGGCGTCGAGTTCGTGGGGGTTAAGCCCTTTACCACTGCGGCAGCGAGGAGGGAGAGTAGAAATCTTCCTTTTTTCCTGGTGCAGGTATCCCAAAATAGCAAACTAGAGAGCCTAAAGAAAATTCGATATTTAGGTTCACTGGCTATCAGGTGGGAAAAACTAAGAAAAACCAACCACATATTGCAATGTGCGAGGTGTCAGCGCTTTGGGCATGCCGCGGCGAACTGCAACATGGAGTCTCGCTGCGTCAAATGCGCTAAAAGCCACAGACTAGGAGAATGTTCTTTAGGAAAGGAAAAGGTCGAAGATAAGGCACAACTCGCGTGTGTGCTCTGCAAGGGCAATGGTCACCCCGCCAACTATCGGGGATGTCCAAAAGCCCAGGAGTTACGGAAATTAATTCAGGCCAAGAGGGCTGAAAAAATAGTAGCAGCGAGGCCCGCTCCTCGTCTTCCAGCTACCACTGTTACACAGGCTATCTCCTTCGCCCAAATGACGTCGGGAGGAAAGCCGGCACAACAGACAGCGCCGACGGTGGCTCAGGTCCCTGTAACCAGCCAACCAACGGACAATGTGAGTCTCCAGACTGTCATGCTAGCAGTGACGGCAATGAAGGAACAGATGCTTGCTATGCAGGCACAGTTCCAGAGCCAGATGACTGCTATGCAGAAGCAGTTTGAGAAACAGTTCCTCGAACAATCAGCGCGAGTAGACTTTATCTACTCGTCGCTGTTTGTGCCTAACGCGTCGATATAATGGCTGCGCTGGTAACCAGAATTCTTAAGATCCTAGCAGTGAATGTAAATTCGCTGATTAGGATCGAGCGAAAACTGACTTTGGCTCACTTGTTGCAGACACATAATCCTGACGTGCTGATGGCTAGCGAAACAAAGCTAAACCAGACGCGCAACCTCAGGTACAAAAATTACCATGTCATTAGGAGAGACCGGCCCCAATCCACTCAAGGGGGCGGGGTTGCACTCTTAATTAAAAAGGACCTTCGTCATAAGGTAATATATAGCAGTGAAGTGCGTAGGTTCGAGGTGCTAGAAGCATGCATTGCACGCATCCCTCTCCAAGGTGGAAAGAGGTTGTTTGTAATTGCTGTCTACGCGCCTGATTCTCGGAATCCCCATTTCATGTCAGAGCTCGAGGCTCTTTTCACAAGTCTTCGTTTGAGCTCGGAAGAAAACTATTATATAATCGCCGGGGATTTGAACGCAAAGCACGGCGAATGGGGTAATAGTGTTCCAAATGATAGAGGAAACGCACTCTTAGGGTGGTTGGCACAGCACAATATTGAGTTCAGGGTGGACTTGTTGGCAACCGATAGACCATCGTTTCCAAGAAGCGGGTCCTATCTGGATGTGATGCTCATCGACCGACGACTAACGCTACTGGACGTGGAAAGAACCAGAAGGAACTGCTTGACCACGGTGGAGTACGACAGTGACCACTGCGGACTTGCCGCGTCAATCCAGTTACCGAACGAGCTGGAGGAACTAGGGGAATGTGTCCTGAGGTACCCTTATGATTACAATAAGGCTCGCTGGCCACGTTTCACTAGAGCCTTATCCAGAGAACTACGTTCGAGTGGAATCAATCCCCCCACAAACAGAAACCTGACGAACGAAGAGGTTGACAGGTACCTCAAACAAATGGACGAAGTAATACGACGAACAATGGACAAAACTATTCCGAGGGTAGCGCAAACCGATGACGGCGACGTCTATCGCAACGCTACCATCGATGCACTTCACGTGCAAAAAAGTGGACTGCTTACAAGACTTAAGGTCTTGTACAGACGGTTTACAGATCCACAAATCGCCGAGGTGCGGTCACTGAAGTCGCAGATCAAAAACCTCCAACAGTTAATCAAAATCCATTACAGTATGGCTGTAAGCTTGCACTGGGGCAACAAAATCCGGGCTGTAAGATTCAACAACCCGGGTATGTTCCCGCAAGTAAATAAGATATTCCGGAGGAGAGGTCAGAACGACATTCAGGCTGTTAGACTGGAAAGGACGACAGAAAACGCAAACATACTGACATCTGTTGGCATCAATCCAAATGGGGCTGTGCTGGACGACAACTTCTTCATAGTTGAGGATCCCAAGGAGAAGGTTGAAGCAATCGGTGCTGTTTTCCAGAAAGTGTACACGGTCAACGAGTCTCGTAGGCCAAATCACGATTTGGAGAACAGAGCTTTGCTAAACCACTGCGATCTCCAAGAGGAGATAAGTCAATGGCGATCTGAGAACCCAGGTTTTACCAGGTTCAGTGACGAACACATGGCAAATAATGCCGTTGCCGTTGATGGAAACATCTTGATTTCTAAGGAAGATCTCCAGAGCATCTTCAACTCGCTGAAGAAGAAGAAGTCAGTAGGAATAGATGGTATACCGAATATTGTGCTGCGCCATCTACCCTCTGAAGCGGTAGATATTTACGCAACACTGTTTAACAATGCGTTGAGTAATGCCTATTACCCGGCGCATTGGAAAACTGCTGTTGTGCAACCGATCCCTAAACGGGACAAGGACACTTCTATCCCATCAAATCTCCGGTCGATTAGTCTTCTTCCGTGCATAAGCAAAGTCTTTGAGAAGATAGTTATAGACGATTTAAAAAATTGGGTCGAGGAAAAGAAAATTTTACCGGACAACCAGTTCGGATTTAGGGCGGGGCATGATACTATACATGCCGCGTCTAAGCTGGTATCCGACATTCAATGGAATAATTGCAAAAAGCAAGCCACGGGCGCCTGTCTAGTTGACTTGGAGAAGGCCTTCGACACTGTATGGCTAGAAGGACTTTTCTTCAAGATGGTCAGATACGGCATTAGTAAACCACTGCTATATATGATCTATGACATGATCACAGGAAGAAAGTTCGTCGTGAAGAATGGCAACGTAACTTCTACCACGGTCTTTAACATAAAAAATGGTCTGCAACAGGGGGCAGTTGGCTCGCCGATTTTGTTCGCGATATTCACTAGCGATCTTATAGGTTCTATGCCGCACCTAATAGCGTACGCCGATGATATCATTGCGTACAGATCAGGTCTGAAGGTCGAAGTAATAAATATCCTCTTGCAACGTGACTTCGAGATAATCCAGCGATTTTGCGACGACTGGAAGTTGCAAGTCAATTTCCGGAAGTGTGAAATCATCCTCTTCAGGACACCTCTGTCCAAGGCCTCAGGGGATACAAAGAGAAACTGGCGTAAGTTTCGCATAGTGGATTCGCAGGGACGGCCGTTAGCTGTGAAAAATGTAGTCAGGTATCTTGGCATTTGGTTGGATCAGTATCTTTATTTCAATAGACATATAGATGCTGCTCTGACGAAAGCCAAAAAGGCCTTTGCTGTGGCAAGGGGGTTGTTCTACAGCAGCCAACTTGATACCAGAGTGAAGGTCATCTGCTACATGGCCCTCATCCGGCCAGTCATGGCGTACGGTTGTCCAGTGTGGTTCAACGTGAGTTCTTCCCAGATGGAAAAGATGAGGGTGTTCGAGAGGCAGTGTCTTCGGGCCTGCCTCCGGTTGTATCGAACACCTGAATCCCAGTACAAGAAATTCTATCCCAACGAGGTCTTGTATAACGAGGCAAAGGTGATTAGGATAGATAATTTCATTATTAAGCTGATTCGAAGGCATGTGGCACGGGCTATGACTTCGACTAACAGTCTGATCTTCGGGGCCTACTACCCCAATGAAATGTACCACGAGAGTGTGCGTTTTAACGGCTTCATCCCCCCTGAAGCTTTCCTCTATTTAGATACGAAAGGCCTAATCCAGGATACGGAAGGATGTCCTATTATCTTCCATGTCGTACGTCGAACAGTGGACCGGCGACTCAACTACGAACACACTGTCGCACGCAACCGCGAGGATCTGCTTCGGTTCAGCAGAGCGATCTCTGCTCGAGACAGGAGAGAGTCTGCCAAAGAACGGCAATTTTACTGGTGGTTGCACCGTATTCGGCCTCCGCCGCCGTTGGCTTATCATTGATAAGGGACAGTTGGGCATGGTATTGGCCAACTTACATAAGCTTTAAGGGTAGTAGTAAGTTAGTTTTAAGACTAAAAAAAAAAAAAAAAAAAAAAAAAGGTGCGCCACGGCGTATAGTCACTATATGTGAAGCATATAAATGATGCATACGCCCTGGTGCACGCGTCCGTATTACGTTACGGACATAGTTTAATGTAGCTTAACGTACATTATATTCTTAGGTTAGGTTAAGTTATTTTAAGGTAGATTAAGTTAGTTTTAAAAATAAAAATTGAGATCTTTTAGCCAAGTTTTTTTTTAAATTTTCTTGGTCGATAATGTAAGTTAACTTTAAGATTTAGATAAGCAATAAATAAATTCAGGCGCCGAAAGGCAGATTAATATTTGGTTAAGATCAGAATAACTTAGAGTACCTGCATAGGGTCAGTAAGATAGGATAAGAATATGTTTCACCTAATTAAGCTAGCTTTAAGTAATTTTGTCTAGCATGTAAGTAACATGAATTAAATACAACACAAATTGCAAAAAAAAAAAAAAAAAAAAAAAAAAAAAAAAAAAAAAAAAAAAAAACGATGTCGACTTTTGTTACTTTGTCCTAATAACTCGGATTCAAAGACTCTTCCAGCCAGGACTGTATTATCATCTCCTTGTGCTAGGGAGAGTTCGTTGTTAAACATTCTCTTCTTGATTCATCAACGTATACAGGATATCGGATTAGAACGACCCTAAACCTTAAACTTTTCTTTTGACAATTCCTTCCTCATCAACTCCAAATAACTCCCAACTTTCTGCGCCATTAGGAGGATAGGGAAGATCAATGTGTTATACACACCCAGTCATCGACAGGGGGTTTTGTTTCTCATTTGCCTCTTCAGCCAAAGAAGGGTCTTTTGGGAGATCGAGTCTGTGGTGTTGACTGATGAGTTACGCACGATCTGACGCTGAAGTCGTCACATGACAGCGTGTCGCCTTTTCCAAAACCTATTTTGACATTGATGGTCTCGGTGAGTATGTTTCTGCCCTTGACGGAGCTGCTAGAGTTCTCCATCGTCATTTGGTAGGAATGCCATGGTACTGTTTAGCTCGTCTCTATGTACGCTGTCATATGCCGCCTTTAGATCGACGAATGGGTGGTGATTGTTAGTATGGGTTTCTTGGGTCTTTTCCAGGATTTGCCGTAGTGTGATTGTGGGCTTTCCTGAAACCTCACTGCCTACCAGAAGCAGTCCCTACCAGAACCAGGACCTACCAGGTTATTGATGAAAGGTTCCAGGCATTCACACAATATGGCAGAGAGTTTCTTATAAGAGATGTTAAGGAGACGGATCTGTCGGTTATAGGCGCAGTCGAAGTGGTCACCTTCCTTGAGGATCAGACATCGACGCTGAGACTCCGCTCATGTTTTCCTGAGATCATATCTTACATATGGGCTGGTGCGTGCACCCAACCAGATCATCTCAATCTTCTGTGAACAAATTTAAAGGCGATGGTTGGCACTTCAAATTACCAAAGTTTAAGCCACATCAAGGAAGAACTTCGTCGAAAGAGGGTAAAAATACTGCAGAGCCACTTGACTGCAGCCTGCGAGCTTTCTACGGCCGTCTTAAGGACTTTATTCGCCCCAAAGGTCGATATAATAGAAGCTACAGATTAATTTGATTACTTTTCCAAAATTTATCAAAAAATTAAAAAATGTATAGCATTCTGAAAAGTTGTAGTTCGAGCCATTCACCAGCAGTTGGTGAAATGATGTCAAAGCAGCAAAGCTTCGCGAATGAATAGGCAATCAAAAAATAAAGGATTTCCGAAAATCTGCCAACACACCGTTAACCACCTTGATTTTGACGAAAATAAAACAGCGATTCATCCTAAAGGTTCTTCGGAATAAGCTGCGGAAATCGAGCGATCCCACAGTGATTGAACAAGATCAGTGAAGAACGAAAGGTTCGATCATGGCATGCAATGAACCGCGAGTTCTAAAGCGATGAAAACCATCGAAATAATGCCGATGTGATCAGACACCGAAGAGATGAGGATAAAGCAAATAAAGTGATCGCAGAGTGGAGGATAAGCTTCAGGTTTAGGCTGCCAAAAGTCTGTCTTCTTTATGGATTGACGTAAGGCTGCCGAAATTTCCTTCATAACCTTCTTTTTCTACTGCGGCATTCCAATCTCTCGAATGCCCTCCTCAAGACAACACTAAACGGTGGACATCATGATAGTTAGACACCAAAGTTCTTAATTCTCTCCCTCACTCCAACGCATCAAGTTCAAAAGAAACCCCTTGCCACATCCACCACACACACACGCGTACTTATCCGAACTTCAGAGTGCAAGCAAATTAAATGCTCTCCACATACGTACATCTGACATCAAACTTTGGCCAACTCCACTGCAGTCTGCACCCCATTAGGCATTCTCAAGCACAATCTTCAAAAAGGACATTCAAAG
The DNA here is from genome assembly GCA_944738645.1 of Eristalinus sepulchralis. Lineage (NCBI taxonomy): Eukaryota > Metazoa > Arthropoda > Insecta > Diptera > Syrphidae > Eristalinus > Eristalinus sepulchralis. Next base: position 11,006,157 of record OX122886.1, read on the forward strand.
TTCAGGCAAATAAATACCGCCACGATCGTTCCCAGCCCACACACCATCATGTGGTCATAACCAAAGAGTTTTCGCCTTAATTTAGCATGTTCCCCTCACTGCGGAGCCACGGAACCTCCGCAAGGATTCGCCTTCGAATTTCTAATGAAATTCACAACACAACGGATGGAAATTCAGAAAAAAAATCACAACCGCCCTCTCATTTGGCCGAAAAGTTCTAATTAAAAATATCCACTTCTGTGCACAAGTGTGTATGCGGCGATACGGATATGCACATCCACATGGGATATCCTCCTCTAGGCGGGGTGCTCCCTCGGGTGTGCCCACTTCCTGTGCAACGAATTCATACGATGACGCTGACGTCGAGGGTGTACATCTCCCATGGTGTACGTTTGAAATTTCTTCATTCTTGTTGCTGATTTTTTTCTTATTCATTTCAAGGACCCCACCTCGCCCACCCGCCACACCTACCACTTCCTTCTCCCACATCATCCTGGCGAGTGTTCATTTCAATAGTCTGCATGAAGTTTAATTGAATGAGTTGTTGCTCCCGAGTTTGTGCGCTTTTCTTTCTCTATTTAAATCCTTCCCCCGTGTTCCCTGCTGAATGGCAACCAACCACCGCCATCACCCATCGCCCCCATCATCTGTATCAGTGCCCTGATGTGGAACAAGGAAGCGTTATGACTCCGCTTCACATGAATAAAATAAGCAAAACGAAGAACTTAAAATACGAACGAAATTTTCCTGAATTGCTGCCACTGCTGCTGCTTATTAAGGCGACGAAGAGTGAGATGATGATGAGGTGATGAGGATCAGCCAGAGCCTCACCGACGGAGGATGAACTGTGGGTTATTCAAAATGCTTTCAATTTCGAAATCATTATCCTGGCATACCTAGGATAGGAGTGGTGTGTTAAAGGGGATAGGAGTGAATTCGAACTTCTCGGAGTACATCTGTTTTCAGTCGTCCATTTCACGATTTGCGCCTTAGCCCACAAGTTTTCAAGTTGCCACCGCAATCGACCAGAGAACCTTTACAACCCATCTAACAATCTTTCTCTTCGTTACCACCTTTCATCGAAAACTTCCATTCCACAGTACTTTAGCTCGTAACAGGTGCATTCCACCGCAGGATCCTGCCACCCTCGCACACACACACACACTCACTTTCCAATTGGTAAAGTATCGTTTCAGTGTTAACCAGTTTCACTTCCATTAATTTCGTCATCATATCGTACGTTTCCACAGGATTGCTTTAAACAGTTTTCAAAAACTTTTCTCTCAACCTTCCCAAATGGCGGGCTGTGGCGACGAATGCATGTGCGTGTGTGGAGAGTGTTCCCAGTCAAACTTCGAACTTGTGAAATAGTTCTCTCAAATAATTTAAAGAGTTTCATTAAGTGCCGTCAGGGATGAGGGAACATTCTCAGTTCACTTACGAGTAGAGATTACACTAAACAGTTTTGTGACTGCGGAATGTTTGAAATTTCGTTGCTTTTATATATTTAGATGTGAATGTGAGCGCTTTTGGATTTTTGATTTATCATTTTAACCTTTCTTTTGTAGATTTCCTCGTTTATGGTTTCGTTTTCAACACGAATTTTATTTTTGCGTGTCCATTTGTCTGTTTATCTGTCACACTGTACATACTTTTGTGGATTTTGAACATCTTCATCATTATCATCGTCATCATCATCATAATCATCACTTTCGTTGGCCTGCATGTTCCTCTCAAGGGGACACGGGGGCAATGTACACATGAGAGACTACTAGCCTGGTCAATCCGTTGCCATCCACTCTAATTTTTCAGGAAATATTCTCAAGCACCAGCAGGCTAGTTTATGGACTTGATCCAACCATCTCCGCTAAACGGTCGCCAACCTTAGAAGTCGTAGCATAGCATATCCATACCACATGGCCCAAAGATGGAAGTGCAACCCTTTCAGTTTGAAGAATCAGCCGCTTAACATTGAGTTCCTTCAGCACTGCGCGTTTCTCAGCGTATACCGAGCTTAAAGGATCAGTTAAAAGGAAGAACCAGCGTGGTGTCGAAGCTAAATCATCGAGTAACTCGCGCAACAGCGGGGATAAATCGCAACTCAGCAGACTCTGATCGCGATCTTATTGGAGATCTTCCAAACTGCTTGAAAACTGATCAAGCTTGACCATTCCTACAAAAATTTCAGTGCGTTCTTGCCATCACTCACTCCGAGATACTTAAACTTCTCCACCTGTTTTAATGACACCCCACTAACATGTAGAGTACATTGGACAGGTGTTGTGGAAATGACCATAATTTTGGACTTGTCCACATTCACTTTCATTTCAGCTTTAGCACAGACCGCCACAAGCTTTACGAATCTGTGCTGAAGTTCCGTCTGGGATGATGAACTAAGTTTTCTGGGAAAAGAAGCTGACTTACCTATAATTCTCTCCACCCCTTTGTTGCACTGCAACATCCAGACTATTGACATATTGAAAATGAGAGGTAACAAGACACGCCCTTGGCGAAGTCCAATGCTTAAGATGAAAGGCACTGATTTACTCCTGTTTACCCGGACCCAGCTTCTACCGTTGGTGTAGAGATATTGAATTGTCCTCAACAGGGGACCATCAATTGCGTATTCCAGTAGAACACATTAGAGTTTGAGTGACTGAGGTTCGTAAGCCTTTTCCAAGTCTACAAAAAACACGTAGATCGGCTAAGTATACTTCCATGCCTTCTCAACTACCACTCTTAAGGTGAAAAGCTGGTCGGTTGTACTATTACCGGGACTAAGGTCGCACTGTTCATCGTTCAATCTGAACTCAATAATTGGTCAAGAAGGGGCCTTCAATACCTTTGCGTAGACTTCACCGGGGAGACTTAAGAGTGATATGCCTCTATAATTAGAGCACTCTCTCTTGTCCCCACTTTTGATGAAATGACTTCCTCCACCATTGGACTATTCTCTGCCCCACTGTCTGGTCTGTCATTTTCAGTGCCGTGTTCGAGATTGAGCAGCTCCGCAAAGTGCTCGCTCCATCTGCACAAGATATCCATCTTCTTCTTTGGATGGCGCTACAGTCCGGGGTGGACCTGGTCCTCAACCAGCATGCCTATCCAGCTAGCACGATCTTTTGCCAGCTGCTTCCAATTGCGCACTCCAAGTTGGTTGAGGTCCTTTTCCACTTGAGTGCGCCATCTCAGTCTAAGACGTCCTCGGTTGCGTTGTCCCTGTGGTTCGGATTCGAAGACAAGATGTCCACCTCATTGAAAAGAAGCATGCCATCTGTGGATTTCCCTCCATCGTAATGTTGAGCTTCTATACAAAAAAGCCTGATCCAATACAATGAACGGGCTTCTAAGCGGCCTCAACTTCAAACGAAGAATTAGTACTCCAGTCCAGCCGATGATATCGATATCATTGCCCGTACCTAACTTGAGGCATTCACGTATACTGAAAAACAGACGAAACGAGCTGCTCTTTGAACAAACGAGGGTAATTCAAGATATATTCTGTCGGCAAAGAATCGATCCAACGAATCTCCTGATTCCCAAAACCAAGATCTTCAAAATCCTTGTCCCACCGGATGGAGGAGAAGGCACAACTGCAATCTATTCGTGGTGTTCAAGATGTGGATGTAGTCCAAAAGGCAAGAATTTTCAAATTTTACTGACAGCCGTTGGAGCCATTCGATCCGAAGCAATCCAACCAATCGATCCATTTGGTCTGCAACCCTAACTGAAGGGCAGCGACTGAGAAAGCCTATACACTTCAAACAGAAGGTACAAGCCGATTGCTACAAGGCGGAATTTGTAGGAAACTGCCCTGTTTAGGGTCTTAATTACTTATCAGGCCAACCACACATGAAGGATCTGAGCCTTCTCTTCTTCAAGGTCCCGGGCACGCTGCTTCCTGTTGTCAAGACCAAGTTCTCTAGTGCCTGCCATCTATCGATCTCTATGCCAGAGGTTCTTGCAGACTCTCATAGCTGGAGCATTCTCTCAATGTGAGTGAGCCACTGTAGCTGTCGTATTTTTGCCCTTGGAACTACATCCACATCTTGGTACACCACATAAAGGTTGCGGTTGTGTCTTCCCCCCCTTCGCCTTCCTCGCAGACAGGACCAAATAGTCATTGCAGAATTTTCCTTTCAAAGGAATCAAGAATCTGTTCTGCAGTTTTGCTTATCGTTTAGCACTCGGCACCGTGCAAGAGTGCAGGTAGGCAGGATGAACGTCTTGTCGTCCTTAGAGTCAAGAGTTACGATTCTATACTCCGGAAACCGCTATGAGGCTTACTCTCTCTAGTTAAGCCCAATCTGTTGTAAACCTTTCAAGAGACCGGAAGACGAAAATTTTTGGCCAAACAGTGGCGATTGCAGGCCATGTGAAAAGAAAGTGGAGTCCGTCAGAATGCTCTCCAACGGGCTAGCGCCCAGTGAAAATTGACCACAAGCCAGGCGACATCAGTTCGAGTCCTTGGGAGGATTTCTGCAAAGTTGGGTCAGGTCCCACTAGATGTAACACAGGTCCTTGGACAAAACCATGTACGGTTGACTGACTTTAGGAAATGATCAACTCTATTCGAGTTTTGACTAGTGCCAAAGGTTTCAGTACTTCCATTGAAACAGGAAGATGACAAGAAGACCACTCGCTGAGAGAGATCTTGGGCTTTCTCTGTACAGGGTATGTAAGTGTGCCGGGGAGTCTAATCTAAGGCAGCCTTGAACTACACCGACATAGTAGCCAACTCGGTCTGACATTTTTTCAGGGTGAAACTTATTGCGGAAAGTTGTGATGTTCACCATCGAAGGAGAGTAGTTAAGGACCTCTGGTATTTCACGGCGAAATTGTCCTCCCTTCAACAAGAATTCAGTTACTGACCAATGGTGCTCCTCATTCCTTCTTCATCTTTATAAGGCGCTGCAGTCCGGTGTAGACGTGGACTCGCTTTTTCACTATCTTAGAATCTCCAGGTATCTTCCCCACGCGGTCGCAACAGAACTCCGCGTCCGATTCAGCTTAAATTTAGATAGTTTCCGGCAAGTAGACTACACTACACAATAGTTGGCCTGTACACCCACTTAACGAACACAAGGAACGTCGCCACGATTGTCCGACAAATCGAGCCAATTGCTACACTTGTTAGCACAAAACCACTTAAAAGCATTTGCGGTCACAGAACATCAAAGTCTTGAACAAATTCCCTCAAATCTGGAACCACATCGGAAGCCTAACGTTCGTATCAATAAATCCAATGAGAGGCATTCCAAAGTAAATTGTTTCGCATCCACACAAGTGGGGGGGTCATCTCTGCACAAAAACCCCTCGAATCAGTTCCAATTATTTGAAGTAATGCAGGCGATTGAAATGCAGGTCAATGCCAATTACTTAGCGTCCTGTATCCTTACCAACCATCCAGTCGTGCATTGGGGGGTCGGGAGCAGATTGTCCGTGTGTGTGAGATGGTGCTGATACCGCATGCAATCTATTCGATACAAATCCCTCTCGTCGCCTCTGCATTATCTCCACCTTAACAATCAATACCTTGACAATGCAAAAGCAGCAAAAAACAGGACAACGAAGAAGAACACACCACACACAGAGGGTAACCAAAGGAAGCAGCATTGTGCCACGGCAAGGGCCTCTTCCCTGCCGTCGCCGCCGTGCCAGTAGACTACATATTCACCTTGTAGCGCACACGGCACCATTTCAGTTCAAAGTGTACATCCACATGCTAAGAAAGTTTAACCCAAGAAAGTGGAAGATATAAATCATTGGTGAAGGTTTTATGTGCGACATCCTTGGCTTGCCTCGGATTGGCGGGCGCAGGGAGGGGTGGATGGAGAGAGAGAGAGAGAGAGAGAAATTCTGTAATTTCACCGATTCCTTCCCTTCATCCGTCCCGCCACAGTGCACGCCACACAGTTACGTTAGATTTAAATTGAGAAGGATGAAGATAACAATTTTATCGTTTTTATCCTTGTGCGAGTTATCTCACCCCCCTCCCCACCACCCCCACTCGGCACAATCGCTGTTCAGATTTCTCGTCTCCAGCTTCCAGCTGTGATGTGTGTGCCTTGCTAAATGGGTGGCTGGTTGGGCGGGTTGGGGTGGGAGACATATGTGGATTGGTAATCGGAATCTGGTTGACACTCACAGGATATTCGAGGAATGGAACTTCGATGAATTGGAAGCTTAGGAAGTTTGACACAGGTGGTGGTGACATTTCAAAAAGGATTGCAATGCGATACAAATCGGTGGGCGTATTCCTTCGCTGTTGATCGGTGGTGCCGACGGTGGGGGAAGGAATACCTTATGTGGCAGCCATAAATTAGGTGCGAACCATAAAAATCTAAAGAGGAGCCGAAACGGAGCGAACAGTGATGTGCGTAGCTCGTAAAGTGGTGAATAGATTCGACGTAATGGGACAAAGGAGATTCGTCGTAGATTTAGGGAGTGGCTTAGTGACACTGGATGCGTGGAGTGGGCATGATTGGATACAATGATTTCTTGGGCAAGGTGGGATAACAAATTTCGGCAGAAAATGAAATTTCAAGCAAGCTGCTGTTGTTGGAGAAGGAGAATAAATTACAGAGGGAGGGAGTGACAGTCAGGAGTGGGGTCTTTTGCTTGTGATGGACTCAAAGGGACAATTTGAGTGTGCAGTTGAATAGGAAGTTAGTCTTACCAACTTTAAAGTGTTAGGTGATCTTTGAGGGAATACACAAGAAGGAGGGTTTTTATTATTTTTTATTTTATTTAATGTAGAAGGACATTTTTGATCCTCAATCACGAAATGTCTGCAAATTTAAGTCGTAAAAAACCTTTTCACACAAATAAACTAAAGATCGCATAAACGGCATGTCCGGTATGGATCCAGTCCTCAATGATCAAACTTCTCTTGCTGACACGAGCTTTAGCCTTCTTCTTTTTCTTTTAGTGGTGCTACAGTCCGGGGTGGAGCTGGGCCTTAGCCAACATGCCTCTCCAGGCAGCACGATTTTTAGCCAGCTGCCTTCAGTTTCGCACAAGTAAGTTGAAGTCCTTCTTCACTTGTGTGCCGAAGACGAAGCTATTCAATGCGCAACTGATATTGAAATGTTGTCTATTGACGAGGCAAGGGGCTGTCGATCTACTGCAGCATACATAGAAGGGGCATTCAAAATAGTCATAGTATCCAATTAAAGGAATTCCTTTTTTACATCAATATATTTCTTACATTATGAGCACAGCTTTGTTGTAAAGGTGTTTTTTTAAAAGTTATACAAAAGATTAAAAAAAAAACACATAAAATTCAGAAAAATGCATGAAATCTTTATTTGAATCGAAAGTACGGTTCATATAATTTAATGTTTGAAGAACAAATGGTCCATCCGCTTAGTCCAATTTCGGCATACTCTTTCCAACATTTCGGGCTGCATCTCACGAATAAATGCTTCAATGTTGTCTTACAATGCGTCAATTGAAGCGGGCTTCTCTGTATAGACTTAAGTTTTAACATAGTCCCACAAAAACTGGTCTAAAGGCGTTAAATCACACGATCTAGGCGGCCAACTAACCGATCCCGAACGTGAAATAAAATGTCCACGGAACTCGCCTCTCAATAAGTCCATTGTTGCGCGTGCTGTGTGGCATGTGGCACTGCCTTGTTGAAACCATATGTCATGCATGTAAGCTCTTGCATTTTGGGCAAAAAGAAAGTTGGATATCATCTCAAGGTAGCGCTCACCATTCATAGTTACGTTCAATGATGCCACCAGCCCATAAACCGCACCAAACTGTGACTTTTTCTGGATGCGTTGGTAGCTCTTGCAATGCTTCTGGCTGATATTCACTCCAAAATCGATAATTCTGCTTATTTACGTACCCATTGAGCCAAAAATGAGCTTTTTCGCTGAACACTATTTTTCGGTAAAATGTGGATCTTCGGCAAACTTTCCAAGAGGCCGTTTACCAAAAATTTTACGTTGCGGTAGGTCGTTCGGCTTCAATTCTTTCACCAGCTGTATTTTGAAAGGCATCACACCTAAATCCTTCCGCAAAATTTGCTGCGAACGGCGACGAATCGGTAATTGATGGTCATCATAAACACTGGCCGATACAGGTGCGATATTTTCTTCAGTTCGCACTCTACGTAAGCGTGTCGGTGGTTTAATGTCCAACAATGTCAATTAGGTGCGAAATTTAGTCACAATAGCCTCAATAGCCGCTTCAGTGAGTCGATTAAACTGACAATAAAATGGAAGAAGCGCGCGATAACCTTTCTTGAAAGAGCACGTATTTTGATAATAAAATTCAATAATTTGCAAGCGTTGTTCGTTTGTAAGACGATTCATGGCTAGATAATAGACCAAACTGAAGATGTTTGACAGTGAAAAAAAAAACACGAAACGTGCGTTAGCTGCCAGTGTTGTCAAAAAGATAATATGTAAAATAACACCCACCGTTTACCCTCTCAAAAAATATATTTCTGCTTTCTCTGCAAAATGTCCGTTTTTTATCTCTTTGAGCTCAGCATCATCTGATAATAGCTTTCCACGAAGAATGTCTTTCAAGCGAGGAGACAAGAAAGAACAACTAAGCACCAGGTCCGGAGTGTAGGCTGGTTGTTGAATTTTTTCCAAGCAACTACCTCGCACAGCAGCCTTGGAGTTTGTAAATTTTTAATGAACTTTTATTGAATTCCTAATCATTTTTAATACTACCCAAAACTATTGACTTCAAATTTACAGACTTCCTGTAAGAATCCTTAGCTAACCTAGGGCATCTTTCCTTTCACAACAGCCTTGAAAGATTACGACGTGTGGACGGAAACACACCTATTGTCAGTTTACTTCCTCTTGATGGTTTTACCTTATTCGTACTTAAACAAGAATATCTATTTGAGTCCCGAAACACTGCAGCTATGAGCTTAAGTGACAACAACTCCTTAAGGGGGTCTTTTTCTTTTTTTTTACTTTTCCATTTACTCTTACTCGCTTTGGGGGTCATGAAGGCTTCGTTCCCAGTTCGTACATTCCGGGTTTTCACTACAGAGTTCCAAGCCAAGGACTCCATACAGTGAGCAACATGCACTTTTTTATGAGGTTCTGTGAGCATTCGTGGCATCCACCTTGCACCGTGTTGTTGGGACCAGTCGAAGGCTTAACGAACTCTTCTTCTTCTTCTTCTTCTACTCTCCTTCTTCTTCCTTCTTCTTCAACATGTTCTTCTTTATTCTTTTACTGGAGCAACTGTCCGGGGTAGACTTGTGCCTTCACCAACGTGCCTCTCCAGCTAGCACGACCTCTCGCCAGTTGCCGCTAGTTGCGTACTCCAAGTTGGTTGAGGTCCTTCTCCACTTTTGTGCGCCACCTTAGTCTGCGCCGTGCTTTGTTGCGTTGTCCCAATGGCTCAGATTCGAAGACTGGAGTGGACCGGAGCGGTGGTGTCCATACGGTATACATGGCCGATCCATCTTAAGCGTTGTATCCCGAGACGCTTGACCGAGCGCATGTCGCTGTACAACTTATCGAGTTCGTTGTTAAATCTTCTCCCCCAGATGCCACATCAACGCAAACAGAATCAAAAATCGCACGAAAAACTTTTCTCTCAAAAGAACTAAGGGCTTCCTCATCCGCTTTTAGTAACGTCCCGGTTCCAGCGCCATAGAATAGGACTAGGATGATTAAGCTGCTTAGTCCTTTGAGAGAAGGCCTCCTTACTCAATTGTCTCTTAGGCCCAAAGAAGCACCTATTGGCAAGAGTGATTCTGCTGCTAGTGTCCCACTTTACCATGGAGCTGAGGTAAACGAAGTCGTTGACTACCTCGAAGTTTCTGCTGCCTAGTGTGACACTCTGTCCGTCGGTGTTGTGCGTCCTTCCTTGAAGACAGCAGATACTTCGTTTCACTCTCGTTTACCGCGAGACCCATTTTAGCTGCTTTAACTACAATCCCAGCCAATGCCTCATTGACGACTCGCTGTGTCCGTCCAATCACGTCAATGTCGTCGGCGTAAGCCAGAAATTGAACTGACTATTGTAAGATCGTGCCTCTGGTATTGACTTGTGAGTTAGTCACGATCTTCACAAGAGCAATGTTAAAGAAGCCACATGACAGTGCGTCGCTTTTTTTTGACATTGAAGGTTTCGGTGACTTCGTGTTTTCCTCCGACCATGTCTGACAGATGAGCTGGTGCTTGCGCCCAACGAGGTCATCTCCAGCTGCTTTAAGCAGTTCTGCGGACAGTCCGTCCTCATGCTTATGTACAACAATTATCCGTACAATCAGTAAGCGGATAGTTTGAGCTGTGGATCGTTGGATCTGTACTCACTCAATTTTTATACATCAGCAGAAGTTTCGCTGGACAATGAAAAAGCGCACAGAAGTGGACATCAACCAACTTGATGCGCCCAACTGAAGGCAGCTGGCGAATGTTCATGCTAGCTGGAGAGGCTTGTTGAATGAGCGCCAGATCCACCCGGATCGTAGCGCGACACAAAGAAGATGAAGACCTACAAAAAGTAAACTTACCATAATTTGGATGCACTCATGGTGTCTAACGTGGAAAAAGGAAAACCTCCCCTAAGCTGTCTCCCAAGCTGCTTTCCTTATGAGCAAATGAAAATCGTGCCCATCAACGTATGCATCTCGAAGAACCCCTAAGATGACCTTTTTCCAATTTTATTCGACATCGTTCTTCTGATTCAGATATTGGCAACCGGTCCCTCCCCCCTGCCCCCGCTAAAGGAAACCCCTCTAGACAAGGCATCCACCTCCATCGAACCACCCCAAATATATATCACACCGAACACGGAACGAACACACACCCAAGCCCATAAAATATGAAATAGGATCCATAATTGGCGTCGGATGTGGAACTCGTTTGGAGTGAGTTATAAAAGTGATTCTCAAAGCAATTTACGTGGAATATGCGCCGAGATGGCAATTTAGTTTCGATGAAGCAGTAGAAGACGACTGGCTCTGTGCCGTCGTCCTTGGACCGTATTTTCGTTTATCTGAGTCTCACTGCCGGCTGCGGTGCGGCGGCGGCCGCATGGATTGGGTTGCGCTGCGAGTCAGTGAAATTACTGAGGCATCCTTAAGCTACTTAACTGTGATTTTGTGATTTGTACGTTAGAAGAATGAATAATTTGATTTTTTTCTTTTTTTCTGCGAAAGAGACAGTTGACGGGTATCCGATTCGAGGAGATGCTTCGGATTTCGCGTAATTGATTCATTTGAGTTTCATTGATTGAGTGGTGGGGCTTAGAGGAGGCTTTGTGGGGAGGTTTTCTGCGCGTGTTGGGTGCAGCTTCTGTAGAGGCAGTTGGAATTTGAAAATGAGATGGATTGAAGTTCATCAAGGAACGATTTCAGATGAAAATTTGGAAAAATTTAGCTTTCTGCATGTCTTTTGGGAATTTGGTCGAATTTGACAGTGACAGTAGGAAGAGTGAAGCATTGAGCCACATTTTTGTTTTGAAGCTTAACTCAGCGTGAAGGACTCACATTTGCTTATCCTCTGAAAGCGGATGTAATGCACGACCTCGGTTTGAGAGTAAAAATTCGTCATCGGGGCAAGCGACACTATCGAGGATGCTACTGAAAATTGGTGGACCAGAATGCGCAAAGAGGATTGTCTTTGCTAGTGTGGTCAGCTCGGTTGTAAGCGAAAATTGTCTGGACAGATTCCCTAAAGAAGAAAAAAACAACTTACCGGCAACTTTTTCTGGTGAACTGGCCCTTTGGTCTCATAGCAATAAGCCGCTATAGGACGCTCTCGGACGAGACTGCATTTGGAAATGATTTCCATTTATGAACATGATTCAGCGCATGATCCAGCCATCTGAAGCCGGTGAAAGAATGAGTACTGAGAAGGAAAAAAGGCTAGCTCAATAGCGATCCCGATGGAATAATATCAGAAAGAGCAACTGGGCGCAAGTTGAGATCCCACAAGCCCAAACACGGACTAGCAGGATACAAGAAAACTGCAACCATCGGGACAGCGTGGCCACCGAAAGTACCTGAACGAATTTGCACACGACATCTCTTCGTATTGTCCAGAATGTCCATACCATGAGGAGGACGTGCAGCATGCGATCTTCTATTGCATTCCATTCAAGGAAGTCAAACGATTATAGGCCAGATGTCAGCCGAAGGATATAGATCGGGCAGACAGAGTTGCGAAAATTAGGAGCTCTAAGAAGAGAGGCAAGAACGTCAGAATCTGTAGAGTTAGCTGATTGCTTCCAAGCCCCGCTTAGTTATACCTTACACCGGTTCCGCGCAGGGGGTGGATACAATCTTTAAGTACGTTGGGTTTGTTTAAAAATCTGCACTTCCTACCTAAGGCCTGGGCAAGTGCCGATTTCCATGTTTCGATCGAGTAGTTACTCGGTTAGTTACTTACGAGACGATAGTTCGCATATTTAGCCATCATAGGCATCGGAGCTACCATGCAACAACAAGAACATGTAATACCTCCAGCTATCAAGGCATCAAATGTTCAGGGCATCAGGCATCACGGCCTCCAGTCATTTGGTCCTCAAACATCAGCAATTATGGATGCCGTTCATCTATAAACACAGCCAATAGCTGCTGCACCAGATACAGCCATCAGAAGATCAAGCCATTACGCCTTTCAGACATTAAGGCCTCCAGCCGTCAGGCTCTACAGCTAAGGATCCACAATCATCATTGCTTTCAATCAGTTTATAAAGCCTCTACCCGTAAGGACCGTCAGCGGTTTAGGGCTTTAGTCATCATGTAGGTCAGGCCATCACGGCCTCCGGTCCTTGGTGTTCCATCCTCCTTCAGAATCAGAGTCTCCGCAGATCTGGGCCTATATCGATTAGGGTCACTCACCATCAAGGTTACCAGCCATCGGGGCTTTCAGCAATTATGGCCACTGGCCATCAGTAACCACACAACAGCCAGTACTGTAATGAGGACCTTGAATGACTACAATCCTCACCTAAGGCGTCCAAAAATCTGAGTCTTTAACTGTAGCGTTCCCGAATCATTAGAGATGCCAGCCATTGATGGTTCACCCAACCATCAGATTTTGCAACCGTCAGGGCCTTCAATCATTAGGGCTTTCAATCGTCACGGCCTTCAGCCATCAGGGCCTCCAGCCATCAGGACCTCCAGCCATTAGGCCCTCCAGCTATTAGAGCCTACAGTCATGAGAACCTCCAGCCATAAGGGCCTCCAGCCATTTTTGTGTTCAATCATCAGGGCCTCCAACCATCAGGACACGCAGCCCTTACAGCCTCCAGTCGTTGGAACTTCCAGCCATCTTGTCCTCCAGCCATCTGGTCCTCCAGGCAATAGGGTCTCCAGCCATAAGAGCCTTCGATCATCAGGGCCTCTAGGCATTAGCACGGCCAGCCGTTAGGACCTCCAGCTATCAGGTCATCCAGGCATTAGAACCTCGAGTCATGAGAACTTCAAGCCATCAGGGCCTCCAGCCATTTTGCCTTCAATCATCAGGGCCTCCAGCCTTCAAGAACTTCAGCCATCAGGGACTCCAGCCATCAGATTCTGCATCCATCAGAGACTTCAAGCAACAGGGCCTTGAGGCATTTCTGGTGATCTGCTTTATTCAACATTCCACATTAAAAACAAGCGGTAATCCATCATTGGGCGCCAATCTAAGAATTACAGACATTTTATTACTTGGCGGTGGTAGAATGATGATTTTGTGGGTTACTGGGGTGTGACCTACTCTTTCAATGATCTCTCATTTAAATTTGCAAAAGTAAGTACAATCTCAGCGCAGTTTTCAAAATTCAAAATGTTCACCCTTTTCCCCAAAATGCATTTACAAACTTTTTTGATTGAATTTCACACCTGAACTGCATTCCAACAAAGGCTCGGCACTTGATGACTTAAAATGGAGTCTCCATCCGCCCACTATCCTGCAAGCCGTTGTTTTCCCTTCTGCCTCTGTTAAGCTTGTCCGCATGAACATTTCCGAAACACTACCCGCCTGACCAACTTCGCATGAACTTACCTTCAAGCGAATCAATCAATCCCCTCAGTCCCGGCGAACAAACCTTGCCCTGATTAAAGCATCGTTTAGCCGCCCGCAAAACTTCGTCGGCACGGATCAATTACGACATCGATGGTTCGCTGCAAGGACTTCTTTCAAATCATTTCCAATTAGAGCTCTTGACTTCCGCAATTAAGAGAGAAAGCAGCAAGCAGCGGGAAAAAAAATACCTCGAGCTCTCCTCTCAAAGAGCGTTTTTCAGTCGAACCACAAGAGCCCACTTAGCCCTTGTTGTCGATGCTCGATGGAGGGGTTGAAGCAAATTGAATCGATAATTGCATCGAGAGAGTAGCTAATTTCAGCAAAAATGGTGCGCGCGGCCTGAAGGAGGCCAGCTCCAGGCCAAGCCACTTCACATTCATCATTCATCATGGTTGCCTGCACCACCTCCATCACCTCATGCCGCACAATTTGCCATCGCAGTCGCCATTGCCATCGCCATTGCCTCTGCCAACGCCACCGTCGACGACGCCGCCGCCGCAGCCGTCAGCGTTATGCTCCAACGTCCTTGTCGTCGTCCTGGGGAGCAATAAATATAACGAACATTCCTTTCGTGTGTACTGGAGTCAAATTATTATTATTCCCTTTTCACGGATGGCTGGCTAAACGTTTCCCATGGTTTCGTTGGTTGGTGCTTTTCACTTTTTTTCCCCTCCTCGCCTCCTCCCCTCCTCCTGCCCTCCGCAGTCCTTGTGTTCGACGAGTTGCGGCATGGAAAGCTGTCGACAGCTAAATGGGCTCCCGGGATGAAATAAATCATACCGCTGGCCACTTATCGAAATTGATGCGGTTGCCTGAATTAGTACAGCGTTCATCTCTGCGAAGCGCTTAAGGATACAATCCGCGGGGGGCTGCTGGGCTGATTTTTGAGCGATTCGCCGCGATTGGCGGCCGCTCTTGGGTGGATGGGGGATCAATCGGGAAACCTTACAACCATTAGCATATTTTAATCGCACTCACACAGTCGCAGTGGCAAAGTGTCAAATTTCCCCCCTCCCGCCACCCACCGCCCACCTGCTTCAGCGTATCGACAGAGTGCTGGAACTTGAAATTCAAATGGAATCCATTAGGACTGCCGTCGTCGTTGTCTTTCGTGTGTCTATCTCCCGCCACGGCATGCCATCTGCAAAACCGATAAAAATGTTATCCGCTTCCATTTGAATAGAGCACGAGCAGGTATGAGTGAGGAAACAGATTCCACACACATACAGTCGAGCGGGCGTCAATAAAAGTTCTAGGAATGATTTATATCAACCACTTGCTGATGCACAGGTGAGGATGGGTTCGGAATGTCGTCCTTCGAGCAGCGAGAGGATCTGCGGCACTTCAGGGGAGCCGAGTGGAAACAGGAGGCATCTGAGTGAGCAGTTGGATTTTTTTTTGTTTTCATTTCAGAGACGGAATCCGACAAGAGGAATGTGTGTTATGAGATGGTTTCGAAGTGAAATTCAAATTTTGAGTGCAGCTGTAATAGATGTAAGTGATGTGTCGGTTGGGGGCGGATGGTTGGGGGGGTGGAGGCTTGGCGGTGACTGGGGGTGGGTCCTTGTGAACTGCGACGTGAGCAGAGTGCACATTGACAGAAATGATTTGATTTCAGTTTACAAAAGGGAATGCACACTTAAGGACTTTTACAAAAAGAGGGGAAATAATTGTCAAGGACATTTTCCAGAGGAAGAATCAATTGGCTTGTAAGTGAGTTTAATCGACTTTGGAGTAACATCAGTTCCAAAGTCACGGATAGAATCACTTGCGCCAATCGCAGTTTCTTTGAATTCAAGAAGCAATTGAGTTAAAGGCCAAGCTACGATATCTCTGCACAACACCTGGACCCACTACGGTTCTGCTTAATGGCGCAGAAATTGGACGTAAATAAAAGAGGATAAGGAAGCCCCTTGGTATATTTTAAAGGAAGGTTCAAGATCTTCCTCATCGTCTGTTCTGTTTATGTTGATGACGAACTCTATAAACTGTACGTCGGCAAACGCAATGCCAGTCCGAAGAGTCTTCAAATTTCAGATATTGTGACAATGTGACAGAGGGTAGCCTCATCGAGGAAGGTGCACACAAGAAAAGAAGAGGACAGCTTACAAGAGATCTTGCTTATCTGGAGGCCTCTTCTTTTCTTGTGTGTGCCTTCCTGATGAGGTTACCCTCTTAAGCATAGGCTTAGGTTTACTCCTGACTCTAACGCCACTCAAAAAAGGAGAAGAAGAAGTACATATGCGCCAATCACAGTGTATGACTGAATTTCCAGCAGAAAGTGTGGGAACTCATATTACCGACTTTCGTTTTGTGCATAGAGCCATAGCCCATACTTTGATGATCACTTGTACTAGAGTTTTATACGGCGGTTGCTAAGTCACTAGTAACTGTCCTTTTCTTTTCATGAGTAGGAGGTAACCCTCAACATGCAGGCACTAACGAACCGACAGTTCGCATAAGAAAAGCTGACTTCACAGTTTTTTTGATTGATGAAGTTTCATGTGAGTAACATGTCAAAGAGGAACCCTAGCAAAGAGAAAAGGCGCAAAAGCACGTCAGGGGGCTGAAAATGCAAATAGCCTGCAGTGTCCTGATACTGTAGCAGTCAAACATGCGCAATTTTGGTTTTGTCGTGTCCGTGACGCCCAGAAGGGCCAATTGTCCAAAATGTTGACAAAATTATAGAAATCGTTAAGGTCGGCCGTCACCGTTTGGAAATATTTGAATGCCATACGTGTTAATGGGTCGAGCAAATCACTTCTAATTCGCAACAGAATCAATAAATTTTTTAAGTCGGTAATAACTGCTGTTGAAATCATGCGGACACGGCCGTAGTCGAATGACAATCATGCTGGGCAAGCGTTGCATAAGTCAGGATTGCGTGCTGTGAAGGTTTCGCTCTGTGTTTGGTAAGATTGGCGAGGAATCATCTACTACGAACTTCTCACATACAGCCTAACTCTGAATTCGAACTTAATAATT
Source organism: Eristalinus sepulchralis (assembly GCA_944738645.1). Lineage (NCBI taxonomy): Eukaryota > Metazoa > Arthropoda > Insecta > Diptera > Syrphidae > Eristalinus > Eristalinus sepulchralis. Next base: position 11,023,151 of record OX122886.1, read on the forward strand.
AATAATAATAATTGAGTGGCACTACAGCCCACAACGGACCAGGGCCTAGTTTCTACAACAACTACTCGTGTTGTGCGTGTTACTGTTCTTTTTCAGTTTTTTGGCGACTCCGAACGGCGAGATTTGAGAAGCCTTTCATAGACAATTGATCCACTTTGAGTTTTGTCAGCAACGCGAAAGAGGTGGTGCAGTGAAAAAATGTGAGGTGTCCCGGCCGGGAATCAAATCCAGACTTTCTACGCGACGGTCGACGGACTTACCACTACGCAACGGCGACCACGGCCAAGTCGATCTTAAACTGTAAGCAATTAGAGCGTCTTATGGAAGCGATCACTCAGAAGCGTCTGACTTTGGCCAGGAGCTGCAAGAGTTTCATTAGTATACACTTCGATTGTTGCTTATTGTGCATCCACCATATTGTAGGTTGGATTTAGCACAAAGGGACTCCCAGCTGCTTCTGTCTGTGGCTATCGATTTTTCTCTTAAATACGGGTTTGCCAAAAATTTTAGTTACTTTTTATAAAGACCAGGGTTTCTGTAAGAGGGGCATAAGAAAATTATCTTTAAAATGGCAGTGAATTATCGGACAAAATAGCGTAGATTTGAGCCAGATCTTTTTCTTATTCTTTCTAAGGTGGACCTGGGCCTCAAGCAACATACCTCTCCAGCTAGGATAATCTCTCACCGTCTGCCTCCAATTGCGCACTCGCCGTCAAAGCATGTGTTCCTTCTGGGTGGTGGCAACCCAACGCAGTAGCGACAGCTTCTTTGAAGGCTTCATGGCAGCCCTTGCATTCTTCTTCTATTGTCAGTGCAGGCGGCGTAGAACTTTGAGATGGTTTCAGAGAGACTTGGTCGGCAAAGATCCCAGTCATGTGTTGCGATTGTAGCTTTTCGATGTCAAACCTGGATGGCGATGATATCTGCTTAGTAGCAGTCCAGTCCATTCACAAGTTCTTCAGCTGCACGTCATCTGTTAATGGACTTCACATTCCATGAGCAGAACCGAAAATCGTCGCCAACAGTTGATTCGTCCGTGTCCGAGGTTTGAAGTCGTTTCGGAACTCATTTGTTTTATGTGGTGAGGGAGTTAACCCCACGCACAACCCACAAACTCGTAATCCAGGCCCACTACTTGCTGCATACACAACTGTATGTCAACTTGACCTGTGAGGATAGTGTTGGCAGTTCGCCATGTTGACTGCGATCAACTACATTGACTCGTCTGCACAGGCCCATATTGTCCCTGCCTTTCAAGAGAACGCAGATGTTTTGAATAGGCAAGTCGATAGACTACCTGATCACAGCAGTGTCTTCAAGGAGTGGTTCTGGCAGTTAGAGAAGTGGCCAAAATGATGCTAGACCATTACCTGATATTAACATCAATCTGCTCCTTACGGCAATGCCTAGTGTAGATTTTAAATCATAGCTGACCGTGAGTTTTTGTAAATATTCCAGGGCTCTTGGCTCAAGGCATCCCATTTATGCTGGCTGAATGGACACATTGACACAGCCACCAAAGGTAGCTGATGTTGGGTTAAAAATAAGCCCCTTTTTGGGAAGGGGTTAGTGTTGACCCAACGAACTCCTATTTCCGGAGGAAGGTTGACTTGAAAGTCCGACAATGAGCAAATATTTGCTAGGACTCCCTAGAGATCCTTAAGACCGCACGGATTATATAGCCTTGGTATATCAGTGCAATCATCTTGCTCGATAAAAAGACGATTTCTATGTTAGCTTGTGTACTTACAAATCAGAAGCGACTTAACATCTACTAAAGCTGTGCTAAGATGAAGACGAACAACAGAATACTCTCACAACCTCTGCCACTGTCTAAGCCTAAGTCAGATGTGGCTTAGAAATTTGGGAGAGTTCTACGATCTCCAACGTATTTCAAAAGCAGTTTGGAGGACTTTGAGAAATTTAAGGGCACTTTGAAGCAGAGGACTTTCACTTGGCATCTCCATCTTACTCGGTTGGTTCCAGTTGTATCGATCGTCTGAAGGTACTCTTCGGACGCCCTCTGACTCTTCTTTCTTTGGAGTTCCATTCTGGCTCTATTCCTCTTAATGCCGTTCGATCCATTTCTCGTAATCAATATCGGAATTCGTTCCTCTCTTGTCATTTCCAACAGATTCACGTTTCAAACCAAGTTTGGCCAAAATATTTTACATTTCTGGAAATCGTGGAACTCCCCCATATAGGTCGTAGTTGGCCAAATGTTGTTCCTGTCATTTGATGTCTGCTACGAACATCTGCTTCTTCGTCACTGTCTACTATATTACCCAGATATAAGAAGCTGCTTTCATATCCGACGGCGTTTCCTTCGATGGAAATGTCTCCTCTGTGATAGGCTTTGATTCGCATGTGCTCAGTCTTCTGCATATTTATCTTCAAGAAGAAGAGTGCTTGGATGTCGCTAAGCTTGTGTAACGGGAGACAAATATTGTCCGCGTAGTGTTAGTCCTCAAAGTGGGACCACGAAGTTTAAATCTTCGTACATTGCTCTGATGATGCTAATTTTTTGTGGGGAAATTGGTGCTGACTCGGCTGACATTAATTTGACAATGTAAGCGGAGAGGAAACTCTTTCAGCCCCCATATCTGGCCATCTCAATGGAACCACGAGAACCTAACGAAGATCGAGCATCGTGGTCATCTACCCACCAAGCTCTGAAGTGGAGGTTTGTTAGTAAAGCGGAATGACTAACTTTATCAACTCAGCTGTCAGTCCCCTGACACGGAATTGGTCATCTATCATTCAAAGCTGTCTTCAGCTTTTTTGTAGCCCATATGATGACTCAGAAGACGTGTTGTTCCCCCTTTATGTGGAGCCACTGAGGAAGAGGATCTCTCACTCAATCAGAGACCCCCTTCCTCAGTCTCAAACAAAATTTCTGTGTAATTCAACGTGAATGTCTCCATTTCTTCAGAATAATTTCTCCACGTAATCTACTTGTGCGTAGCCTGTACACATATCGGGTCCCCACTTCCTAGGAAAAATACTTTCAAAATATCAAAATTTACAATTCTATTCAAAACCACATTCATCACTCATTCCCCAAATTGTAATGCTCCTCAATCATGGACGGAGGGGGCCTTGTCATTTGCAAAGCATTTCCATTAGTCCCTTGCTCATTTTGCCATCCAAACCACATTCGAGAGCAGGCGCTCAAAGCGATAGAATGGCTAAGTCCCTTGTTACCGTTTAGGAGGGATTAATGTTTTCCAAACTCAACACCACGTACTGCGGTGGTCCTTAGCATGTCCTGCTTAATTGCATTGACATGAATAAAACAAACAGAGGAGGGAGCATTGATTCCGTGTCTGTGCGCAGGGGCTTCTGGCGGAACTGTTGATTCGCTCTGTCACGTTCGTTTGGTTTGAGCGGAGGACAGTGGATGGTATTTTCGCTTGAGGTTTTATTGTTCCTAAGCACAAACATTCGATGGCATTTGTCAGCGAGCGTTGCGGACGGGCACGTAAAACGATTGTCGGAGGACTTGCAGAAGACAACGAGTGCTTGACAGTTGCGGTAGAATCTGTCGAGGAAGAAGACTCTGGCACTGGAGAATCTGTTGTGGCAATTTGCGTTCTGAATTTGAGTCCTGAAATTAATTTCAAAGAAAACATCTGTCGAAAGCCAGAGTTGTTGGGAATTGGTGACTGTATTGTTCCAGCCGCCTCCTATGTGATCTCACTGAAGACCTCAAGAACTGTCAAGATCAAGCTGTTAAACGTATCACGACAGATACCCTTAGTCGGATTCTAACGAAAATTGTATTCCAGAAGTGAAAGCGGCTTGTCTTCCTTGGGGCAACATTGAAAAACGGCAACTGGGATAATTAGAAGCTCTGGCTGGTGGTTGGTGGGTAGTTGTGTCCACGGTGTTTAGCTTGTCAAACAACACCTTGAACAGTGATGGCTACGACAGCTGTTTATTTCAGTTAAAAATTCCCATAGATTGTAGTCTTGATATGTCACTTAATTCGTCGTCGTCGGCTTAGGCTGAGAGTGGCTTTGATTTTCACTTATTTCAGGTCTGAACATTGTATATCGGCGGTTGTTCAAATTTTTCCATTTCTCTCCAGGCTTCCCGATCCCTAGCTCTTAGATCTTTGCCTGCAACGTTTCTCTTGTTAGAGACGCGTTGGAAATGGTCGGATTAATGGCAGCTTCCTTATTGGTAAGCTCGTCTGCTGCACAGTTTCTGGAAGATATCTCTGTGTTCAGAAAGGGTATACGTACTCGATTTTTTTTCTTTTTCTGCTCGGGAATCAAATTCACTGTTCTAAGCCTTCTGAGTCCTCGAAGGCTTGTTTTAATGTAATCTCCGTCTTACTGAACCGTAGGAGATCCTCTTGGCTGTGAGCGCCGTTTGGCTCGCATTCAAGACGTTTTTCATCAGCTTCGAATGCGACAAATCTTCCTTATACTTTGTTAGGCCAATCGTGTGAACTTAGAGATAGAGAAAAGCCATAAGCGGAATATGGCCATGACCAGGCAATTTTCCATGTTACTCTAAGTTTGGGAAGTATGCCCCAAAGATTAGACTGTCGGTTCAAAACACGTCTGGAGCAATGTGAGTCCGAATCAACTTACTTGTCAAATTATTTCTCCTTAACAGGTTTGACGCGTTTTCTTCAACATCATTCTTGAGAAGATCGTACGTAACTCACACGCAAACACCAGAGACATGATCTTCCAAATGTCCGACTAAGTGCTAGCTTACGTCGACGACATTGACGTGACTGGACGAACACAGTGCGCCCTCAAAGAGGCGTTTGTTGGCATTGAAGCGGAATCGTCAAAAATCGGTCTGACGATAAATAAGAACAAGACGAAGTAAATGCTGTCATCGAGGAAGGGCACAACATCGGCGTCTTGGACAAAGCGTATCAATAGGCAGCAGAAATTTCGAGGTAGTCAAGGACTCGGCTCCGCGGTGGAGAGGAACACCAACATCAGTACCGAAATCAAACACAGAATCACTCTTGCTAATCGCTGCTCAGGAGGCAAGTGAGTAACAGAGCCATCACTCGAAGTATTAAACTGGCCCTATACAATACCTTTATCGTCCCAGTCCTCCTTTCTCTTCGAATCCGAGCCATTGGGACAACGCAACAGAGGAGGACCTAGATTGGGATGACATACACACACAGAGAATGATCTTAACCAACTTGGAGTGTTCAACTGGAGGCAGCTGGTGAGATATTGTGCTAGCTGGGGAGGCATGTTGCTTGGGGCCCAGATATACCACGGACTATAGCGCCAAAATAAGAAGGAGAAGAAGAGGAAGGTTTGACTCGTTGTACGGGGCTTACGTCGTTAGGATACGATTTATTTTAGTGGCGTTAGTGTGTCCGAAGACGCTTCCTCTCAAACACCTTCATCATCTCCATCTGGGACTTGACTAACGTTAAACTACACCGTACAACCATATACCGTGATTGGCCAGATAAATGCCACCTAGAAAATCAGCTTTAACTTCTTGTTAAGTTCACTGCTGTAAAATAGGCCAATGGAACCCCCATAGATATTGGTCCAAGCAAAAGCCATGATCGACCAATTTCGTGTCTCTTAAAGATCTGGGCATCTGTAGTGCTGTTGGTTGCTTGGAACCCCCCTCAGTTAAGTGGGCGGATAGGCAGGTCTTCTGGGAACAGTAGTTGTCGCTTGTTGCACGACAATGTCGGCACGAGTATGGGGAGGGTCTAGGTCAAGGAGAATGAATATGAATGACTATTTATTTGCAGCCTCTGTCATCATCATCATCATTTCTTCTTTGTCCGCGTTTTCCAATAAAGGCGATGCGGGGGCAATGCACGCACGAGAGAGCTCCAGACTGCTCGATCTTACGCCATCGACTCTAACTCATCAGGAGCTATTCCCAAGCCAAATCAGGCGAGATTGTAGATTCGATCCAACAACCACCTCACCCTGAATCTGCCGAGCGGTCGCCTCGGAAGTCGTAATGAAGGGGACATCCGCACAACGTAGCCAAACCTTTCCGTCCAAACAAGCAGCTGCTCAACAATGTGTTCCCTCCGAACCATCGCGTTTCCCAGACATTCCCGTCGAGTAACTCCCGCAACGGCAAGGAAGGAGTCTTGACAATTGACACAATTCTTCACAGCTGCTCAAGGGCGATCGCCTGCGATTTCTGTAACCGAAGCTAACCTTCAACGACGGTCCCGCCTCCCATCGAAATATTGCGAAAATTCAAACGACATTTCCCCCGGAAATGTCAGATAATTAGGAACAGTCTGCTTGGCGCCAGACTTCTTGATTTCAATAGCTTCAATCAGACGAGAAATACTTCCTGGAAAGGTGAGAGATACAGAGCTTAAGGACATGTGCAGTGAAACATGAAACCGTGTGTTCTTCTGTCTTCCTGGAAAAAATGCGGAAATCCATTCGCTCACGTGTTGTCGTTCTATATTTGGAAATTTTCAGAGAAGTGTGACTGATGTCAAGAAGGGGGGGAGACAATAAACCCACTCTTCGGTTGATGAATGGAAGGTGTGGGCACTTGTCACGGGACTTTAGCATCAACTAGCTAGTTTTTCCTCTTACAGAGATGACCACAAATCCACTAAAGAGGAGCCAGGTGTGTCGATTCGCTTGTGATTTAAAAAGTTCCAGTTTTCCCCTTTTCCGTGATGCTGCAGATGCCCCACAAGCTTACTGAAATCTCGCCACCAACTGGAGTAAAGTAGAAAGTGCTTTCTACAGGCAGTTTCATACTCATCAAGCCGAACACATTCGAAAGCCACTGAATAAGAAATAACCACCACCTCGGCACGTGGTTCACTTATCAGCCGAAACATACCCAAGACCAATCAGAGAACATCGCCGACATCAGACGGGCGAGCAACTTCAGATACAATCTTCTCCAAGCACACGCCATGCATCGGTCACTTTGATTAGATCTCCAAAGCGTACTGATGGCAGAAAAAATCCGAAAATCAATCATATCTCGTGGGCGCCGCTCCATTGTCGCCTACGGGCACATTCCGTGAATGTCGCCTATAATTGACTGGGCAGTCGCCAGCTCCGACATGATTTATTGAACATGCAGCGTTAATTGTGCCAATTACAGTAGATTATCTCAGTGTCACGGCGACGGTGACAATTCTATGTTCTGTTGCATGTCCTTGCCGGTTTAATTCACTGGAAGTTTGGACAAAGCTCGGGCCAGTGTCTCCAGATATCGTCCACTGTGTGCAAAGGCGATTTGTCAAATTAGTCCTGATAGCGGTGGTTAATGGGCGAAAGTGGGTCAGGCCTCTGCTCTGGGGCACGGAGGGGGTTAATTTAACATTCAATTCTCGGTGCGGAATGCATGAGAAGCGACTGAGCTGTGAATGGGATTTGTATTGAATTGTATTTCCGCAGGACATTCGAAGTACGTGACGTGGTAAGATTAATCGACTCGAATTGGTTTTCGTTGTGCCCTGAGTGGGGAGGTGGCAGGAGAGAGGTGAAATTGGTGAACAAGATGATAACTTAAGTGCGGCAAATAGGGGATGAATTTAGGCTGAGACGTTTGACTGTGCAAAGGGATGAAGCCAATTGCAGAAATTTTAGACGCATTCTCTTTAAAGGATGTGAGGCTTGATTTCTTAACAGGATGATAAAGTCAGAGGCAGTTCAGCAATCAATTTGATGGAATCCCCTCTTCTCTTCCATTATAACTGAAGGACAAACAGCCAGCTGAATAGAAACCTTCTAAGTGGGGCAGATTTTGTTTGGTATGTGGTGCCAACTTTACTTGTGTTTGGGACCTACGAGTTCGACTTCAACCCTTCAGTCGCGTTTTCTGATCTCAAGCATGGGCTTAGATATGATTTCTGGAGAAGTTTAGAAAGAGGGGGTGACTTTAGGAAACAAATGAGGCAAAATACAGGGTTGTCCTTCTGTGATTTCAAGATTGTAACGCTGTTACTTAACACCTTTAAAGCGCACCTGTTATTTGAAGATAAAAATTAGCTGAATGTCTGGCATTTACGAAAATTGAACGCTTGGTAGTCGAGCATTGCGTTAAGATTACTGAAACTCTCTAGAAAATTTGGGATTCCAACGTAGATACTTTTCGCTCAGTACGGCGTTTATGGTCGTCACCAACCAAAAGTGAAAGCAATCGGTAAAATTGTGAAGGAATTTTGTAGAGAGTGGAAGAGTACTGATGTCGTAAGGCCCGTGCATCATCGAAATGCACGATCAGTTGAAATTGCAAGTGGCAGCTGTAAGTGTAAGAGTTGCTGAAGAACCGAATGTATCGATTCCCTGTCTGTCGCAGTGGTTGAACGAGTTCTACACCTTATTAGGGCATATTTTGATATGCAACTTACTTACTTGAGATGGCGCTTAGTTCCGGGATGAACCTGGGCCTCAACCAACAAGTGTCTCCAGCCAGCTCGATCTTTAGCTAGCAGTCTCCAATTTTGCACGCATAGTTGGCCTTTCCCGTTCCACTTGCGTGCGTCACCTGAGTCGCGGTCTTCCTCTACTGCGCTGTCCCTCGGGGGTGGATTCGAAGACTTTTCAGGCCGGAGCATTGGTTTTCATCCGCTCTACATGACCAAGCCATCTCAATCATTGGTTGATGTCGCTGAACAGCCCGTATATTTCGTCATTATATCTACCGTTATATTACAGAACGGAAAATCACTCGCAGAATTTTCTTCTGGAAGCAACCAAGAGCAGCTTCATCTGCTTTTGACAAAGTTCATGCCTCAGCGCCATATAGCAGGACTGGGACGAATAAGCTCTTGTAAAGCGTTACCTTGGTTGTTCGAGAGAGGACTTTGTTTACCAATTGCTTTCTTAGCCCAAAGAAGCAGCGATTGGCAGGGGTTATCCTTTGTTTGATTTCAGCACTGGTGTCATTGTCTGAATTGATAGCGGAGCACAGGTTGACAAATTTATTGAATACCGTCTGCTGTGACGTTGTTGACAGCTTATACTTGGTCTTACCCTCGTTTTGCACTAAGCCCATCTTCGCGGCCTCCGTTGCAATACCCATTGACATCACCCAGCATTCTTCCGATAATGTCAATATCGTCGGCATATGCGAGTAGATGGACGGACTTCTGAAAGGTTGTTCCAAGTGATAACCATTGGGTACTGGTTGTAGTTCACCCGACCTCAACTTGCCAAACTTATAAGTGCGACCTCTTGTACTAGGGGATTGTGCCGCCGGGGTTACTGCCCGGCCACACCAGAGGCAAGAACAAGCCTCGGAAACAAATGATTTGATATGCAACTCTACTCTTATAATGTTAAACTTACGCGGCATAGTGATCCTTCACAATCTTGTATACACGCCTGTTGTGTGTTGGGGCAACAGACAGTAAACACCGACTTTTCGAACGAAATTTCCTTCAGCTATGAGGCACATATCGCCCTAGATGGGAATGTAAGAAATTTTGTCTCCGAAAACCCACAAGTGATCGAAGAATTGCTGTATGCCGACAAAATGACTGTTTGCTGTGACTTATGATCAAAATTTGTCATTGGTCCGTATTCCTTCGTTGCTGGTTAGGTCCCTTCAGTCGAACGGTAACCAATTTTTCTGGCCGGCGATCCTTAGGGCTTGGGCGACATTATGTTCCAAAAAGACGAGGGCAACAAGGGACAACTCACCACCAATCATGGCTTTATTGCGTAAGAAATTTTCTTTTCGCGTGATTTCACGTTTTGGTGACATCAATTGGCCACCAAGATTATGTCGATTTGACACCGATAGATTCTTTTCTGTGGGGCTACGCAGAAGAACATACAATTCCTAAGCTCCAGACACACTGAAAACCATCATTACTCAAGTCATGACGGAGATATCGCTCGAAATTTGCCAAAAAGTGGTTAAAAAGTACCTCAAGGGAAATACATGTTTCGAACTTTTTCAAGGAGGTCATTGAAATGATTTTAATGGAAAAGTCTGGACCTTATAGGGAACTCACATTTTTATCAAAAATTTATAGTTGTGTGGGTTTTATTAAGCGTTACTTTGAAAACCGAATATTGAATGAAAATTTGTGAAGAGAGTTACTTTCATCCACTCTCTCTATCTTCGGCTCTGACACTGTGTGGGCAAGGATAGGTTGTTTCTTACCATAAGCACACTTTTCTTAAGCCACTGAAATTTTGTGGTTTCGCTTTCGCTAAAAGCTTAAAATCACTGACTCAACTCGTTGACCTAGAATATTGAATCTAATGAGGAAAAAGAAGCAAGAACACCGCCTAGGATCACCAATGTGTAATAAGTATTCGATTAGAGGTTTTCATCAAGAGATGCTGTGAAAGGGTAAAAATTGATTTTAGTGACTCTAACGTCACAATCTTGTCGTGAGACGAATAAAAGCATAAGGAGACTGATTCTTCAAATACCTAGAAACGCACCTTTACTGCTCCCATTGCATTGCATGTTAGTTTAAACTTTGGTTGCCCTTCCCTACAAACCTTCATCAGTATGGGGTGCAACCGTTAGGCTCTATCTCCTCGCATTTTGGAACAATAAATGTTTCACGCAAACTTTCTGTTTGCCGACATCTCCAGCGATAGCACTTAACTCTCCCCTCTCCCAAAGACTACACCAATTAACATTTGCAATGAAATCCAATTTTTTTTTTCGCCAGAAGTTAATTATCCGTTTACACGTATCCTTTGCTCGTCCTGCCGCCGTCGCCACACCACTGCCGCTTCCGCTCTACTTATCTGACCTACTTTGGCACAACTTCTGAGATAATCATCGGAATTACAGATATCTTCATCATTCAAGGCAAATCTGTATCCCTGCCGCCGTTTTAGTTCGTTTCGCTCCTTCGAACGCAATGCGACATGATGCCGCCGCCGCCGCGCCCGCCATCGCACCCAAGGATATCCAGAACAAACTGAAATTCTCATTAAAATTCCGCTCGACATTCGCTCTCGCTTAAAAGTAATTAATAAGTCACTAAAACGCTTTGAATGAAATATCACTCATTAAAAAGTTTCCATCTTGTCTGCGCTGCTCGTCGGCTGGTGGCGGGAGTGGGCGGGGTGATGGCGAAATCCAGCCTGCGACTGGATGGCGATGCTGTGTGCAGAACGAACACGAATGCATTACATTAGGCGACAGTAGTGCCGCCTTCGTCGTCGTCATCAAGATATGAATCTACACGAAGTTGTAAATAAGTTTGTTTTTTTTTTCTTCATTCCTCCATCTGGTGGGTGGAGTGCTTATCATTCCGAATCATTCCGTAAGTAGATTGGAAAAGTCCTTTGCAAATGATATTTTTTTATTTTATCTCGATGAATGGTGGGGGCTGGGTAATTGAGGGGCAATTTGTGGTGTCTTAGGATTGCGAATGAACATGTGGCCAGTCCCTTTTTCGTTGGTTTATTTTTGGTTGGTAAGGGTACAGCCTGATCAATTGTGCTCTCTTTTCAATACCCAGTGCATTTTGAGCTGCTCTCATACATAACCCTTTTCAAGGTTGAGGGCTTTCATCTCTTGCTGTACATGGAAATAGGAAATCTGTGCCAATGAGGGCTTTTGATGCCTCTCTTCGTGCTACTTGCTAACTGTCTCCATGTGACTAGGTATTTAGCACAGAATTACTCTGTTGTTCCTACTTCAGTCCTTTAGCTACCGCAGGCATATTAGGAATCTAGATTTGATCGCCGTGGCGTAGTGGGTAAGTGCATCAACACACACAGAAAGTCTAGGTTCGATTCCCGGATGGAACGCCTCGAATCTTTCACGACACTTTCTCTTTCCAGTTGCCTACAATTCAATTGGCTATGAAAAGCTTCTCAAATCTTTCCGTTCGGAGTCGGTAAAAAACTATTGGTCCCTTCTACCTGTGAGAGGGCAGTAGCACTCGCTAGGCCCTGGTCCGATGTGGGATGTAGTGCCACTCATTCACTTATATTATTTTCTATAGACACCAGCGATGCAAGACTACTTGATATTATCGCTATGTCGCCTTCATCGTCGGTGTGCTGTCTCTCAAGGATAATTTGAACGCATCTGTCTATAGCTATATAGCTTCCACTTGGAAGAAGATCTTGCTACAGACCATGGTTCAAAGAACTTCACTCTTGGTCCAAATACACGGTCTCCAGTTCCCTCAACTGCTCTTGAGCCGACCGTGTACCATTTTATCGTATCGCTAAGTGAAGTGCCTTAGTGCTGAGACGATGGTTTTCTAGAAGTCAAACGTCCGGATCTCTACGTCTTTTGGGATGGCCAATAATGGGAGCTTGTGTGACTTGCCTCTGCCTATTCCTTTGTTCGATATTCTCACGAATGTTTTGTTTAAGCAGTCAGCGACCACCAGGTGCAGAGAAGTCAGCTCGAGAAGCGCCTCCATGTCAGCTCTCGGGCGTTTTCTCATAGCCCCTGTAAAACAGAGGCATTCCAATATTTCTTTTTCTTCTACAGACCTGTCCGGGTTTGATCTGCGCCTCAACCAACATGCCTCTCCAGCCAGCACGGTCTTTCGCCAGCTGCCGTCAGTTGCTCACTCCAAGTTGGTTGAGGTCCACCTTATCCTGGTCCGTCCTCTGTTGCGTTGTTCCAATGGCTCAGATTCGAAGACTTTTCGGACCGGAGCGGTGGTGTCCATACCCTCTACGTGTCCTAGCCATTTTAAGCATTGTATCCGGAGACGCTTGACTAGGCGCATGTCGCTTTACAGCCCAATCTTTGCTGAGTGCATTTCCCACGTTTGACTGGTTCTCTTTGTCCACGCTACTGCTCCATAGGTTATTCTGGGTCACTTTAATAAACTTGACAGATTTGATGGATTATTCCATGAAAGTAAGCTTCCTTACATTCGCACAACACGAGTGCGTGCTGCTGTTATGCCATAAAATATGGTGTCATTGGGTTTATCGTATATAGTGCCCAAGTCAAACACACACGACAATTTTAAGCAAGCACAGAACTCGAGGACGATTCTGTCAATGTTTTGTGGGACATACACCGTTCCTCAAGTTGTTTGTCAGTTGATTGTACAATTTAAGAATTTAGTGTGAAAAAAAAAAACAATTGGACCGTGGGACACGGCGCATACTCCTAAATGAGCCCATACATAAGTCGTCCAAGTCCATGTCTCCAATTTAAGAAAGAAACAAGTCGGTTGACATGGCTCAATAATGGACGTCGTTGCTCAATATCTTGTTCCCAGGTTCATTCTCCATTAATGCCACCAGTCCACAGTCCGCATCAAACTGTCACTTCCTCTAGATGTATTGGCGTCTCGACAATGACTCCCTAAGCCCCAGCTGTGCCAACTTCGTTTTTTTTACAAAATTAAAACGCACCTCGACCGAAATCGTTGTCAAATTTTGCGTCAAACAGCCCTTAAGTGAATAAAGGATGGTCTCTCACAATCCAGACCTTTGGGAAGAAGTCTCTTCCAGCTAGTGCTTTAGATGTTAAGTTGTTGAGACGGCGAATTGACGTCCGGGATTCGAGTCTCACACGTTCCGCCATAGACGCCGCGTTTTCATCGGTCACCGCAGTGTACGACGACATAGACCATGAGTGTCGTCTATTAGCCCACCAGCCTCATGTACTTTTTCGACAAACTTGCCTGTAGCAGTGGCGATATTGCAGTGAAGGCGGTTCCTTCGACAACAGGTACAACAGTGGCGGTGGGTAGTTTGACTACACTTGACTTGTACTTCTTGAGCTACATACCACTCACTTTCGAAATACATATTTAATATTTCCAAACGTTGGCTTTCTGTCAAGATTTGAAGCGGAAAACAGCTGTCAGTCTCACACTCGATAGCACTCCCTGTAATTTTCACATTAACGATTTATGGTGACGACCAAAAGTATGAGAGGATCGCGCCATAGTAAACATTGTGTATTTTTCTGTATGATGAAAGCTAGGGGATCCTTTTACCAATTCGATAATAGCGGTGTCATGTTGACATATACTAAAAGATTGCCACTTAACTCCTTCTATCACTAAGCGCTTCAGTGAGGAAATTGATCTAGTGAGTAAGTGTTTTCCCTCATACAACAAACGTCTAGGTTCGATTCCTAGATGAGACTTTCAAAAATTTTAAATTTTTCATGCCACCATCTCTTTCGTCTTGCTAACAGGCACTCAAGGAGTCTATGCAAATCTTCGTCGCTTGGACTCGGCATGGAGCTGAATGCTCGAGTATGACACTAGCACGAAAACTATTGGTTGTGGACTCAAATAGGGGACCAGGGCCTAGCTTCCACAACAACTACTCGTGTTGTGCGTGCTTCTGTTCTCTTACGAGTAGAAGGAACCTACGGACATTGAACGGCCAAATTTGAGAAGCTTTTTCATAGATAATTGATACTTTTTGAGTGTAAGAGGTGGTGCAGCGAAAAAATCCGAGGTATTCCATCTGGTAATCGAACCTAGACCTTTACTACACGACCACCACTTTGGACTCTAGTACCATTCATTTTATTTTGCGAGAAAGATGGGGCTGGTCCGGGGGGAAGGGGAAGCCCCCTGAAGACAGCAGAGTCTCCAAATTGTTTAGTTGCATTTGAAAAATAAGATAACGGATGGGTTGTCCCTTATGCGTAGAAATTGGAGAAGCTTGAATCTCTTCTTCACCGTTTGCTCAATGATTCAAGGTCTGGCCAAAATTGCAACAGTTCACCACCTCTTCGATAAAGTCTTGCAGGACACTCTAGGAATCAGTCAATCAGGCAATGGAAATCAATCAGTGGCTCTAGAATTCCTCATTCTGTCCCAGTGACAGCTGTTACGTTGCTTTGTGGGCATTCAGTTGCATTCACTTGTAGTCTTATCGACCAAGTCAAATCTTCAACCAGACCCCTGCATCCCCGCAATCGGAACCAAAGCAATAACTCCGTTCATCTTTAAGACACTTTCGCCGCATGAGGTCTGCTCCTCCATTCTCCATTAAATTTAACTGCACAACAGGCCAGCCGTAGTCCTAGCAAACTCAAGAAGAACTATCAACTTCTCGGCTTCATACGGGGATGTATGACATCCACAGTGTGTACGAACATCCACTCCATTAAGTTTGATGTAATGGGCTGAGTATCACACACGGACAGCATCGATCCACCTCGCATTGCAGGTCCTTGGAAGTTAAACTAATATTTGCAAGAGCTAACGAGTATCCATTCCGTTCTCTCATTCTATTTTCAAGTTCAGTGGAGCGTTAATATTTGCAACTACCCATATCTCTGTCTCTCTCTCTCTCCCTCCTCCTCTGGGCGTTGTCTGACAGGATGCGACGAGGACCAAACATCAATGCTGGATTTATTTATTTTTCCTCGTACTCGGGATTATGTGAATGCATTGAATTCTTTGAAATTCCTTAACTGATGTGAACGTGGCTGAGGACAATATGAAAAAGCGAGTTCCAGCAGTGGCGAGGATGCAAATAAAGTCGCAGTGCTCAAGAGGAAGCTCCATGCTCAGTGCAATTCAATTCTAGACAAGTGGTCATTCATGGGAACGGCGGTGTGCAATAGTTCCCTGTGTGGAAAGGGATTGCATAAGAACGTTTGGGTCAGTTCCTATGAATTGAATTTTATCGAGACGCACTTTTTGTGGAGTGCAGCTTTTACTAGAAAGTCTTCCCTTAAAAAAATCGCACACCACTCTCTAAGCCGATACACGTGTCAGGATATCACTCAGCCACCTTTGAAGTGATTACACGCCTCCCACTCTCCGTTCCCCAAACAAGAGGATTAGTAATTTGTCCTGCCGATGGGGGAGTGCTTCTAGCCCGATTGTTTATGATAAAGCCTGTTTGGTGGAAGTCTGGTGGAAGTTGCCCAGCAGCCACGCTTTTTAAGTCGATCTGAATGAAGACGCGTTTTTGAAGAACAAATGTCATCGGTTTGGGCAAATGGTCGTGGGAGGTCGGGAAAAAAATTGTTTTCGTTTGGCAAAATTTTGAAATGTCGAAGGTATCAGTTGATGAGATGGAAGCAAACGAATCTGGGGACATTGCTATTTTGGTGGTGATGAACTCACGGCTCGTAAGGAAAATGTCAATGTCCTTATGACGTTCTTATCATACCGCAACGAACACTTCTCTTAACGGATGTCTTTTAAGGTGGCTACCCCGGGTCCCTCCGTTAATAAAACTCTAAGCTTAACACCTACTTGACACTGGTAAACCTAATGACGGATAGTCCTTCATTGAAGGGAACAGCGAACAAATTTTGTAGGTTTGCTTCTTCCTGTGTTTCTGTAGTTGGTTAAAAGGAAAGGGTAAAGGATTTTCCCAGGCTGCCATTTCGCTGTCATCTCAATATTTGTCAAAAGAAGTTATCACCTGAATTCTCGTTCCATTGATGAGAAATCTTTTATTGGGAATACAAATTTATTCCATCCGTCCGTCTGACGGGTCCTTTTTTCGTCTCCGAAAAATATTTTTTTATGTCAAAAACGTCGCTCAAAGTAGTGTCTATCAGTCGCGTTTTCCATCTTTCTAGTAGTTTTCACTACAGTCTCTGAAAAAAGAATCCTCTCTCCCATCGATGTAACTATTGAGCCATTCTTTGATTTCTTCGAAAGACCCGAACCGATGACTTTGCAAGTTCATTTTGCGTTTTGCACGGATTTTGAACCAGTAAAGCCTCCGATTTCACATCTTCAAACTTCCTCCGAAAGGGACACTAGTCGGAAGGAGCGAGGTCTGGACATAAGGGCGGACCGAGTTAAGACCTAACATTTCAGCGTTTCCAAGTAGTTTTTGCCTGCTAACCCCATGTGGGCGTTATCATGTTGCAAAATCACCTTGTCATGCCTTTCGGTCGTTCCTTGCCCTTTTCCAGGCACTATACGGCTCAGACGCATTAGTTGTGGTTGATAACGTTTTCCATCAATGGTTTATCTTGGTTTCCGCGGTTCGTAGTACACCAAAGCCGTCTGGTCCCATTATTTGCAGAGCATCACCTCTGTAGATGTAGAGGATGGAACGGGTTCACAAGATTTTGCATTGTGTAATGTCTTTTCATTTTTAGTCACGATACGATGCAAAAAATTCCTTCCTCCGATATCTTTTTAGAAGCATTTAAAAAAAACGCTTTTCGACGATGTACGATTCCCAATTCTTTGCTTTTGATTAAATTCAAAATCTTAACAGATCGGAAATTGTTTGCCGAGTCAATTCCAATGATTTTGCAAGTTCGTTTTGTAAAGCCTCCGATTTCACATCTTCAAACTTTTTGCGCTCGCCAAGAGGGTTTTGCTGTTGATTCTAGTGCAATATTGGAGAGTCCAAAAACTATGAGCATCGTAGTGGGCAATAAAAGTCGACGCATACGGCGTAGGTTCAAGGTTCATTTCATGACCGGCATTTTTTCCTGACACCACTTCTGAATTCCTGGAAACACTAAGCGAGTATTAATTACCTCTGAAAAGCTTCCCAGGCAGTAAGAGGGTGGGCTACTATCTACTCGCGATAGAATAGAAAAATTGCACGACACGAGTAATTGCTGAAGAAGCTTGTTCCTGGTCAATTGCAGCATCATCCAATTTCCTCTATAACAGACTAGAGAAGACAAAAGGAAACAACAACAGATTAGAAAGACATCAGTGACCGTAATGTGTCTTCACAATTAAAGTTGATAGCCGTAAGGTTTATTTGCGTCAAATGCCAACTTTACGTGTATGTAGTGTGTTGGATGTAAAGTAAATTGAGGTGAAATTGATCAGAGTATTTAATATTTTATTCACCACAAGGAGCACTATATACGAAAAGATGATGGTCTCACGGCAAAACTTTCTTTACATCGCTTACATCCCCTGACTCCTGCAAGCAACGTTGACTCACTAGATTTGTTAGTTTTCTGACAGGTACATGTTAGGCTTACATACAAAAGGTTTCGTTTTGCTTTTCAACAACATATGATACTGAATCTGAATAACTGGCCGCCGTGTTGTTGTGGTTAAAGTGCTTCGAAGGCCCCAGGTTCGATTCCTGAATTGAACGTCCATCACAAGCATGTTTTCAAGGCACCACCTCAAAGAGTACTAATTGTCCATGAACAGCTTCTTAAAGTTCACCAGCTTTTGAAAGAGTGAGTGTTGTCAGGTATTCGAAAGAGGTGGTGCCGTGAAAAAATGCTAGGTGTTCCGTCCGAGAATCAAACCTAGATCTTCTGCCTATGGGTCGGAGCACTTATCCGCTACGCCGCGGTGACCACCAGAGTCGAGAATGAAGTCTTTAATTACTCTCACGCCTCTTATACATATAATAGAATGTGTTGCTGTAAGGGTCAGAGAATTAAGACAGCAGTCCATATGGCTTGTTGTTCGACGGCTGAGGCTCACTGACTCTTAGGGCAAATATATGAAGGAATATCATCGTCATTCGAGCATCTTTTGAGGCATTTCTAAGAGCTCCTGTTCTATTTACAAACTTCAATCCCTGTTACTTACTTAACTTGCTGATTTTATGATGTAGAGCAGGGCACCAGTGGGGCCGTGTACATTGCATTCGAGTGGAGACCCCATCGTTTGCGGCTCCTTTTGTTAAAAGTGTAGAAGGTCTCACATACCCCCGGTTTGTAGCTATCCAATATAGGATTGGACTCACTTACAGCCTCGTTTCACAGGGACTTGAGCTGCTGCCAGAACACATATCAGAACTTAGCTTTTCGAAAGGAATCCACCTTTTCTGCCGTCTTATGCCGCTCTAGTGGCCTTATTTCTTGGTCCTCTTTCGGTTGACGGCATCTAGAGGAGTAGATCCAACCAAGAACCAAAGCTGAGCGGCTGCATGTGCCTAGTCAAGAGACAACGAATACAGCCCTTAAAGTGGTAAGACTATGTCTGGTCACCAAAGTTTCAGTCCGAGTCATAAGAGCAACGCAAAGTCTTATACGACGCAACCAAGTACAGAAGGACGTCACTGAACTTCGTGTACAAAATTGGAGGGAAGGGGCACATGAAGAGTCAGCTAGAGGACAGCCTACCATGCCTTATTGAAATTCCATTTAAAAATGTCCAAACCCTTCGAAGCATTCAACACAAGGGCACAGTCGTTTTGTGAAAAACTTGAAGTGCTCTCCGGATGTCTGCTTCCGTTTTTCAGTGGATGACTTCTTCAATTGAAGAAAACTCTTTACTTTGACAAGTTGTCAGCTCCTGAAAGCACCCCAACGCCCAACGCACCACCCCCCAACCCACCGAAAGTGAGAAACTATCCTTTCGGTGTGTGAACTCAAAAGTCTAAAATTTCAAATCACAAAAGCGATGTCCACATCCCTTCTCCGGTCACCCTCATCCCCACTGTGGCACTGTGCTCCTTTTTGCAGTTCAGTCGTGTCCATTACGTCATCCCTTTGTTGTGCTGCATCTCTTTGACAACGACAGTGCCGGCCGGTTGGCTGGGACTGGTGTCCTATGGCCAACGCAATGCTCGTCCATCTAGACTCATATTGCTTTTATCATAACGAGCTAACTTGTGTTCCGCCCGAGAGATTCCATCCAATTCAATTGCATTTCGGGGCTGGGCGGGGAATCCTTGCAATCTATTTTACTGGCTTTAAGATTAAATCCTTTTTCCAACCGCCCCCCCCCCCCCCTGCAACCGCCCGCGTCTGCAGTGGCGGGTCGCAGACGACGAACAGCGAATATCTTATCCCGCAGAGAATTATGAGCTTCGCCGTATTTATGGAAAATCCCCTTTTGTGAGTCAACGGCGTGTGTGTATGTGTGCAGAGGTGACATAAATTCTTTTTTCTCCTTTTTCGGTTGCAGCACGCTTTTCTCGGTTTTTCTTGTGGCTTGACTTCGCCGTGGAGTGTCCTCGTTCAGCGCGATGCTGTAGTCTAACCTGGATGTGACCGGGTCTCCTTTCGCCGGTCGTTATAATGCACACGAGCATTTGCCAGTCATAAATTGCTCGTGATGTGATTTTTCTTGGCAGCCCACACAAGACACAAGACACAGGACACACTCCGCAGACGACGTTGAGCTGGATGTGATTAGGCGAGGAAGATGCTCTCCTCGGATGTGGCGCCCCCGCTGCCACCGGTGTGGGCAGCCACTGCGGATAAGTGCAATTATGCATGCATCAGTCATTCTGATGTGGACTCTGCAGCGAGGGAGCAGCGACTCGACTGCGACGCCATTATCCTCAATTAATTTAGGGACGACGATGCGGATATTAGGTTCGGAAGGAGTTGGCCCGGACGGGAAAACGAATCGCCGGGCTCCGGACCAGCTGCGGTGGCTGAGAGGATAATTAATGTTTGAGAGATAATTATTTTTAATAGGTTCGTCGTGGTGGTGATTAATTTGTTTAGGGTCCATCGAGCCGGGCGCCAGACTGGGGCAGCAGCTGGCCGGGAGTGTGAATTAATTATGAGAGTGCCTAGGCTGTGACCTCATTTGTACATAGATCCGTCATTATTCGCGGATGGTGCATCTAGGCGGTTGTCTGAGGGGTTGACGGATGCCGATGGGGAATGTTTAGCTCCCTCCGAGACCACGCCTTTGATTGCTTTCACAGCTCGCCAACGGTGTGGATTCCATCAAGTTCTCATCGTAAACGTGCCTTTTGCTGACCCCTGCATCCGCAGTCCGCACACGTTCCCACCCATGCCGGGGGCCGTGATTTGTTCACCTCTTGCGTTGCGCTCGCATGCACACTTGCTCCGTGCGCCCATTAATTCTGTAATAGCTGATCCATCCCGTCAGGACGCCATTAATAATCTCGCTTAACTGTTTCTGCCTTCAAATCACAGTGTGATGGGGCATGTCTTGTTACGGCGGTTTTATTACGCACTCGGAGCTCGCATCATTCCTACGCACGTACCCATTAAATGGCGTTGGAGAATCTGATCCTTTGCTCTGCCGCAGCATCCGCATCATCGTCCTCGTCCTCGTCCTTGTTCTCGTTCTCATCATCATCATCGTCGTCGTTGTCGTTGTCGTCGTCATCGTCATCGTTGGTCCCTTGCATGGGAGTTGAGTTAATTTCCCAGATACTTGTAAACAACAGCTCACACTTGGCACAGCGGTGGCGGCTGTGAAGTTGAGGGCGACGACGGCGGGGCGGCATGGCATGGCCTAAGCCAGAGGCAAGTCGGCCACCATTCAAGCAGTTGGAGGGTCATTATACGAGTACGTAAGGGTAATAAAAACGAGAGGCACATAATGGAACACTTAAGTCCTCCTGTGAGACTATATAATTTGTTCTCCCTCTCCCCCCGCCCCCCATAACACCCTCTACAGCGGTCCCCACTCGTTTTGTGTTTTATGAATGAACGACGCGTAGCTGCCCGTTTTACGTTTGTCTCAAACGGTTCTCTTTCGTTTAATGGCCGTTAAACAGTTTGCTGATGTTATATGTTCACAGTGGAAGTGAAAAGCGTTCACCCTCGCCGATGATGTTGGTTTTATTCTTGTGCTGTGTCTTAGGGCAACAACCCCTTGTCTGGGTTAAGACCAAATCAGTGGTGTAATTAAAATGAAAAGCACATATTCTGACCTGTTTTGAAAGTCTCATCCAACTTTGGGAACTTATTTGTTCGGGAACACAGAGAGAGGTGCTGGTTTTTAATAATTTTGCGAGGGATGGCTTAGTGAACGTCCGAAACGCTGTCTAGAGTGAAGGGCATTGGTTTACTATTGACAAAGCCTTCAACGAAACGCTTGTTTTATGAGGAATTTTTTGTTTTCGATGGATGAGATGTTCTTTACATGTGTTAGGAGGGACAATTTGGGTGACATAAGTGGCAGCTACTCTATCGCAGATTTACGGAGCCTAACATGAGCAACAAACGTAAGATTGACGAAGAGAAAAATGAACAAAAGTTAAACTCCAAAATGAAAAGAAACGGAAAAGATACAATTTTAAGCGCTATTCTGGTTGTTCTCCAGTCATTGATGCAACTAGTTGGAAATATTGGGTGACTAGATTCTTAAATGTGTCAAAAATGGGTACAGTAACAGGCTAACTAAAATTAAAGGGGATTCAACGCGTGGTTTGATTTAAAATCTTCAATAAAACACATTTTTCCAAAAGAGAACTTCAAATGTTTACTACTTGTTAAAAGAACAATTAATGGCATTTACGTTTCAAAAGTGGTATCATGTAAAATTAAGCCATGACTACGTCTGAGAGTGTTCATTGGGAAGGTCCAATTTTGGACGACTAGTATCTTGCGGACAACACAAGTAATGTTGAAGGCCTGCAACTGTGCGTATTCCTGAAGAAAATCGTCATGGCGGTCATTTTTCCGCAACAAAACGTAAAATTAAGTGTTCACCTCAAGAAGTCAATTATTTTAGCAGCTTTATATCTTGTACCGCTATCTTATTTCAATCAGAGCTCACCGAGACCATGTTCTTAAATTTCAAAAAGCATATAGTTTGTCAACATGGACAAGCTGCTAAGAACAACGGCATAGACTCGCAGTCTTCGTGGACACTCTCAGCTAGTTGTGGGCTAACCGTGTATCATCTGATCGAGTATCATCTACCAGTGTAAGCTGGGACCCGATCTTGCGAATTGTATAGGCAATAATGGTTTAGTACGTGGATTACTCGGACCCCAAACTGCACAGAAAAACATTTTTCAGAGAACATAAATTTTCATAATACAGCTGAACATTTTAAGATGCTGTTGAGTCTCTGCGCGGTAACTTGCCAAACAATACTGAACAAAAATGACAAAGTAGTTTGATAGGAGCCACGGGTAATTTCTCATCAAAAGGCTTCTGAATACCAAACCTCACGATGAATGGCGTTTAAGGAAGTTAAGAGTTTATCTGTGGATACAAGCGCTGCAGGAATGGTATCTACCTCGCACGTCTAATTTACGTCATCAAAAAATCCACGTTTTGGACAGAGCGTAACACTAGGCAGCAGAAACTTGCCAATCGCTGTTTCTTTGGGCTCAAGAGGCAATTGAGTAATAAAGCCCTCTCCCGAACGACCAAAGTAACTTTGTACAACACCTTGATCATCCCTGTCCTGCTTTACGGCGCAGAAACCTGGACGTTACTAAAAGCGAATGAGGAAGCCCTTGGTCTGTTCGAGAGAAAAGTTCTGCGTGCGATTTTTGGTCCTGTTTGCGTTGATGGCATCTGGTGGAGAAGATTCAACCACGAACTGTATGGGCTGTACAGCGGCATGCACCTAGTTAAGCGACTCCGGATACAACGCTTAAGATGTCTAGACCATGAAGAGCTTTCGGACACCACTGCTCCGGGCCGAAAAGTCTTCGAATCTGAGCCACTGGGACAGCACAACAGAGAAAGGCCTTGGTGAAGGTGGCGCACACAAGTGAAGAAGGACCGCAACCAATTTGGAGTGCGCAACTGGCGGTAGCTGGCAAAAGACCGTGCTGGCTGGAGAGACATGTTGGTTGAGGCCCAGATCCACCTCGGACTGTAGCGCCACAAGAAGAAGAAGAAGAAGTGACTAGGTAAGACATAATAATAATCCTTAATACAGTGGATAATATCTGGAAGTTAACCAGTACCCTAAATTTTAAAAGATACTACAGGTATGACAAGTCAATGAAGAATGGAAGAAAAACCCTCATTGAACGAGCGATGTCGCTTGAAAGTGGGGCAACGAGCGCTCAGTCTACGGCTAATGTGATAAAACCTGGATGGAACCCTACACATTTCTCTCTTCAATGATTCAGTTATTTTCCTTGGAACTTCACAAGGATTAATATTATGAGACTCTCAGAAAGTCCGAAAAGCAATAAGAGCATTAAGATCAAAACCCATCTAAGAATGTCAAAACAGACAGACCTTCCTTCAAAAAGTGCCCAAATGAGTTCTGAGTGGACCTGGACCTTAAGTGACCAGCTTTTTCAACAGTCTTTTGGAATCTGTTGTAATTTTTCGAACCAAGTTCTTTCAATTGCTTCTTCACTGTGTGTCATCAAAGAGGAGACATTCCTGTGTTGCGTTGCCCCAGTTACACAGATTGAAAGACACCATGAGTCAGACTGTGTTCTTCAAATGCTTAACTTTCTTTTTTCAATTTATTTTTGTTTTGCGCAATTACACATTGGTTGGGCTTATATGTCCCATAGGCATCGAAATGCCTGCTCTTCACACGAAGCAGAAGAAATGCAAGATTTTGTGTGTAGGAGTAAGGACTTCCGAGGCGTGAATTTGATGCAATTTCATTAGGTAGGTGACCTCTCAGCATACCCAGGATGATCCATAAACTCACGTGGTTGCGCTTGTGCATAGCTCCTGATGAGTTTGAGTCCACCAGGCATTACCTCCACTACCCTCTTAGTGGAACATGTGGCTTAAAGCAGATGATGATGATGAGGAGTGAGGCAAGCTGAGAAACAACCAATTCATCGACAACGACGAAGATGCTTCAAAGCGATGTTTCTTACGATGAGTGGAGTGACACATCTCCATTTGTGTACTTACAACCTCACAGATGTCAAGTAGACCGTTTCTCTGGAGGCTTATAACTGGGACGGAATGCCACATTCCGGTTCTCTGTTTGACCCGTTTCCATTATCTACTCACTATCCTTGACTTAGACTAAGGTTGCAGCTAGCGGACTGACCGTACGGTCTGACCTGACCGTTGTCGCATTTCGTCCCTATTATAAGCCTCCTCTTTAAGGTAGATGAGAAGGACCCTATTGGGTGCGTCCATTAAATGGAATTGACTAAAATCATCCTTCTTCTCTATCGGGGCGTTGTCGCAAATCAGGCTGGTGTTGATGTTGATGTTGCTGATGCCGATTGCCATGAGACGCCGTAAGCGAACGCGTCGTAGCTTAAGATATGTTACCAAAGTCTGCCTCGACTTACAAGTCCAAGACCGAATAAGCGCTGCTTTCTCTCTCAGTAGCATTCGCTGTAGTAGATGTCACAGTTCTTCGTCTTCCTTTTGGCCGGCCCATCCCACAGCACTATCTGAATGGTGGTGATGTCTGCTTTGCAGCAGTCCAGGGCCTTCGCAAGTTCCTCGGCTGCACGTGGTCTGTGGAGGGACCTCAGATTCTAAATGCAGAACTGAAGATCGTTGCCCTGTAGCCGTTTGCTGGGCTCGTCCAGAGTAGATTTGTCATCTCAGGGATATAGTTGCCTCTGAACCTGTGTTTTTAATGTGGTGAGGGACAAAATCTCACACACAATCCACAAACTGTTAAACGAGGCCCATTATCTCGTAAGACCATTCTCACTTATGTTTCAACGTAAATAACTTTTCACAGAAAGACGCGATTCTAATAAGGTCTTCCAATAAAGCGCGGCTTAACATAATACCTCTTACACAAGCCATAGCATTGCCAGGTGCAATTAAAGCCAACTTATGACCGAACTTTGTCAAACACCCAATACGCTACCTTTAAGAACCCCGAACTCTTAGTGTGAGTTATCCACCAACAATACCGCTCTCCTCCTAAACAAAAAAAAAAAAACAAAATAACAACGCATTCCAATGCCCTGCAAGCCACCCCACAGCACATTCCCAAAATGTAGTCCCTCGCCGTAATTAAACCCCATCGGCAAAGCCCAGTGTCAAAATCACCATTGGACATGATTAATTGAAAAGCAATGTGCGACATAGCCAAAAATGAGAGGCCCTCTCGACCGTCCCCGCCCCTCCCGGATGAGGGATAAATATTATTCCTCTTGGGCCCCATGCGTGCACGTCAGCCTGTGCGGCAGTTGAGTGAGAGCATCACTAATGATGCCTCTGAGCCAAAACCCTTTCACACCGCCACACCAAGCGGCGTCGACAACGACGACGACGACGACGAGAAGGATGAGCAAATTAATGGGCGCCCTAGTTCCTATCCATGCCATTGTCATTACGTTAATGTGGAATCAATTACTTTTGCGAAGAGCGATGAGGCGCACACACAAAGGTCGTTCTGTCACCGCCGTCCGCACCGGAGTGAATGCATGCGTTGCGGTGATGAACGCATGTGAGCCTGTTGATAGTTTCCCTCCGTCGGGAGACTGATTCTGGTCAACAGAGTTGTGTCAACTTTACACTTTTGCGGAATGCCTCATCCGCCTATCGAACTGAGAGGATGCGGAACAATCCATCATCAGGCGATGGTCATTAATCATAGTTCTAATAATCGGGCTGCGAGGCCTGAAGTGCTGACTGGGAGTGGCGATGGGAAATATGTTTTGTCATTCTTGGGAGTGAGGTCATTTATCTTGCAAATGAAGCAATAAGGACGAAGCACTTCTTGCAGTCATTTGCCGATGAGGGCCGATTCCTGTCTTGGAATTTTTTTTCAATTAAAGAACTATCTCTGAGGAGGTCCTTGACAGATTCATTACTAAGGAATTTGACTCTTCAGTGATAGACGATGACGAGGTACTCAATGGTTTGGGTGAATGAGTTGAAAGATTCCAGAGATTTTTGAAATTAATTTCTGAGATTCTCCTTTTGACAGTTATTAGAGGATTAGAGGCAAATATTTTAACGTGAATAACTCAAGAATTGGTCAATATGCATAGAACTCTTACTAATGGCGATTTAGCTGCACCAGTTACTGACAGCTTGCTCTCTTCCCCAAAGTGGCGCCCAACGGTGGCTACCTTAACTATGGTTTAAGCAAATATTTTTTAAAATTAGGGCAGATAGTGATTTATTTATGTGTCTTCTGCATCTTTTGAAGCAAAGTTCCTTAGGAATGAAATTTTTTTTAGAAATGGCGCCCAACGGCAGTCAGCGGAATCGGTTTTCAAATAGCTCCTGCTTACACAAATCGATAGACAATAAGTACTTTCTGGCCAAAGGTAGATAAATGATCGGAATTCACGCAAACCATAGAAAATGAGTATTTCATAAAATGGCGCCCAACAATGGACATCAAAAGATGAAATTCTTAAAATTAGAATGAAAATTCCTCGAAAGTCGATCAACAAGAGGAAGCCTGAACATGCCTTCACACAAATCGCAAGAAGTTTAGGATTTCTGTAAATGGCGCCCAACAACGGTCGTCGGGAAAATCAATCTGTATTGACTCTCACCAGCCGTTTCGATTTCACAAAATATTGGAAATTTAATATTTTTTTTAAGTGGCGCCCAACAGTGTTCAACAGACTCAGACTGTCAAATGGAACTTTTTCATCCAATTTAATAGGACGTCACATTCTCTTGAAATATCAGTGGATAGTCAGAAACAACTGTTTTTCCTATCATTGAGAGCGGCCGATTTTTGAAATGGCGCCCAACAATAGATGCAGTTAACAATCCCCCGTCAGAAGCAAAACCCCATAGTCTCTATTCTAAGGACATCGTGTGGTCAATTCACACCCCTTGGTGATAGCATCGATGACCAGATGATGGATTACATGACACACTCGTTCATGCCCACACACCCAACCGTCCGCAGTTGTCAGAGAGAGGAGAAGCCACTTGTCAGGTGGCGGTGTTGTGTTTCAATTAACGAAATTAATAAATCGCCGTGCTCACCGTACGGGCGCAGTCATTCAGATGAAAACTAATTATGATGAGAGGTGTTCCGCTGCACGGCTCCAATTCGCATTGCATGCATTCCGATGGCAATTGTCCGGCGATACGGTCTCGGTTTCATAATGGCGGTCGCCTTAATTAATTACCTCGCCGCTGCGCCCACCCAAACCGGATTTGCGGTTTTCGTCTCAAAAGGACTCGAAAGGAGAGTTTCGGTTTGCTAATGAGATATAAACTGCACCAAAAGGGGTGGGCCCTTGGTTGAATGATTTGGACATAGGAGGATGGACGCCTCCTTGAGTCGATTCAAAAAAATAATGAAAAGAAGGAAAAATGCACGTCTCAAGAGGAATCAAGAGTCGGTGAGCTAATGATACGGTTGCCAGTGCTCCCCACTCATCTGCCAGCCGCTTGTGAGCATATTCCAGTTTTAAGAGCTCTTCCAGTTGAGAGGAAATGCAAAAGCAGCCGTCATCGGGTTTTGATTGGGGACCGACAGAAGGACTCGCTCTTATCGAACTAATCCACTTCAAATCCAATTCAGAGTCTTACCGAATCGAGGGGTTTTCTTTCCTACCTAATCCTTCTCCTCGAGGCGACTCCTTACCGCCATCTGGAGCACAATTGATTTCCGTATCCTTTGATGGATTTTTATGCAACGAAATTTTTCCGTTTCTCCTGTTCCTTCGTCCTGTCCGATTGCGGTCACATGCAGCATGTGACGAATGAGTTCTCAGAATCTTTGAGCGGTTTTTGCGGTTCTCTTTGTGTCTGGTGAGCCTTGCAAGTTGTCGGCTTTACTTTTTGGGGAGAGCACTTTTTTGGAGTTCAAGATTCGGCTTGGGACAGGAGCAGCGTCCATCAAAAAACTGACGGACGGTTGATGAAAAAATCCCAGAGAGTTATTTATCGACTGCAATTAATGTCAATTCACAATTCAATTTCACCACGGCACAGGGCAGGAATTTCAACCACAACTCAGCCCATTCACTGAACCACAAATACATTGTATAAATAGATTCACCTGACCGTGAGAAATTATCAGAATGAAACCGAAACGCTATCAGTGGCGGAAATCCAATAGAAATGACATCATCAACGCCTGATTCAATTACACTCCCGGGCCCTGTCAACGCACACACACGCGCACGCATTCGCAATCCGATTACGATCTCATTTAGTGAAATTATCTGTTGATACCCGAGTCGAGTCGCGTGAATCGTTGACCTGGCCGAAGGTATTTTAAGTCAATTATGCGACGCCTGCCGCTGCTAGCGAGTGCAATTGCGGTGAAAAAATTCAATTTTAATCCGTAATTTGTTGCAGTTTCTGTAGTGGATGGGTGTGTGGGACACTGAGTCGGGTTGCATGCCAGCACTGTTGTGTGGGAAGTGCGAAATCCATCATTAGCCCTAGGAAACTGAAGCAAGAGTCTGTGGAGACAGGTCTTTAAGGTGGCAAGTCTTCGGCACCCCGAGTACATCAAGGACTCTATTTTAAGTTGATACAGAAGGAAGGCAGACATAAATACAGAAGAAGACGTAACGGCGGCGGTGGAAGTGACAAAAAAGGACCGAAGAGTGGTACGTTGATACACTGAGGGTTCTTGTGGTGCTCCGGTAGTAGTAGATGCGGTTTACGGTTAAGAATTTCAACAGATTCTAAAAGGAGTCATGTCACAGGCTCGGCTAGAGTGGAAGCATTTGATGCCCGGGGACGCTATATTGCCTTGCCGTCAGATGACACCACAATCTCAACAGAAATTTACTCTAATGTACCACATTCCCGAACATTCAGCCAATTCAAGCTTCTAGACGTGCTTTGACAACGTGTTGAAGCGGAGGCAAAGAAGTGTTCGGTGATTCGAAACTTGGTCTTAGTTAGCAAATCACTCAGAGCTCTTGGATGCAGTGGATGGTGGCCTTTCTTCTCCGATGGCTACCATCAACAATTTTTCACAATATGGTTGCACGTCGATTTGAGCTGACTCACTCAAGGTAACCTGAAAATATGTACGACGACGGATACAAAAGAATAGATTCTGTCAAAGTGGCTGCTTGAGCAAAGTTAAAGATAACAGAGGTCTCATCTGTCCTTCTTCTTTAAACCCTTTCTTTCCTATCCAGTTTGTTTGAGGAATTTTGAAATTTTCTACACTGACTTAACCTAGGCTTTTGTAGAAGTAGTTCTCGAACTTAGTCCTTCTAACTGATCTAATCTTTTGCAGATTCCAATGCAGTGAAGGACAGTCCTTTTTTCCTCATCTTCGCCAAGGTAACTAATACAGAAGTCAGTCAGAAGTCACTTCTATTTGTATTCTTCACTCTTAAGTGGAGCATAGTACCTAATTGTGTATGGCATCCAATCTTTCGGCATTCTTAAGTATCAGACAGTATGACTGCAGTCAGACATACGTCACTTTTGCCTCTGATGACAACTTTTTTTCTCGAAAGACTACATTTTTGGCCACACATGCGTTGATATATTGCACTGCACTGCACTTCACTGATATACTGCAGTTCCATCTGCGGTTAAAACTTTTCATGTCTTCCCTAAAAAGTTCTGTTGAGACTTCTTAATATGCGCAACGACAAAATGAAGTAACAACTTCGTGAAGAAGACTTTAACCAACTTGGAGTCCGCAACTGGCGGCAGCTGGCGAAAGACCGTGCTGGCTGGAGAGGCATGTCGCCACAAGAAGAAGAAAAACCATCATGAAGAATCATATCAACCTTAATTTCTAGCTCATCGTCCCTCTTACTGCCCTGGATGCCCTTAATCCTTGGAATCCAACATAAGGTAAGATTAGATTTAGCCGCTCCTTAGGATATAGAAGGCAAGCATCAAACTTTTGAAACTTTGTGGATGACGTTTCTAGAGCCTTTATTGCTGCTCGACAGTCTGTGTACACAAGCCACTACCACGGAGGATGGCGTGACAAAAATCTTCTATCTCATGTTGTCAGACACTCGATTGAAAGTGCCAAGATATTTAATAGAGGCTTTTACATGGGTGATATTCTGCCTGTACATATATTTAACATTATAATGGGATGCACCATTTGATTACACCGCAATCAAATGTGTAACCACTTTACACAGCACAATCCGAAGGAATTTCTGAGTTGTGACTATTGACGAAACAGGAAGTCATTCGTTGACATCAGAGACCAAGAAAAAGTCGAAACAGTTGACAAAACTCGGTGAACGTGCTCGGAAAAAGGTGAAGATTTCCCTATCGGCTGAAAGGATGATGGCCACCGTTTTGTGATACATTCAAGAAGTGATCTACATATATAGAACACATGGAAAAGGTCAAACGACTCAATGAGTCTACTACATCCACCACACTACCACGTCGACCAAACCACATTTCGTAAAGTTCACCTGCCGCAAGCATGTAAGTCTAATTGGCCTTTGAACTGCTGCTCCATCCACAGTATTCTCCAGGTTTGGCCAATTAAGACTACCTTTAGCTTCAAAACATGAAATGGCTACTTGCTGGCTAGAAATTTGGGTAGGGAGGAATGGGGTTATCAAAGTTGGGGGGGTCTTTTGAGTACTGACGTTTTTTTTAATGAATGAAAAAAATTGGAACATCACTAGATCCAGTTTATCGAACTAAATAAAACTTTTGCCTAGAAAATATGCAGATAAACATTTGGTCTGTTCGAGACGCCTTCTATTTTTTTCCAGTCTCCCTTGAGTGATTAGAGTCGTTGTAAGTTATTTGGAAAATATTTTCAAAAATCGTACGAAAGTTGACGAACTCGTCAAAGCATACTGCCAGTCAAATGTGAGAAATGGTGATGGTCGCTATAAAGAAATAAATACCCTAGAAGAGTATACTTCGATTCGAGTGCCGAACGGAACACCTCGCATTTTTCACGGCACCACCTCTTTCGAGTTGCTGACAACACCTAAAGACTCAAATCTCGCCATTCGGCATTTGTAGGTCTCGGGAGAGAACAATTGCATGCACAACAGGAGTAGTTGTTGTAGAAGCTAAGGCCCTGGTCCCTTGCGTTCTGTAGTGCCACTCAATTATTAATAGAACAGTATAGTAATATTTCTTCATCTCTTGAAGGGGTCTTTCGCGCACAAGAACATTTTTCGTGGGAATACACATCAATTGCTTCCTATAAAATCCGTGTCCACTTCACCTATGTCTTGCCTACTCAATCTTAGCACAACTAGGCGTAAACGCCCCTTTTTTGTTTAATGGCTTAAATCAATGTGCAAGACTGCACTTAAGATTGTGCTCTTTGGCCTTCATGTGGAGAACAAATTCCAACTTAAGCTTCCTTTGAAATGAGGGACTTGTGATTATTCTCAAATTTTTAGGATCTATCGGAACCTTGAGCGGGACAGACTTTAGAGTTGAACCTTCCCATTCTTTCGAGATTTTTTGTCAACTGATGTCTTCCAACATTGTTGTTGTTGGCCCTCCTATTTCCCCATATTCTAGGTTTTCATTCTTTGGTCGTCTTTCTTTGTTAGGAGTATATCAAGCTTGCTTACTTAAGAGACTTACATAGATAGTCCGATCTGCTTTCCATATCTGATGGTAGTGGACACGTTGCTTCCAGTCATGACAGCCCAGTTGCCTTGAATCCTAGAGTACTTATTGGTCTCTATACCGGAGGATTGGCCTTTCTTGCTCTCCTTCTCGTGCCAGATGACCGTGACTCGAAGACTTTCTTATCTAGGACTTTAGTCTGCATGCGCTCGATGTGTCCACATCAGTGTAGTCGATGGATTTTTGTCCGCATATCTTGAGTCAACTTGTTCTCGGTATTGCCCTCTTCTCCATTCGCTTTCCTTGAAGATGTTAATCGTTCTTCGAAGACATTTAGAATCAGATCTGCAGCAGAATCAGCTCCGCTCTTCATTGGCATACTGCACGCCGGGCAAATACAAGTTCTTGGAGTGTGATGTCAGAGCTTCGGGTCAGGAGTCTTGAGCACTATTGCATCAGCAAACCGAAGTCTCACTTGTTGCCAGGGGTGCCTCTACATTGGATCTCCACTGTCCTGACTTCTGTGGAGTTTACTTTTGTCCGAAAGTGATAAACCCACTTCATTGAAATTTGAGCCACCAAGTTTGGTCTTTTGTCCTAAATGGCGTGTGACAGAAAATTTTCAGGTCGAATGCTTCCTCTTCTTCACTTGCTGTAAGTCCAGGATATTTCAAAATGTTGTGCCAATCGCCTTATAAGATTAGGAGATATGCAAGTGGCAAACAGACACAGTTTCCGAATCCGTAGAAAAGTTTGACAAAATATTATGCATACGCCCTGTTTGTTCAGCTTAACCGAGGGACCTTCTCTCTCTCTCCTCCATTGGTTTCAATTAAAGGTAAAGAATTCCTGCTGCTCTTGTCAAACCAGTGTAGAGGACCTCCAGTCTACTGTCGGCAAGTCACGAGTGTAGGGGACCTTCAGTCTATTGTAGAGTTAAATTTCAAAAGGTTTCCGTGAAAAAGCAGTAGGCACTTTTGGAGTCATGAATTCGAATGAGGTGGTGACTGGAAACCTTTCAGATTAGACTCGAAAACCTACAGCGTGTTATTTGACATACATGTCCACTAAGCCCTGTCGCCACAGTAGTTTAAGTCTCGGACGAATTGTTTAAAATTTATTTTGTGGACGTAGATGCTCAGAAATCTTGGTTCCTTGTGGGACTGTGCCTCATTTCCACCACCGAACTCTATCCACCGGAAGCAGAAGCCACTTATCCAATGGCTAATCCTTCTCAACAACTTCCCCATCGATATCGCATCCCAGGGTCCCATAGAGAGTCTCCTCCATTCAATATCTCAATTTTCATGCGTCCCTTCACAATGCAAATGACTTACGTCTGTTTGTTGCCTTAAAACCCTCTGTCAACGCACAAAGGCCTCTTTGGCGAAGAGAAGAGCTGTCCTTCTCTTCCTCCTCCTCCCAAAAAAAGAAATACGCCAACGAATCAACAACCAAAATCCCCTGAAATACCTCCTCTCATTCGTCGGCTCTAACACTCCCTAATGGCCAGCATCGTTCCGTCGTTGAATAGCGAAAGCCAAGCAAGAAAAAAAAAAACATCCAACGTATATATTACAAGTGCTTCCTGGAAAGTCTCGGCAGCGAAAAAGTCATTGGGATGGCCCGCGTCGTCTCCGTCGCGCCTCGCAGGCCACCGCACTGAAGAGCTGAAGAGCCGGGAATTATCATATTTTCGTGGCCATAATTTTGATACTTTGTCCCGTTTTGTGGAAATCCTTATTGTCATTCATTAATTATTAGGATTATTATTGCCATCATTATATCGTTATCCTTGTTTAATGGCGTACTTTAAATTTGTTAAAGAATCCCTCAGTCTCATTGACGGCATGCGGGGGGAGGGGGGGTGGAGTGATGGCGCTTTTGGGTGCCACGCTCATCGGCGGTCGTTGAAGAGGAGAGAAAAGTTTTGCGGACGGATGGCCTTTTGTGGGGGCGATTTTTATATTTTACTGGGGGCAACATTTATGGCTTTTTGAGTGCTCCCGAAACTGAGATGCTAATGAAACGGGGGCAAGGGACTCTGTTGATTTTTTTTTTGCTTTGTGTTGACAGTTGTGAATTTTGGGAATTATTGATGAGGGTTGAGAGAAGTTGGGTTTTGGATATGGGCCGGTGAGACCAAGTAGGACACCACACAAAGTGGCCGTGAGGAACATTTTCTTAGGTATGTGGTCAACTTAGGGAGGAATAACGCAGAGAGCGGTGGGACTTTAAGAAGAATAAGACAGGGGATCTTGGGAGACAGTTGAATGCTTTGACTTCATGGAAGTCAGTGTAACAAAACAGCAACCAGATAGCAGTGAATATTTCATTTAATTCTTAGTTCTACGCACCTGTCAACAAAGGAAGAAAGGACACGACTCTATGGCACACATTTTCTGAGCCCAATGTCTACAAAACTGCTCAGTGAGATTCCCACTTCATTTGCGTCATTCAGGACTTATACAGTTCTTGGAATTAGTTTCTGTTTTGGAACCACTTCAACATAAAGTCGCCATAAGCGTCGGACAGCTTCAGAGTTCCATATTTTTTGCCTTTGGTTGGAGCTGAAATTGGACATCGCCCTTAACCAACACGCCTCTCCAGCTGGATTTTCTATCGCTAACTGGTCCTTCTTCACTGCAGTCAATGCTGACAGAGAGTAATATGTTGCGATGGCACCATGATAAGGATTCGAGAGCAGGTTGAACTTGTGTTGTCCATAGGCTGCTTATGAACTCTTCATTCAAAGCGATCTATTCCTAGACGTTTCATAAGGCGCAGGCTGCCGGATAGCCTATGGAGTTCTTTGTTGAAAGCAAACTAGACCAAAAATCACAAACAGACCTTTTCCCTCAAAAAGGTTATTGTTTTCTTATTTGCTTGTACTGTCGTCCAGGTTTCTGGGCCATAGAGCAGGACAAAGATCATCAAGTCGCTGCATAGACCCAGCTTGGTCCTTCAAGAGGGCGCTGTTACTCAATTATCCCTTGAGCTCATAAAAACAGCGATATGCAAGAGTGTTCCATAAGAACCTGGTGAGGGAATGGGCGGAAAAAAAAAAGAAGTGATAGATGAAGCTTACAGGAACATACAACTCACACATTGTACACAAGCGTTTGCTTTTAAATCGGTGAATTGATCGCACATACGAAGATTTCTTATTGACACGGGCACGCCTCCCAAGCTTTAGCAGGCAGCAATAGACTGTTTCCAAAAAAAAAAGAAAGGTTATCCACCACATGGATGAGATTCCTGTTTTTGATGGATGACATAAAAGACTACGACGTCGCAGCAAAAGTTCCACAAGGACCTTGGTTAAGCTGTAGAACTCTTGTGGAACAAAATGCACGATGGTGTTGTACAGCTAAACCAACCTGAAGGATTGCATGTGATCTTCTTCGTTGTGGCCAAGCACATACCAAATGTGGAGAATGCCACACACATGGCAGTGTCAAAAATAAAAATATGGCTTAAGATCGCTGGCTTGGAGTTAGTTAATTACAAAACGGAGTCCGTTTTTATAACCAGTCGCTGGAGCTCGATCAGCTAACTTTCCGAATAGGCAGCCAACAAGTAAGAAAAAAGAAGTAAGTGAATTATCTTGCTTTTGTTTTGGACAAGAGGCTGTCCTACAAGCCCTTGTCGTACGTAAGCAAGAAAACATCGTCGCCACAAGGAGCACTGCGCCGAATGCTTCCCAATGTCGGAAGTTCTGGTTGTAAGCACAGGGTACTTTTGTTACGGGTAGTCAGTTCAGTTCTCCTATACGCTGCTAGGATTTAGCCAGGAGCTACGAAAATCGGGGAAAAGAATGAAAGGTGACTGACATCAGGGCAGTGGTTCTGCGCAATAGGAGTAATATCCGATTTCAGGACAATCTCAGGTGATGTTGCGTGCATCGTATCTTAATTGCTCCCTACTGAGATTCTGGCAGGCGAGTTGTGGAGTGTGCTTCAGAGGCGACCATCATCTTTCTAGCTCTCTGGTAGATTAGAAGAAGCAATTCCACAAGTATAAGTTCTTCACCGACATCGTTAAGTTGATATTGTGGATGTTGGTAAAATGCAAAACCCACATTATGCATGACCTGTCCATATATATATACCTTCACAAATTTGTACATGATGGCTCGTCCCTTTACTCAGAATGCCCAGATATGGAAGGAGATGCAAAGCATCCGATTTTTACTAAAATCGGTTCTCAGACTGAAGACAGTCTGTCAATTCCATAAGACGTCGTTAACCGCGCGATAACATCAGACAGTAATTGAATAGAAATCTGTTCGTTCATGGTAGCTGTGTAAGAACAACTACGAAGAACTGAAGCACAAAGAAGAGTAGATGATGCCGCCTCCTCCACCGAGCATCATCAGTGCCAACCAGCCCTTCGAATTCATATTAAATGGCAGTTTCCTCTATTAACCATCCTGCCATCGTCGAGCATCGCAGATTAAATCTATAGTTAGTAAGACGTATCTAATTGTGACTAATGCTTCATGGAAACTCCAGCAGGCGATCGAAAAGATGTTGATACAGCAGAGGGCGATGTGGTCCTTGAAAAGAACATTTCCCATTCTAATATTAAGCATCTCACAAACCCACTCATTCGGTCCTTCAGTGTTCGGCAGTAGGAATCATATCGTCAACCCGTTAATCCTACTGGAACTCCAAACACTTTCTACAAGGGAATGTAAGCAGACAATGGACAAAAGATGATATCTACAACCTTAAATCGTCCACAAGGTGCGCACGGCCATGGCTATGTTCATCCATACCTATGGAACCATTGCACAGTGAAAAGTCCTAAAAACAAAATCTTACATAAGCATAACCATAACTGACGCACTTATATCAACTCAATTAGTGGGATGGGCAAAGATGTTTCTTCATCTGCTTTTTCAAAAATAGCTCTAAGACGTAATTGAGGTTTAATCAGCTGAATGAACTAATTCTTTGGCATTTAAATTATCCTTGGCTTGTTGACTAACACTTTTTCTTTTAAAAATGCCTAAAAGTAAAAAATTCAACGGTGTGAAATCACATGATCTATTCATTGCTGTTGACTGTGTGGCAAGTGACATCTTCCTGTTGGAAGCACATATCACATAGATCCATATCCTCAATTTCTGCCAGAAAGAAGTTCGTCATCATCACGCGTGGGAAAGATCAGTCAAGTTAACTGCTTGGCCGACATCATTCTCAGCGAAGTACGGCCGCATGACGTCGCGAGTCCATAAGCGGCACGAAGAAGTCAACAATCACTCATGTCTGTACACTTCCGTCTGTTGAACCAAGCTTTTAGCGTGTTTATGACACTTGAAATTGTCAATAGGCTTCAGCTCTTGAATCAATTGAACCTTGTAAGCGTACGAATTCTAATCTGTGTTCAAAGTTCGCTTCACATTTGGGCGATTATGTTGATCAAGGAAATCACAAAGTGGACGAAATACATTCTGATTTGAACGACGAGGCTTCAACAAATCCCTTACCGACTGTTCCAGTGTCAGCCAAAAAGAAATTTGTTGCCTAATGAAAGCCAAGCAAATTGTGCAGACCTTTCAGACTTGAAAATCACCTTTTGTGTAGACAGTCAAGCGATCTTTGAAACTCCATCTCATTCACTCCAAATTTGCCAAAGATTTTGTGCAGCTGCTTCATAGTCATGAACGCCACATTCCAGCAGAAATGGACACTGGCACTGATTGGTGCAAACTCACTTGCCATCAACTCTATCGCTCATTGAACTCAAACGCTCAGTGAACAGTGGCCTCTGGGTACCACTCTGGGCGGCAAAGTTCCATTGCCAAAGTACGACCAATGGATTAAGCCATGTACACGCAGCCCTTCTCAATGGTGACTAGACGATGGGTGCGAAGGCCATGAAAGATTAAAGTTTCTGGTTTACGATTTATGTAGGAGTTGTGGGGACTACGAATCAGAATCACATCCATTGTCACTGCACTTCTTTTCAAGATCGATGCTACTTTCATTTGAAGGTAAGCTTCTCCCACAAGTAACCTGAAGGAGCTCAGATCGAAGTGGTTTTCGTAGTGTTTTGCTACCTTTTCCCCATCCGCTTCTCAGCATGCATCCTTTCAACCTTCAACCCAATTTACCCTCAAGTCCTGGGAATGACGTTGACTGAAAAATAACTCAGGCAGGAGCCACTTTTGAAATGTCCGTTTTGCCACCTAAACAGCCTGATCCTGAACCAACGATTGAAAGCTTTCTATTCCCCTCTTAGCTTGCTTTTATCATTAACCGAACCAAGACTATCAAAGAAGGCGAAAAATGAATCATCAAGCGAACAAAATGAAAGGGATCAATTTCCCCCGAACTAAAATGTTTTTTTTTTTGTGTTTTTTCAAATCCTCAAAAATAATGGATTCCCGCAGAAGAATGGTTTCCCAGGCAGCCAAAGCGACGTGGGAATTTATGAGAACTGCCACACACTCTCCGCAAGTGATGTATGCCCGGCTAATGAAAGCGACCCGAAACCTCTCATAAATCTATCAAAACCCCACCGTCCGAACGCTGGGAGCATATTAATTTCAGGTTTTGCAAAGTTCCACACATTACCTTTCCTCGTTTTTGTTTTTTTGCTGTTTTTCGTTTTCTAAACTGAAGGCTCATCCATTCCTTTGTTCTATTATGTATCCCTCATCCCCAGCAATGAGAATTTCAAAATTCTTCGCTTCCTTTCAAAATTATAAAATATTTCCTCGAAAATGGTGGTCAGAACAAAGGAGACCCACCCCGTCCAGCCGTTGGTCCGAACCGAGTTCCCGGCGCGAAATTAAGTGGAAAACTTATCCTGTATTAGGAGCCATGATATTGTTCCCCCGCTAGTCCCGACGAACGCTGTTGGACACTGTTCAATAGTTCACAGGAGCACGAGCCCGAAAAACAACACAACAGAGCTGCAAGCCAATAGACTCACCCACCTTCTGCTGTGGGTCCTTCAAAAATGCCACGTAAGTGTGTGAGTCTGCTTCGCCCGAGAACACGGTGAAAAATACCAGAGCAGTTTGTTGAAAAATTTCTATGAAATATCCTCGCTTCTGTCTCGGTGGCGGAACATGATTTATGTGGATGCCTGACCAGCTTGGCATGCTCATACAAAATAACTTCAATCAGTTGAGTGGATGACGGACGGTGGGTGATCACTCGGCCGCAAACATTCTGCGAGGGGGTGGGCTTGCTTAAACTGAAATGTGAATTAGTTCGATGATTAGTCTTGGGAATGCTTTTTTTGTCCTGGATGGGTGATGGATCCAAAGAGTGTTGGTGGTTGGGAGACACACATAGGATCGATCTTTCATGCGGTGCGTGCGCGATGTTGGGCAGGACAAAGCTCAGAGGCATCGTAGAGGTATCACATATGAAATTGTCTTCTTTTCAGCACTGCTCACAATGGGGTCAGAGTGGTTTGGATTATTAAATGTGTTGCTACCTAACAGACTAGTCTACTTAAAAGTTGGTCCATAATGAGGTTTCATATGTAATGTAAAATAAAGCAGAAAGATTTGAAAGTGAATTTAAAATTGTCTCTATCTGTGTAAAGACCAATTCATGGCAATTAATTTTTGAGAATGGAGTCATGTTCCTTTTTGGCCACGACGACGTTTAAGGTGGTCCCTCCCTGAGCTCCATTTTTGTAAGGCTCATTCGAAAATTTCGGCTCGATGTTGGCAGTCGTCTTATGCAGGAAGAGATCTGTCCCCTCTGTCCCCAGAGAAAAGATCACAAAGATGTGACACCAGAAGATGCAGGCGGACAATTTACCGCAACAAAAATCATAATTGAAGATACTAGGACGTGGCTATATTATCACATAGCACTGTGACCATTGATTGATTGATCTTTCGTGCACCCTGCTTACCTATACCTTCAGAGGTTTGTTGAGAAAGTTTATAATCTCTTCTGGCCGTTCCTGTAAAATTGTTTCTTACCACGTTTGGACACTCGACTAGAAAGCGTCCCATGGTCTCCTTGGCTTGTCCACAGTGTCTGCAGTTTTCTGATCTGATGTCTCCGGTTTTTAAAGGGTTGACAACTGCGGACTTTACATAGAAACTAAAAGCAAATTTTTTCATGGAACGAAACAACTTTATTCTGTAAAGTATTGCCATTTTGAGTAATGACCTTTTGCCACCCTTCAGGCAGCATTATAGCTCCAAGCTCTTAAAACTTCTGGTTTTTATCAGAAAATCTTTGACATTCTTTGACATCATCATCAACATTAAAATTTTCACCATTCAAGGAGTTTTGCAAAGATCGAAATAAAAAGCAATCAGATGATGCAAAGTCGGGACTAGATGGTGGATGTGGCAAAAGATCCCAACCGAGCTCCAATAACTTTTGCCGAGTGACCAAAGATGAGTGTGGGCTGTGCATTGTCATGTTGGAATACAAGACATTTTCGATTTTTCAATTCAAGCCGCTTCTCTTCAGCTACATTGTTCAATTGTGTCAGTTGTTCAAAGTAAACATTTGAATTGATCGTTCGGTGGGGTGGTAAAAGTTAAAAGTAAACAATTCATTCATTATTCCACCAAACTGGTTACTTAACATGGTTTGCCAACGATTGTAGGCAGGCGAATGCAGCCAAGTACGAAGCATACAAACGGCACTTCAAAGAAGGACAAGAGCCACTCGGGAGCTCTACGAGCAGAAGAGGAGAGACGGACATCGGCTTCTCAGGAGAAAAAAGAAGGAGCATTCGAAGCGCGAGTAACGTCTCCCACCTGTCACCACCTCGCCCCTTGAGTCACCTCTTCCAGATGCAGCGTCAGCAAAATTACGTTTATTATATTTTTTACCAAAATCGATGTGACAGGTGATCGCACGAACTGCAGACTTGCCGACTCAGCGTCTGTAAGGTTTCCGCTCCACATAAAGTTCATGCAATCACCTCTGCAAATGAGAAGTATGATTAAACATTGTATGATCTAATTTTGTCAGTCGATGGTGTGCAGTGATGATGTGTTGTGCGATTTCGGGGGACAAGAACCTCCCCATCCGACG
Source organism: Eristalinus sepulchralis (assembly GCA_944738645.1). Classification (NCBI taxonomy): domain Eukaryota; kingdom Metazoa; phylum Arthropoda; class Insecta; order Diptera; family Syrphidae; genus Eristalinus; species Eristalinus sepulchralis. The sequence goes on from OX122886.1 coordinate 11,064,118, forward strand.
AGCTATGCAGAGCAACCACTAGTGTGCCGTTGTCCTCCTCCTCATCATTAAAGCTGGCCCCGTAGCTAAGTCCACCTGTGACGAAAATTGATGAATGAAGAGGAAAGGGGTAAGTAAACGGAGTATTAGCGCTTTTCCTTGCTAGGAAATCTACCCTTTCACTCCTTTCGTGGTTCTCATGTGTCTGCCATCCAAATCAGTTTTAACCTTTTTCTCTTTGTCAGCGTATTGAGTTCCTTATGATATCCTTCTGTGGTCGCCGTGACGTACTTGGTAAATGCGTCGACCCTGAAGGTCCAGGTTCGATTTCCAATCTGAACCACTTCTACTCATTCATTGCTCTCCACCTCACACCTCTTTCGACTTGCTTGTAGACAACACTTAAAGACTCGAATCTCACCATCCAGAGTCTGCAGAAAACTGTAGGTCCCTCTTGAGAGAAAATGCATAGCAGGTCGCTGATACAGTAGCTAGCCCCTAGTCCCTTGTGGGCTGGAGTGTCACTCAATTATTATTATGACATCCTCAGGCAGCCCTGGAACTAAATCTGAAGCTGGTACGAGCTAGCACTGTATGACTGTCTGAGACTACCAATATTTTTGAATTGACCAGGATTTTGTATGGTCATCAAATTTGGTTAATGACCGAAAAAATAAGACCACGAATACAGGCTGCAGAGATGAAAATTCTCCATGCTGTTGCGGTTATTTGGCTTTAGCACCAAACTAGGCCTCCCTTACTACTGATCCACCAAGCTCGGTATAGGCTGAGAAATGTGAAATTGCGGGGGGTCTCTCAGTGTTGAGCAGATACGTCTTTGGATAGAAAGTGCTTTATTTCGTTAGTTTAGCCACGTTGTACGGATGTCCCCTTTATCACGACTTCCGAGGCTAACGCTCGACAAGCCCGGGGCGAGGTTGTTGGATCAAATCCATAAACTCGCTTGGATCCGCTTGGGAATAGCTCCTGATTCAATTGAGGGGGCTCAAGCGGCCTGAAGGTCGCTCGTGCATGCATTGACCGAGCGACCCATTTAGTAGAAAATGAAGATAATGATGATGATGATGATGGTGATTAGCTTGTTGTGCGATGTGCTGTTTATGGAGACTTGTTCAGATTGTAGAGCTCTATAGGTCTAGGTCTTACAACCCATTCTCATGCTCCATCTTCTTACTTCGACTCATCTGTGTGTCATCTTTGGGCGTCATTAGTCATCGCAGGAGTGCTATTGAGCCATGCTCAAAATATAACAATTTTGTCTTTTTTGCTGAATTCTAAGACTAGTATCATGAGAATGCTGACTTTCACTGAATTGGTCTTCGAATCTCTGGGTGTCCAGTTTGGCTCTAAAAAAATTGCCCATTTAAAGAGCTTTAGTTTGCCTCGCAGCTTCTGACTGTATGACCATGTTTGGCTAAGGTTAGCTTAGCAGCATTACCAAGAATTTAGTTAGTGAGGTTATCATCGCCCTTGTTGAACAAATACATGCCAGCCTTTAAAATTAAGTGGACACCAAAATGATTTATGCCGTATTGATGAAAGCAATGTTTACTGAGACCATGTCTTTGAATTTAAAAAGGTAAACCGTCCTTTAACTGGACGATGTTGTTGAGAACGTATTCCGAACAGTCTTCGCGTACACTCTCAACTATAGCTGCTATAGGCTCTTCAATACGTTATGGAGGTGGTCTAACCGCTAGAGTATCATCCACTAATGTGGACTGGGACTCAAATTTTAGTCAAATGATATTGCCAATAGTGGTTTCAGAAGGTCGACACCGTTTCTTACTCTCAGCTTCGTAACACAGCGGAACAATTTGGAGACCCTGTGATGAAGTGAGTCTTTCCACGACGGCTTGCCACATGATACTGGACAAAACTGACAAACTTATTTGAAAGGAGTCACGCGTGATGTGTCAAAAAATCCCATTGCAAATCTAACCTCACAATGAATCACCCGATTTAAGTCGCCTGAAAAGTCCTTGTCCTCCCTCTGTGCTTTACATGCTTTCTTCAACAGAGTTTAATGGCACCATGCTGTTGAGAACACCGGCTAATCCACCTTCAGGCTAACGAACTATTCATCAAACAACCACTTCTTCGGTGGAGTCCCACAAGGGACACACTTCCGACCACAACATTTTTTCATAACCTTTCAATGATTTCCATGACTTCAAATATTCTCTTTCCCAGCAAGACACAGCTTTCCGTCATCCTTTCAGTGTTTCCGTCAGTTTTCTGAATGAACCGTCTTTCGCAAATCAATTCAACACCATCGATCCTTTTATCTGTTTCCGATAAATTTGCCCAGCAAACCACTTTGGAAACTTTTTCAATAAGACGTCACCGGGCAACGGGCTTGCCAGCCTGACGGAGGCGCGAACGCTCTCAACTCCATCTAATTATAATATCAAAAGCCAATGAGTTAAAAATGCGTAGATAACAATGGCGTAGGACTTGAGGGGGGGCGACGGTGTTGGTTCAGAAATTTCACTGCGGCAAATTTCGCCGTCTCACTTCAAGGACACTCGCGGTGAAATAGCACCAGCACCAGCAGGAGCGGCAGCAGTCAAATCAGCGGCGGCAAGAAGGACGCTGAAAGGAAGAGCACAGCACAGCAAAGCTAGGAGCTTATGGCTAATTCAAAATTTATCAACGGGAATAATTGGTTGTTCGCGAATTTCGTTCGCTATTTACATTTTCTGAAGCAGTATCCTTCTTAATCGTGTTTATATTGAAAGGCATCCCCGCCCCGTTCGCTGTCGTCGTCGTCGCCGTGCCGTGCGCGACATCCACGTGGGGGTGGCCCTGTGGCGGTTGAATCTCCCATTCCATCGGCACCATCGAGTTGTCGAAGTTTTATTGAGTGAGAAGATATTTTTGGTGATTTTGTTTACCCACCTCCTGGGGAGAGCCGCCGCCCACAGTTTAAGTTATCTTAAGTAAGTTAATCCTGTTGCTGAAATTTGGTTTTATTATCGGATAACAAGGACGTTTCTTTTCTTTTTGTCTTCGTTGTGTTGTTTTTGTTGTTATCTGGTCGGGAGCACACTGAGGGAGCAATATTGCGCGTATTGTGTGAAGAGCTATTTGCGAAAGGATGCTCGGAGAGAAGATGTTTGTTTTTTTTTTGCTTGTGCCTTTTGAGGAATTGTTATGGAGGAGCGATAAGCAATGAATGTTCCCTTGGATGGATGCGATGTCCTTTTCAGTTCTTTGGTGCTGCTGGGTGGGTGGGAGCTGCTGTTTGTTTGTTGTGTGTTCTTGTGATCGGATTTGCATAATTTTTCGGCTTTAGGTAAGCAGTTTGCCAGAGGGGTGGCCGATATGGATTGTGGAGTGATACATGCAGTTGACTTGGGGTTGATATGAATTTGATACGGAGTGTGGGGTATCTGTTTCCTTTGACTTCTTGATGGGATAGGCGATGCAGAGGGTCTTTGACTGAAGGTGGAGATTGAATACTTTCTGAATTGTCTGCGAATCGTCTGAATTGGCCTCAGACACCACTAATCCCTTAATTATACAAGATTTTGTGACTAAGGATAGTTTAGAAGAGAAGGAGAGAGAGTGCATTGATGTCATGGCACAGTGGTTAGCTCGATCAAGTAACACTTCTCGAGAGTACCAATAGACAGAGAAAGGTTTAACAAATCTCGCCCTTCGAAATAGGGACTAAATTACAGGTCTACTGCGACGGAACAAAAACACGGTCAACTTGAGTACTTGCTGGCGAAATCAGGTCTTGATCTCTTGTGGGCCGAAAGGCCACTCAATTTATTTTATCTTAAGTAAACAGTGGCTTAGATTGCAAGGCAAAGGGAGCTGCATCTCTCAAGCCTCGCAGGTTCAAACTGGGCCTCAGGCCAGCAATGTACAGTGAGTGGAAGCACGAATTGTTTAACTCAGACTCATGCACTTTATGGCTGCTGGTAGATAGTTCTAAGAAAACCATTCTATTGGCACGCAGAGGCCTGTCAGGCAGCTGAAGAGAAGTTCCTTAGGTGCCTCAAAATCGACCCTCGAAACACCACGACGGGTGAGTCGGTTAAAATGGAAGAGGCTAGAATGGATCTGACTGGTGGGCTGGTTGAGGCCCTCGTACACTCCGGACTTAAAGAAGAAAGAGCAACATCACGGTTATCCTCGCTAAGACCTAAGTAACCATGAAGGTGATGAGTACACATGCCGTCAGACCAACATTGCCATAGAATCAGTTTTGCTGGTGCTTTAACGAAGAAGTGAAGGAAACACCGGCACATCTCCTCTACAACAGCTCAGCATTAGCCTCCATTGACAAACTAGCCTTAGAAAAAGAAATTTAGGGAACTTCATCGACTCGGTTCATGTTGTTCCCGAAAAAGGAGAACACGGATATCGAGAGAGCAACGGAGTCGAGATAATCCAAACAGTTTGACAGATCGCTGGTTTCTTTGCCGACCGAGTCTTTCTGAAACTCTCCAAAAGTTCGACGCTGCCTGCACTGATAATAGAAGAAGAATTTAAACGTTGTCTAAAAGCCATTAAAGAAGCTGCCAGTGATGTGCTGGATTTCACGCCACCACCCAAAAGAAACCTATGGTTAGACGACGAGTGCAGGCAGGCATATGCAGCTCAACAGGAGGCCTACGAGGCAACGCTGCATCGCACATCGGGGGCTGTTCGTGAGCTCTACGAACAGAAAAGAAGGGAAGACAACCGGTTTCTCAGAAGGAGAAAGAGAGAGCATGAGGAGCGCACGGTCGAAGAGATGAAGCGGTGTTATGGCAGGAATGAAGTCCGAAAGTTTCACCGAAAGGTGAAACAGCTATTCGGTGGATATAGGGTTCGGACTGAAGCCTGCCGGGACAAAAACGGGGACCAAGTAGTAGAGTCGCAATCGATGCTGAGAATCTGGAAAGATCATTTCTGCAGACTCTTAAACGGCGATAACGGCACGAATCCCGCTGTTAGACAGAATGTTCCACTCAATCTGAGCGATGATAGGCAAGAATTCCGTCCCCCCGACTAAGACGAGGTCAAGATGGCAATATGGAGACTCAAGTCGAACAAAGCTGCTGGAGCGGATGGACTGTCCGCAGAACTGTTCAAAGCGGCTGGGGATGACCTGGTTGGGCGCATGCACCAGCTCATCTGTAAGATATGGTCGGAGGAGAGCATGCCCGGTGAGTGGAATCTCAGCGTCGTCTGTCCGGTCCACAAGAAAGGAGACCCCTTCGACTGCGCCAACTATCGAGGGATAAGTCTCCTTAACATCGAGATCCTCTCTACCGTATTGTGTGAACGCCTGAAACCATTTGTCAACGACCTGGTTTGTCCTTATCAGTGTGATGCAGGTCGGGGAAGTCGACCATCGACCAAATCTTCACACTTCGGCAGATCCCAGAAAATACCCAAGAAGTGCAAATTGACACTCACCACCTATTCGTCGATTTCAAGGGCGCATATGACAGCGTGCATAGAGATGAGCTATACAGTGCCATGTCCAGTTTTGGCATTCCTACCAAGCTCGTCAGATTGTGTACGATGACGATGGAGAACTCTCGTTGCTCTGTTAAGGTCGGGAACGAACTCACCGAGACCTTCGGTACTAGAGTATAGAGCCCTCTTACGAAGGACAGATCATCCTAGCTTGATCATCCTAGTCCTACCCTATGGCGCTGAAAGCTGGACGTTACTAAAGGCGGATGAGGAAGCCCTTAGTCTTTTCGAGAGAAAAGCTCTGCGTGCGATTGTTGATCCTGTTTGCGTTGATGGCATCTGGACGAGAAGATTTGCGACGAAGTCTATAGGCTGTGCAGCGACATGTGCCTAAATGTGACCCAAAAAGTCTTCGAGTCTGAGCCACTGGAACAGCACAACAGAGGACGGCCTAGGCTAAGGTGGCGCACACAAGTGGAGAAGGACCACAACCAACTTGGGGTGCGCAACTGGCGGTAGCTTGTGAAAAATCATCCCGGCTGAAGAGGCATGTTGATTGAGGCCCAGGTGCACCCCGGACTGTGGCACCACAAGAAGAAGAAGATAAAGAAGAAGAAGAAGAAGAAGAAAGAAAAGAGGAAGTCTTTTGTGGGCCCTCTTCGGCAAGATGAAGCACCCCTGTCGGGTCTCAATGAACAATATCAGTCTGAAATCGACTGAATAAAGAATTTCTCAGCAATTCACCCAGTTCAGTGGCAAAATCCAAAAATTTCCAAAAAATCGAACAATCCATCTTCAAGTTTGAAATTCTCTGCCGTCTCGGAAAAGAGTGCATCATGGACAGCCACCCACATCATCCTTTGAAAGTCCGTGAAATTATGAAAATGAATTCCAACATCCACGCCAACTGCCAACGGCAACTCGATAGAAACCTGATTCCCTCTCACAAAACAAACTAAGTGAGCCACCACTAATCCACTTTCCTGCTGAAAACAAGCGCCTCCAAGCAGCGAGCTCACTCGCTAGACGCCGCATTGTTTCGCCGCCTGATGCACGCATCCGAGCGCTTATTTGAACGTATAACACAAGCATAACTCACTCACGCCGCGTGTTAATCCAACATCTGCCTGCCAACATAAAACACACTATTACCTGGCTTCCAGCTGCACGAATGCGCTCCACCGTCCTACAACAACGCCACCCCGCTCCAACCATCTACCGCCCATCACCCGCTCGTTGTCGTCCGCAGACAATGTTCCGGGAGATGGGTGAAAAATTTCCTAGCATCAATTTTCATTAGGCTCCGCGCCGTGTGTGTGTGCGCGCCGGTGTTTGTATTGTGATTTATACGTTTGGCAGACAATCCAGAAGGCCTTTACTGCCGACATCCACGGCCATCAACCAATCAAGGCCCGTTTCGTTTCGCTGAAGAAGCAAACGCCGTCAGTGATTGCCTAAAGAGCGCCTCTTCGCTCTGTACTCGCTCAGCGCTGTCACCGCCACACCATGTACGTGGAATAATAATAATGATGAATGGGATCAGTCCTTTCGCCGACAAAGCAACAGCGACAGCCATTCATTCACACGATCCGCTGTGTGTCGTGTCGCTGAGGTGTCTATCATCGGCGATGAAAAATGTTCAGCCGCGGGTGAGGTGCACCTCCAGAGGATGTCACTGATTTCCGAAAGGATGCCAGCTTTCAGGACGCCCCAGCGACAGCAGCAAATTAAGTTTGCCTTGTTTTGGGGTCTTTTGGTCTAAAGGCATCCTGCTTGGCGTCATTATGCTAATTGGCTGCACGGAGCAGGCATCGCTTTCTTCTGTCGTGATTGGCAGTTCCGATGGGTGGAGATGAAGGTGGCCTTGCGATAATTAGGCAAATGGCAACAAGTTTGGGGACCCATTGCAAGTTCTCCTCACGCTAAAACGCACGTTCATGGCCGCACAAAGAGTGGAAATGGGCTAGATAAGTCGCCTCAGATAATGGCAACAACAACAGGACAATTGCCTTTGTGCGGAGCATCAGAAGGAAAGGACAAAAGACAGTTTTTTGTGCATTATCCTTTGTGTTCTTGTTTTCTCTCTTTGTGGCGGCGAGGAGGACATTAAGAGTCATTTTCGACTTTGGTTTATCATTCCAAGCCATTCTCTTGTTCTTTGATTTCAGTCTTGGGTGGAGTCTTGGCGGAATTTCGTACCGCCGCCGGTCTTACTTTGAAGATTCCCTGAAGGCATTAAGACACTGTATGGAGCGGGGGTGATAGTTAATTACTGCAGTACTCAGAAGGAAGTCCATTGGAGGAAGTTAAAGTGCTTAGTGATGGGATGACGAGGAGGTAGGGTTTAGCCGGATAGTTGAAATCTTTCAGGATCCATTCTCGCGTTCGGTTTGAATGGGATGACAGCGCAAAAACAATTTGATTTGAGTACTAAGTCCCTAAAAAGGTTTTCTTGGAGACTAAGGTGTTGATAGGTGAGTACTTCAACATTCCATTGGACAAATTAGCTCAAGAACAGCCCAAGAGCAGCCCAAGAGGCACAATTCTTTCGAAATTTTGTTTCAGTCGCTTGTTGATAGGATAATGCTGACAAGTGATGAATTTCTAAGCCTTTGGTGACACTACATGTCATAACGATATTTTTCGAAACAGATGGCATACTTGTAGCTCTCCAAACGCCTCAAGGAAAACGCCGTTCATTCCTTACTCTGTGGCATGAGATAGAAATGTGGTCTGAAAGTCTTCACCAAGAAAAATGGGTTTATATAGGAAACTCCATGATCTTTCCCTTTTTTAATTAATTGCATTCTATCCCAAAAGGAAGCAACGAGTAGCTTGCTTAGAAACTACTCCTATTTGTGCACGCAATTGCTTTGCCAGGAGTAGGAGGGAACCTGGAGTTTATTGCCGACTCCGAACGGCGAGCTGCTAATGAAATTCGCTGTCAGTAGAAAGCTTCTCAAATCTAGCCGTTCGGAGTCGGCCAAAAAGGCAGATCCCTTCTGTAAGAACAATGGCACACATTAGTTGCTGGAGGAGCTAGGCTGTGATCTCTTGTAGGCTGTGGTTCCACACAAAAAAAAGCTTGTTCCATATTTAGAGACCTTGTTGATGGTTTCAGTCCGTAGCTCACGCTTTACTAAGATGATATCGACCTTAAGTCCTTCAATCGTGTCCTAATTGTTGGCATAACATAAGCCCTTCAACGTTTCCAGCATAAAAATCCCTAAAGTGTTCAAATCGCAGTCCCCCATTACTTGTTTTTGTTTGTTTGTTGACGTTAGGATACACTGCACCGACGCGATCAGACTCAAAAACTGGTCCATTGTACTTCCAGGCAGTATAGCCTTCGTAATTTCTTGGTTTCCCAAAGAAAATCCGGGAGGCGCTTCTGTGACGATGAGCTTAAGTTTTAAGCGCCATACAACCGTCACCTGATACGAGCAAGGGCGGGACATTGACAGAGAAAGTGCTCAAAAGTGTCTTCACCTTATCCACAGGCGTCGCAAAGGGTACTGTACCTAAACAGACGTTTGTAGGTGCTTCTTTTTCTTCTAGTGGCGCTACAGTTCGGGGTGGACCTGGGCCTCAACCAACATGACTCTCTAGCCAGCACGATCTCTTGCCAGCTGCCGCCAGTTGCGCACACCAAGTTGGTTGAGGTCCTTCTCCACTTGTGTGGAGCCACCTTAGCCTAGGCTGTCCTCTGTTGCGCTGTCCCAATGAAATGCCACTCTTTTCTGTCTTACGGTAACAGAAAAGTTTCGGATTTCTTGTTGACGTTTGGGAGCATGTACTTGGTCAGCCTGCATCCCGGAGAGTCATGCCGTCTCTCATTGTGCTGTTGAGAGACCCAACCGTCGATGGACGCCCAAACCAAGGAGGCGAGTAGTCCCAAGGTGGGTTCGCGCCTACGAGTGTCTCTTTTGAACCTTGCCTAGTTAGTTGATCGTCAATCTCTAAGATGTGAAGGTAATTGGAGGTGTTAAGTCGAAAGTTATCATCTTCCACCAAGGCCGCAGCTCCAGCCCCTTCGTCATCTTGGAGCCGTCCGCGAAAATCGGATTACATTCCATTTACAGCTTAGTTTCTGGCCAAAGTTAGTCCTGGACATGGGGAAAGTCGACTTTGTACGAACGATACAGCCGAAACATTGGTGATCCTGCATCAGACGGCATGTCATGCGGTGCCCGAGGTCCTCATAGCTCCAGTGCGAGTGAAATCAAAGACCTCTTAGTCGGGAAATGACCTTAATGGTACATCCCCTTCAGGACTACATCCACTCCTTGGTACAGCATGTACAATTCGCTGTCGTGTCTTCTCCTCCAATCGTTTTCCTCGCAGACAGGACCATATATTTGACTTTTCTTTTGTAGGTACCAAGAATCTGGTCTGCCGTTTCTCTTATCGTTTAGCACACGGTTTGCTGTAGGAGAATAGGTAGGATAAGCCTCTTTCGAGTCAGGAGGTTCAACCATAGCTAATCCGAAAAACAATCCTCACCACGATGGCGTACCTCTATCCGATGATACATATTTTCAATGACCTTGAGACAGGAAAAGACCGAGGTTCAGTTTCGTTAATGTGCTAATTATCTTATCCTTAAGCTCCTGAATTGTTCTTGGCGAAACAGAAGTTCAACGCTGGCAAATCAGATGGTCATGGCGGTGAATTAACATCGTCACGACGTGAGATATCACGGTCATTGAATTTCTCGGGCAGAAGACTAATTCTTTCCTTGGCTGTGGGGCAAGTGGCACCATCCTGGGAACCGTGGAACATACCCTTAATGTCTGGGTACAAGAAGTTCGTAACCATCTCGCGATAGCAATAATCATGGACTGTAACGGCTTGGCTGATCTACTGGCGGGATGACGTTTCCAACCCATAAGCCGCATTAAAGAGGCACTCTTTGTGCTTGCGTCGGATTTTCAAAAGTCACTCCGGAAAGTTGATTGCCCGAGTATGGGCATTGTGTTTGTAAACGACTCCACTAAGGTGTGCCTCATCGGTGGAGATGATTTTCTCTGTAACATCACCCTTCACTTCTGTCAACCAACTATTCGGCGAATTGACAACGCTTGAAATGGTCAGTAGGCTTCAGCTCCTTAGTCAAGTCAAGTCAAGCCTGCAAGTTCACATCTTTATTCAAAATTCGATGTTCTTCAGATGTGCACTTGTTGGGCCTGATTGTCGACCCATTGGAGCTTACAAAAGGTGCTCACCTCCCCACGCAAAGGGGACAAACAAAGGGGTCCAGCTTGAAGACACACTGTTGTTGTGTCAACCTTCATTACGTTTCCTGATGTATGAGTCTCTGTTGATCTTCTGTTCAAATATTCAAACATCCCTTTCACTACTGTCCAACTAATCTTTGGTTGGTCAATATTGTTGCATGCTGTCAGATACACCCTCAATGTCCAAAAAGACGCATAAGACTGTCTTCTTCCGCATTCCCTAGATTAAACCCCATGCGACTTCTCTTTGCCTTCCAATTAGAAACAGCTGGACAGAAATGTTAATCGACAGAGAGGCATATCGTCCCCACGGGCACCTGCTTTGCAAACCTTCATGCGGGGTTATTTTTGAAAAGATTCAATGCACCACAAATCTGCGATTTCAGAGCTTTCACTGCACCTCATCGTCTTCCAACCCCGTCCCCCTTTTGCTTACCACCACCATGCGACCAGCGGCAACCTCTTTGCAGCCCTAATCTCTTATTCACATAACTCACCTGCTCATGACCGAATTACAGTCCAAAATTTACGCAAGAGGTGAAACATTAGAGCACGAGTCCATTGCCACAAAACGATGTCTGGCCGGCGACTCCTTGGTCTTACCGCAACGACCGTCCATGCGTCTCTAATTACTTTCCCACCACCTGAAGCCGGCGAGTGGCTGGCGCACGGCAGCCCAACATCGCCGTCGCCCGACGGCCAATCTGCCATTAATACTGCTCCTAATCACCCAATAAACATTCCCGACAATAGAACGATGGTTCGATACACCGAAGACACTTCGGCCACTTTCGGCCATATCGGGACCTGGTTCAATGACGGGCATAAATTCGAACTGATTGGCTGCCAGACAAGGGGCACATTGTCTGAGGCCGATTCTTAATTGACACCATAAATGACACACGTCCTGAGCACGCTGCTCGGGGGCTGGGCTGCTGGAGTGGCGTGCGAATCACTGGCAAATGAAACCTGTGTCGAGGTGATAAATATAAAATTTTGCTTCATTTTTGCTGGGGACGGGGTTGGAAGCCACCTGAAGCTTCACAGGGGAGCTCCCAATGAGCTCGTAACCATAAAAATATGATGCGGGGTGATAAATCGAAGAGATGTCGGAGATGATGTCCTAGTTGTTGCATTCGTGGATTGACGTGGCATGTGAGAGTCAATTTCGAATGGGGAACATCAAATCCGAACAAAGGACGATGATGGGATTTTAACAAGACTCTGAGTAGTTGGGAATTTTATGGGGGTGCTCGGAGATAGTTGGTGGTCATCAAGTGTCATTTTTTTGATGACTGTCTTAATATGAGGTCGTTGGGCTGCTCGTTCAACTGACAATGTGGTTCGGCAAGCTAGGGGGATTTTTTTTGTTTGCTCCCAACTTGACAGTGATCCCTGTGAAGGGACGAAGCAAGTTTGCATTTGGTTTTAACGCCACGCAGTCTGGGTACAGGATACAAGATTCCTTTTAAATGGAGGCGATGTATTACTCCGACCCGAACAGTCTTCGAATCTGAGCCATTGGGACAACGCAACAGAGGACGGCCTAGGCTAGGGTGGCGCAGAAGGACCTCAACCAACATGGAGTGTGCAACTGGCGGCAGCTGGCAAAAGATCGTGCTGGGTGGAGAGGCATGTTGGTTGAGGCCCATGTCCACCCCGAACTGTAGTGCCACTAGAAGAAGAAGAAGAAGATGTATTGCGATGAAAGGAAATATAAGACTGCGCCACACGAGATATTTGATCTTATGAAATCGTAAAGGGTGCCCCAACCACACCGCACGATGTTAAATGTGAGTCACACCTTAGCGTCAAGTGGCTTGGCCCAACTTAATTTGATAGTCCTTTGCATTTCGTGTCCTTCGAAATTTGAAAGAGATACACCTTCACCTCGGGGGACTCATTTAGAAGCAAAACTCCCGCATGTGGGTAAAAGGGAATCCACGAGTGATTGTTGAAAAGAAGACGCATCCACAAAGAGTGACTGTTAAAAGTCAGCCAAGAGTCAGAAACTCCACCAAGAGTGCGCGGCTTATGGGCTGGCGACGTCATCGGAACGTACAAGGTTGTCAAATATCCCTTTCGTTTTTTTGCTCTTCATTCAATGCGTCATAAAACGCGTTACAGTGATCAGATTCAGTTCAAATATGCGACGTTTTGTTCGATAATCTGTTTCCATCTCGACGGCAACTTCATAATACCCCCTCGAAGAAACCCTCCTCCTTATTTGCGAAGAACTCGGACAGCCACTTTTCACAAGCCTCTTTTGAGTTCAACTTCACACCACCATGGGCGTTCGCCATTGACAGGAACAGGTGGTATTCACTTGGCGCTATATCCGGGCTATGTTGTGGATGTGACAAAACTTCCCTTCCGAGCTTCCGTAGCTTCTGACGAGTCATCAACGAAGTGTGTGGTCTGGCGTTGTCCTGGTGGAACACAACACCCTTTCTATTGGCCAATTCCTGACGCTTCTGGTCGATCGCCGGCTTCAAGCGGTTCAGTTATTCGCAGTAGTTGGTAGAATTAAGCTTCTGGGCATATGGGAGCAAGCTCATAGTGGATGATTCCCTTCCAATTTCACCAAGCACACAGCAAAACCTTCCTGGCCATCAATCCCGGCTTGGCCACTGTTTGGGACGATTAACCGGCCGTCAACCACAACCGTTTATGCTCCATATTGTCGTTTGTGATCCATTTTTCGTCGCCAGTCACCATCCGTTTCAAAAAATGAGTCGAGTTCATTCCGTTTCAGCAGCATATCGGAGGCGTTGATTCGGTCCAGAGGGTTTTTTTTGCGTCAGATCATGCGGCACCCAAACATCCAGCCTTCTTCAGATGGTTTAAAATGGTTTGGTGACTTACTCCCATCTCCTGGGCGATGTCACAAGAACCCACATGCCGGTCTAACTGGACGATTTCCATGATTCGATCGGTATTCTGTATTCGTCGTCACAGGTCTTCCGCCGGCTGGCTTATCCATGGTGTCGTCTTTACCGGCTCTGAATCGTTGAAACCATTCCTCCGCGGTTCGAAGTGATAGAGTACCATCCCCCAAAGCACCATTAATCTCACGGAACGTTTCTCTAGCGGACTTGCCTTTAACGAAGGAAAACTTTGAAAGAGCGCGAACTTCGGCGTTAGTGAACTCCATGTTTACACGTCTATAACTGTTGAACGCAATATCCAAACTAATCATGCATAGTGTCGTTTTGTAGGCTATGTCAAGACCCTTCAAATGATGTATAGTATTACCAGATACAAGCTCTGTAGCGCTTTGTACATAGCCGGAAATTTCAAAAGCCAAAAATGCGGATATTGTACGTCCTTATAATTCTTCGAAAAAAAGTTCGGCCAAGTAACTACCGTGAAGGGTGTTTGCCATCACGACATGATCACGGACTTCTTGGGGCCAGAAATTGAGGATATGGAACCGGCAGATATGTGGATATGTGGTTCCAGGAGGATGGTGCCTCTTGCCCCACAGTCAACGAAAGAATGACTCTTTTGCGCGAGAAATTCAATAGCAGAGGACGATGTATATCTCACGAACAGATTGGATATTCCTGCGTAGCCTAGCGTCTTGTCGATGTCAATGGGCCGTCACCATGCTGTGCACTTCTTTCGTTGTGCATGTCAAAAAGCCATGAAGCACTTCAAGAACTAAAGGCTGAGATCACTGAAGACATTGACGACATAAAACCTTTGTCTCTCCGTGTCTCAGGGTCATTGTAAATATGGACCATCGGATAGACGCATGCCACCGAAGTCGTGGCAAGAATTTGACTGATATTCAATTGTGTGGCATTAAGGCCCACATGGACCAGGGCCAAGCTTCGTGCGTAACTATTCCTGTTGCGCATGTCGCTGTCCTTTCACAAGTTGAGGGAACATAGCGTTTATTGTTGACTCGATACGGCAAGGTTTAAGACCTCGACTGGAATAAGGTGCTGTCGTAAGAAATACGAGATAACACTTTCGGCGAGGGCATCGACCCTCTTACCCACTACTCACTACGTCGCACAGTGGTGCCCTTGTATAGGTAACATGGAAATAAATCTTTAACTTTTGAACCCGTTGACTGATCTTGATGAAATTTGGAATGTAGTATCAGTGCTGTATGATCCTCCTACTGGATATAGCAGGAAGGAAAACGGAGTAATCATTAGTTAATCACTTAAAAATACGTACTTTTTTGTTTAATTGTAAAAAAAAATATAAAACAATTTACGACAGAAAATTTAGACTCGAAACAAAGCTGAAATTTGTATCTATTACGAAAAATTACATGCAATACAATTTACTAACATACTTTCGTTGTAAAAAAATTGTAAAAAATTGTAAATTCGGAATTTAGAGCAATAAGGCCTGCGCTTCAATACTTCATGGGAGTGAATAATTTATTTTCTGTTCAGGCCTAAAATATGTTAATCAGAGATCAGATGATACCAATATTTGATGAATTACTTCTTCATTCGTCGCCTAACGCGAACATTTTTTGCTATTTTTAATTCGATAGTGCCAATAATCCTTATTTCGGCTATCCGGGGCCTCCTGCAACAATTATACGACGCCCAAAGCTGCGGAGGATATTCCGTATAATACTAGGTGTAGCTTTTATTGTTCTGCATGCTTTAATTTCCAAATTATAAGCTATGTGTAGTAAGAATGCCATGAACTTAATACAGGTAAATAGTGAGAAAATGCCTAATTGCAGAGTTTCTTCATTGCTTGTCTTTGTTCTTAGTAGCGTTAAGTCATTTATCTCTGCTGGTCTCGCGCCACAAATAAACCATGAACTTGCAGAGGACGTGCTTATTACTGCCTGCCTTACTTTACCGTCAATCATGGCAAAATGCAATTATTGTTTTACTTTAATTACACTAGTTGCAATTATTGTTTCATTAAAATTCCGAGTTTCGTTTTCAGCTCTTGACTCTCTTCACGTATTAGGTCCTTAGTTCCTTCCTTGAAGAGGATGGAGGACTTTCAAATATACCTACTTTTATCTAACTCCATAAATTGCAACAGCAATGTCATGAATAATCACGAATCGGATGAACTCGAATCTTCATTTGAAAATGTTTGCTTAATTTCACTTTGCCCAGAAGATCCATCACAACCCCACTTGGTAATGTTTTCTTACGAATGGAATAAAGTGCAATCTATAGTCTTCATAGGCCTATTTACAGTAAGATCAAGGGTTTGTTGAAGTAAAATTTTAGCTTCAATTTCAGTTATTTCAATATTTTTCTACTATTTTTCTACTATGCCTTAGTATTCCACTATGTAAACCGGACGTATACTTCCAGTAAGATGAATAATAATAATAATAATAATTGAGTGGCACTACAGCCCATAACGGACCAGGGCCTAGCTTCTACAACAACTACTCGTGTTGTGCATGCTATTGTTCTTCACGAGTAGAAGGGACCTACAGTTTTTTGCCGACTCCGAACGGCGAGATTTGAGAAGCTTTCCATAGACAAGTAATACTCTTTGAGTGTTGTCAGCAACTCGAAAGAGGTGGTGCCGTGAAAAAATGCTAGGTGTCCCCGTCCGGGAATCGAACCCAGACTTTCTGCGCCGCAGTCGATGCACTTACCACTGCGCCACGGCGACCACAGTAAGATGAATAATAAACTTTATTATAACAACATTTCCATAACCTAAAATATTCCATTTAGCAATGAAAAAAAAACTTCTTGGTTCATGATATTTGCGCAATACAAGCATTCGAAGGGAAATCGTAGAAAAATTAAAAAAAAAAAATGCCCGACATTGCTCCGCTTAAACGACTCGTTCTCCCTAAGTGCATAAAAGTGCATATTTATTTTTGCACCATCGAAAGAGAATAATTCAAGCTCAGAAAAATTTACTTTCCCGTTGATGTCTCTTGGTTTAATTTTGTTATGTGTCTGCGTATGCAAACATAAAAGTACTTCCCGCAGAAGGTGGCCTTAATAAAAAGCCTGGTCTAGAAAACTGGTGGTCAAAATGAAGAATCTGTTGACGCAGTTTGAAGGCTTGGTGTACACCCTTTCATAATAGTATATCAACACGTTCCAAGGTGGCTTGTTTTAAAAAATATGCCACATCGAATTTCCTTGAAAAAACGTACAATTTTTAAAAATTTCAAAGTCCCAACTTTGAGCTACCGCACACTGAAACCGTTCATTAGGAGCTTATACAATTTTGTCTTTCTAGGTTTTCAAATATGTAGAATCGAAAAACCAATAACACGGCCGAAAAAATTATTTCATTTCATGTATTTTTTCCCGCTGCAGCACAACTGTACAGCGGCTCCAAGTATCCATTCTGTGGAGCTGGAGCAAAAGACTCAGCTGTGAAATCTGTCAAATCTACCAGGATGCAGATTTTGTCTAGAAGGCTAAGATCGAACAAATCAGCTACAATGACCACATGACCACCAGTGCTTTTGGTCTCGTCTCTTGGTGCTCCTCTATTGAATGCAATTGTCACTTTGTTCTCTTCCCGAGTGGAGATGGTCTTCTCTCATCTTAAATTGAATCCCCTCTACAAGACGATCACAGCGAGTTTCGGGTCTGAAAGCACTTTGACGGACCACCAAGTCACTCGCTGCATTCATGGCAGTCAAAAGCTTTGGACTGAGTTGAATAGAAATTCCATTAGTCCTTCAACAATTCCTCTACAATCCATCCACTTCAAGCCAACTGAAGATTGGCAACGTTAATCTTTCCATTCAATCGCCGGTCCCTAAATCTTGTCCGCAACTTTGTGGCTTAATTTCCCAGTAATAGATTACCATATCCCCTCCCGGGGATCCCCCCCCCCGCCGAACTCACTGATTCATTAAAATAGCCATCGAATAAACCCTAATAGGCTTATCACTGATTACGCACAAGACTCAGTCGCAAGTGTCCCTTCAGCGCCTCTCAAAGGACTTCCCTGAATGGTTTCCCTCTTTGAAATCAATTGCTTGCCATAATCTCTTGAATTAATGCCCCCTCCCCCCTCCCACTCACCGCCCGAGGGAAGATAAAGTCCAATCTCGCGCTATAGGCAACGCCAAAAGTCATAATCTCCACCTTCCCCCCCCCCCCCCCCGGGACGCAACCTAATAATCGTTCCGAGAGCAAGTGTGATTACATTATTTCCACAAGGACATCACATAGCGATCGACGACTACGCACACAGGTATGTGCTGTTCGCTGTCGCGTTGCGTTGGGCGCCACCGCGCGGTAATTTATTAAACTGGCTTCCCACAGGTAATTAGTTGAATTTACTTAACATCACCTTCCTGCGGGCCGCCATTATCATAATCATTGAAACGGAAATTAATAGCATGCCGCACAGAAGCCAAAAGTAATCTCACCCCCGGCACGGGGTGTCTTTGGAGCCAGTGCCATATCCGTGCCTCAAGAAGGAGGCACAAGTCGTCGTCGTCCTCATCGTCTCTCGCAATTAATGGGCTCATCTTACACAAAATTACCGCCACTAAACAGAGGGCGGGAGGGGGGCAGGGGGCGCAGGGAGGCAGTCACCGGAAATGGATGAGGTGAAAATGCCTGTAATGACGTTATTAACTTGAAGGACCTTCTGGTGAAGAAAACAAAGCGCGCAAGGCGAGACGGTGAATATGTGTATTTGCCGACTGTCAATGCGAAAGTAATGACACTCGCACCACCCACACCCATCCGCCTGACCACACACACTCTTCTTACGGTCGGCGGCGGCGGCGAGCAGCTTTATGACCGCCATTAGTCCGGCCGGGCAAACAAGGACGGCTCCCAGGTGTTGCAGTTCATGTTCTGAGGACACGACGGAATTAGATTAATCGTGATTGGAGTTGGTTTTTGTTTAAGTTTACGTCAATTGCGTGACGTTATCGTCGGCGGAAGGTTATTGCTTATTGCCGCACGAAGGCCTCTTAACAGGACACTCTCCTTGCCTCGGGGTTTATGTCAATGGCGTCTTATCGTGGTAATGAATCGAAATGTTGTGTACCAGCTGACGTTTGGGTGACATTACGCGATATGAGTGCGCGGTGTGGAGCGAGGGAAAACTTTTCAAATGACTTTTGTCACTATCTTCAATTGCTGGCGGAGTTTGGCTGGATGAGTATCCGTCGTCGTTAGCAGTTGGAGGGATGTGGAGTCATTGGGCATCATCGTGCTGAGGTTTATTATCCCTTTCGCAGATTTATGATGCAATGGTAGCATAAATGATGAAATGATCGAATGGTGGAGGGAGGGATTGATGGAATGGAAGAATGATCTAATGAAGGAACAAAGCGAAAAGAAGAAAATGATTGAACAAATGATGGAAGGAATGAGGGTGAAATGAAATAAATGATGAAATGTTATGATAGAGAAATGGAATGTACCAAAGACTGAAGGACGAAATGACGAAACAAATGATGAAATGATGAAAATATGAAATGATTGAAAACTGGAATGATGTAATGATAAAACGAAAACGAAAAGATGGAGTAATGACAACAATTTTACCGTAAATGATAGACCGATGGAAAGCAATTGTAGATAAAATGATAGAATGATGTAATAATGAAGTGAAGGATGGAAGGATGGAAGGATGAAAGAGTGAAATGATCCAAAAAGGAGCGAAGGAATGGAATATACTGTGGCTGTCATAAAATAATAGAAGAAAAGAATGAAGTAATGACAATGGAGTGAAGAAATGATGGGATAGGAAATGACGAAAGGTTGAAATGACGGAAAAATGAAGCAGTGACATCATGTTATGATATTGTGGAAAAATTAAATAACTGGCTGGTAGACTGGTGAAATGAAAGACGAAATGATGGAACAAATGATGAAATGATGAAACATGAAATGATGTAGAAATATAATATTGGATTCATATAATAACATACTGATGGAATAATAGAATAACACTATGATAAAATATTTTAATCAAAAGCGTTGCAATGATGCAGGGACATAATAATGAACTGATGAAATGACAGAATGATGGAATGCAGAAACAAAAATTTGATGAAGGCTGATCACTTGGATGAAAAATATACCAATTGAATAAGACAACGAAAATATGAAATTATGAAATGATGAAATGATGGAATGATGAAATGCCAAAATGATGAAATTGAATTTATTTGAAGCGCTGATCAATCAGATGAACAAAATGCTGATTGAATAAGACAACGGAATGATGGAATGATGGAGTGATGAAATGACAAAATGATGAAATTAAATTTATTTGTGTAGTAAAATGTTAACTGTTTTCAACGTCAATTTAATGTCCATGGAAAATCACAGTTCATAAATTTAATTTTTTTCTGCAACCTTGACTCATTTTTGTTTATCATTTGCTTCGTTCAGCAGTTGTCAGGTTTAATCATGTCTGACCTTTGTATGTTTGCAAATATCCATCAAATCACCTTCCGCACGACATGGGAGGACTACTGTTTTTATTTCAAAAATCTTCCCCCCCTCCCACCGGTAACCTCGACAAATTTTGCAGCAAAAATCACGTTCGTCGCCCATAACCTGATTCAGATAAACCCTCTAACATGCGTGAGTGTGTGTGCTTGTGAGCCAAGAGCAAGAGCCCAACATCACGTACACCCCCATCCCACGGTTTGCAGTTATCAGGTGTTTTAATGGACGATTTAAAGATGAGGTGTCACTGCCATTCAGCCCCGGGAACCCACGCCCGAAATGAGGTGTGAATTCAAATGGCACATGCGTTTGATGTGATCCTTCGCCCTCCCATCGCACACACCCCCACACACCGGATGCAATTGAAATCTTAAGTTCAATTTAATTTCACCGAACAGCTGCTGTCAGGAGCCTAATTCACTCAGACCTGCCAACGCCCTCGGCGCTCTGCAGCTGGATTCACGGTTTCTCCATTATCCCTCCGAAGGATTTTCGTGTTCCTTTTGCAGTGTTATCGCAAAAATAAAAAGTTGCTGTCACAGCGATAAACTTCAACGGAAAGCGGAAAAAATAAAACAAACCACCCCCCACCCCCCACCACCCGTCGTAACGGAATAGACGTGGTGTGCTCCTGCCTGGACACCAGCACCAGCACCGAAGGAAACTCATTTCGCCGTGATTGTATCTTAACTACGTACCTATTTGTAAATGAGATCACATACAGCCGATAAGGGGCGACGAACAGGAATGCCGAGCGGTGAGGGGGTGGGCGGTGTCGGTGCTGGCTGAAGGAAATAACACCGAAATCCTTAAAAATGTACATGGCATGTGGTGTCGAATTACTGTCCTTTATCGAAAAACAAGGTTATTTTCACCGATTTTCTTGGCGGGGAGCGGACGGGGTGTGTGCTTTTTTAGGAGTCGGCGAGCCGTGGGGGAATGTCCTTCTTCGTTGAGGCGTCGTCGTCGGGCACAGCACAGGGGCAGGCAATAAAACGAACCTCGGGTGGGGCCGACCATAAGAACTGAAACTCAGTAGAGCAACGACAACAATTGTGACGTTCGAGGAGTGTGAGTCCCTCGAATGGGAATACGAAGGGATTTGCAGAACTTCATCGTGGTCTTAGTCCTAAGCAGCGACGGCGACGCGCGACGGCGGCTAAGGGATGAAGGCCAATGGATGTAAAATCGGTTTTAGTGTTGCGATTATGCTGAGGGAAGAGATAATGCAGTACTTGACGCTTGATTGGATTGGGTGTCCTTTGGGGTGAGGACGGAAAGCGCTTTTATCTCGAATTGAAAGGATTTTACTAGTTCCAGCGGGGGAGCAAACATATCGGCAAACCATTCTGTCTAGCAGCGGTCGTTCGGTTGAAGTGGTGATGGCGGACAAGCTTTTGGAAACTTTTTAGTTTAAGAAGCATGGCGGCGATGGGTGGCGTTGAACGATCTTACATTGTGCAAAAGAGAAGGGGAAGCGAGAGCTTAGATTTTATGTGGGTTCTGAGGTGACTGCTTTATTGTCGTCGTCGTTAGCTACTTAAGTCACTTGAGTACGTTACACAGCGTGCGCCTGAGACGAGTGAGAACAAACATTCCTGTTCATTACGAAAAACAACGTCTGTGCAAGTGCCTGCCTTGCCAACACGAACTCTTACTGGGTAGCCACCGTTTGGAGTTGCTCGAGAAAGCTTCGACTGAAGGCACCTCAAGGTTGTAAATGAAATCTCGTAAAAGCTTTGGAATTAGAGTCTCGCTGAGAAATTCTTATGTTTGCGGCTCTTCTTTGAGGTTCACGTGGTGGCTAGACGATATCGTGCAGAGGTAAGAATCCAAACACAGACAGACGTTCACAACTGATTGAAGTGCAAGGCGTGGTATTCCTGTACCACGCTATCCATCGAGGTTGGGGTTGAATACTGTCCGGGAGGGAGCATTGGTGTTCATTTGGTGCACATAACTGAGTCGTCTGTGACGAGGGACTCGAACTAGTTTAAATAGATTGATGTCGCTGTACAGCTCGTACGTGATTAGTCGGAGGACTTTCCTCTCGAAGGGGAATTCAACCAAGAATCTCCTCGTCCTTTCAGTGAGGGTCCATGCTTCTGCGCTATACAGTGGGACTCTGACTATCAATGTCTTGACCGATTATAATGTCACTACTTACATATTGCCGATACCAATCATAGCACACTTCCGGTCGACGTTTGCGGCCTGGACATGTTCTTTCCACCTGTTGGACGAGTTCCCGAGCGTCGAACATCTTTCAATTGTCTCGCTCAAGCACTTTTCATCCTGAGTAGCTAGCCGATGTTCACTCCTTCATCTCTGCTCGTAGAGGTCACGCTGTGCCTTTATCCTTCTGTTCAGGGCTGTCTTGTGTGCTTCCTCTTTGATTGCACGTGCTCGCTGACATCCATTATTGAACCAGTGGTCTCTATTTGGTGGCAAGATGAAACCTAGGTCGCTTGTTGCAGCTTCTTGGTCGTAGTGCCACTGATCTTCAGCACTTGGTGTCAGCGGTATGAGAGCTTGTAAGAGGTGAAGGGACTTCAGACGCATTTTGATGATTTTGCGGGATCCTGGACATCTCTATTCAGAATCTGGTTGCAAAAAGATCAGGCCAGTCAGGCGTTCAAAATGCCTCTGGAGTGTCGTCCGTCAGTCGCAATATGATCAATTTGCTTGACAGTGGACTGACGCGGACATAGTCATGTTTCTTGGAGGGCGTAAAGGTGTGGGAGCTGTATTCTACCTTCTGGTTGCAGGCCTCATCAA
This sequence comes from Eristalinus sepulchralis, assembly GCA_944738645.1. Taxonomy (NCBI): domain Eukaryota; kingdom Metazoa; phylum Arthropoda; class Insecta; order Diptera; family Syrphidae; genus Eristalinus; species Eristalinus sepulchralis. The sequence goes on from OX122886.1 coordinate 11,086,958, forward strand.
AATGGATTGGCCTAAGTTCATTTTAGGATGTGATGTCGTGTAGAATATGATAGATGTTGAAGCTAGGACGAATGAGCCCGCAGAATCAGTTTTTGGTTGCGTCATCCATCACCTTTGTGAAGGCGTGCGTACACTTTTCTTCTTCTTGTGGCGCTGCAGTCCGGGGTGGACCTGGGCTTCAACCAACATGCTTCTCCAGCCACCACGATCTTTCGCCAGCTGCCACCAGTTGTGCACTCCAAGTTGGTTGATGTCCTTCTCCACTTGTGTGCGCCACCTTCGCCTGGGCCGTCCTCTGTTGCGTTGTCTCAATGGCTCAGATTCGATGACTTTTTAGGCCGAAGCAGTGGTGTCCAGACGCTCTACATGGCCTAGCCGTCTTAAGCGTTGTATCTGAAGACGCGTGACTAGTGCATGTCGCTGTAGAGCCCATAGAGTTCGTCGTTAAATCTTCTCCTCCAGATGCCAGCAACGCCAACAGGTCCAAATATCGCAAGGAAAACTTTTTTCACGAAAAGACCAAGGGCTTCCTTCGCTTTCCGCTTTTAGTAACGTCCAGGTATCCGCGCCACAGAGTAGGACTGGGATGATCAAGGTGTTGTATAAAACAAGCTTAGTCCTTCAGAAGGGGGCTTTATTACTCAATTGCCTCTAGAGCCAACGGAAACACCGATTGTCAAGATTGATTCTGCGCTTGATATCGGTACTGGTGTTGTTGTCCAAATTTACTGCGGAGGCGAGGTAGACGAAGTCCTTGACTACCTCGAAGTTTCTGATTCCTAGAGTGACGCTCTTCGTTTACTTCGTTTTGCCCTCATTAACCACCAGACCCATTTTAGCCGCTTCTGCTTCAATGCCAGCAAAAGCCTCATTGACGGTTCGTTGTGTTCGTCCAATTACATCATTATCATCAGCGTAAGCTAGCATATAAGGCATATATTGTCGAAATCGGCCTTAACTCAGATCCTAACCGTTGCGTTCGCTTAAACATCTAAGGTGACAGTTTCCAAGACCGTTGGACCTTATTTCGGCTGCTGCGGTCATCATCGACAAGATCATCCATATCTGAGGCTCGTTGCTTCTTGCTAAGTATGTTTTTCCAGTGTGGGAAAATTACCCCCCGGCGTAACTCACGAACCTGGGTCCTTGATTAAGTCCCTGAACAAGAGGCGGCTGCATGCAGTATTTCACTTCCAGGCCGGTTGCTGTGAAGGCTGTCTAGAAGAGCCTGTCGATCTGTACATTTACACCGATCGTTGCTGAAAGCCTGACAAGTTGAGAGCAGTTATCAACTTTGCCCTACATGCCTAGGCCCATGCTTTCCAAATCCACTGTTTGAACTACGAAGTCGTCCTCTGACTGTCTACTAGGGGACATCCTGGAGGACATCCTGACTGGGGGATAGCCTGGCTTGTTTCTGAGTCTCAGTCTCTGAATGAATCCTTGCCAATGTTTTGAGATTCCTGCTGGTCCCAGTGAAAGACTAAATATCCTCTTCGAAAGATTAAGTAAAACTGCCGTAGTAGGGATTATGGCTTACGAAGACATCCACGTGAAATTCTTTACTTCAGCTAAGGTACGACAGGGAAAGGAAACATCAAGTGCCCAGTGCCCTCCCTTCCTCCGTGTCATACAATTACGCTAAACGCCCACTATGAACCCAATCGAAAGTCATTTGCCACGACAGTCCCATCAGCAATTCGATTTAAACTCCCTCCGTGCCGCCACTTACCCACACGCAATGACTTGTCAATCAGATCATTTATCCGCCGCTGTGTGCTGACGCCGCCGCAGAGGAACGCTTTTCCGCGTCCATCCGCTCTTAAATTCCCCGACCATCCCCTTTAATTCCCTCATTAAAGTCCACTTACGCCGACACACTGCCCTTTACAGGACCTGCACGCGTGAGTGCTCGGCGCGGTGCCACACAAAGCATCGCTCAAAAACAACCTCCCATCAGGCGGAGTGCCTGTGTGTGTGTGTGTGTTGGTGTGTCATGTAATTAATTGCTCGTAGGCTTACACCAAGCCTAGCGATAATTTCGCCGAGAATACACAATTTCCGGGCGAAATTTAATAAAAATTGCTTTTACCGATGCGACGCGGCCCAAGGCCAGACCAGCGCCCGCCGAACGCAGGCAACAGCGCCTATCATGGGCGCCTGCATTAATTATGCATGAATTGGAAATTGCATTTCCCTTTCGCACTGCGTCCATCAAATTTAAGGACGAGCTGCAGAGACGACGACATTATCCCTTCCGTCAGTAGTGCGCATAAAAGAAGTGCTTGTGACACACAACCGGCCGCCTGACCAGAGGGGCATATCCACCGTCTGGTGGTGGTGGTTGTGGGTGGGTGGGTCTCATCCGGTGCACACAAACACACACACACACGGTCCTAGAAGGAGAATACAATGCTTCGGTTATGACGAATGCTTTTCTGATTCAAGCATTTATCAAGGAGCCACCGACACAAAGGGGCAGGAACGAAGGGAAATCCTTCTTCTCGTTCACCGTCATTCTTCTTGTTTTATGCGAGTATCGTCGGTCATTAATCATCGGGCTGAACCGAGTGCGGAGGGTCCTTATGGCTCAAGGAGGTCGACCCGAGTGAATGGGCGGGCGTCCCGACTGTGCGGGCGGGCGCACGGAAGCACAGAAGAAGAATCCCCAGGACATTTCAAAATCTACTTAATGTCACTAATATTTTGCAATAATGTCTGTGTCATCGTTAAAAGGACGACAAAACATTGTAAAAAGAGAGGGGAAGGTAAAGACGGAGCAGAGAAAGTAAACATCCCGAGGGATATGATAAATGGAGACGTCCCTTCGGGCGGTGGCTGGCTGACTGTCTAGCTGGCGGGAAGGTGTGAATATTTTCATTTTCCGGGAATCAATAGACAACATTCATTGGGAAATGAAGAGGTTTGTGCAATCCCCCTCCAAGATCCCCGCCCCCGCCGTCGCCTGATTAAAGTTTAAACGACTATCCGTGGCCCCTGAACGGGCGCCATCACACTGTGTCAGCCACAATTATGTTGATAATGATGATGACGCTGTCGCTTCTCTTCCCCGGAATGACACTGAAATTCATCATCATCATAATCGCTTGGCGCTCCTCAGAGGCGGCCAGTTAGTTTTATGAGACAGTTGGAGATGCTTAAGCTTAGTCCGGGTGTCAGTTAAAATGTCTAGGACAATGAGTATCCTCATCAAGATAGGAGTGGAGTTCGGGGGGAGGTGGTTATGTTTGTTTGCTTGATGGACGGGTTCATCCTTTGATGCACATATACACTCGCGCGGTTTGGGTAGATTTCAGCTTTTTTGATGGACTTTAGAGAAGTGAGTGGCTTGTGAGGAGATTGGTTAGAGACGAGTGTCAGCCAAGTCGTGTAGCACCGCTTTGGAAGGGGATGGGAGGGGTATTCTGATATGATTTCAATGTCAGTTGTCTCTCACGGGCAGTGTTGATGAAAGGAAGTGGATGATAACTGGTTCTGAAACATGGATCACTGACTACAAAGTGTGCATACGAGGCAATGTCGGTGATCGCGCTCAACATGGCAAGCTGCCAACAGAATCCTCGTGTGCGCACTGGTCAAGTTGGCATCCTGGTGGCGCTCCCTTGATAATCATCATCGCGCTCGTTGCTCGGTGAAGCAATGTATGAAGCGAACCCCTCTATAAGAGGGCCTAAGAGGACCCACCAGTCTGTGAATTGTGGGTGAGATTTACTCTCTCACAACGTAAAAAACAGAGAATCTGAATCTGGATCTTCTGTTGACGAGCCCAAACGATGAATGCACAACAATTTTCGGCCCTGCATGTTGTATGCGAGGTTCCTTAACAGACATTGTGCTGCCAAGGAACCTACGGAGGCCCTGGACTTCTACAAAGCAAACATCACCGTCATCCAGAAAGTGCGATGGGATGGGCTGGATAAAACTCCAAACTAAATTCGGGAACATCTGCCTGATTTGTGTGCACGCACCAACAGAGAAGAAGGATGACAAAAGCAGGGATGACTGCTATAATCTCGTAGAAGGATCATTTTCTTTCGAAAACAAGGCGGTAACCTTCACTTCTGTAGGAAAACCAGCAGGTATTCAACTCCCGCCACATCAGCATCAAACAGCAGCGACCGATCCGAGCAAATGCAAAATGACAGAAGAAGTACTCTGCACTGTCTTAATCTTCTCTTTAGACGTCGCAGACAGTTTCATCACTAAGTCGAGGCACACTTAAGTGTTTAGCGAAGGCGAAGTATCCCCTTAATACGCACAAAAGTTTTCTGTAGTCTTTCGTACCTAGAGATTCTTCTTCTTATTCTTGTAGCGCTACAGTCCGGGGTGGACCTGGGCTTCACCCAACATGCCTCTCCAGCCAACACTATCTTTCGTCAGCTACCTCTAGTTGCGCACTCCAAGTTGGTTGAGGTCCTTCTCCACTTGTGTGCGTCACCTTATCCTGGGCCGTCCTCTGTTGCGTTGTCCCAATGGCTCAAGCATCCTCAGGGCTCAGAGCCGGAACAGTGGACTAGCCATCTTAAGCGTTGTATCCGAAGACGTTTGACTAGGTACTTGTCGCTGTACAGCCCATAAAGTTCGTCGTTAAATCATCTCCTCCAGACGCCATCAACGCAAACAGGACCAAAAATCGCACGCAAAACTTTTCTCTCAGAAAGACTAAGGGAAGCTGTTATATAAAACGAGTTGCTTTATGCTTCTTGGGCCCAAAGAAGCAGCGATGGGCAAGAATGATTTCAGTACTGATGTTGTCCCTATTTACCGTGGTGCCGAGGTAGACGAGGTCCTTGACTACCTCGAAGTTCCTGCTGCCTAGTGTGACACTCTGTCCGAGACGTTGATGTTGTGAGCCCAGCATGAACTTCGGCTGGCCCTCATTTATCGCCAAACCCATTCTAGTCTCTTCCGCTGCGAGCAAACGCCTCATTGACAGCTCGCTGGCTTCGTCCATTCAAATCTATGTCGTCTGCGTAAGCTAGCTCGGTGAGTTCATTTCCGGCCTTGACGGAGCAGCGAAAGTTCTCCATCGTCATCCCACACAATCTGACGAGTTTGTAGGAATGGCCAAACTAGACATGGCGTTGTATAGCTGATCTCTTTGCACACTGTCATATGCGGCCTTAAAATCGAAGAATACGTGGTAAGTGTCGATTTGCACTTCTTGAGTCTTTTCCAGGATCTGCCGTAGTGTGAAGATTCGATGATCTGGTGCATGTACCCAACCAAGCTATCTTCAGCTACTTTAAACAGTTCTGTGGACAGTACATCCACCCCAGCAGCTTTGTTCCACTTCAGTTTCGATATTGCCATCTTGAGCGGGGGGACGGAATTCTTGCCTATCCTTGTCTAAATTGAAAGGAACATTCTACTTTACAACGGCATTTGGGCCGTCATCGCCGTTTAAAAGTCTGCAGAAATGATCTTTCCAGATTCTCAGCCTCGATTGCGACTCTACTACTAGATCTCCATTTTGTTCCCGTCAGGCTTCGGTTCAAACTTGAGGACAAACCTGAGGTGTCATTTTGTCATTGTCACATTGTCATTCCATCCAAGGTAAGAACGTGGATATCGGGAAAGCAACGAAGTCTAGACAGGCCAAATCGGTTTCACGTCGGAAAGCTACAATGTCAGCAGATAGCTGGGATCTTTGCCGATCTGTTCCCCCTAAAACTCTCTCTCAAGAGGCCAACAAGGCAACGCTGCATTGAACAAGCATCAGCAGCACTACCTTTATCATTCGTGCCTCCATCTATAGCTCGTTCCCGTGACATTGGCAGCCTGGCAAAATGGGATAAAGCTGGTCAAAAGAAAACAGAAACTTCGGCAGAAATGGTTCGGATGGTGAAGGCTCGAATTGAGCGAAATCCGCGTCCAAGTGGAAGCAAACTGACTTGTGAGCCCAACATATCGTTGGAATGGATTTCGCACATACTGAGGAGCTGAGCTTGGACTCAAGTCCTAAATATTCCAAAAAACCAAACGATCTCACACCGCAACAAAAAACAATTAGAGTCAAACGAGGGAAGGGGTTGCTAGGCCTACACGAAAGTAGTGAGATGCCGAATACGCTTTTATCCGATGAGTCGCCATTTTGTTATCAAGCAATATGTCAACAAGCACAACGACCGACTTTACTTGCCAGAAAGGTCCTTCGAAAATGTACACCTTCGATCGGCCACCAGAAAGCAGGCAGCATCGATGGTGATGGTTTGGGGCGCCATAACCGCTGATGGTCACTCTCCTCTCGAATTTTTGGACTCTTGACCACCTCTGGCGTGAACCCATCGACTGGCCGCCATTTTTTAAAATTCTGTTTCTGACTTTTGACCATCTCTGTTGTGAATCGACCGATTGACAGCCATCTTTGGCGAAATTTGGTCGTAAATTCAGTCATTTTGTAGATGTATGAGTTTATGGAAGGGATTTCTCATGGCATACCAAGTCCCCGGATGAGGACGTGGTGTGGATGATGGGTCCAAGGTGAATATCTTGTTCATTCCTTCATCTCTGTTGAAGACCGAAAGTTTTCACTGCTCGTAAGAGAAGACATACACTCACGACAACGCGGGCCTTATCCTTATGTCGCTTGATAACGCAAAAGGGGAGGAGTTCAAATCCCAAGATTGGTGTAGAATAATAGGAAGCACAGTATAAGTGGTTGAAAGCTTGGTCCCCGCCCTTTGCGCCGCACATTCTTGACGTGCAACAAACTCCTACGTCAAAATCATCTTTTGTCTTATGTGCTTCTGAATTACAAGTTCACGCTCTTTTGTCGTATTTGACATGTTCCTTTCACTTAGACGCTGTGAGACATCAAATGTTAATTTTCAAGATCAGAGTACAAAGCCTAGGCTAAGGCTGCTACAAACCTCCACAAGCGACATATCGACAGGAAAAGCCACAAAAATGCAAACAATCCTCTCACAGGAATTGATTTTTCAATCATATGCCTGCATCTTTACAATCTCTCCACAGACGCTTGTCTAACCACAGTCCGACCCTCTGCAACGTGAGCTTCTAAGCCGTTCATGAATAGCATTTTTAAAGGACCAACGACACAGTTGGTCGGCCAATACAGCAACCAAGGAGACATCCTCTTAGAAACATTCATCACACTCTGGTGGTGGTTACCGCATATTCAGCAGGCTTAAATGCTTCCATGTAATCCTGGTCCTCGTCCCTTGCAATCAGAAGAATGAAAAATCCTCACGAAGGACACGCAAATTTCCCTGAAACTCTGCTGCGTTTTGCAGCACCAGTGCGTCGTCGTCACCACCACCCCTGGCACTTGGGACAAAAGTACAAAACCTTCGCCTTTCCATCACCAGCAGCCGCGCCGCCACAGTCCAGTGTAACTGGAAAAACTTTTCAATTTTCAGTCCTGTGGCAGCTGAAAGTTCGTCTCACGGCCTCTGCTATTCTACGTTCTATTCTGTGTTGCCCCTGCTGCTACCTCGGAAGTGGTGAAATTCACCAAAACTTACATCCTATGCGACACCCCCCCCCCAACCCCTCCGGGCGGCTTGTTCGCATCTCCTCCTTACGCACACCCACACGAAGGCAGAGAATGTCGACAAGTGACGGGAAAGGCTTAAAGTTTGACTGCATGCAGTTCTTGCGGATCACAGCTGTTAATAATGTCGAGCGAGTGCTTGAGCATCGCCGCCGCCATTCCAGAAGCTGAGTCATGAGGATAAGCCGAAAATGAGGACATTATTCCATATGCGAGTGTCCTTTTAAGGGATTTCATGAAAATCATTCCGCTCCTCTCACAAGGGGTAGTGCGCCGAGTGGCTTTAAATTTGCGGAACGGAATTTAATTCGAAAGCGGAGTGCTTTCGAGTGCCCCCAAGTGTCCTCTGGAGGTGGGTTTAGTGGCTCAGTCCGAACGGATTTCAATTTAGAATTTCAAATTGCCATTTTGTCGATGCAATGAAGGATCCATTATGCGATTTTTTTCCCGTTCGTCCCGGAAATCGAATTCAATCCGAAGGATATGTCGGGCAGGACGTCAGGACGGCGACAGTTGATTGAATTCTAGGTGGGAAATGCATTTCTCTTGCTAATTATAGACCCGGGCAGCGGGCAGCCGGGAGCGGCTGTTCAATGGTGCTCTTTTGCGGGCGCCCGAAATTTAATTGGATTTCGGTTGTGTTCGCGAGCGCATTAACGCTGAAGTTGGCGCCGCTCCGATCGGCCCGATGGCACTGCCGCTGCTGACTTCCGTCGACTGTATTCAAATTTATGCAACCGTCTGTGTCGTACATCTGCTCCAGGATCCGCTGCAAATGCAATCCAATATAGGCCCCTAACAGGTCGCAATGCAGTGTCGAAAAAATGAGAAAGGGGAAGGAAAAAAAAACTCCAGCCATCAGAGAAAAAGAAAAACATTCGAAAACAATAAAAATTCATCAGAGCATTTGTTTACGGGTCCAGGACGTACGGGAATAAATCCTATTATTCTCTGTGTACGTGGAGAGTGTTCCCGCACTGATAACCGGCTTCCGGACTCATCCGGAGCGGTGTGGCTGGTGGCTGTTGGCTGTTGGCTGGCAGGATGATGAAGGAGCCGCTGAAACGGCGCGGCGAAAGGATATGACGAGATATTTAACGGTTGTTGCTATTTTGTTGCCTTTCTGTTGATGTTTATTGTTGGTTTTTTGTTGTTGTTTTTGTTGTTACTCTTGTTACGAGGCTGTTTACTCGCGAATCCTTATCGGGATACGATTGAAAACAGTGACAACAACTATGAAGAGGAAAAACAGTTGCTGACGGTTTGGGCTTGGCTTTTTTTTCGTTCTGTGTGCTTGCGTTTTGTTGGTGTGTTGCGTGCCGGAAGAGGAAGAGGATATCGTGTATCCTTGGGCGGAAGAAATAAAAGTCCTTAAAAGTGTATTATCGGACAACTCAAATTCCGGCGGACTGGAGTGGTGATGGTAATTATTTATTTTTTTTGTTCAGCTTTTGTTGGTTGCCAGGATGTGGTTGGAAGGTGTCACAAGATTGGATGGCTACCTGGAGTGGGGGAAGTTTGTACCAACCAGGTCCTGTTCGATGATAAAACATTGGCTTAGTGAGGAGTCTTGGTTTTTTTTACTTCTCAGGTAAGTCCTTTATGCAATCAATGAGGAGAAATTGGTGCAAACGACAGAATGTTGTTGCAGGTGTTTTGTGCGAAAAATTGTTCCTCTTCTACTCCACCATCATGGATTGACGCTAGAGTCCGGGACTTAGGCCTCAGTCTCAAGAAATCGATCTACTTCAAACAACCCACTCTTGCCGCATCCTTTTACATTGAGAGAGCCTTCAACAAAGATGTCAACATTGCCTAAGTAGTCCTGAGGTTGGTTGAGCTACATGTGTGCTAAATTGCCTTGCCAACCTCTGTCCCAGATGGAACATGCCAGTTAGCGTGGAAAATCTTTCTATGTAGACTGCAAAGCTCCAAAGTTTTAACAGCAGAGTCAACTTCCTGGGCATCGTTATACATAAAGAAGGTGCTGCTACCAATACGACGTTTGATGGCATCTGTCACTTGGACAGAGAACACGGCTTGGTTGGGTCTTAAGTGTTGTTGACCCAAAAAGAGGCTTAATCGTCAGCTCTTTGGATAAGGCAAATCAGCTCGTGGCACATTTTGCAGCAAGCTCGGGTTATACTGCTTCTCCGCCTGCACTTGAGGGTGTACATTTCTCCCTGTGATAAATTCACTTTCGCATTCGTAGAGTTGCAAGAGTTCTTCAAGGCCTCATTGTTCACAAATCCGCTGGCGAGGGTGGTATACCCCCTGATCCACTGAAGAGGTGCTCTTCCATGCTGTCTACCGTCTGACTCTTCGACGCGGATGCTCTTCTCGAGCATTTGTTCAGTCTGTCTTTAAGAAGTGCGCATCTCCATCACTCACCTCCTACTGATCCATACAACTTTTGTCCTTTCTTCCTAAGGCGTTGGAAATGCTGATAAATCGCCAGTTTATGCTTAAAGCTTGAATCCCGGAGGCTTCTTATTGACCAACAGTACGACTTCCACAAGCACCAGATCCACTAGTAATGGCTGATCTGATGGCATACCTCACCGAAAAGTGGAACCAAACAACATTGTTGCTCCCGACATTTCAAAGGCATTTGACAGAGTCTGACACCAGGATCTTTTGTCGAAAATGCGTGTTAAGGGCCTCGATGAATCTCTAGGGCAAACATTGCGAAGTTCAGCTGTGGAAGCTGGCTAAAGTAGAGAACGCTTGCTTTCAAGTGGAGGGCTGTGCTCGGCGGAACCCTTTTGTTTAGGTTCCCCACACAACAAGCCTTTGAGTGGCTGTGCTTAAGATCAACCCCTTCCCGCCCCAACAAATTTTGAGATTCTCAGAAAACTACAACTCACGCGAACCATCTGCTGAGTCCTGGAGCAACTCAGGAATACGGCAGACGTGCTGGCACGACTTCTTATCCAGAACTCTGGTCTCGAAGGAAGTAGCGGAAAGTCTTCTCCCATAAGGAGAGCAAGAATCGGGAAGGACGATTGTACGCTCGTTGTAGACCTAGACCAACCTTCGTCTGAAACCATCTGTTCGGTATATGACTAACGTTTCTTCTTGCACCTTCTTCTTCTTCTTCTTGTGGCGCTACAGTCGGGGCTGAACCTGGGCCTCAACCAACATGCCTCTCCTGCCAGCAGGATCTTTCGCCAGCTGCCGCCAGTTGCGCACCCCAAGTTGGTTGAGGTCCTTCTCCACTTGTATGCGCCACTTTAGTCTGGGTCGTCCTCTGTTGCGTTGTCCCAATGGCTCAGATTCGAAGTCTTTTCGGGCCGGAGCAGTGGTGTCCGAAAGCTCTTCATGGCCTAGTCATCTCAAGCGTTGTATCAGAAGACGCTTGACTAGGCGCATGTCGCTCTACAGCCCATAGGGTTCGTCGTTCTTCTCCAGATGCCATCAACGCACACAGGACCAAAAATCGCAAGCAAAACTATTCTCTCGAACAGACTAAGGGCTTCCTCATTCCCTTTTAGCAGCGTCCAGGTTTCCTCATCATAAAGTAGGACTAACATGATGAAGCTGTTATAAAAAGCAAGCTAAGTCTTTCGAGAGAGGGCTTTATTACTCAATTGTCGGTAGAACCCAAGGAAGCAGCGATTGCCAAGAGTGGTTCTGCGTTTGAGTTCGGTACTGCTGCTGGTGTCCCTCTTCACCACGGAACCAAGGTTGAGGAAGTCCATGACTAGCTCGAAGCTTCTGCTGCCTAGGGTGACGCTCTGTCCGAGACGCCGATGTTGTGCGTCCTTCCTTGATGAAAGCATGTATTTTATTTTGCCCTCATTAACCTCCAGACCCATTTAAGCCGCTTCCGCTTCAATGCCAGCAAACGCCACATTGACGCCTCGCTGTGTTCGTTTTATCACGTCAATGGCGTCGGCGTAAGCTAGCAATTGAGCTGATTTTTGGAAGATCGTGCCTCTGGTGTTGACTTGTGAGCTACACACGATTGTCTCAAGGATGATGTTAAAGAAGTCGGATGACAGTGCGTCGCCTTTTCTAGACAAGGCTACTTACACCTTGAAAGAATTAAATAAATAATAATAATTTAATATAAATATTAAATAAGGGATGATTTGTTGTTCACCCAGATTAACCTTCATGATTCTAGGGTACTACTGCAGTCCTATGTAGCAGACTTTCCATGATGAAGCCAAAACCTCACAAAATACCCATTCAAGAGCCATGGCTGTGAAAAATGCATCTGTGGCCTTGGTGGCCTTTGGGGCTTCTTCACTTCCACTTCCAACCTCTGACGAGCGATCAAAAAGACCGAGAACTTGTCTTAATGTGCCGAATCTTCTACTAGCAACCAAACTTGGACAATTTTGTGGACACGACTTGGTTGCCACAGTAACAAGCTACAAGGCAAACGGAGCAAGGCATAACTTCGCTATTGCTTTAGATTAGTTCCCTTAATATTCCATCCTTAGAACACCACCACCAAAAGCGGTAGCAAAACTCATAGAGTACTGTGAAGGAAAAAAACATGGAACTAGACCATGTTGCAACACTAATGCTCAGAACCTCTTCTGGGGCAGCAGCAAGTAAAACAAAGATTTCATACGATCCCCTGGCTTGAGCATTAACAATGTTGACTCCCGGCCAACTTTTGTTACAACAAGAAGACAGGAAGTGATCGACTTAACGCTATCCAACTGAAATCTTAAGGAGATTACAGACTGGGAAGTTCTGTCGGAAGTTTCATTTCGGACCATAGGTACATAGAGTCCTGAATAGAAGGCGAAACCACAATTTTGCGACAGAGTGGGTAATAATAATTGAGTGGCACTGCAGCCCAAAAGGGACTAGGGCTTCTGTGGCAACGACTAGGGTTGTGTGTGGTACTGTTCTCTTACGAGTAGAAGGGACCTACAGTTTTTTGCCGACTGCGAACTACGAGATTTGAGAAGTTTTTCATAGACAATTGATACTCTTTGAGTGTTGTCAGCAGCTCGAGAGAGGTGTGAAAAAAATGCGAGGTGTTCCGTCCGGGAATCGAACCTAGACCTCCTAAGTGGTGATCGACTCACTTACCCACTATGCCACGGCGACCACAAATCGAAGACGAAGCTGTTCTCGTATTTCGTATGTCTTTGAGAAATGACCAGAAGTTAATTCTTTTCTTAGGACATTGTATCATTTCCTGTCTCAAGGTTTGGCCATCCCGGATTTACTCAGAGGAGTTGTCATTGTAACTTCTGAAACTCAGGTCTCTCAAGCTAAAAACGCCTTTGGTTTTTCTTGGTTTCCTTGTGTTTGATATCCTCCACTCTGACTGGAAAACAAAGGATTAGCAACGTCACTATCAAGGAAGCACAGTGACCAGCTCTTTTTCAGAAGAAGTTCCTAAAGAAGTTCTTGCGTCCACTTCAATTGTCATTCCCATATAGCCAGACAGATCCTTTCGGAGTTCCTTCTCTAACTGTGTGGGTTGAGTACGAGAAGTTAGCTGCTGAGTGGTCGAGAGATCCTACAGGTGGTAGTATGTCATATCGTGCTACCGTGTGGTTGCTTCCACTGCGATGTTTCCGTCAATGCCCATGAAGGTTGCTCACACTTTCGTCAAGGATCGACGTATCCGACAGAAAGCAGAAGTTCTTAAGGAGCAGACTATCCAAGAGGTTCCCAGGACCCGCTAATTTGAACCTCCAAATGCTGTTGTTGGCCTTCACAAGTGTGTGAGGGAAACACCATCAAAATAAAAAAGAAACACTTTCCCCACTCAAAATCAAGAGGATTGGAAACAGATTGAAATAAGCAGTCTGAACTTCAGCGCTCTCAGCCCCTTCGCCTCTTGATGAAATATTTAACGCATTATCAACGATTGGAAAGAAATGACTGAGCCATAACCAAAATTGCTTTCGTTGTCAATATCCTAATGGATGTCCCAAATTTTCTCAATTAGACGTGACTCAGGCAAGACAGTCTGGCTCAGTTTGCGTTGCTCTCCCGCCAGTCATGGATGACTTCGAATCGCAAGTCTGCTTCAAGCGGTCACTCCGAACTCTGCTCAGGATATATCAAATCCTGGGACTGGTAAACTTTAGATACCACCAGCTGACCAACCGGGTTGTGCCGTCTCCTTGTAAGCGGAAACTAATGACTTTCGCGCTCCTGTATTTTGGCCTTGTCAGCCTGTCGATTACAGTGTTCGTGGTTGCAGGAGCGGTGTATATGTACTTTGTCAAGGGAATAGCTGTGTTGCTCAAGGGGGACCAGACCATACTCATAATACGGCTGGTTTTCAAGAGCTCCAACACTTTCGTATTCATCGCGAATTTCTTTCGCTTCAGAAGCAGCATCGTCGAGACTGTCAATCAGTCAATCGCCGTTTTTCAGAGGGTGCAGAAGCTGACCAAGGACGGAGGCCTATCATATCCTGGTGGGCTTCGGAAGTTCATCTATATCCGCGCATTGCTGTTCTATGGAGCCTGGATCGCTCAGAATCGCAACGAAAAACTGCTTGGCAAAGTAGCTGCCTGCGTGTTGTTTGGACACTGCTTTGTCATAATGGAGCTCACGTTCTGGACGCACTTGTACGGGAACTTGACGTTGTTGTGCCTCTACCGGAAGCTCAACTGCCTGCTGGGTGAGTTTCGGTGCGCAGAAGCGACAGGACGCGTCCAACGGCGCATCAGAGAGAGTGCTTCGATTTCCTATGAAATTCATCGACTGAAAAAGCAGTACAACCGTTTCTACAATTCCCTCCACGTCGTTTGCTTCATGGGCCTGTTCGATGACATGTTCTCTCTCTATAGGCTGCTTAAGCTCTTGACCATCCTTCAGTTGGACATGATACACATGCCAAGTTGGCAGGTCATTAAACTAGTTTCCACAATTGTCTTCAGCGGGTACTGGGCTTCGTACGATCTGTACCTGACTGGCTACTCCGCAGAGGCACTTGTTCAGTTGGAGAGGAGATTTCGTCGAAAATTGTTGATGCTGCCAGAGGGGGCAGATCAACAGCGGGATGTAAGCACTTGAGGGATTTGCCATCACCTGACTGAAGTTCTTGGTATTTGCAGATTGAAATGATTCAGTTGAATCACAACATTCAGGACGTGGCGACTAGATCCTTCAGGCTGCTTGTTGTAGACCGCCGGTTTCTGTTCGCCTTCCTCACGGATATCATTATTTGCTACGGGATCGTGTTGTTTCAGGAGTTTGCTGCGAACTTCGTTTCGGCGACTGGGAGGCAACTGGGTGAGTGTATCCACGAAAAAGCGCTGGCAACGTTTCATTCTCATTTTTCTATTTCAGAGAACTTGCTTGCAACCGTGACAAGCTCCAATGGCCGTTCGCATGATAGACGACTTTTAAATTTGGGAGACCTGCAATACTTCTCAAATTGAGTGACACATCGGTCGGTCGGGAACGCATTCTCCCACCAAAAGGTTTCCACGGTCAGGGGTCTGCAGAGTGATTCCCAGAAATAAATTGAATTTCGAATGGTAAACGCACTTCATTCGGTTTTTCCAGATTTGCGCTTAATTGATGGAACGTGGAAACGAGTACAGGCTTGTGCGGCTTTAGATGGTGCCAATACATTCGAAAAAATATTAGTCTCTCTTTGAAGGGTAGTATGACGTGTTTAAATGTTTGTGAAGGCATCTGTGCCAATAGTGAGTCAAATCTATGAGGAAATACAGTGAACAAGCTGGAATGGATGGACATTCTGAAATTTTGAAACGCAGTCTTGCAATCTCGATGATAAGCAAGTTGCATCGGGGATAGAGGGTGAGTTCGAAAAACAGTCTTAGTTCAAACAGCATCTCCAAGCTTTTTAGCATGACGGAAGTAGCACTTATAGGCCTGTAGTTTTTGGCGATAGAATAGTCTCTCTTACCCACTCAAGAGTGGTAGAGGAGATTCTTTTCAGAGCGAATAGTAATGGTCCTACGCCATTTGCAGCAGAGCTGTGTTTATGAAATCAATACCAGGCGACTTAAAATCATCAACAGACGCAAGGCGTACCTGATAGCTTCCTCTCTTGCCCCAAGCGATGAAACATACCAGCCTCGGCTGGTGATATTTATCAGCTCGTCCCCAGTTCCGAGGGTTGGTTTTGAGCCGGTTCTGATCTGGTTTTCTGGGAAGTAAGTCTCAAGTATAAGCCGGGGGGTCTCAGCTTCTGACTCAGTATAAGTGCCGTCGGGTTCCCTGAGTGTGTCCAGTCTGACTGCTTTGTCATTTTTAAGGGCTTTCACCAATCTACTGGTTTCACCGAGTGTTTCGATCTTTCCACAAAAATCTCCATAGGAGGCATTTTCCAAAACCCGAATTAGTCTTCTTCTTTTTCTTATTTTGTCTTGATCGGCACAAATAACAATACAAGGAAGTTTTCTGGTTTCCTTCTGAATTCTCTGCAGTTCCGCATTCCACTACGCCACAGGAGGTCAACAGGGTCAGTTCCAAACATTTAATTATTATTCGCTCAGACCTTGAAATGCTGAACGCCTCGTTCTGAGTGTAGGGAGATTTGCGACGCAGTTCTCTAGCTCTTCCCAAAACCAAAACCACTTTGTTTTTGGGAGTCCTACTGTTGAGTCACACAATTAAACTCTGGCATATGGGAATGGAAAAGAGGAGGAGAAAATCAATGTTGGGAAGCGAGATTATTTTATTTGGAACTTACCTTTCGGCCATCGGAAAATAAATGAGGCCAAGGGCTTGATATAATTATGGAAGAGCTTAAGATTAAGTTGGTATAGGGAAGCTGGGTATCATGGCTTGCAATTAAGGCGACATCTAGTTTTTCCACTGAACACCCGCTCTTCCTGTGGTCGCCGCGGCGTAGTGGGTAAGTGCTTCCACCCCCACGTAGAAGGTCTAGCTTCGATTTCCGGACGGGAGATTTCGTATTTTTTTATGGTATCACCTCTTTCGAGTTGCTGAAAACATCCAAAGGTTTCAATTGTCTTTGAAAAAGCTTCTCAAAAAATCTCGCCGTTCGGAGTCGGTAAAAAGCTGAAGGTCTCTTCCACTCCACTCGTATCCTTTGTGTTTGCTTCCCTACAATAAGACTATGATGTTTTTGCAAAAGAGGGCAATGAGAATGACATTCCGTCACTACACACTGCTATATTTGCGGCAGCTGTGAAATAGGTCTTAAATACAGACACGTTTCATTTACAAAGAAAGTAATTCGGGACCTGATCCAAACACGCGTTGGTATTACCCGCACTAAGTCTACCCGTTTCGACTCTATCCCTATAATGACTATCCGTTTTCACACTGTCCGTGGAGAAACCATCCGTGTTGGGACACTAGAACGGGTGGGCCTTAACTGAATTGGGAATACCCGCATAACGTCTACTAAACACAATTAATGGCGTTGGGATTATCCTTTGCGGCTTCCTGTGTAGGGACTACCCGTGTTTTGACAAATGTGGCCTACTCCTAACCGATGAAACCCTTTGTGGCACCTGTGGAGGACATTTGCTGTCCCTCGGACAAGCGGGAACTATTTTGCGCTGATCATGTGTTTAAAGTGAATTCTGTCTACGGAGCGACTGGCTGGGATTTTGGCCCAAAATCTGAAAAAGAAAAATACTTTTGATAGACCATTTCAATAATATTGCACCATATTGTCATGAAATCATGGGACACAGTGGCACAGTACGAGAACGTAAAGGAAGTATGGCTGCTTACGATAGAAGCTCTTGCTGGTATTAGCAGATCCAGTACTAGAGCGAAGATCATACACCTGCGCAACACAAAAGTGAGTCATCGACCGTTCCAAGGACTCAGTTTTGGTACAACTAGGTTGGATGTTTAAGAAAGTTCATGGAGAAAAACTTAAATTGAAAAAGTGCGAAAGTATCTCTACAGTTAAATAGGACACTGAGTATGCTGCTAAAAGTTAATAACAATTGAGTGGCACTAAAGCTGACAAGGGACCAAGGCCTAGCTTCTTTAATAACCACTCGTTTTGTGCGGGCTATTGTTCTCTCATAAGTAGAAGGGACCTACAGACACTGAACGGCGAGATTTGAGAAGCTTTTTCATTGTGAGTGTTGTCAGCAACTCGAAAGAGGTGTTGCCGTAAAAAAATTCTAGGTGTTCCATTCGGGAATGGAACCTAGAACTTCGGTGTGTGAGTCGACACCGATGACTACGTCACGGTGACCACAGAGTATGCTCCTACCACCTCCAAAAAGATGATTTCAATACCAGGTGCTGTGACCAAGCAAGGAAACCATGCCAGATGTGAAACTAGACTGTTCAAGCCTTGAAGATAACAAGTCAACTACGAGTATAAAAAGGGCTTCCAAGAAACTCCATCTAGGGATGTTGCAAAGTTATAAGGCAATACTTGTATTCTGGGCTAATAACGCAAATAACGCTCTTGAAGGCCAATTGAGGTGGTTACATCTGAAAACGTCAAAAAAGTGCACAAAATCATTTTTGAAAATCGCAAAGATAAATTGCGTGACATAGCTGACACCTGAAACGTATCAGAAGGCAGTATGTACACTATTTTGCATGAACATTTATCCATGACAAAGCTGTTTTCCAAATGGGTACCGCCTTTGCTCACAATGGACCAAAGACAACAGCGTATCGGCGATTCGGAGAGCTGCTTGGAGCTGTTTTGCCAGAATAAACAGGACTTTTTGCATTGGTATGTCACAATGACTTAAACATGGATCCACTACTACACTCCAGAGTTAAATCGGCGGTCAGCGGAGTGGACAGCAGCCGGCGAACCATGCCCAAGGGGCCCAAAAACTCAAAAGTCGGCTGGAAAGGCTATGAAATCCGTATTTTGGGATGAGCACGGAATTTTATTCATCCACTATCTTGAGAAAGGCAAAAGGATCAACAGCGAATACTGCATGGCATTATTGCTGCATTTGAAGGAAGAAATTGGAAAGAAAAACGGTCCCACATGAAGAAGAAAATAATTCTCTTCCACCAAGCAATGCACCGTATCGCAAGCCGTTCGCTACCATGGCCACGAACTGAGTTTTGAATTGCTTCGGCTCCCACCGTATTCTCCCAGCGACTTCTCCCTCCTTTCAGACCACAAAAAGAAGAAGAAGAAACTATGCCTGGAATGAATAGGCGATCGCCGAATTGAAGCCTATTTTAAGGCCAAAGGTAAATACTTCTATAATAAAGGTGTCGGAAAGTTAGAGCGACTTTAGACTGACTGCATCACCCTTGAAGAAACTATGTTGATGACTGAAATTAATTTATCTTGTGTCTTCCCTGGACGCACCCCATGCCCTTCAATTCAATTTAGACAAGCTTGGGGTCATTCAATTGAAGCAGTGGGCAGACTTATCCTTTTTTTTTTTTGTTTTTGCTGGAGGTTGATATACACTGCACTGGAGCGGTCAGACTCAAAAACTGGTCCATTGTACTACCAGGCAGTAACCTTCGTTTACTGTACTTTTCTGATTTTCCGAAGAAAGACCAGCAGGCGCTTCTGTGATAGAGGGCTTAGATTTTCAGCTCCCACAACATCGGCGAACAAAGGCGGGACACTGACAGAGAAAGTGCTCTGAAGTGTCTTCGCTAAGCCCAAGTAAACTTGGGTACTTAGTGTGTGAAGCGTCCCGTTTGTACGCCGATAAGTTTTCTACACTCTTTTCTGTCCAGAGATAACAGGACAGCAGCGGATTTCTTGCCGGCGTACGGGAGTATGCACTTGGTCAGCCTGGAACCTCATGAGCCATTCCATCTCTGGTTGTGCTGTTGGGAGATCCAACCGTCGATGGAACCAAGGAAGCGGGTGGTCTCAAGGTGGGTTCGATTCCTATGAACGCCTCTTTAGAACTTTCCCTTGCTACTTCATCGGCAATCTCGTTTCCCGCTATCCTGCGATGTCCCGGAAACCAGACAAGTCTTAGCGAATTCAGCCTATCGACCATATTAAGGGAAGACTTGCATTCCTCTACTTTTTCGAAAGCAATAAAAGGGTAAAGGAAGGCTTTAAGCACAGACAGACGGAACAGGTACTTTCCCCCTTCCACCTGCTCTTCACAATACAGTTGGTGGCCATTAGGATCGCAAAAGTTTCCGCCCGAAAGACCGATGCAAAATTACCTAAGGAGATGTGAAGTCAAATGTTGTCGTCTTCCACCAAAGCACAGGCCCCAGATCCCTCCTTGGTCTTGGAACTGTCCGTGTAGTCGGACTACATTCCCTTCCCGGTTTAGTTTCTGACCAGAGCCAGTCCTGGACTTAGGGAACGCATATGGTGGTCTCAGAACGAGTGTCTTTTTATGTGGTGAAGGAGGTAATCTCCCGCTTAGCTTACAGCTGGTATGCCAAGCCTCTTATTGTGGCTAGACCGACAATATTTTTTCTTTGGCATAAGTACGAACTTCCTTCCTTGTCGAAATGATCAGAACAGTAAGTTGCTTCGGAGGATAGAACTTTAAATTCATCAACTTCACAGGTGATATGTATCCTGTCGTCTGAAGTCCTCCTTAACAGTCAATGACAAAGTGGACATCAATTGCCTCTGATCCTTTAAACAACAGCACATGCTCATCCAACGAGCAACAGGTTCTTATGCCATATCCACACCCAATCTTATCCAGAAATAAAATGCAAAGCCCTCCATCGACTTCTACCCCAGTTTCGGGGAACCAGACAGCATTCCGCAGCAACACACGCCACTTTAATGAGCTTTCTTGAAACAAACCCCCTTTCAAAATTCAAAAATTCGCTCCCATGCACAAAACAAACGAAAAACTCAACAGAACTCCGACGACGAAGTGGGAGCACTTTCCCCGCTCAATTGTCAACCAACCAGCAGCATTCCGGGAGACTTCAGTCGAGGGGAGAGGGGGGGTAAGTGACGATGGTACTTTTTTGCCCTTTTTTCTTTGTTCTACTGACAAATCACCTTCGAACAAGTTCCTCGAGTGCAACATTCCGCACCGAAGCGAAATTATTTGTCATTTTCAAGTCCACACACATCTCGAGCGATTCCTGACACATTTCAAACTTTTAACGGGGAGGTGTACACTTGTTACCCCCCCCCCCCCCTACGGCCTCGGCGAGGGTTCTTTCTATAAAATTGCCATTACGTGACACACTGCTGCACCCGTGGGGAGATACGACACGGCGCGGGGGCGGAGTGCACACACAATGACGAATTATGTGACAAAGGAGACATTTGTGAGGAGGACTTTCAGGAGTGCATTCCTGCTTCGGTCGTGTGCTCTGCGCCACCTGCGAAAAGTTAAGCAAGGGAACTTTTGGCAACAAGGAGTCGCACTTACCTTGCAACCCCTCAGTGGGGTGGTGGCACCCTCTCAGCAGAGACTAAGACAATCGACACTTTGTTTGAGTTGCGAAAAGAGACAGAAGCCACCGTCACTCTGGTCGGGGTAACAATTGCAGCAATGTGTCGTCCTTTCACAGGACAACGGCTCTATGATGATTGATGATGTGAGTCGACCGTCCCGGCCATGTGTGCTGGCGTTCGTCGAGTTGAGGCCACGTTTCGTTGTCGTTTGCTGAATGATTAACGATTTTCCTATGACCGACGAGCATCCACTCACCTTTCACCCTCTCCCTCCTTGTTGGGGATTTTTAAATAAGAGGATATGCAGGGACTTACATGACGTGGATGGGGGGGGGGGGGATAAATTGATAAGCGATGGATGTTTCCCACACACACACACTCCTGCTGTGCAAAGTAATTGATTCGATTCTAATGTGATGTTGAGCCTCAGCGGGGGGGGGGGGCTGTCGCTTTGGAAGGGTTAGGGTGGATTGGTGTGGCTTGTAAAAGGAATCTCAACATGCCCCAGTGAAAGGAGTCATTAGTGTCTGATGAGCAACTAATGTCTTTGAGGCGCGGCGCGCTCTGAGCTTCCCACGTAATGCGACGGATGTGGGCTGTGGCTTGGATGCGTCGTCTGCTGTGCGGTGTAAGTGATGTTTACATGTCACATTACTTTGCAATTCGATTCAAGATGATTGATGACGACGACGAGTGAAGGATGCAGCGCCGAGCTGATGGCGAACGGATTCAATCACTTTGACGCGCAATCGTCTGCGGCTTAGGGGACGCTAATTGAAATGCACGAGAAGGATGATGTCTTCAGGGCTTCCATCAGTGTCACAGCCACATTCACCTGCGGTCACTTGCACCCGCATGTCCCTGCAATCGATGAATTCATTTAATTTTTGTTCTGTGCAGGGACTCCATTCAGTTGACAGGTAATCCCTTCACCTTCGCCACTAATGTAATCAATTTTCCATTCATACGAACGCACCCCACCCGCAACCTGCAACCCGTGTTGGCTATTATGCGTGTCCCATGCCGCCTCGTCGCCAATCCAACTCAATCCGATTAGAATTGACTTAATGCATCCACGTGTGTGTGGATTGTGTGCACAAAGTCCGACCGGCCGCCAGGGAGCGGGTGAGCTGCGGTTGCTGTGCGTGCTGCTATTGTCTGGCGAGCCTGTGAAAACGGAAATTCAAACACAGTTATCGGCCTATCATGCCTGTCGACCTGTTTGTCGGAATGTAGCCAACTGTGTGTGTGCCGATTAGACGAGCAGTACGGCGAGCACCGGACTCCGATACCAATCGCTTCCGCTTTAAACATTCAGTCAGGCGTGTGCGTGTCCCTGTGTCCCTTGAAGGATTCGCCGTCCGCTGAAGATTAGGCGCCGAGCGAGAGATCTCCGCAAATCTGTAATTACATTCATCTGGCCCCATCAACGCATCCACTGACGCTCCGCAGTCAACACTGTTTAAGGACTGCATGCCAGCGGACTTGCTTGCGGCGCAAACGGATCAGGCGGATTGATGCCGCTGTGTCCTTGCCCGAGGATGTGACATCATGTCGCATTTTGGAAAATTTACATAAAACCAAAAATTACTTTTCACGTCGCCGTTGCTCTGCGCCTCCGGCGACAGCCAGTGTTGGCGTCCATGTTCTCGTGGAGGCCGCCAGTGCAGTGTGACAAGCGGCGCGTCGCTAATAATTCATATCGGCCCCGTTTGTGTTGGCACACATGGATGGTGGGCTCCTCCATCGACGCCAGCAATCAGCAGCGCAACTGCAGGCGATGTTCGCCAGATCCTCCGACTTGCTGGAGGTTCTGCAGGCATCTCCCCCGCCTGTCCTGGATCAGGATTCTATTTAATATATTATTGTTGGGAACGTTTTACAAGGCAGTAATTTCTGAAAGGACATGAGTGCGACGTGCGGGCGGTGGTGGCGGTGCGACAGCCGCTGTCAGAGCTTTGCCAGGCAGAATCTGTTTTCAATATAATATCGGGGACGTGCCGTGGGGGCTTGGGGAAAGGATTCATGGCTTACAAGTGACATGGTGCGTGTGAGCAATGCAAACAAACGGAGGCATGTCTGGCTTCTGAGAGGGACGGGTGTTCGTTGCATGATTTAATTGAGTCGGGAGTGGAAGTGTGTGTGTGTGTGTCGGTAAGTTGCAACTAAACACGAGATCAATTTGGAACTTGGCTTGTAGCTGAAGAAAGTGACGGAGAGGGCCCCCTCTTAGGAGGACATGGCTTCCAGACACCTGTGGGGAGGTCCTAGTTCAAGATTTGATTTGTTTCCATTTTTTCAAAGGCGACTGGAAGGAGCGTTGGGAGGTGTTGTCTGAATTAGAGCGGATGGGGCTTGTTGCTGCATACAGAGGGCCGAAGTTGCCTAGCACCTGAGGCAGTTTATACGTCCTTTTAGGTCGTGGTCTTGGTCTTAGTAGTCTTAGTGGATCTTAGTTGTGACCGAGTCTGTGGAGTTGGTAGTCACACTCCCTTGCCCGTCTTCATATCCATATGCGTCCACCTACCTTTTGTGGAGGCTTCAAGGCTTCACTTCAGTATACATGCTTCTCGTTCTTCTCGTTTTGTAAGTTTGACGTTGATGCCATCAGCAGTTTTAAGCGCTCTGAAGTGAGAGTTCCACCACAAATCGGAGCTTCATACAAAAGAATCCACTCCTGAGAGTAGGACTCCGCCTGCATAACCGAGTATGCTAATATGTGGAGGCATTCAAGAGAGCGCTCCTTGTACAGGTGATGGCTTTGAATGGTGTACTTAAGGTATTTCCTGAATGAGAGCCTGTTGTCCAACATATCCTCTAGGTAGTTCACAAACTCCTAGAACCTTATTGTCTGCTCTCAAACTATGAAGTTGGCGTTTCGGTCTTCTTGCGGCAGGTAATAAGAAGCGCTTCCGTTTCACGGGCCTCAAATTCCAGATCGGCATTTTTGAACCGCGCCTTTACCACTGAGATAGTTGTGGTCACCACGTCCTCTATGCGTTTTGTCACAGTGACAATAGCGATTTCATCGGAAACCCCGCCTTAATTGTAGAACGCTTTATGGGGGTCCGAGAATTGATACCCGTGGACCTGCGGTTACGTTGTAGGATTTTACGACATCGCCGGGGGGAAGCATAAGTCTTCTATTCGCAAGGTTCTTAACTATCTCCATCAGACAAGTCGGTGTACCCATGGCTATAGGAGACCTACTTATATGCAACCAGCTCTCTGGATTAAAACATCTAGAGTAACTAGCGCACAATACCTCTTCCTTCTTGTCCATCTCTTTCCTTGAATAGCCTTTCTGGCCAAGTCAACCACAGTTTCTATCGTAGCCACCCTTGACCAACCTTTCCTGAAGTCAGTAACCAGCCATCGATAATACGTTCAAGTACCTTGCCTAGTGTATGAAGTGGGCAGATTGGGCGATTCGAAGACGGGTGTCTTCGGTGGCCCTAGGTGGTTTCCATCCTTTATGCAGCTGTTTCCCTCTCTTGTAGACATTTCTGGAAAAGATCAGGTTTGACCATAGCCGCTGCCATTGCCGCTATATTCGGAATCAAATCTTATGAACTGTGGACTATGAACTGCAGTATGTAGTGAGTCATGTAGTTTTTGATTTTATGACATACAGCTTGACTGTCCCCATACATGTGTACGTGGACGTTCTTTAAGTTCCCTGTTGGGCTTCTGCGTCCCCATGTATGCCTGAAAGGTCCAATTGACTGACTAATAGAACGTGTGTCAGGGGATTGGGGACGTCCTAACGCTCAACATGGTCTAGAAATCTTAAGCGTTGTATCCGAAGACGCTTGACTAGGCGCATGTCGCTAGAGCCCATAGAGTTCGTCGTTGAATACTCTTCTTCAGATGCCATCAACGCAAACAGGACCAAAAATCGCACACAAAACTTTTCTCTCGAGAAGACTCCGGCCTTCCTCATCCGCTTTTAGTAGTGTCAAGGTTTCCGAAGGACCTTAACCAACTTGGAGTGCGCAACTGGCGGAAGCTTGCGATAAATCGTGCTGGCTGGAGAGGCATGTTGGTTGAGGCCCAAGTCCACCCCGGACTGTAGTGCCACAAGAAGAAGAAGAAGTGAAAGTGTGTGTGTGGAATTTGACTAAAAGAAGGATGCGTAACATTCTCCTCGATATCACTTCACTGTTTGGGCCTAAGAGTAGTTTGAAAAATTCATCTTGAAGAAAGAATTCTTAACCATCATACCGAAAAGGTCAGATTAAGATTGTCTGTCGCTTCGATGACTGATTCACTCTTTCTACTTACGGATGGGTCAAAGATGAATGATGGGTTAGCGACTGGTGTCTCCTACAGAGAACTACATTCTTGTCTCTCCATCAATTAACTTTCATATTGCAGAGTTTTTCTGGCAAAGATTGGTATATCCAAAAGGAATACAATCATCTGTTCAGACAGCCAGGCTGCAATCAAATCCCTTGGAGACCACATCTTCCATTCAAACTCTTGCCTTAGGTGCGGCCTTTTCACCTCGCATTGGTGCTGAGACAAAGTGAAATCCATGGCAAATGACAGGCCGATGAGCTTGTCATACGCGGAGCCAACTCTAATGTCTCAAGAAGGGACACGCCTTCCATTTCTATTCACAAAAAATACCCACATTTGGTGAACAAAAGAAAACAAATTCAGAGAACTTAATTTATATCATAACCAAATTAAGTTAATCAACTTTAAATGCTCTCTCTGCATTGCAGATGAGACAAATCGCGCTTACGGATCAAGGCAGTTGCCACAAGAGGCCAATGTGCAACTGGAATACATGCTTTTTGTATTGGTATTCTTCGCAGAGGCCTCTGTATGAACTTCAGTGACCAGAAGTCATTTCTCACCTCCTCTGCGACTGTCAAACTCTTGCTTAGAGAAGATTGAAGCTCATAGTGAAGTACTTCTTTGACAACCTAGATGAACGCGGAGACATTAATGTAGGACTTACTACTTAGCACAGGAAGTGAGACAATCGGTGTGGCATCACAGTGGCCACAGGGGAGGCCTTAGTAGGCGCAAGGTGAGGCCAAAGTGTGGTTGATAACCAACCGCTCTAACCTAACTTCACTTGGACATCTCTTTTTAATAGCTGAATTTTCATCTCGGTGCCTTTACTAACAAACCAGATTGCCAAATCTATGGTTCGAAAAACTCATTTAGAAGCCAGTCTCCAGACCAGCCACAGAGTGTCACAATTTGGTGCAAACGGTGGAGTGGTGGCAACTTTGAACCATTTTTTTTTTTTTGATAACGAGGTTGGGAACAATGGTTTCGTCAATGGTGGGTGCTAGAGAGCATTATTAACTGATTTGCTTACTTCTATTGAAGACACGGACTTGAAGGACCTCCCTTTCATAAAGGATCACGTGCCAAGCTACATAGTTCAAACTATACAACCCTTGCAACACACTTCAAGCCATAGAAGATCTTCAGCACACCAAAGTCCAATACTCTGTCATCACGCGTCATGGTGATGTCAGTACCCTGCCTCGGATCTACGATTTGATTCTTTCGGACGTCTTTGTGTGAAGGACGGATGTTGGGCCAACATTCCGGAAACGATTTAAGCGTTCAAGGTCTACACCCTCGAGCTGCAACCAACTGTAGACTCTGTTGGAATCTGTCACACCGTTCGACACTGGACAGATAAATTTGTTGCTTAAAAGAATATTAGGGGACCTGTGTCCTAGCTGATGGGGAAAATTTCCATCAGCAATGGAATTCAATCGTGAAATGGTGGTTAGTTTATATATTGCCGGAAAACCACAAGGAGCTATCGTTATAGTCCTCCAACACCTTAAAGTGAATAAATCATTTGTCTCGAACTAGAGCCCGTTCCAGTGATATTGGCAGTATGGCAAAACATCGGCGGAAAAGGTTCGGAAAGTGAAGGCTCGAATTGAGTGAAATCCGCGTCCAAGTGGAAAAACAAACTAACTTGTAAGCCAAACATATCGTTGGAATGGATGTAGCACATTCTGAGAAACTGAGCTTCGACTAAAACCGTTAAAGATTGTTAAAGATCGAAAAATCACACGATCTCACACCCCAATAGATAAAAGTTAGAGTGGAAAGAGCGAAGGAGTTGCTAGGCTTACACGAAAGTGGTCAGGTGCCAAATTCGTTCTTTCCGATGAGTCGTCATTTCGGTATCGAGCAATATGTCAACAAACAGAATGACCGACTTTATTTACCTCTTTGGTCCTTTGAAAATTTCCACCTTCGGACGGCCACCAGAATGCAGGCAGCACCCATGGTTATGCTTTGGCCGCCATAGCCGCCGATGGTCAATCCCCGCTGGTATTTTTAGACCGTGGCATCATAAAATTAAGGCCACCGTATGCCGTGAAACTGTCCTAGAGACAGTACTGAAGCCTTGGGCAAACAAACATTTTGATCGGAGACTGCGAACATTTCAACAAGACATGGAACGGCCTTACAAAGCGGACGTCAAATGAGATTGCCAGAAACACAATGTTCCACACTTCATTTCTTGGACACAATTAATGACAAGTTCTCCGGATGCAAATCCATTGAATTTTTCTGCTCGAGTTGGCACTAAAAATTGACAAAGTTTGTTTCACCTCAAAGAAGCACTTTGCGTGGAATGGGCCCAATTACCGAGGAGCGATGCTTTCTTCGGCCGTCCATCTAAGGGCCAAAGGGTGAGTTCTTGAAAACTGCTGATACAATTTGAAAACTCATGTGTTTTCCAACATAGTTTGATTTAGTACAATAAAATGAGTGGCACTACAGTCCCGAAAGAACCCCGGGCTAGCTTCTACAACAACTACTCGTGTTGTGCGTGCTATTGTTCTCTCACGAGTATCAGGGATCTGCAGACACTGAACGGCGAGATTTAAAAAGCTTTTTCATAGACAATTGGTGCTCTCTGAGTGTTGTCAGCAACTCGAAAGAGGTGCCGTGAAAAAATGCGAGGTGTCCTGTCTGGGAATCGAATCTAGGTTTTCTACCCGGCGGTCGACGCAGTTACCACTTCGCCACGGCGACCACCATCGACCATGTCTTGAAAAATTGTTAATGGAATGTGATGCTGCTAGGCCGGACACATATTGCCCAATTAACGGGAATGCCCATTCCAACTAAGAGCAATACTTCAGGATAAACAAATTTTTTCCTTTTAATGCATTTTTTCAAAAGAATGAAACCTTAAATGTGGTCCACCCTGTATATTCCCTGAGAGGACACTTCCACTTCATCTGAATAAGTTTTCCAACAGACATTAAGCGGGCCACTTCAACACAAATTTAACTGCCCGAAACTTTATGAAGGACAGCCTCGCCCACTCCCACTCACTTCCAATTTCCAGCTCATTTTCATATTTCAGCTTTTTTCGCCCTTCCCCCTGCCCTTCAATACCGCCAACGCAGCGCGACATGCTTTCACACATGTTGATCTTATCGAACAATTAAATACCAGATACCAGAGAAAACACCGCCGCCCAGCTGTCCGACGCCACCCACCCACTCGCTTATCTGCAGCGAGGAAATTGCATTTCGCGACACGCCAGTAAAATTGAAAAAATGCACATTTCAAAAGAAAAACCACCGCCATCGGCGGCTGGCCACTACCGACCCACCCCCACATCCCCAATCAACGGCCCAGTGTCGTTAATTCGAGTCTCCATTGCCGTGTTGCACTACTTCAGGCGTTGTGCCGCCCCCCCCCCCGGGGTGAGCTCCTTCCGACGGAAAAAAAACACACGCGCGCGGGTCTACATTAAAATATAATTTCATCCCGGATTCGATTTATTTCGATTCAAGCGTCAATATTTGCATAAAATTTCAATATTGCCCACCTCGGCCTCGCAGCCACAAGCGGCCGCGTACTTCTTCAGTACGGTGCATCCTGCACGGCTTTGTTTTTCTTTAAAATTAACACACACACACAAAACGAGAGGAATGCAGAAAAAAAACAAACGTTGCCGCTGACATAATTTGCCGTGCGAAAATGACATTCTGTGCGGCCGTGCTCTGAGATGCGAGAACTTTTGATGTTGACACGGGAGAAATTGAAAAAAATATGTGCCCGCTGCGCCCCCACTCCCCCGCCCAAAACAAGGACCTGTTTTACGTGGGGGCGCAATATTTTAATTAAAATCATCCAATTAAACAATTTTAATTAAAATCCATCAATAAAATTATTTTTCCTTGTGAGTGATTGGGAGTGGACGTTCGTTTTTCTGGGCAAAGTTTTGGGTTCCTTCTTGTTTTTATTGGGTGGTCGCCGCCCACGCCTCCTCTCCCTGACCGAGGATACATTTTAATAAAATTCGAAATTGAAAAGTATTCCCGTTGGGGAAGACATTCGAAGTGGGGCTTGTGTCCAATGGGGATGTCATGCGTATCGCGGAGGTGACTAAAAATTTCCTAATTGATGGCGAAGCGCATTTTCCTAGACAGCACACTCTGGTGTATGTCCTTGACTGTGAGGATTGTTTGACAAATCGCCAGTGACTTCCTTTTTCTAGCTCTCAGGTATGTCACAAGACGCCCAAAAAATCGATTCTTTCAATTTTTCACTAAAAAAATTCTGATCCACCGTGAGGTTTGATTTTCAAGAGACTTTTCTCACAGATCACTCGTGACTCCTATCAAACTGTTTTCTCTCTTTTGCTCAGCATCGCTTGGCAATAAATCAAGGAAAGACTCACAGCATAACAACGTCTTCAAATTGTTCAGCTGAACAACGAAAATCTGTGTTGTGTGCAAAATGTTTTCGTGCGACTTATTGTAACCACTATTGCCAATACCACTCGCAGTTCGATCAGAGACAAATACCCCTGAACTTAAACTATTTCCAGAGCCCCCCTTAGGGAAGATTCCACTTCCCTTAGCCTCGAGCTCTTGAAATGCTAGAATTGTTTCCGAATTCTTATGAAGCGTAAGCCATGCCTCTTCGCCCTGGTGTTTCCAATTGGAATTCGTTTTCGCGCATCTTACTTACTGATCAGGTTTATAAAGAGCCTGAGCCTGAGCTATAGCTTCCTTCCAATCCATACGGCCATGCTACTTTCCGTTGCTAAGCCAAGCCCTTTAGCGTCCGCGATCACTCGATGTCTTCACCGGAGATTCGGTCTTCCTCTCCTTCTCGAACCGGAGACTGGGATTCGAGAACCCTCTTAGCTGGAGCGTTGTTGTCCATTCGCTTAATACATCTTAGTACAGCACGTCGAGTGTTTTCTTCTCCAGTCACCAGACAGACAATATGTATACTCGTCTAAGAATGTGCTATTCCGTTTTGCTTATCGTCCAGCACCCACCCACCCACCACCCTTGGCAAGGGCGATTCTCCGTCGTATCTTCATCCAGGTGTCATTTGTGGACTACACGTTTGCCCCGAGGTAACGCAACTATCTCAAAGTTGAAGCTATCGATTGTCACACTTTCACCGAGGTGATGTTTGAAAAATCGATTCTTTGCCGTCATTTTCGTTTTATCCTTGTCCACTCTACGACCGGGCTCGTTTCGTCTGCCCCAAAATAGACGTGGAAGCTTCTGCAACAGCAGGCTGGGCACGTGCAGTGACATCGATGTCATGAGCGTTTCTTGGGAATTGTGCTGAGTTACACATGCCCTCCTCAAGTACAGTATTGAAGACTTCAAAGGATAGCGCATCTCCTTGCCGAATCTGGTGCAGGTTTCGCATGGTTCAGAGGATCTCCAACTTAACTGCGCGGTGGATCGGGTCTGCGACACAAC
The DNA here is from genome assembly GCA_944738645.1 of Eristalinus sepulchralis. Lineage (NCBI taxonomy): Eukaryota > Metazoa > Arthropoda > Insecta > Diptera > Syrphidae > Eristalinus > Eristalinus sepulchralis. The sequence continues at coordinate 11,117,526 of OX122886.1, forward strand.
TGGATCAGTTTTCTCAAAGTCGCGACTATCACATCAAAAAGTTCTTTGCGATGAATGCTGTCATGTGCGGATTTAAAATCGACAGAGAGGTCGTATGAAACCCATGCCCTATTCCATGGCTTGGCTCAGTATGAAGATCTGGCCTACAGCCGACTTTGCGGGGCCAGAAACCACACTGGTGTCGACTAGTGCGGTGCAAAGAGTCTTTAGAAGAGCTCCCAGTATCCTGGACAGGATCTTGTAGGCGACATTCTGTAGGATAGTACCTCCATAGTTCTTAACAGACATGGGATCGCCTTTTCTGTAGGATGGAACATATAGAGCTGGTATTGAAATTGTTGGCCATGCTTTCGTCATCTCAAATTTGCATGCAATCTGTTGCAGGTTCCCCACAAAAACACTGCCGCCAGACTTGTCTACTTCTGATGGGAAATCGTCCTAACCTGCAACTTTGTTGTTCTTCAGCCTTTTAATGACTGACCAGACTTCTTCAAAACTGGTCGGAAGCACTACTTTATCGATTGGAGTTGGGATTTTCCCGCCTCCTAGCACTCTCTCCAGTCTAAACACATTCACAATTCCCTGCGGATTAGTTACTAGGTTGCCCTCACAATTTCGAAGCTCATAGGTGGCTTTCTGAAAGCATGCTGCCAAGTTCTTCGCTTGTTTTTATGAAAGACTCGTATCTCAAAGACCTTTTTGATTTCCTTGGACTGAGAAGGTGCCCGGGTCCTTTTTTCCACGCGCAGAAGTGTTTTCTTCTTTACATCTTCTAGTCCTATACTCCTCACTCGCTGGCTTAGTTTTCCTTTTCAGCGTTTTTCTGCATGCCTCGTCCATTGCTTTGTTTTCTGCTCACACTTGCCATCGTAGCATGGATTTCGTGTCGGGGATGATGCTAGATTCAGCGAAATATAGGATAACTGACCGACAATGCAGCTACATGTTGTTGACGTTCATGTTCGATGTTGGCATACTGAGGAGTCCCTCGATGAGTTCCTCTTCGTCGACTCTGGTAATCTTCGGTGTACTTAGGCGTCCAATGTCGAATCTCCCCTTTGCTAGCTGGTGCAGCTTTCTAGCTTTGGATCTTACTGCCACGAGAAAATGGTCAGAGTCGTTGTAAAGCCTCTTTGAATATTTTAACATCCAGGATTCAGATGATCCACACAGCAACCTGGCTATCTCCGTTTGGTCGACCCGTCAGTCAAATCGCCCAAACGGAGATAGCCAGATTGCTGTGTGGATCATTTTGCGTGGAAATACTGTGCTCGCGATCACCATATTACAAGTCTTCGCGAAGTTCGTGAGTCGGAAGCTGTTCTCTGCTGTCGTGCCGTGGAGGCTGTCCGTTATGAACACTCCAGCAAAGGTGTTCTTTCTTACAGACCTTTGCATTGAAGTCCTCGACTAGAATTTTGGCATCGTACTCGGAATAGAACATCGTACTTGGCACCGTCCAAGAGGCCATAAGAATCTTCGTTGATGTGGCCCTCAATGGTGTCGGTCGGGATATGGGCACAATCTGGTTGATGTTGTAGACCAGGCGGTCACTTGGTGCCTTGAAATCGATGAACTTCAGCCACCCTCTTTCCCACAATAAATTCGCATCCTTATAGGTGCACATCACCTTCGCATCATGTCCAGCATATTGCCCGTATCGCACTCAAGAAAGAAAGTGGATGGATCTCAAATTCTAGAAGTCCACTTATCTTGATTGATCTCTATTGATCGTGATATTCCGTCGTCTCATCCGAATATCCTAAACAACTTACTCATCATCTTTTACCTGCCCAATCCGTCGGAGAAAGTAGCTGCTCACTACTGAATTCCGCCAGCTCCGTCGCGATTCTCAGCCTATCGTGGCGAGTAACACCCACACGCAACGGCACGTAGAAATCTCATTTCGACAGCTTGTATTTGCGATCTTATTCTTCCGGTCATTCACGAAATTTTATGACAAGAGTTGGAACACGCCTACAACCTATAACTTGGGTTTGGCACCTAGGTCTTTCTTATTACTGATTTACCAAGTTGCTTCAATCAATTTCAATTTGGCTTCCAGCCTGGCCAATATAACAAGAAAGCTCAGCTCTGCTGCTCTTCCCATCACTCGTGATAAAGACCCCGGGATACTTGAAATTCCCTAACTTTTTCAATGGGACAGGCATTTTGGAAATTGCCTTTCCTTCGGACTTGTCAACGTTCGCCCTCATTCCAGCATCAGTGCGTACGGCCACAAGGCTTTCGAGGGCGAGCGGTAAGGATGTGAGAACATCTGCGAAAAAGAAGATGACGTACCCTCAAGCCTCCCAATGTGAAACATTAATGATCTAAGCTGCGCTCCAAAATCCAGTCCACATGAAACTGCTTGCTCTTCAATAACAATCCAGTTTTCTTATGCGGGTCTCCTCACAAAAGCCAGCTTAGAGTAGGCACAGATGTTAAGCCCTCCTGCATACATTAGTTCACCGCCCAAGAGGTGTTGAGGTTGTTATGCAGGAGGTGTCACTAGGAGGCGTTTATTAACACGACTCTTGCACTGATACGGATCACTTTGGCATTCCGCCATGTTGAATGCAATGTGAGGCTTTCCCCTGTGTACCCCCTCCACTCAAAGGACATACTTTTTTGCTTTATTTAGTCGGTGTTGAAATAAAATATGAAATGAAATGAAAAAAAATGGAAGCTCGGACATGGTCACTTCACTAGACTAGGGATGACAGGGATGGGAGGACCAAAGCGGAGAAAAATTTACTTGGTATTCAAAAACCACCAACATGGCACTCGGTTCTCTCTTTGACTGCAATTCCATAGTAAACTATTTTCAACAATTGTTTCCGGTCCACTGCGGCTTGCTCCCCATCCCCAGACTGTTGTGATCTCTGTACTAGATTGTTTGGCCGCATAGGAGGGTTCGTATCCATCTGGTTCTCGGTTCTCGATGAAGGCTTTCACACTCGAGTGAAGTGACTTATACCTAGATGGGTCCCATGCATAGATTCCTCAAGACCTAAAGATCTGAACGACCACTATAGCTTGTCACAGATTTTATCAAAATCTCTGATAGAACGATAAAACAAATAAGCAAGTGATGGCATAAAAGCTCATTATCGTACCCACCTAAACGCCTTCCAGACGCCGACACAAAGTCACCGACGAACACCTGAAACATGATTATTGCGTAGCACAGGACAGTGTCTGTGATGAACTCGAACAAGAAAGGACGATTCACGATAAACAGAGTAAACGATCTAGTGTTGACGTCCTGAATGTTATTGTACATCAGAGTCATCTCAATCTGGAAGGAAGAGACCCCTAGTGAGATCATCAGTAACTGAGAATCAACTCAGCACGTACCTCCCGCTGCTGTTTTGCCTCTAAAACTATCGAGTTCAAGGCGTAGTCCAGTGTAAGCAGCGTGCGTCGAAAACCGATTTCATAATCAACTAAAGTCTCCGAGAAGTAGCTTATCAGGTACAGGTCGTAGGACGTCCACAGTTCCCCGAAAACCACTACAGCAATCAACTTGACAAGCTCCCACAGTGACATGTCAATGCCGTACAACGTGAAAAGGGCGAGTAACTTAAACATCCTGTAGACGGCGAATATGTCGCTGAGCAGGCCCAAGAAACAGACAAACTGATAGATGCTGTAGGCGCTATTAAACTTATCCTTAACGCAGTGGACTCTGTAAGAAATCGCAGTGACCTCTTGAATGTATCGCTTGACCTTCCGTTCACTTGCCGTGGACCGCAGCTCACTCAGCAGACCGTTCATTTTCTGGTAGAAGCACAGCAGTGTCAGGTTTCCGTAGAGGTGGGTCCAGAATGTGAGCTCCATTAGAACGTACGAGTGCAGGAACAGCAAACAGGCGAGAATGTTGCCAATAAACGTCTCATCACGGTTCTGGATGATCCAGGATAAAAACAAAAGCAACAGTCGGAAGTAAATGAATTTCCGAAATTTTTGTGGATAATACACGCCGCCGTCGTTGGTCAGCTTCCCGAGCCTCTCGAAAAGGACGAACATTTCGTTGAGGGTCTCCACAATAATGCCTCTGTACTTGAAGTAGTTTACAGTGAAGACGAAGGTGTTAAACATCTTGAAGGTCGCCCGCAGTGTGAATGTCAGTTGCTCCGATTTTAGTAAGAAATTTATTCTTTTCGTACGAAAGGCATAAATTGAGCCCACAATCAGCAACACAGTACCGCTGAGACTGACCAAGCCAAAGTACAGAAGGACGAAAGTCATTAAGTGCCGCTTGAACGCGGATGCCTCAACCCGATTGCTCTGTCGATTGTATTTGAAGTTGACCAATCCGAGGCACTGAGGTATGCTAAGAAGTATTCGCAAGGACCTCTTGAAATAGACGTGTGCTTCGGATTCGGCCATTTCTGGCCGTGGCTGAACGAACACTGAAACGAAGCGACGTAAAAATTGTTGCCCGTGTCGCTGCCTATTACTTGTGCTTCACTTTGATTACGACATTCCATTAGGATATTGAACAGAATTACAGTTCTGTGTCATATAGTCAATAACGTCACTTCCTCTGACGTACAAAAGTGTGCAGACATTGTTGAAGAATAAAAGGCATTGTCTTTGAGGGCTGAAGCAAGGTTATAGGCTTCGGGGAAACACACTAAGAGGTCGGAACATCGATAGCCACAGGCTCCTTGTTGAATTACTTTTATCAGGGAGAAGCAATGTGGGAGCGCGAACGAAAGAGACAGTCTGAGAGGTGTGAAAATATCAAAATTGCCAGATGCTGGGGAGCGAGTCGCAGTGCATCTTTATGTGAGATGGTTGAGCATTTCAATCTCAGACAGTGCTGGTTGCCAGATCAGAGACATCGCAGACAGTTCCACGTTGGCTGTGCTACAGGAAAATGCTAACCTAGGCCTAACTCTAGCCCCATGAGAACTAAGACTGCATGCGGACGTGATACATCGGATGATGTCAATTTTGGGTAAATTGTACTTCTGGCCCTAGCTCAGAAAATCGGGAAAATCAGAAAACAGGGTTGTGGTGGTGAGCTAGAAGAAGCTCCATGGATTAAGAGAAATTTGTAATCATAATACATCTGCTCTGTGCCAGTCTTACTGTGGCACGTCTTAAGCTGCCTCAGAATCAGTGCCTCAAACGATTGGCTAGGCTACGCCACTCCATCAGAATGGCAACAAAATACTTCTGAATAGGACTTAGTCTATTTATCATTCAATTCAACCTAACCTCAATTAAAAAAAAGCAAGAAATTCTCTTTTTTTGGCTTTTTGGTCACTTTTATGCATTGCCATTGGATTGGTCATACATTTCAAATCAAACAAAATTGAATGTTTTGGAGGTAGCGAAATACAAAGTGCCCACTGCGAGTCTACTGTCAATATACTTCTTCTTCTTCTTCCTGGGCCTCAACCAACATGTCTCTCCAGCCGATCTTTGGCCAGCTGCCTCCAGTTACACACTCCACTTGCGTGCGCTACCTTAGCCTGGGCGGTCCTCTGCTGCGTTGTCCGAATGGCTCAGATTCAAAGACTTTTCGGGCCGAAGCAGTGGTTTCCATACGCTTTACATGGTTTTGCTATCTTAAGCGTTGTATCCGAAGACGCTTGACTAGGCGCATGTGGCTGTACAGCCCATAGAGTTCGTCGCGAAAACTTCTTCTCCATATGTCATTAACGGAAACAGCACCAGAAAATAGAACGAAAAACTTTTTTATAGAAAAGACTTAAGACCTCCTAATCCGCTTTTAGTAACGAGCAGGTTTTCACGCCATAGAGAAGGGCTGAGAAGATCAAGCTGTTTACTCCTTCGAGAGAGGGCTTTATAACTTAATTGCCTCTTGAGCCCAAAGAAACAGCGATTGCCTAGTGTGATTCTGCGTTTCATTTCTGCTGCCTAGTGTAACGCTCAGTTCAAGACGTCAATATTGTGTCCTCATTAACCATCACAAATATTTAACCCGCTTCCGCCTCAATGCCAGCAAACTCCTTGACGGCTCGCACTGCTAATGCGCGTCAGATTGTTGTTCCGATGTACATATATCAGGTGACTCATCGTAAGGTTTGATTTGCAATAGGCTCTTCTGAAAGATAAGGGGTGACTCCTGTCAAACTGGTTTTCTACTTTAGCTCGGCATTGTTGGGCACATCGTCAACTGCATCTCCAAGTGTCCTTTAAGAACCTTTTGAAACCACTATTGCCAGTACCATTTGAAAGTTCGTGACCCAGCTTACAATAGCAGATGATGATCGACAGGGGAGACGACATACTGCACGTTATGAAGAGCCCGTCACGAATTTATTGGGTGACTGTGTCAACAGCTTGGCTTGGCGTATTTGACATGAGCATCTCGGACTAGAAGCGTACAAAATTCAACTTGTGTGAGAATTGAAGCCAGGTGGCTTGAATTTGCTAAAACGAAAATACCGTGTCTTGTCGTGAGAGTTTGTTCGCTGATAAATCCCATTTCTGGCTCAATGGATATGATAATATTCAAAACGGCCATGTTTCGACTTATGAAGAACCCGAGGAGTACCAGGGGCTACCATAGCATACATTTAAAGCAACGGTATGGTGTGGTTTATGGCCTGGCGGAGACAATGTTCTTCAAAAATGTGCCAAATCAGAATGTTACAGCCAATAATATCGCTATGCTATGCGCTTCTTGAAACTTAAGCACATATTGGCGGTAAGCTCTTGTTTTAAAAAGACGGCAGTGGGCGATGGACTTGGTGCGAAATAAGTTTGGGAAGCACTCAATATTACGGTTCCGCCTAGAACCAGTCACACCCTTGAACTGTTTCCTTGCGGTTATGTGAAGTCCCAGGCCCCAGAAATAAGACCAACATTACCAGATTCGCTATGCTCGAAAGATTCGTTTAAAATTGGAGCTTCGGAATACACCACTTTAGACGTAGTCACGTCTGACATTTGCATGATATGGTCTTAGAAAAGCTATTGCCATGAATTGCCCTTCTAATCGGTAATAAAAACTGCTAGCTGACTATCAAATTCATTTGTTTCATTTTCCATATTAATCAAACCTCACAATGAACCGGACCTTACCTGGCCTATGGCTTGAATTCCTTCATTCATTCGGGTCTACTAGGGTAAAAACAGAAATGCTCCTTCTGATAGAAATTGTCGTGAAGTTCCTGATGGACAAAATGTACCACAGAGTAACATCAGAGACGCCATCAAGAAAGTGGAAGCCTGGGAACAGAACTAAGAACTCACATTAAGTGAGCATCGGAGCAAGGAAGCTCCTCCTTGTACTGATAAATTTGTAAACTGACATTGTTAGAGTATGATGCTGTTGTGCGTTGCGGCGTTCAAATGCAAAGATCAGAGCTCCTATAGCGAACCTTTTCTTTATTAGAAGCTGTCTATACAAACCGAATAAACGCGGTGCGGGCCTTTGCACACCACATGGGAGTGTCACCCATGACACTTAATTGACTGTCTTCTCAAATAGGCAGTCCTATGAATCGAATAAGGCACAGAATCAGAATAGAAACAGCCGCTGGACCCCATACCTAAGCCGCTGAGATTCATTATTCTTTCACCTCCACAGTTCTCCTCTGATAATTCTCCAACGGATCATCACCTTTTCCGCAGCCTAAGTTTTCTTTCACCCTTTATCAGCTGTTCCGCGAGGCTGGAAAAGAAGGCAAGGAAGTTGATTATTCACTTGTGAGTTCTTTACTTGTGAGTCCTTGCACTGTATGGTGGAAAGTTTTACTTCAACCTTCACCAATGTCACTCACAGTCGGTTTGTTTTCAAATATGTTCACCAGTCTTCAGTACTTTCATATCTGTGTTGTCTTTCCCATGAACTCAACGCAGAAATTTTCCTCCTTAGTCTATCAAGGAGACTGTTTCAAACTTTTCGTCTGTTCTTGCGGGTAAAAAATCCCCAAAAGTATAAAGGAATACACACCCGCAAAGACCACTGTCGCTGTAATTCTTCTGAAAAGGAGTTCCCCTTCAAAACTGCGTACATCAGATGAAGTGACGTCAAACTATGGATTACATGACACACTATTAGAATTCTAATTCTGCTCAATATCCTAATGGAATGTAATCGTAATCAGACTAAAGCACCAGTAATAAGAAGCGACACGGGCAACAATGTACACCTCGCTTCGTTTCAGTGTCCGTTCAGCCACGGCCAGAAATGGCCGAATCCGAAGCACACGTCTATTTCGAGAAGTCCTTGCGAATACTGCTCAGCATACCTCAGTGCCTCGGATTGGTCAACTTCAAATACAATCGACAGAGCAATCGGGTTGAGGCATCCGCGTTCAAGCGACACTTAATGACTTTCGTCCTTCTGTACTTTGGCTTGGTCAGTCTCAGCGGTACTGTGCTGCTGATTGTGGGATCAGTTTACGCCTACTACACGAAAAGAATAAATTTCTTACTAAAATCGGAGCAACTGATATTCACACTGCGAGTGGCTTTCAAGATATTCAATACCTTCGTCTTCACCGTGAACTACTTCAAGTTCAGAGGCATTATTGTGGAGACGCTCAATGAAATGTTCGTCCTTTTCGAGAGGCTGGAGAAGTTGACCAACGACGGGGGCGTGTATTATCCGCAAAAATTTCGAAAGTTCATCTACTTCCGGGTGCTGCTATTCTTTCTATCCTGGATCATTCAGAACCGTGATGAGACGTTTATTGGCAACATTCTCGCCTGTTTGCTGTTCCTCCACTCGTACACGATAATGGAGATCACGTTCTGGACCCACCTCTACGGAAACCTGACACTGCTGTGCTTCTACCAGAAAATGAACGGCCTGCTGAGTGAACTGCGGTCCTCGGCAGGAGAACGAAGGGTGAAGCGGTGCATTCGGGAGGTGACTTCGATTTCGTTCAAAGTCCACCGCCTTAAGGATAAATTTAATCACGCCTACACTACTCATCACTTCGTGTGTTTCTTGGGCCTGCTCAGCGACATATTCGCTGTCTATCGGCTTTTTAAATTACTCGCCCTTTTCACGCTGTTTGACATAGACATGCCAATATGGCGACTTGTCAAGTTGATTGCGGTAATTGTTTTCGGGGAGTTGTGGACGTCGTACGACCTGTACCTCGTCGGCTACACCTCAGAGGTTTTGGTTGACTCTGAGAAGATGTTTCGACGAACGCTGCTCACGCTGGACTACGCATTGAAATCCGTTGGCTTTGAGGCAATACAGCAGCGGGAGGTACGTGCTGGGTTGATTCTCAGTTAGTGATGTACTCACTAAGGGTTTCGTCCTTGCAGGTTGAGATGGCTCTGATGTACAATAACATTCAGGACGTCAACACTAGATCGTTTACTCTGTTCATCGTGAATCGTCCTTTCTTGTTCGAGTTCATCACAGACACTGTCCTGTGCTACGCAATAATCATGTTCCAAGTGTTCGTCGGTGACTTTGTGTCGGCGTCTGGAAGGCGTTTAGGTGGGTACCGTAATCAGCTTTTACGCCATCACTTGCTTATTTGTTTTATCGTTCTATCAGAGATTTTGATAAAATCTGTGACAAGCGTTACCGGTCGCTCAGATGATGCTTAGGTTTTGAGGAAACTATCTGTGCGATGCATTGAGTCCCTGCACTCATATGAAGGAAGATTCATCATCAACCTATGCCTGAGGGACGAGACTGTATAGTTGACTGAGGGAATGAGGCTACCTGCGCAGTCGGAGAATCTCTTACAAAGGTCATCGCACTGGGAAGAAGCAGTTGTTGACCGGAAACGATGGTGAAAATATTTTCAGATTATTGTTGCCGTAAAATAGGAGCGGAGTGTCATGTTGCCGAACGTTGAACTCCACCGAAACCACGGACCTGCGAAGCCTGCGGAGAATGCTCCAACGTGGGAACAATATTTTGAGAGAGCATGAAACTTCTCTTAAGGGACACCCCTCTGCGACATGAAGAAAGTGGTGATGGTCGTGATCCCTCCAAGACGAGCTCCACAACATTGCGCCAGAAGCCCTCTGACGAGAGCTGTCAGTCTGCTTTGAATTGATTTTACGAAATTACGAAATGCTAAGGATAGGTTGTATAAATTGTCAGCCTAGCCTGGTGAAGTGATTATGTACGATCTTCCGTTTTGTTTGTAAAGGAAAGAAAATTGATTGACAAACTGCACGACTGTTTTATTTTAAGCCTGATTGATACTTGCCCCCTCCAAAGATGCTACATCCTCCATTTGTCGAAGGCGGATGGAGGAATAAAGAAAACCGCTTACTGCACCAGTGCCGAAATAAGAATCTCGTCCTCGACAACACTAATTTCGCCACTAGGAGCGAATGGACAGAAACGCCACCGATCGACGGACGGTCTTTAAATCCCAGTTTCAGGTTCGAAAACGATGACGAGATCATTCCTTCCACAGGGGCCACTATTTCGCGTTCAATGCTGGCTCTGAGCTATTGCTTGCGTGAGCCAACGAATTAACCTTGCACCGCACAAAATAGTCAATCGGCATTAAATTCTACGAACGCGATGGCCCTTTGAGCGGCGCATTTCTTAAATTAACACGCTGGCTTGTGGCACCATCCTTTTGAAACCACATGTCTTCCAAGTCCAAATCTTTCAATTCGGGCCAAAAAAATCGGTCATCATGGCACAATAATGCTGACTATTCACTGTTACATGACGATTGTTGAATATGACCCAATAACGCCGCCGGTATGCAAACCTCATCAAAAAGTTATGTCTGTGGATGAAGTTGTGACTCATAGGGCACAACACATTGAGCCAAAAATGAGCTTCGTCACTGAAGCTGATTTTGCGATGAAATCCATCATCATGGCGCATCTTCCCCAGAACACAATTGGAATTGGATTATACGGCATGTCGAATGATCTTCCTCTTCTACCTCTTCTTGTGGCGCTACAGTCCGGGGTGAACCTGAGCCTCAACCAACATGCCTCTCCAGCCTTCACGATCTTTGGCCAGCTGCCGCCAGTTGCGCACTCCAAGTTGGTTAAGGTTCCGCCACCTTATCCTAGGCCGTCCTCTGTTGCGTTGTCCCAATGGTTCAGATTTGAAAACTTTTCGGGCCGGAGCAGTGGTGTCTATACGCTCTACATGGTCTAGCCATCTTAAGCGTTGTATCCGAAGATGCTCGACTAGGCGCATGCCGCTATACAGCCCATACAGTTCGTGGTTGAATCTTCTCCTTCAGATACCATAAACGCAAGACCAAGGACATCCTCATCCGCTTTTAGTAGTGTCCAAGTTTCCACTCCATAAAGTAGGACTGGGATGATCAAGGTGTTATATAAAGCAAGCTTAGTCTTTCGAGAGAGGGCTTTATTACTCAATTGCCTCTTGAGCCCAAAGAAACAGCGATTTTAAAGAGTGATTCTGCGTTTGATTTCGATATTGGTGTTGTTGTCCCTATTTACGACGAAGATGAGGTAAATGAAGTCCTTGACTACCTCGAAGTTTCTGCTGCCTATTGTGACGCTCTGTCCGAGACGTCGATGTTGTGCGTCCTTCCTTGATGACAGCATATGTTTGGCTTTGCTCTCATTTCCGCCAGACCCATTTTAGCCGCTTCTGCTTCAATGCGCGCAAACGGCTCACTGACGGATCGCTGTGTTCGTCCAATCACGTGAATGTCGTCCGCATAAGCTAGCGGTTGAACCGACTTTTGGAAGATCGTGCCTCTAGTGTTGACTTGAGGACTACACACGATCTTCTCAAGGATGATGTTAAAGAAGTCACATGACAGTGCGTCGCCTTGTCTAAAACATTTTTTGACATTGAAGGTCTCGGTGAGTTCGTTCCCGACCTTGACGGAGCAGCGTGAGTTCTCCATCGGCATCCTACACAATCTGACGAGTCTGGTAGGAATGCCAAAACTAGACATGGCAGTGTATAGCTCGTCTCTATGCATGCTGTCATAATAATTGAGTGGCACTACAGCCCACAACGGACCAGGGCCTAGCTTCTAACACAACTACTCGTTTTGTGCGTGCTACTGTTCTCTCACGAGTAGAAGGGACCTACAGTTTTTTGCCGACTCCGAACGGCGAGATTTGAGAAGCTTTTCATAGACAATTGATACTCTTTGATTGTCGTCAGCAACTCGAAAGATGTGGTGCCGTTAAAAAAATGCTAGGTGTCCCGTCCGGGAATCGAACCCAGACTTTCTGCGCGGCGGTCGATGCACTTACCACTACGCCACGGCGACCACGCATGCTGTCATATGCGACCTTAAAATCGACGAATGGGTGGTGAGTATCGATTTGCACTTTTGGGGTATTTTTCAGGATCTGCCGTAGTGTGAAGATTTCGTCGATGGTGGACTTCCCTGGCCTGAAACCACACTGACAGTCGAAGGGGTCTCCTTTCTTGTGGACCGGACAAACGACACTGAAATTCCACTCATCGGGCAGGCTTTCCTCCGACCATATCTTACAGGTGAGCTGGTGCATGTACCCAACCATGTCATCTCCAGCTGTTTTAAACAGTTCTGCGGACAGTCTATCTGCTTTATTCGACTTCAATCTTGATATTGCCATCTTGACCTCGTCTTAGGCGGGGGGATGGAATTCTTGCCTATCATCGTCCAAATTGAGTGGAACATTTTGCGGGATTCGGGCCGTCATCGCCGTTTAAAAGTCTGCAGAAATGATCTTTCCAGATTCTCAGCATCGATTGCGACTCTACTACTTGGTCCCCGTTTTGGTCAGGGCAGGCTTCGGTTCGAACCCTATATCCACCGGATAGCTGTATCATCTTTCGGTAAGACTTTCGAACTTTATTCCTGCCACAAAACCTTTCCTTTTCGTGCTCTCTTGTTTTCCTTCTGAGAAGCAGCTACTCTTCCCTTCTTTTCTGTTCGTAGAGCTCACCAACAGCTCTCGTTGTTCGATGCAACTTTGCCTTGTAGGCCTCCTGTTTAGCTGCATGTGCCTGTCTGCACTCGTCGTCAAACCATGGGTTCCTTCTGGGTGGTGGCGTGAAACCCAGCACATCAGCTGCAGTTTCCATTTTTCTACTATTGTCAGTGCAGGCAGTGCCGAAGTTTAGGAGAGTTTTTGGGAGATTCCATCGGCAAAGATCCCAGCGATCTGTTCCCAGATGATGTTGTTGTTGGTTGAAGATCAGGATCCTCATGCAAAATAATGTGGCTCTAAAAGCTGTGGTAACCGACTCCGAATTTCGGTAGGAAATTTCTCATACCTACATACGTTGCTCAGTCATGCACCCACTGAATAAATTTTGGTGAAAGAGGGCGCAAATTAAATTCAAGCTTCAAAGGAAACCCTTTATATGCCTTTCAAAGTCCCCCTAATGTTATTCCTTGAATTCATAAAATCTAGAAGCGCTTGAGGGGAGTCCATTTGAAACGTATTGTTTTTGGAACACTTTTTGCCAAACGAGTAAACACTGAAAAACCTCATGAATGGCAATTAGCCGGCGCCAATGGTTTTCAAGCCAGGAGATTGACTGCAAGGAAGACTTGCCTAGTTGGATGGGCGGGAAACTTTGATGCGGCCAAACTCTAAGTTTGATTGTCGACTGTCAACAATTAGACGGCCAGAAGGAAACAGTGGCTTAGATGTAGCTGGCTTTGGCCAGTAGAAGAGGAATTGTCTTTCAGCAGGATATCGCCAGGCCCACAACGTCGAACTCTACACCACACATCACCAGTGAGTTGCAGTTCTTGTTTAAACCACAGTTTATATCAATGGTGAAATCTATCAATCGGATCCTCCTGCCGGGCCAGGTCTGTCATGGCTAAGGTTTAGACGGTTAGACGAGGGTAGCGCCTGAGATTGGCTTGTTTGTCTTATTCTTTCATTTACCATCACAGGACTCTAAAAGAAAAACCTTCAAATGGTATGAAATTTAGGCGCAGCTCATAATGATGAGAGTGCCTATTCCCCCCACTCTGCTTTCCCAACCAATATCCTAATGGAAGTCCATAAGCTTAATGAAGCCATAGCAATGACATGTGTCTCCCTCCATTCGGGGTCAGTTTACGTCCAACATTCGTTCGGAATGGACGACCTTAGGTCACAAGTCTGCTACAAGCGGTCACTGCAGAACCTTTTCAAAATATATCAGTGCTTAGGACTGGTGAACTTTACATTCAATCACCAGAAGAATCGGGTTGAGTTCTCGACTCGTAAACGCAACATAATGACTTGGGTCCTCCTCTACTTTGGATTGCTCAGTTTGACGGCGACAGTTCTCGCGATTATAGGCTTAGTCCATGGACACAGAGTGAAATCTATCAATTTCATACTGCCATCCGATCAATTTATTTTCACAATGCGGCTGCTTTTCAAGACGTTCAACGTTTTCATTTTCACCACGAACTACTTCTGGTTCAGGAGCACCTTCGTCGAGATCATCAACGAATTGATTGTCCTTGAGGAGCGAGTGCGGAAGCTGACAAACGACGACAGGCTCTACTACACGAGAAGATTTCGCAAGTTCATTCGTTTCCGATTGCTGCTGCTCTGTGCGTGCTTGACCACTCAGTGGCGCTACAAAATATTTGCTGGAAACGTTGTTGCCTGCATACTGTTTCTACACAGCTACTCGATGCTGGAGCTCACATTTTGGACGCAATTGTACGGAAATCTGACTTTAAAGTGCTTCTACAACAAGATGAGCCGGCTGTTGGGTGTCCTGCGAACAAGGAAAAGGACAAAGAAGATCCGGCGGTGCATCGGAGAAGCCACTGCGATTTCCTACGAAATCCACCGGGTGAAGGAGAAATTCAACAGTATCTACTGCACCCTTCATGTGATCTGTTTCTTTGGCCTGTTTAGTGACGTATTTGCTGTCTACAGACTGTTTAAGTTGTTGGCCGTCCTCGAGTTGGACAAAATACGCATGCCACTGTGGCATGTCTTGAAGTTAACGCATGTGATCCTGTTCAGTGAGTTTTGGGCGTCTTGTGACTTGTACATAAGTGGCTACTCAGCTGAGGCATTGGTTCGCTCTGAGAGGGTGTTTAGGCGAAAATTGCTGACGGTGGAGTGCGCATTCGACATTCTAGCGGCAAGTACTAACCTCCAACGAGAAGTAGGTCCTTGTGATGGGTTTGTCACGCTAAGGTACCATCAGATCCATTCAGAGTTTCTTTGCAGATTCAAGTGGCTTTGCTGTATCACAACATTCAGGATGTCGATACTCGATCGTTCAGAAACTTTATTATGAATCGTCCTTTTCTATTCGCTTTCATCGCAGACATTGTTGTTAGCTACGCCCTGGTCATGTTTCAGGTGTTTGTTGGTGACTTTGTGTTGGCATCGAGCGAACGGTTAGGTGAGTACTCTGACATTCGTTAATGCAGACCAAGTCGTGAATCTCATTTCTTTTCACTTCAGATTTTTTGCTTTCATCTGTGACAAGCGATTCAGGCCGTCCAGATAATTATTAATTGTCCACCACCACGCTAATGGCAGTACACAGACGCAATGGTCATTGCCATCCTAACTACATGCCCAAAACTTTGATGTCATGACCGATTGTCAATCACTTAAAGTGCTTGAATGGGATTTCGAATAAATTGTGTGGTTGGATATTATGGAGAGGAACAGCGTTTTTCGGATTCTCCTTCTGTTGTCCTACGTGCTGCCGGAATTGTTTTCAACATGCTTAACTTGAATTCCTAGCAAGCTTTTCTTATCTCTTAACTTAAATAAAATGAACCGGGTGGGCCACTGTCATCATAAATAGCTTTGACATTGAAAGCTCCTTACTTCTGGAAATATTTACAGAATCCGCGTTTCAAACCCTCCCCCGAATGAATCTAGTTGCCTTACGATAGAACAACTTTGTAAATTTTCAAAAACAAATTTAGCCCAAACAATGCGTTCATTTTGAAAAAGGACGGTTTTGCCGAAATGGCTAAATCGCGACTGCTCTACGCAAGGCTATGGAAAAAATTGTGAAAGTGGTATAGAAGGTGATGGTCCCAATTGACATACAGTGAGAATGTTTAGACTGTGGGCGATCGTGTGATACTCCATTTATGAGGATCAACTCGCTATCGATCTCAACGGCTCAACGTTTAAAGCAATAGCCCGAATACTACCTCAATGTAGTAGGTAATGACCTCAACCAACATTGAGTGCACAACTCTCGTAGCGGTAAACTCGTAGCGGGTGTGTTGCTTCTTCATGACATCGCTTTTATTGACACGGCGCGAGCTTCCAAGGCTGCTGCGCGAAATTGTGGTTTCGAAGAAATCCAACACCCACCCTATAGTCCAGACCTTGCCCCTATGCCCCTAGTGATTACATCCTGTCTTCGTGGAAAAATATTTTCGGATGATGAAGAACTCAAGTCGTCAATAAATTAGTATTTTGCAGAGAAAGAGGAAATATATTTTTTCGAGGGCTTACAAAAGCTTATCTCAAGATGTAACAAATGCATTGATGTTAGGGGAGATTATATTGAAAAACTGAAATAATTTAAATTGAATCTTCATATCAATACCGAGAATATATTGAACGCCCCTCGTAGTCAAGTGTTTTTGAATGCAACGCTTGGCTACATGGAGCGTTTAAGAAATAGAGAATCATCTGGGCATGTGTGACGCAAGTTGAAGAGCTCCTTACTGAGCTTAGTGCCCGAACGTGCGGCAGCTAGTGAGAGATCGTGCTAGCTGGAAAGTGAAGTTAGTTGAGACGCGAATCCACCTGGGACGGCAATGGCAAGAGGAAGAAGAAGAGGAAGGGCAAGATGTAGAAAAAGGAAAACAAAAAGACGCGGAAGATGATAAAGAAGAAGAATAAGCATAAAAGGAAAGAGCGGATTAAGATTTTGGACCAACCAAATCTGAACCCGTCCATTAAGGACTGACAAAAATTCCAATCGGCCAGACAAGACACCAGTTTCGAGACTGATGTCGAATACTTACTTACTTATCAGGCCGGTGACCCACGAAGGGTCAGAGCCTGAGCAATTGTTGCCTTCCTTCCTTCATCAAGGCCAAGCTGTCTTACGTCCGCTATAACTTGGTCTCTATACCTGAGGTTCGGTCGTCCTCTTCTTCTCAAACCAGGAGGCTCAGATTCGAAGACCCTCTTCGCTGGAGCGTTGCTGTCAATGCGTTCGATGTGGCCGAGCCAGTGTAGTCGACGGATTTTTGCCTTCCGGACTACATCCACATCCTGGTACAGCTCGTAGAGTTCGCGGTTATGTCTTCTCCTCCATTCACCTTCCTCGCAAACGGGACCATATTAGATTTAGATTAGATTTCAATGCATTTTTATTTTAAAATTCAATTTCTTAAATGCTAGACAAAAATACTTAAAGCTAGCTTACCATATAATCGAGTGATCTTAATTCTAACTTACTGACTCTTCACGAGTACTCTAAGCTAATCTAGGTTTTTTTGCTTTTTCTCTATGCCTTTCGGCCTCTTATATCTTTTTAAATTCATCGCTTAAAAGTAGTTATATTTTTTTATTATTCCCCCAAGAAAATTCTAAAAAACTTGGAAATCTTTGTTAGTTTTACTTCTTAACCTAACTTAAAAAACTAATTAATAAACCTATTCTACTTAAAACTAAACTAAAACTTATTACTATATATATTTCAAACTAACCTAAAGCTTAAGTCTACTTAACTATGAAACTCAACTATGTCCGTAAAATTATACGGACGCGTGCACCAGGGCGTATATGTTATTTATATGCCTTACATATATATCTAATACACCGTGATGCACCTTTTTTTAATTTTTATTTTTTGTAGTTTTTTTTGTGTTTTTATAATTTTTAATTTTTTTTGTATTTTTTTTTTTTTTTTAATTTTTTTTTTTATTTTTTTTTTGTTTTTTTTTTTTTTTTTTTTTTTTTTTTGGTTTTTTTTTATAATAAAATGCTTAAAAACTACCTTAACCTATGTAAGTTGGCCCTATGACTCAACTACCCCGTCTATTTGTTTGAGAAATTAGCGGCATCGAACGCTGGTTCTGGTGTAACCACCAGTAAAAAAGCCGTTCTTTGGCAGAAACTGCTCTGTCGCGGGCAGAAATCGCTCTACTGAACCGTAGGAGTTCCTCATGGCTGCGAGCAACGTCCGGCTCGTATTGGAGTTGCCTCTCGACTGTTCGGCGTGCGACATGGAAGATGATAGGGCAGCCTTCCCCATCTTGTATCAGGCCTTTAGCGTCCAAATAAAGGAAAGCTTCAGGAGGAATGAAGCCGTTAAGACGTACCCGTTCATGGTACATTTCATTTGGGTAGTAAGCCCCAAAGATCAGACTGTTGGTTGAAGCCATGCCTCGAGCAGTGTGACTTCGTATCAACTTGATAATAAAATTATCTATCCTTATAAGGTTTGCCTCGTTGTACAGAACCTCGTTGGGGTAGAATTTCTTGTACTGGGATTCTGGTGTTCGATATAAACGGAGACAGGCCCGAAGACACTGCCTCTCGAACACCCTCATCTTTTCCATCTGGGAAGGACTCACGTTGAACCACACAGGACAACCATACACCATAATTGGCCGGATGAGGGCCATGTAGCAGATGACCTTCACTCTGGTGTCAAGTTGACTGCTGTAAAACAGCCCTCTTGCCATAGCAAAGGCCTTCTTAGCCCTGGTCAGAGCTGTATCTATGTGGATACCACCATACAGATACTGGTCCAACCAGATGCCTAGATACCTGACTACACTTTTCACAGTTAATGGTCGTCCTTGTGGGTCAACTATGCCGAACTTGCGCCAGTTCATTTTCGTGTCCCTTGAGGCCCTGGACAGCGGGGTTCTGAAAAGGATAGTTTCACACTTCTGGTAGTTGATTTTCAACTTCCAGTCGTCGCAAAATCGTTGAATTGTATCGAAGTCGCGTTGCAACAAGACATTTATTACTTCTACCTTCGGACCTGATCTGTACGCGATTAGATCATCGGCAAACGCTATGATGTTAGGCATAGAACCTATGAGATCGCTAGTGAATATACTGAACAAGATCGGCGAACCAACAGCTCCTTGTTGCAGCCCATTTTTTATATGGAATACAGTAGTCGAAATTTCGTTGCCATTTTTCACAACAAACTTCCTACCTGTGACCATGTCATAGATCATATATAGCAATGTTTTATTGATGCCGAGCCTGACCAACTTAAGGAAGAGACCTTCTAACCATACGGTGTCGAACGCCTTCTCCATGTCGATCAGGCAGGCGCCTGTACACTGGGTCTTGTTTCTGTTCCACTGTATGTCGGAAACCAATTTAGACGCGGCATGAATGGTGTCGTGCCCCGCCCTGAAGCCAAATTGGTTTTCCGGTATTATTTGTTTTTCCTCAACCCATTCTTTCAGGGCTCTAATGACTATCTTCTCGAATACCTTGCTTATGCACGGAAGAAGACTTATAGACCGGAGATTTGTCGGGATGGAAGTATCTTTGTCCCGTTTCGGAATTGGCTGTACCACAGCTGTTTTCCAATGCTTCGGGTAATATGCATTACTCAACGCGTTGTTAAACAGTGTTGTGTATACATCCACCGCCTCAGAGGGTAGATGGCGCAGAACAATATTTGGTATCCCATCGATTCCCACTGACTTCTTATTCTTCAGTGAGTTGAAGATACCTTGGAGTTCATCTGTTGAAATAAGGATGGAGTTGTTTCCATCGTCGGCGACGGCATTATTTGCCAGAAAATCGTCACTGAATCTGGTAAAACCAGGATTCTCGGATCGCCATTGACTTATTTCGTTCCGAAGATAGAAATGGTTCAACAAGGCTCTGTTCTCCAAATCGTGGTTCGGACTACGAGTCTCGTTGACCGTGTACACTTTCTGGAAAACAGCACCAATTGCATTAACCTTCTCCTGGGGATCTTCCACTACGAAGAAGTCGTTGTCAAGCACTGCCCCATCTGGATCGATGCCAACTGACGTAAGTAAGTTCGCGTTGTCTGTTGTTCTGTCAAGTCGAACGCACTGAATGTCATTATGATCTCTCCTCCGGAAGATTTTATTTACTTGCGGGAACATGCTCGGGTTGTTAGATCTTACAGCCCGAATCTTATTGCCCCAATGCAAGCTTACAGCTAGACTGTAATTTTGTCGTATTAACTGTTGGAGTACTTTGATCTGTGACTTCAGAGAGCGAATCTCTGTACTCTGTGGATCTGTAAACCGCCTGTACAAGAGTTTTAGCCTTGACAGGAGTCTACTTTTTTGCACGTGAAGTGAGTCGATTTCAGAGTTCCGATAGATGTCGCCATAGTCGGTTTGTGACACCTTCGGAATCGTCCTGTCCATTGTACGTTTAATGACCTCGTCCATTTGTGTGAGGTACCTGTCAACCTCTTCGTTCGTAAGGTTTCTGTTTGTAGGAGGATTGATCACACTCGAACTTATTTCTCTGGATAAGGCTCTAGAAAAACGTGGCCAGCGCACCTTATTATAATTATAAGGATGCGTTTGGACATATTCCTCTAGTTCCTCCAGCTCGTTCGGGAGCTGTATTACCGCGGCGAGACCACAGTGATCACTGTCATACTCGACCGTAGTTAAACAGTTCCTCGTGCGTCGCTCCACGTTAAGTATCGTCAGTCGTCTGTCGATTAGCATCACATCCAGATAGGACCCGCTTCGAGGAAAGGATGGTCTATCGGTTGCAAGCAAATCTAACCTGAACTCGATATTGTTCTGTTCCATCCACTCTAAGAGGGCGTTTCCTCTCTCGTTTGGAACATTATTACCCCATTCACCGTGTTTGGCGTTCAAATCTCCGGCTAGGATATAAAAATTTTCTTCCGAGTTCAAGCAGAGGCTAGTGAAGAGAGCCTCGAGCTCCGAAAGAAAGTGTGGGTTTTGAGGTTCTGATGCATAAGCAGCGATCACAAACAACTTCTTTCCACCTTGGAGAGAGATGCGGGCGATGGATGCTTCTAGCACACTAAATCTACGTACCACATTGCTATATACGATCTTATGACAAATGTTCTTTTTAATCAAGAGGGCGACCCCGCCACCTCGAGTGGATTGGGGTCGGTCTCTTCTGATTATATGGTAATTTTTGTACCTGAGTATGCGCGTTTGGTTAAGCTTAGTTTCGCTAGCCATCAGCACATCAGGATTGTGGGTTTGCAACAAGTTAGAGAGCGTTAATTTTCGTTCAATCCTAATCAGCGAATTAACATTCACTGCTAGGATCTTAAGGGTTCTTACCTCGCGTGAGCCCATTATATCTGCGAGCGTTGGTTCACAGGCAGCTTAGAGAAGAGGAAATCTACTCTAGCCGTCTGTGCCAGGAAGCTGGTCTGTAATTCGACCATCTGTTTCTGCAAGGCAATCATCTGCGCTTGCATCGACTGGATGGAGGACATTACGTCCCTTAAGGAGGGCTCTGCCTCGGGTTGCCTGGCCATTGGAGCCGGGGCAACCTTCGGCACTGTCCGTTGTGCCGGTTCCCTGCCTGACACCATTTGGGCGTAGGAGATAGCCGGCGTAACAGCAGTAGCTACAGCACGGGCCAATGGCCTGGCTGCTACCTTTTTCTCGTTCCTAACCTCTTTTACTCTCTGCCGGAGTTCTTTGATTCGTGGACACCCCAAATAGGTTGCAGGGTGTCCATTTCCTCCGCAGAGTACACATTTGAGGAGCGTCTTATCCTCGACTTCATCCGTACCCAAAGGGCATTCCCCTTTGTTGTGACTGAATGTGCAACGTGCGCAGCGGAACTCCATATTGCAGTTCTCCGCGACGTGCCCCAGCCTTCTGCACCTCGCACATTGAAGTACGTGGTCAGTTTTGTTTAATTTCTCCCACTTTACACTTAGACCGCCTACGAAACGGATTTTTCGTAGGTTGTCAATTTTCGTGCCCTGGGATACCTGAACTAAGAAGAAGGGAAGTGCCTTCTTCTTCGCTTTCGCTGCCGCAGTGCTGAAAGGCTTAACCCCTACGAAGTGGACCTCGTCGCTCTCAACTTGGCGCAGCTTGTTGAGGAGGACCTTCGGGTCAGTCGAGGGATTAATACCTTTGAGGAGCAAGGTCTGTGGCCTATCTCCTCTGGGGGTGTACGTGTAGAAGTCAGCGTTCGATGCCGCTAACTTCTCTTTTAAAAATCTAAACCCGTCCATTGTTAAGCAATGGACGGTGTGTGCTTGGGGTGACTTATATTTTATAAAGTAGGACTTAATATCTAGGGCCAACTCACACAGGGTCTCCAGTTCATCAGTCCCCATACCAAAGACGTTGATTGGAGGGCAGCGTACTTTGGGCTTCTGCTGCTTTTGCTGTGGCTGCTGTTGCCTCTGCTGCTGTTGTCTCTGTTGCTGTTGTCTCTGCTGCTGTTGTCTCTGCTCCTGTTGTTGTTGCTTCTGCT